>CM023627.1:7729550-8329550 GCA_013358685.1 Antennarius maculatus
TTACCCTTGAGGTGTTGAAAGGTCTATCATGCTTGGTTAGGTAAAAACATACATCACTGCATTGGGCCATATCAGTGCTTTCTCACTGCAGCTATTTCCAACAGTTCCTATCAGATTGTTTACCAACTTCAAATGATGTTCATTTTTTATCAGATTATCCTTGTTAGTTTGCAATTATATGTCAGCTGGGGCAAATTGAATTAAATTTCCGAAGTAGGTGCCTTTTGAAGTCTCGACAGCTTTATTGGAGTGAGGAAGTTATTTAGGTCCCTTAGTATTCACTGCCAGGCTCTACAAACATGTACCCAGAAGTGTCAGAGTTTGCTTAGTATGGGAGCTCAGTAGTCTGCCACACAGCTGTGTCTACATTCCCTGCATCTTGCTCCAACTCTCAGCTGATCTCCTCAGTGGCATTTAGATGAAACAGAGGTATCATAGCACTTCTATTGTGCTAAAGTGGAGTCTTGAGGCTTGAAAATGACTAAAAATTGTCATACAAAGTGAATTTGGAGATACAGCATATCCCAATATACCCATTATCTTTCTAGAAAAGGAGAATTGACACAGTGGCAAGTTTTTCTCCTTAAACCAATCACATGTGTTTGGCTATATATGGCAATCATGGTCCTGCAAAATGGTCTGAGGGATATTTATTTAGCACAAACAAAGTGGGCGTATGGTTACCATCAGGTTACGGAGTGGGAGTGAGTGTAAATTTCTATCTTTCTCCTTCCTTCTTTTAACATGCAATTTCTGCGCTGTTTCAAAGAGAAGTGATGCAAGCGTTGGTGCATACTTGTATGCCTCTAAGTGCTTTTTGTCTGTGGCTTTGATTGTGTTGAAATGACACCCAGTGAGACGTCTCCCACAGGAGAGGTTTAGATGCCTGTGCTCTAAACCCACCGGACCATATTAGTGGGTTTGCAGCAGAGTTGAGCTCATTCTTTGTTCTTCAATCGGTGTTGTTCTGACCAAGACGTGTGTTGGATACCCCAGTGAAGCATTGTAAGAACAGGAAAAGACCAAGTAATGTCTTTGTCAAGCTGGTGTAACAAAAAGTGAGCACTTTCTTTCCGCTCCCGGGGATATGTTTTTTGGATTAGATGACAAGGTTCTGTGGTTGGAAATCACTTGGAGCAAAAAAATTAGTGTAAATGTTTAAATGCGTTGAATCTAGTGTTGTAATTTAGACAAAATCGGATGAGTGCTCATTTTTGTATCTTTTATACTTTTCCCCCTTTTAAACTTTGACATTAATTGAATGTAAGAACACATTCAGTTCAGTTCCTTTGTGAGGCGATGAGCTGCTTTTGCTATATCCCATTGTTCCCCTTTACTATTTGTTAAGGCTACCTAGCTACCTAGAAAATGAGATGTAATGGTTGCCCAGTATTTTGTCTCGGTTGTAAGATTTGCCCTGCTTGTGATCGTTGTCTTTGGCTGCAGTGTCTTTACCCGTAAAGGCTTGCTCATCTTGTAATGAATTGGTTTTTACATGCAGGCTGTCACCTCTAGATACTGTAAAAGGCTCTCTTGTGTTTTATTATTGGGTGAGATAAAAACAAAAATGGGGTAAAACTGTCAAATCTATTTGTTGTTGAGGAAAAGTCATGCCAAAGTTAGTGGCCAACTTTTTGACAGATTGTCAGATAGGTTTCGCTCCATCCTGTCTTTTTTGAGGGCAAAAGTGTCCCTTTGAGGGTGCTGAGTTAATTCTCATTGCTCTCTCTCAAAATAATCCTCTCTTTCGCAGAGTTTATGGCAGCATAGGGGAATTCAGCTAAAGAGCTGCAGTTTTGGGCTTCAGTTTTAGGTTCATCAATCTGCATCTGTCCCCAGTTTGAAGGCAAGACCACAGCCCAGACCAACACAGCTTAACCAAACCAGCAAAGCAGCACCTTGTTCAATGCTTTTTTTTGTCACTGAAGGGTTTAAATCTAGGGTTTGATGGAGACGAGGGATGACATGGCTGAGCTTGCTAATTAAAAACTGCTGCTTCTCATTTAGCTGGTTGCTTACCTCCACATGAGTACACTCAGACTGAGGTTCAGATTGATCTTGTCTTGTATGTTACACTAGCTAGGTGAAGAAAACACACAGCAACTCTAATCTGAAGCATTTGACCATTTTTGCAATCAGTTTCTTGCAGGAGGGAACCTTTGTGAGACAGTATGACTCATCAGGTGACAAAGAAAACAGCAGTTTGACTGACAACTTAACACTCAGTTCAGTAAAAGATTTCTGCATCAACATCACAACACGCATGTGGGCAATAGTCACATCAAGAATGGAAAAACTTTGTGTGGGAAATTGTTTTACTGTTGATACCAAAGAAAACTGCCTGTGGTTCTTATTTTTTCTTACAAAGCTTTGATTATATCCCGCTTCAGGGTGGTGATGTATTGTAATTGTCAGCGTTCGTGTGTTCGGTCTCAATGATTGATTATTGTTTTGGTAAGAAACAAATTGCATTTACATATTATCAACAATTCTTTCTTTTCAGCTCCTAACATTAGAAGGAATTAAATGATACTATGCTTTTGGATTTTTGACTAATGAGTTGACTATGAAAATTTATAAATATGTGATGTTAATGCTTCAAAAGTAAATATTTTAGAGAGCAATAATTTGTTAGTTGCAGCTATAGTTACACTTGAATGTCTTTCATGCCTTTTTGCTCTACCTTGTGTATAAGTGACCTCTTACTCTCTACTGCATGTCAAGACTTAATCTTGGAAATCCCCGTCTGTGCAGCTCGATGATAGGCTGAATGCAGCATTCTACCCCCTCTGATGATCCCTGCACATGTGTCAAAGCAGCCTGTGGTTCCTCTACTCATCACATGTCACCAGGGCCGTGCTGCAGGTTGATCTGGAGCTGCACATCTGCCTGATTAATGCGGCTTTTTATGTTCTGTCTTGAATGGCGATGTTAGGATGTGTGCAGATTCATCCTCAGGAACATGTAATTGTGACATGAAAACACACACTGCTCTAAAGAAACAAACAAACAAACAAACAAACTCACAGCAAGGCGTGAGGAAACACACAAAGATGCACACACACACACACACACACACGTTGATACACCAGCTGTGGGAAATAGCTTATCCCCCAGATGTCTCTCCTATCGTTTTGTCGCACACACTTCTGCCTCCGTTCGGCATCCTGCATTCCTCGCATCATCTGAGCAAGAACGACTGATGAAACAACGAAAGGTGGTCATATGCAAATGAGTACAAAAAATGTCAAATTGATACACAGCTGACAGACTTAAGTGGAAGTGCCTGACTTCTACTTTGTTGCACATGGTAATTGATACCAAACGCCATTGCCAACACACACTGGAACACGCCGTCTTCACCTCAGTATCTATTCCTGTTGTTGTATCTCCAGTGTGGTTTGTGTCGCAGGCATTTGCCCTATTTTCTTGGTCTTTTTTTTTTTTTTTTTTTTTTTTTAATCAGCCCTCGTGCATTTAAAATGTGGCCCGGGCAGATGGGGAAGGGAGTTTGACCCACTTTGATGGATTCCGCACCGATTAAAAGGATGAGTGCGCTTTCGAAAGCGAGAGTCCCCCATGCACGTGTGTGTGTGTGTTTGGGTGTGTTTACGTGTGTGAATGAAGGACGGGGGGAATCACAGGCTGTATTTGTGCGTCAGTGATGTAAAGACGACACTGATAAACCTGCGTTTGATTGCTCAAGTCGTCCAGTAGTGAGATTTTAGATATGTAAGAGTTTAGACAGAAATCCTCATAGAATGGTTAATTCAACCTCGCAAACAAACTTCCTTTTAACTGCTATTAAATGGCTTAATTTTAAAGCTTTTCTTCCCACACAGCAACGTGCCCACAGGCTCTATTTTTATTGTAACACCTAAAATCAAGACACTGCTTCATAGAGCGTTCTGGCAGCAATAGATAAAACAAAAGGAAGCACTAGTGTTGCCTTGTAGAATATTTCAGATGGGGTCAGTTCTGAGAAAAATAATCCATCAATAAAGAATTCATTTTCACTGATATTGAAACATTTTCTTTTATTGTTGATTTTCAATTTCAAATATTGTAACAGTTCATCAAAAATGTTCCCATTTTTCAGAGGGTTTTGAAAGTTGTGGTTGGTAATAGAAAGTTCAGTGTGCTATGTGCTATTCTCATCCTTGTGTTTCTGCACTGTGCAGAGTGATGTATGTCCCGAGTGTGACACTAGATGGCTGTTCTGATTTTTATCTACTGATGAATGTTTTCACTGAAAATCCAATTTTGAAGTACAGGCCTGGAAGCCTGAGGCATGGCATCTCAACTAGCTTGGAGTGCTAATTCTATTTAGACAAGTGTGATGGGGAAACTCCAAGTTTCCAGTCTTCAGACATTGACTGAGAACGGACATTTCATTTATTCATTCATTTTCTCAACCCGCTTCATCCGCTTGCGCAGGTCGCAAGCAGATGAAGGATCTTTAAATTAGGATCAGCATAAATTACGATCATTCTGCATTACCATCCAACCATAAATAGTGACAGGCAAACAAAAGTTTCTGGCATAAATTTTGTAAAAATAAAATTTTACATGTGAACCATTTTTAAAGAATCATCTTTTAAAGGAACAAAAAGGTAAATGAGTCATTTCTGTTGTGAATTAATGGCATTTATTGAAAACATGTAATATTTCAAGCCTTATTCTTTAATGGAAGAGTCAGATTTCTTTCTTTTTTTTATGACACATCAGCCTTTATTCTCCTGATACAATGTCAGCCATTGTTAGCTAAACAGTAAATTTGTAACTGGTGCATAATTTAGTTAGTACATTTTCATGAGCCAAGCTGCTCACTTCAATAGACGCTATTGTGTTTGCAACCTCTCCTCATTGATGTAATTCTGGTGTAACCCTTCACCTGACCTATTGCCTGACTTCATTTATCCAACATAAAGAAGAAAAGTTTTATTCTGGGGCTCAACAGGATAAAAATTATGAACTTCAGTTTTTTGTTTGTGTCTTTTTTTTCCACTTCCAGAGTGAAATCAATATTATTATTATTATTATTATTATTATTATTATGTATTTTGTCAAATTAATGTTTTCTTTTACAGATATTAATCCTTGAGGATTAATCCAATCCAGACCCCTGACGACAAAGTTTTATTGTACAAGATCAGATAAAGCCTCCAAAAATGTTGAATATTTTTCAGAAAATAGCACATTTTAACACTTTACTGAAAAATGGTCACACTTGCTGATTTTGGTGTCAATAGGCAGAGAGAGGAAGACAGTAGTGTACTGAATTATGGCTATCAATAAAACTAACCCTATCTCACCACTGATCACCTCACTAGAGACTCATTCAGTCATTGACATTGTGTCATATTGCCCAGATTCAATGCTCTGACACCAAGTGACCCAATAACCAATTCCTTTACAAATGATGTACGGCCACGGTAGAGAAATGCAATGACCATTTCCATCCATCTCTTAATCGTTTGTTTCTATGACACCCACACCTGTCCTGACACATACATGAAGTGTTCCCATCATCTGACTGCCTTGTAATGCATCTTGACACAGGGTCACATCCTTGCACCACAAATGCACCATCAGCACATTTGTCACTGCTGTTACACAGCCACGTCAACGGTCTTGCCGAATACCTCTTTAATCATGGTGATGAGGGAAGTGAAAATGCCGCTTTTCACTTTACCCTCCCAGATTTATCCAGGGAGATTGAACCAATGACCCTTCAGTCACAAATACATCTCTTACCATTAGAATGGGATTTTTTGTCTAGCTATGTAGGAAAATGACTTTCATTTCTTCTACTTATCTGGGGTTAGGTCATGGAAGCAAAGACACTGTAGGAATCAAGACATCAATCTCCTCAGCTACATTTCTGTGCTCCTGAAAGATCCAAAAGTGTTTCCGGGCCAGTTGAGATCTGTAATCCTTGCTCAGGGTCAGCCTTGGTTCTACTCCCTGTTGAATGTGCTTGGAAACTCCAAAAGGAGGTACCCAGGGGGCATCGTAATGAGATTGCACCAACAGCAGATTCCTTTTGATTCTAAGGGGCTTTCTGTCTCACTTCTGAAAAAGATTTTTCACTTGGAGCACTAACTTATTTACAGACCAAGGAAGTGAACAAAAAGAGATTTCAATCCCAAATCCCAAACTCAGTTGTACCTTTTGTTAGTAATGATTCAATCCTGGTATCCCATAAACCTGCAGTAAAGACCAAGACTTCCCAACCCAAGAGGTGACTTTAATTCAAGATGTTTTCAAGTATTTGTTGAACCCAGCTACATTCGCTAAGGTTTATTTAATCACTTGGGCTTATGATTACCCTCCCAGTATGTCTCATCCAGTTCCCCCACCTTATATCATCAAAATGAGCAAAAATAGCAATAAAATAATTTACTTTAAAAACTAGATTTTAAAAATACCACTCTGATGGAGCACACGGTGAACTGATTTAACGGCTTCTCGCAATTGAATCCTGTGAATTTTGATTTTTTTACACTATTGTGGAAATTTACGTTTTCCCCAAGTAATTCCAACAAAGTTCTTGCTCTACCGTTAGTGTCCTACTCAGGAAGAAGTCTAATGATATTCAGATGGGGTGGACTGAGACCAGACATCACTGCTGCTGTCAGTTTAATGATGAGTTTAAGCCATCATCATAATCAGAGTGGAAGGGTGGACATGATGGAGCTGGGAAAATGTCATTTTTACTCTCACACTTTCTGCTTATTTTGTTGCTTTCATCTCAAACCTTTTCCACATACAGTATGTATGGATATTCTTCTAACAATATCTTTAATATTCTAAAACCGTTTTGTTGTACTCAGTTTTCAGTCTCCATGGTGCTGGAACTGGAATCCGTCCCATAAGGCACTCCATTAATTTTACATTTCATACGTGACTGGGAGTAGTGGGCAATGCCTCCAGTCGTCCACTGATTTGTCATCTCTGTCGGTTTCTCTCTCAGCTCCAGCTCCTTTTCTCTGATTGTAACTTAGGTCACTGGTTTGATTAAGGGCAGAACGCGATCCATTTGGACACGGGTGTTTACAAATTGCTATCAGGGTAATTCATCTGAAGCCTTTCTATAGCCAGCTGTGTGGGTCTCAGTCTTTCTTTCACTCACACTGCCTCCGTACAGCATTATGCTTCCCCCACAGTTATTCACATAGCAATAGAGTATGCAGTGGCCTTTGTGAATAATGCACTGGCAATAAAATCTTTTGCTATGTTCAATTACACCAGCTGTGGCTGTCTCTGCTTTCACTACTGCTCCCCTTCTGTTTGCCTGTGTGGATTATCCTCCTTTACTTCACTATTAAACTGTGACTCTTCAAACCTGTTAAAATGTAGTCTTCCCTCACTCTTACTGCAGCTTTCACCTATCTAATGGGACGACTTCCTTTCAGCTTCTGCAGCCTCTCCCTGTTTTGACCTTTACCATAGATCTAAACATGTTTTTGCAGTCAATAGACAAATGAGAGCTGGAGCTCTTAATAAGGAGGACAAGTCAAAGACAGGGAAACCTCTCCATAAGAAAGGAAGTCAATGTATGGTTATTACGCACTCTGTGCATTCTGACCCTGGCGTCCATAATCAAGTCAACAAAAGAAAATGGGTTTTTGTTTGCATGTCTGTCAGCCCTATATTCCCACCAAAAGAAGGGGATATGAGTTAATAGCCTTAAGCACAAAGTAGAAGCAGATTGTAATGGCAAATCCAAGTGGGTCATAAAACTACAAGGTTGTAAAGTTTACAAGGTCATGGAGGGTCTGTGGTCTTGGATTGTGTACATTTTCATATTCTCATCTGATGGTTTTTAATCCTCATTACACATTTTGTACTTAATATAATTCAATTTGATATTTAAACCTTAGATAAAGCATAAAAATACAGTGTGAGTAGGTCTGTATTTCTGCTGTTGCCGCTCACCTCCTACATTGTATTGAATTTAAACCCAATCAATATATCGCATGCAGGCTCTCATAGTTCAGCTACAGCAGTTCGTTCAGTAACGACACAGACAATCCCAGCCAAGACAGCACCACCCCACCACCTAATGTTTTTCCATGAGGGCATGTTAACAGAGGCTACAGGCAAGCATCTGTGAGCACGGAGCCAACAGAGATCTTAATCATCTGAGATCTTCACAGCTTCCTGGTCCAACATCTTCTATGTAGAAACATTTACACCCATAGTGGGGATCTATTCTCTCTGGCATCATGTTCACATCCAAACTATGAGTGCAGAAAACATTTTCAGACAATTTTTTTCTTCTCTATGAGAGGGTGATTTGCGTCAAGAGCCCAGCAGGTGAGCCTGGAGTGTCTCGGAATCAGGATTTTTAATGAAAGTGTTTCATCTCAAGGACTGAACGCAGACAGGACACTAGGGAGGTCCTGAATCAGATTATAAGTGACATGATGATTATCATGCAAAGATACCTCAGGACAAACTACCATAGTTATCTCTTTTTGTCTTTTTTTTTCTTCTGCTCATTCTAACATTGTCATTCCTGATTCTAGTTCTAACTTCCATATTATGATAATAAACCATGTTATGCTCTGTTACTCAGTCATTATAGCATGCCTCACAGCTTTTGTAAATAAAATGCTAATTTTGATATTACATCAGTCTAGGCAGCGGTATTTATTTTACCATTTTAATACAAACACAGTCTTTAACTAGCTTGAAGTCCACCTAATATACACAAACCCAGCCTACGTGCCACTCATATATTTTTCTCGCTAATGAACTGGAGGTGTCTAACCCTCTGCAACTTCACTAAGAACAACATGCATCTCTTTCCATCCATTAAAAAGTCTTTTTATAGTCAGAGGTTGATTACATACTCAAGATCCAGCTCCTGAATATCTCTAACAATAGTTTTGTAAGTTAGAGTGAGTGTCTGCCTTACAGAAGCGAGTAGCGTGTCTGCTGAAACACTCAATGTCGCTCTAAAGGTGAAGTGGTTGGTCAAGAACCTGTTGTATAGCTCCCAGACTCGAGTCACAGGCTTTAAAATCATTCATGCTGAATGCAAGCAGGTGTTTGTATTCTCAGGATAAAAGAAAAAAACATCTGAGTTTAATATAGAGATCCTTTCAAACATGTCATGAACTATAATCTGAAGATCTGTCCAGGGGATTCTAGTTTCTTATTATTGAACGGTGAATTATGAATAGCCTAGGCTTACCCAAAGGTTTCCATACTTTCAGCCGTTGCCATGGTAATGGAATACCAAATCAGTATTTGAAGCTTAAGGGTATTATTTCTTTAAGGGGACAATGCATGAGCTGCACTGAAAGAAAAGATGCAAAAGACTGATAGAGTGTGATTAGTCTTTAAAATTGCATACATAAATCCAAACACATGCATGTGGTAAGAGCATGCAGAACAATTATTCTTATGAGCCTTCCCATCCTCTTGAGCTCATAAGAAAAGGCCTAAAATAAACTAGTAAATAACTACTGCAAGTTTGAGGAAAACCTGATCAGCATGAACATCCATACTGATGGATTATTTTTTTTAGGTTATGAATATTTCAGTGCCTTTGTCAGTATTTGTACCTTCATTCTTTCATTTTCTGGAGCAGCGCAAGCTTACCAGTGTAATTCTGTATTGTACATTGGATTTTTGTGTTTTTCTTTTGGCAGTGCTCTGTGGATGAGTCACTGCAGTGAATATATCAGGACATGTAATGGGATGTTTAAATAGCAAAAATAAAACTGAAGTTTTGAACTTTGCAAGATTGTATAAAATATTGGAAAACCTTTAAAAGCAACTTATAGATTTTGAAATCTTTCTGTAATAGTTCTCTCAGGTGAAGCTAAGGATTTTTATCTATAGCTTGATTTACGATTTAAGGTGCTGTGGCTTGTGCATAAAATTTTATCATTGCATTAATCTGAAGCAAAATGTTTTATTTTTTGGAAATAATTTAAAGAATGTCTAACTCTTCTTGCTTCTCAATGAAATTGTGCACCCTTAACTTCAAGAACATCTTCCTGGATTAGATGCCCCTGTCTCTGTCTCTGCAACAAAGACACCTAAAGCTGAGCCAAAGCAGACCACTGACTGGCATTAACTTGCACTAATGTGAGCTGACAGCTAGCCCAACGTGGTGCAGCCCTAGCCAGGCCCCCTTTTGACTCTGCAGGCCATTGCAGTCGTCACTGGAGAGGCAAACACCACCTGCTACATGGCAATCATTTTAACCCATGAAAGACGCACCATTCACCTTGCAAAGACCTCAGCATCCCCTCTCAGTTGCCATGGAGATAGTGACTATGGGTCGTCTTGACTTGCAGGTGTCTGGAATTAAATAGTAGTTTAAAAATGGAAATAGTGGAAAATTGGGAGATTAGTGCAAAAGAGCAGCAACTCTCCACACCTGATGAGACACCAGAGGAAACAAGGGAAACCTGTTTTCACCTTGAGCTGAATCAAGACATGACTCTTGTAAAGTGCTTTTGGAATTACATGTGCTCAGACATTTGTGAAAATTGGGGATATTGATGACAGGTTTAACAATGTGATGACTGAAATCAATTTGTCTGGAAACTGACTTAAAATAGTACAAATTCTAATACGCAGTTCTCAAACACACATAATGATCTGCTAAAATATTCCTTAACATGTAGGTGTTACAAGAAAATCTGTGCCAGATAGAGTCTGAGACCCAGAGCTATGGAGCCAGTAGTTTTAGCCAGATGTAAAAATAAATCAATGTACAAAAGGTAAAATACTTAACATGCAGTATGACACTATATATTTTAACATTCGCTTGAAAAGCATTAGCATGAAAATGTCACATGGTTGCCAAACCATGATGCTTTTTTCGCTGAATATGGTTAGTCAGATTTGAACTGAGGTCATAATGCATTTCTTAGGGTGGATTTTATCTTTAGTCATCAAATTAAAGGTTCACATCTGACATGAAGACAGATAGATAGACAGACAGACAGACAGATAGACAGATAGACAGATAGCAAAGTGTAAACTGGGATTAAGAAATGTTGTAGTAAAAGTATGTTGTGAGCGCTAACATGGCATAGTAATGTCACAGCATACATCTCCCTTTTGTTGTACAGCCTTGAATAATACAACAGAGTACATAAAGCCTGTGTTATTTTAAAAGAATATTGTGAATTATGAATGCAGTTGAGCCAGTTAGCATTCATATGGATCATGCACTCAACCTGTAGGTCTGTATAGAACAACCTTGTAGTATCACATTCAGTGTGATGTGATCAGCCCTATGGTGAACAGTTATAAAGGAAATGTTTAATTTAGCATCACTTGGGTCAATATGTTTTGTCCTCATATGGTAATATATTATAAATAGATAATACTTTGTTGGTCAAAAATATGAAGAGACTGGAAAACACATATCTTTACTACGCTTCTTTTGTCTTTTGACAAGATACAACTTCATACCATTGACTTATACATCAAAACCATCCACTGAATGGCAATTACCTCAACTACATACTGGAATATTTACATGAGTTGCTAATAACAAGGTATTTTCTTATATGCTTATATATACATTTTATAGCTTATATTTTTTGGTTGTAGCCTCACAAATTCAAAAATATTTGAAAAGGCCTCTTATTAGCAATTTTATATTTGGCGCTGAAGTCCCAAAAATCTGGCCTGTGGGCCTTGACTTTGACATACTGTATATGGTCTATGCAGAACAGAGAGGATGCTTTTTCGTCATACAATATACTGTAGATCACCTGCAGACGGGACACGAACAGGTATTTTTGTTGTAAAAAGTAGTCATTTCAAACTAAAACAATTACACAAAAATAGATTTCCATTGCAATCACTGGTTGATCATTTCTTCGGCAGGAAAACGTGAAATATCGTATATCGATATCAGTATAATAAGAAACATGTATGTGTAAGTATGAGTGCACAGACACACAATAAGACAAAATATTGCCTTGGATTTGGATCAAGCTGAAGACATTTGCATGTGTAAGAGATATTTCTGCCATAAGACACATCCAGCTTGTTAAAGCTCAACTAATGAGGAACCTGAAGGAGACCCTCCTAGACGTTGTTTGTCAGGATCTAATGGATTATTCTCGGCCATGTTTACACAAGTGCTCCCATTTAAGAGGTGAAATAACATCTGTAGCAGCAGTGCATATAAATCTACTGTTAGCTGGAGGTTGAAGTGTATGATGTATGTACTGTGCAGACATTAATGGCCAGGCTTTCAGTGTGCCATGGGAACAGTGAGTGTTATATATCTGACCATCAAGTGGTGTGTGTGAGTTGATGTGTCTGCAAGGAAAGGCATGAGCACAATTGAAAAAAAAAACTTTGACATTTATCTATTTTAAAAAATGGCTGAAACTCTGAATTTTTTTCACATGGTTGTTTTTGCTGGCAATCTCAGTCTGATGCTTGCACAATAATTTGCATTTTCTTAAAAACATTGGCAGCAAGTGGAATAATGGTGCATCAGCAGCAAATGCTCTTGCATATTTGATGGAAAGCAGAATTGGGGAGAAAAAGTGAGAGTTCAGATATGTCTCTGGCATCGACTGCTACTTTCACATGATCAACATCAAAGTGCTTAACCTCTCTTATGGCCTTTCATTTTTTAGGGAATGATGCCTGATTTAGCCATAAATTATTTGCCCGAGGGACTCGTAATTGACTTCATATACTGGCTTTATAAAGCTGGTAAAATGGAGTAGTTGAATTTGAGATTTTGATCTATTATATATGAACTATGGGATGAATTTTCATCAAATCTGGTGGTAGGGGGTGACATTTATCAAAAAAAATCCCAGAAATATCTCAGAGTGGATCTTAATAAAGGGCTTAGTCACTTTGCAAGATTTTATATTCAATTATGCTTAAACTACCCAACATCTTAACTTCTAATCTGAAACTAGGGGGAACACACACGCACACATGGACAAGTAATAGCTATACTAGATATATAGTAATGTGTATAGGGATATATATTTTGATTCGCTCAACCTTGTAATTGGCCACCTATCTGTATATAGACTCCTCTGGGGACACTTCGCTATGCTGTCGTACGGTTGGAGGAAAGTGTGTCAGAAAGCAGTGGAAAGAGTAGTAAGGGGGAGTGAGATGCAATATTTTTTTGTTAAGAGATGACTGTGGGCTGAGGCCAGGGAGGAGCTCTGCATCTGACATGAAGTGACGCTGAATAGATGATTGACAGGCTACCCAGCCACTGTGTGAGATGAGAATTGGTTTAAATGCAGAATGTTTCCAGGGTTTTTGTGTGTAGCCATCCATCACTTCTTTCTACTTTTTCATCCCTTGTCCCTTTTTCTCACCCTTAAATCCCAGCACACCAGTCAAACCCTTCCCTCGATTCTTCTTGTAATACTTTGAGCCATTTTGACTTGGTGTAGATGCTGTCTGTATTCATTGTTGTATTGTTTAAATGATAGTGCTGTAAATGTAATATTGCTTCATTATCAGAGTTTTTACCACAAATGAATCATATCCATTTCCACCCAGGTATTTCTCATCTCTTTTAATACTTGACTTTATCAACAAAGTATTTAGTCATGTAACTCATAAAACAGAAGTAAAATCTGCCAGTAATGGATTACTTTTTTATTTGTGTTTGTTTAGGGGTGATATGACGTGATTATATAATAAGATGGCAGTTGGAGTGGCTAGTTAAGAAAAAAATGAGTGTTTAATCTTCAAGAAGGTACAGTACATTCATCCATCTATTTTCTTGTAGATGAGACAATCTCAATTATCTTGCCTACAGCAGCTCTTCTGCCCTGTGCGTCATGGGTCAGGTGGATTCTATCCCAGCTGGCTACAGGTGACACCCTGGATAAGATGCCGGCTCATTACCTGGCCACACAAGAGCTCCAAAATCATAAATTTTTGAAGGTGGCATGAAGTTGGAGAGAACCCGGAGAGCATATTAAGTCTGCTCAGAAAGAAATTGAAACCGGAACCTTGCTGTCAGGCAACAGAGCTACCCACTGCGCCACCGTTCCACCCTTTCAGGACAATCATATTCAGATTATTCAGATTGTATGGATTGAAATAGAAATTTCATCTTGGACATTGAAACATTTCAGTTGAACAAAAATGAAATTACATTATTGTGACAGCTTAGACTTCATGTTCTAGATTAACCAAGTCATGAAGGTCAATCGGCTTATGTCTTAGTCTTGTGAGGTGCTGTCCTTCTGTAGAGCGGCTGTTTCTGTCTTCTTGTTGCATTTTAGTCTCCTGCCAAATGCTGTTCTGTTGTCTGTCATCTACAATTCAGTGATACTTCTGTCTGCTATCATGGAACTCCTGTTTCTTTCACCTGGTCACAATGTGGAAGCTGTAATGCCTATAAATCCCCGCTTGAAGGAATTTCATGTCCTTTTGGCAGCAGTGACTACTGTACTTTTATTTTGTGAAATGCTGATTTCATCCACATTGTCACAGATGATGCACCCAGTTTTCAGGCACCATTTGTCACAAGAGGCGGGATACGGACCCAAATGCAGGACACCAAAAGCGAATCTTCCATCCATGATTTATTAACCAACTCAAAAATTCACCAGACAGACAAGAATCTCAAAAACCAAACAGACTTCCAGGAACCAAACATGAGAAATGCACTAGCACATAGCTCTCATTGAGCTAGGCTTAAAAAGCCTCAGGGTCATCTGCCCAAAACAAGTTCAGGTGTGACGATCTGTAACGGGTGTGTGGATCAGTCTCAGGTGTGGAGCAGACCGACAGGTGTGGAGCCGTGGCTCCACCCACAAGCTTTTTTTTTTTTTTTTTGAAGCCATGATGGAGTCCTTCAATGTTTTATCGTTTTGCTCTCTGTTAATCTTTATTCAATAGTTTGGTGGGACAGAATATGTGGAAAGGTATCAGATTAATTTGATTACAGGACTGAAGGGAAGCAAAAGAATATCGCTTTTTCACACTTTGACTACTTTTTTTTTTAATAATCGTGAAGTTTTGAGGGTTTGGAGGAAGAGAACAGTTTTATTTAGCCTTGACAGTTCAACAAACAGATTGACTTCCTCACACTTGTACTTTTAAAAAAAAAAATGTTCATCTTTCCATTTCCCTTTTGGTTTTGCTTTATGGAGCAACCAGAACTGACTTCTGACTGGCTGACTTCTAATCGATTTTCACTTGCGCCAATAAAATGTCAGTAAACCTCACTGGCATGGTGCATACATGTATAAAAGTCATTCCAACACTCCAACTAGAGTACATTTCTGTGGGTTTGGCCCAGATTCTCACCATGCATGGATTTAAAATGCCGATGTTACAATGAGGACATGCAAACTGAGCTAATCCCAGTTTCAAAATAAATTTAGCACGACTTCCACATTGAGAAATATAACTGATGTGAGGGATTATAAATACCGTTTCTTGTTCTTCATTGTGGAGTTTTTTTTAAACTTGTCACCAGCTTTATTGTTTCCCTATAAGGTACCACAATGAAAAAAATAAAACCAGCTGAATAAAATGGAAAACTTTATGAAGGTCACTGCGCTAAAGCTCGGTGGAAACATTAGTAATACTTAATTAATTTTTTACGAAAAAGTGGATTACTTTGTGTTCCTTTAATGGGCTGAAGTAAGCTCCCCACCAATCAAAAACAATGCAGTTTACGACTCCCAGAAGCACAGCTTCTCATTGCCTTGGAGGTTATGTCATTATTCCATGAAAGCGCTTTTGTTCACCTTTCTCATGAAAACACCACCTTAAAAAGTACAGATGGTTACATTAGTTCTCTGGCATTTTAAACAAATTTTTCAACAGTATTAGGTTAGTCTGTCGTGGAAAGTTCACAGATGCTCTATTCACCCTGCACAATCCTCTCATTGTCTGGTTTGCAGACAAGCTGCTTTGTTTGCATAATTCCACTTTAATAACTTCATTAAGTGGGAGCACAACTGGATGTGTAATCCATTTCTGGCTGCTGCCCTCAGTCTACAGAAATTAAGTGTACTGGATCACTTCAGTTCATTTAAAGTGATTTAATTAGTATTTATAGAAAAAGCTAGTGATTCTCAGAATGTGAGCTCATTGGGTCATTAAATAAAATACCACGCTACTATAATTATATGATCAAAGTAACTCTGACGTCCCAATGTGTTGATCAGCAGTTCAACAAAGCATCCATCCGATATCTCATCCCTCTGGGCATCTGCTGTTTTTTATGTCTTTGCCTCTAGTTCTCAGATTGGACTCTGTTTTTAATCAGTTCCTTTCATATGTCAAGTTTTCTAGGATTATTTTGATGGAAATCCCTGAAAGTACCTTCCAGTGTCTTTGATTTTGCAATAAATAACTTGTAATGTTCAACAATAGGTGGGCGGGCGGAAAGGGAGTGGGCTACTGCAGCTGCAAGTATGTTGATCAGGGAAGAGGGAGGCTTGTGTTTGATTTAACTTGACTCACATGTGGTTAGAGACTTGATTATTTTGTGAAAAGTAAAACTGGGAGGCTTTCATCATGAGAATGTTTGTGTGCATTTGTGTGTGGGTGGGTGAGGGGGTGGGGTGTAAATTAAAAAAAAAATAGTTCTGTATTCTTCGTTATTGTTGATTCAGACCAGGAATTAAGACCATCAGCTAATCATTTAACAGAGAAGTAATTAATTCAGACGAAATTTTAAAGAGGTTTACCCTGTAGTATCGTAACTAATGATTCATATAGACCGAAATTAAACTTTCATCTCAAAGCCTGCATATGTAGTCACCCTTAAGGCTGAATCTGAGCAGGAAAGACTCTTTTCATCTGAGGCTTTTGATTTCCACCCTATTTCTATCTTTCTGTTTGTCTCTCCGATGCTCATTAGCAGCCTGACCAACTGAGTCCCTGGAGACAGTGGTGATGGTCAGTGGGGGCAGGAGTCTGTTCGGTTGGGGGTCTCTTAAACATCCAGAACCACAGAGTCAATTTGATTAATCATAAGTGGACATTGCAGAGGCCTGCCTGTAGTCCATACGATCTGATCCAATTAAACCGGACTAGTTCCTCCTTGTTCATAAATGCAACATCCCTTCCTTTTTACAGCTTTAATATATAATCATCCATACATCCCTGAAGGAGGAGATGCTGATGGTATGGATGTGGCCTTCTGATGCCTGTAGAGGTGGAAGGAACTAAAAGTAGGACAAGTTATTGGATGGCATTCTACCAGAGCACCTGGCTGTAATTCATTTCCTCATAGTTTCATCTTCTTGTTTTTTCTACATGATGCTATCAAACAGACAGGAAATAATATTCACTATTTTTTCCATCAGCCTTTCCCCTTTCTGTGATCTGTCTCACACCTCCTCTTAGGTTCACGCTGTGCTTTGAATCCCCTCTCATTTAACAGTACATGTATTACATTGACCTGTCCATCAGGCATGTTTTATTTCCAATTCTTGCAGAGTCCCTTGCTACTAACAGTCCACTTCAACTCAATTTCATTTGAACCCTTCATCGCCAGTTCAAACTCAGTGAAATGCAATACTTCAGTGCTAAGAATGGTGGTTTCACAGGATTCCACTGCTTCACTGGTGATGTTCAGAGACTTTTTTGTGAGTGTTTGAAGTGACTTTTCGTTGACACTGGTGGAGCTGATCTCCAGAGGAAATCACTAACTCAAACGCACCTCTCTTCTATCTGTCCTAGCCTCTTTTAATTAACTATTTAAGCCTTCAGTCAATTGATGCTTCCTCATGCATTTTACATTCACTTTTAGATGGATGGTTTTCTTTCATAAAGAAGAGCTGCAGCATGACAGTTCTGTTGCTGGCATCAGTAAGCTCATCTCTTATGGGCCACAGGGCGTCAGAGGCACAGAGATTGAGCAAATCATCTGTGGTTACGTCACAGTGTTTTTTGTATGTGTGCTTTTTTTTTTCTCAATTTTTTTTCAAATTGAGCCAAGCAGCTCATTACAAATAAATGAATTCATATCAGTAACTTATCATGACCAAAACTATGTCAACATCATTCTTCTAAAAAGTTCAGTTGATTGATCCTATTTCCAAAAGCTAGGTGGCTTCTGTTTTATAGCCTTGACCTGGAAACTACTAAGAGACCTCTTGGTTTGCATTTCCACTGTCTGACAATCCTTTATGAGCAAAAACATGGGGGAAAACTTAAAGAGATCCCAATGGGCGGCATTCCGCTTTGCACGATTTGGGTGAAGAAGAGTCAAAGTGTTTGGAAAACATATGGAGGAGTCTGCGTTATTAGCTGGGGTCATTCCAAAAGTGTCTACGTTCCTCTTGGAAAGGGTTCTATGTTTGGAACCTCACTGCATTATTAGTTGCCTTTTTGCCACAACATCATTGATGAGGTTGGCTGGTGATATCAGGACATCAGGTCTGGCAGTGCAGCAGTGTTGTAAATCATCATTTAAAGCTCATACTGAGATGCTGTAAATATTCCAATGAAAGCGTCACTGTAGTGATTTATGTCAATCGTGCACTAAAATGTTTTAGCACTAAATGATTTCAGACAAGGAAAATGTTGGCAGTGTGTATGAAATCCATATTTCATTTCTGTTCAGTGGACTATAGGATTGAGTTTGACATGCCCTTCAATAGATAATAGTCTGTGGTTTGCCATACTCATTAATAATCATTCCATTCAAAGTTAAGGAAGGCCACGTGTGTGAGATTGTATATTTAGTTCATGGATTGATGGAAACTGATGACACGACAGATTGGATCTTTCCTTGAGGTAAGTATGGTTGCGTGCTGGAACAGTGAAAGGTGACAGTTTAGAGCGGTATCAGTCAGCAAGTCAAAACTATCTATTTAATTTTTGTGTAAATACAGCTAGCATTTACCAAAAGGGAGAACTTCTCAATGAACACCAGGACTAGAGGACCATGCTTTTCTGTAAAGGTCCTCATAATGAGACTCTTCTTTGAACCATCACTCTTGTGCTTGGATCAAATGCAGCGTCGAGCAAAAAGAAATGAGAGGGATAAAAGAATGCAATTTGAATTTCAATAAGTAAATCGCATTTCCATAATGCAGTATCTGTGAGTCACTGCTGGTTGCCATTTATTTGTGTTGAGGACCAGATGCTTTTGAAAATATACAGGAAAAGGTAGTGTCTGTTTTCAGAGGCTCCAGCAGAACATCATGTACAAAAGTTCCAAGAGTGCCGTTTGAGAAAAGTTTCAAAACTTCCAAATACTGTATTTTTTATCAGAAGGTTGATTGTGTGTCTGCTGTCTGTTTGTCTCTGAGCCTTGACTGCTGTGTCCTGCAGAAAGTGCTTCTTGTGATTTCTATTTGAGTTGTAGTTGACAATGAGTCACATCTTTTTTATCTTGAACTAACAAGAGATATGAGTTCTCATCCGGAGCACCAAGCCTTCCTTTGAGCGAGAGTTAAAAACTCTGAATAATTGTCTCTGATTTCCTGTATGTGTAACCAGATACAGGAAATTATTCACATGAGACATAATAACCCTTTTTCTATGTAAACACTGAACTAGCAGCCGGTCTCAAATTGCCTGTAGGTGTGTGCGCGTGATTGTCTATGTGTGGCTCAGCGGTGCACCTCCCCCAGCTAAACGTCAGGTCTATCACAGGAGATAAACCTGATCTCCTATATGTTGGGAAGGTTTCATCAACTTTATGTTCTGTTTTATTGCATTGCACATTTTCATGACTCTGCACTCTCCACTTAGCTGAATGCTTTCTGTCTAAATATGACAGACTGTATTACTGTGTTACAAGCATGTTTTATCTTCATGTTGTAAGGAAGAAAGAAGACTGATTTTGATATGAATGTCCAAAATGTAGGTATTTACTTCATTTACAGGAAACATAGCACTTCCCTATATGCAAACATTCATAAATATCATGTCCCAAACCAAACGAGGGGAAAATGTGCATTGGTTGTAAAACAAATATCCCAAGAGTATGCGTAGCGTAAGTGAGAAATCATTTTAAAGGGGAATTTGAAAGGCATGCTTATTTGATTATGGTGAAAATAACAGCTGTGTTTCTGTCCTATTTGTGTGTTCAGGACCTCGGGTTTTTACATTATTGACCATGATTGTTTCAGTGCTGCTAACAAGAATTAAAGCAATGTTTGCAGGGGAGCTGTGGCTGAGCAGCAGTTGCAGCTGACAGAGACTTTTCAGCCCCCGTGGAACTGAACATCTAGTTGATGCATAGCTTCTCTCGCGTCTCCACGGTATTGAACTCCTTTCTCATACAGCAAGAGCCCTGAAGCTGACCATGACCTTTACTTTACTGAAGAAAGACAGAAAAAGGCGCAAGTTGCTGCTCACACAACTGCTTGAGGCTGCAATTATTTTTCTTTTAAAGTCCAGTTTTATACACCCATGTGTTAAACGATGTTGATTCAGTGGCACTATCATCTAAATAGTGGTAAACACTTAAGCAAACTCAGGAATACTGTGTAACTAATGCTCCCTTCCATCATAGTGACCGTCATTGGGTGTTTAAGTCATTCTCAAAGACGACTTGGCCTTTTCAAGTCAAAGGATTTGACAATATATAATGATCAAGGTCATCAATACATACAAGGACCTTTTCCACAGTGGTGTTTGTCTACAAATAGTGTGCATAATATAAATTCCTAATCTACATGTAATTTGTTTTGAGTGCCTTACAATAAAAAATATTATATCCTTATCAGAATGAAAGAATTTGTATAAAACAAGCAAAGTTGTATTGGAACTGTTTCGACAACAGAACCAAGTAAGAACATTCTTACAAACTGGTACATAATAACGTTATACAGAAAATCTTAACTGACTCAGCAGCATCAGCAACCCATATTGGAAACTGGAGAATAAAGGTTCAATATGATGGCCAGTTTCAGAACATTCCGTAGTTATTCTGAGATAATACTGGCATGAAAAATTTAAATGGGATGTCAGGATCTATCACATTTGACAGATGAAAGTCTTTTTCTTATACCTGCTGTCAAAAATTCTTGCGTCACCCTATTTCTTGACAGATGCCTACCGATAATGAAGGTCCTTCACCTTTGTGAGTTCAATCTGAAAGTCACGATAAAATCAAAATCAAATTGTATCCTGATTTTTAAGAATTTTTTTGTTGTTGTTTTGAGCCTGACTTCTTTTCTTCATATCATTTATTATGAAATGGTGAAATACAGGGACTAAATCAGGGACTTCGAAAATTGTTGTTTTGTGTATTTTGTTTTTTACTAATGGTGAGTCTGCATGTCAAACAAGAAAAGACCAGTTTCCAAGGCAACAAACAATGCTCGGTGTTTTAATGCAGAATATCCATCAGGAGGGCAGAACCACTTGTGTCCATGATAATACTAAGTGTTGTGTATTTCCTTGTATTAAATACTGTACCACGGATTTATTTCATTTTGCATTTGATGAAACTGGGTTACATTTTGATTTTTACCTTATTTCTAGATATACATTTTTGGAGCTAAAGCCCGAGTTTACCTGTTAAAGATGTAGAAAGGATCTACAGTTGTACTGTAAGAAGACAGGTTCTTATATTGAGTCTGTCAACAATTACAATTTCATTGCATTCAAACATCAGCGCCTTTGCTGCAATCCAGCTGTCAATGGAGAGAATAATCACTTTTACCTTCTGCAGCGTACAGAAGACAAACTGTTGCAGAGGTCTCAGAGAATAATACTTGTTTCCAAGGTGATGTGTGCGGCCTCATCACCAACGTAAGCAGATAAGATTGGAAGATGCTTCTTGTGTGTCTGTTTTCAAAAACCACGCTCTATCAAGTCACATCATTAGGAGCATTTGCTGCTTACTCCTCTTCTCAACTGATTGTTGCTTTCTGCTCCCGATACTCATTCTGGTGGAAATCTGTTTTTCAAGTGTTTCAGATTGAAAAGTGCATCTTTAATCTGTGCTGTCATCTGCAGCATTATCATATTATTGTAGCTCTCTGAAGGAGAACAGGAGATGAATATACTCACATCGATACTGATAAATAGGGATGAATGTATAAAATGAATTTTGAGCAAATAAAGGAATTTTAAATCATTATCTGTGTTAGAGAACACTTTTGCTTAGCATTAGCATCTAGAGAACCTAACGATTACATGAGGAAAATTTCTTTACCTTAAGAAAAGAGTCAACCATTAAGCAAACACAAGCTGTCATATGCAGTATGCTGACACTCCTCTGTTAATGAATCATTGATGCTATCAAAGTGATTTCAGAAAGCCTTCGTCTCTTTAACCCTCTCAATGCCGAGGTCTTTCAGCTGACGTGGCGCCAAAGCTCCTAACATGTCTGCCCTGCTTAACTGCCAAGACCCCACTTTTAATTAAAGACTTTTATCTGGGAAGCCAACCCCAGCTTTAATGAAAGGGACAGGCAGTGAGAGAACTTGGGCTGGATATAAATAGCAGATTTTGTAGGCTAGGATTCCCTGTCGGGTTGCAGCCAGGCTCAGAGCAGATCACGTCAGCTGATTAGCATCGACACACTCCCGTGGCTACGGATGCAGATGTGCCCCTGTGATGATACACACGGCATATATTGAGGTTTTTTCTTCCCCTAACACAGTTGCGAAGTGCTTACCTCTTATTATATGTGTGCTTATGAAAGTGTAGAGAAATACACACCAAGGAAAACAATTCACATGAGGAAGAAGCATATAAATTCAACCTTGACAACACGGGGCAAACACAAAGCCACTGGCTTGTATTCCTTTACGTAATATTATTATTGTAGGTATTTGTTTTAGTCTTGTGGTAAAGGAGTTGAACATGATGGTTCAAGGACCTAACTTCAATTCTGGTTATTTGTCTTGCTTCTAAAAAAATCATTCACTCATTCTTTCATTGTCAAAGCTTGCTTCTACGTATATCTCCTGATATATGTATATTTATTGACCAGATGAACCAAACTTAGATTAGATCTTTTGTTTATCATACAGTGATTATGAAGCAGAAGCGTCATGACCAGGTATTCACAGGAAATCATCCCCTGTAACAGACGAATCCCTATGAGGCGAAGAAGATGAGGCGGCTTTGACCCTCAGAGACCCCTGCTATCTACACCGTAGTAGTATTCAGGGGTGGATTAAGAGCACAGCAGTGAGTGACAGCAGAGTCCCTGGTGGGCGTCCCACCTACACATCTCACCACGATGAGCTTTTGTGTGTTCCATTTTCCTGCGTGAGCTGTATGCTATTGTTTTTTTTTTCTTTGCCAAAGTGTTTCAGATTGACAGGGTGTGTCATTTTTAGGTCACTGTTGAGGATTACTTTGAAAGAATACATGCATGCATTCACTGTCCAGCTCTATATCCCACTCTCTGAGTGGAAGTAAAGCATAGCTACTCAAGGTCGAACCATCCTACTGCAAAGTCACCCATCTCAATAATGGACTTTTTTTTCTTGTCATGGCTTGTCAGTAATGGCTTCTGTGTCTAACAATGTGTTGGTGTGTCTATACTAAGAACGGAGGTGTGTTTACAAAGAACAATTAAGACTTTTAATTAAATAAGTTTGCACACTATGGCCCTGATTTAATCCTGCTCATGTCGGTCAATGCAGGTTCAGCTGTCCTTAGAAATAGTCCTGTGACTTTTCCGTCAAATCCTTCCACCCTGGCTCTCAAATCGAAGGCGTTTCCAAAGTGGCACAAAACTCCAAGCCAGTGAACAAGCTCTCAACCAAAGGGGATTGCACTTAAAAAGAAAGCTGTGCCCATCATTTGGATACAGAAATATCCCAGCTTTA
This sequence comes from Antennarius maculatus, assembly GCA_013358685.1. Taxonomy (NCBI): domain Eukaryota; kingdom Metazoa; phylum Chordata; class Actinopteri; order Lophiiformes; family Antennariidae; genus Antennarius; species Antennarius maculatus. Next base: position 7,753,307 of record CM023627.1, read on the forward strand.
ATAGCCGAGCACATTTAAAGCACAGACTTTTCTTCAGAGAAGTTTGCAGGCAGAACAAATAGGATATAAAATAAATTCCAATCAAGATTGGAATCAAATAATTGAAATATTAATTTCAAGCATTGCCCAGTCTTAATGCGTGCTTGCAACAACATCCATGGAGTCTGTGACTGCAGTCTTTTGAAACCATCTACCTGCTTTCCATTTCAATTTTTTATGCATGATCAGCCATCTATTTACAAACAACAAATGAATTAATGCTGCTCATAATGAGTGCAATAAAGCAATCAAAGAATACTTACACAAACTCATCTCTCAGTACAAAATCAAACTTGAAATTATTAATTGTGAAACTCAAACCAAATCTTATCTGTTGTAACTAGAGCAACCCTTACAGATACTATTATATATTTCATAGCGGATATTTTACCTATTGAGGGATATAACTAAATATCAAATTGTGCTGCATTCCTGGCATCCGTAATACGTGCAGTTGGAGACAGAGCTGCCAGCCTGGTGACCATCGATGTTTGAGGAAGAGTTGCCATCCGTCTCTCCTTGGAGATTTCTGACACATATCTGACAACCTCAGTAGCCCATGATATTTCAGACACATATCTGGCAATAGCTCAATAGCCCGGGACTCACTCAACATAGCGCCCCTTAATCTGGCAATGCAAAAGCTTCTAAATACTGCAGGGAGACTGGTGCAGATGATGGAGCTGGCAGTTCTGGCCATTGTATGTTTGGCCTTTTAGAATGTATAAAACATAGCTGTCAAAAGAAAGCGGCCCCTGAGTGAGTACTTAACAATCGGTACCGTAACATAAAAATTCAGATAGACTTTTACGGTTTACCCTGTGCAGGATCACCGTGTAAGAGGTTACATAACTACTGTTACTCTCACTAAGTCGCTGAGAAAATCAATCATGATTAATAACTATAATTACAGTATTCATCATGAGGAATGTTGTCCAAGTCAGCTTTAATAGTACAGATGTATTTCCTTGCAGATACCCATAATTTAATGGAGGGTTCAGTGAGAAAATAATCAAGAATAAATCTGTGTGTAATCATCTAATGAGTCCTTTAAGACTCATATTAAGGATGTTAGTGTTGTGTAAAGAGAGTCAGAGCAGGCTAGGATCTGTGTAAAATAATGAGCCATGGAAAAATGTGGAAGATTTTCAAGGCTTTATTTAACATTCTTGTTTCTAGACTGGAACCATATTATTTTAAGATAAAATATTTTATTGCATTGATAGATCATTTCACTAGAATTAATTATTTTCTCCATAAATTCTTTAATCTGATTTATTATTTTATTAAACAGGGAGAATACACATTGATTAACATTTCTGTAAATGGGCCTGAATTAACCTAGAGGCTGCTTTTGATTTGTGGTCCCTGAATAGATGTTACAAAGTTACCCTAAAAAAATAACTACAAAATTAAATATAATTAATTATTTAAAATTACTGTTTTACTAGGGAGGAGAAAGATATTGAATAGGTAATAAATAGTCAAATTACACATTATTCTGGACACAATACGATACAATGATAAGTACTGATTAAAGCATATAATGTAGATATTATTAAAAGCAAACAAAAAAGCAAAAGCAAAAAAAAAAAAAGCAAAGCAAAAGTGTGTGTTCTACATTTGTAGCATAAATTCATATAATGAATGCAGCTGGATTTGTCACTTAGTATCTTCCAAGCCCTTTCACCTTCTTTTATAGATCTTTTCCCATGTCCTCATGTATTATTGATACAGGTTTTGATTGTTTTTTCTGTCATACTTCGGCAGCGTTTTCAGTGACAGTTCTCCTCCTTTACCCTTCACGTGACCCCTTTGACAAATTAACATGCCGCTGGGGAGCCTCTGCAATTGGCGGCATCCTAGGAAAGGATGCTGTAGTGCATGTTGCTTTCTGTATTCTGGTGTTAGATCACACTAGATGCTGAAGTACCGTATACCCGTGTCTGCAGTATCTCAGTGTAGTGCGTCGCAGGAGTAAACCTCTCGGGCATAGAAATATAGCTAAATCTCCCTGGGGATCTCACTTCTGTGTGATATGTGAGATGTAGCTCCCTGCAGGTGTTCTAACTGGAGATGTGTTTGCATACTTTTGAAGAGCACCAATAACTGAAAGACCATCACCAAAGTCTGCATTGTCACATTATTAACCTTGTAATGCCAAGTGTATCATATTTGATACATGGATTTTTGAGACTTCTACATCATAAACTTGATTCTATTTTTTTTTTTCGATGAGAAACCCGATGAACCCAATGAGACACATGCATTTGCATTTTGTATAAACAAAAATACCACAAAATGTAGCAAAAATGATTCATTTCCTAAAAATGAATTCAATTTTATATATTTTTTTATCTTAAATTTCAAGAAACACTACTTTCAAAAATATATTATTTTTGCTAGCCATTATTTCATGGATCAGGCTTTATAACTGAATCTGTAGATTCTTTATCTGCTTCCCTCTGAATGTGTGACTCAGGTCTGCAGCCCTGTGATGTTCAGTGATGCAAACCAAAGCCGAGAGCAATTGTGCTCTGTGGGCATGTGGTGCAGGTGAGGGGTGGGGGAGAGAGGGAGGAAGCTGTGAGATAATCCTTCCTTCTGCACCACTACAGCCATGTTTGAACCCTGGCCAGAGCTGCAGTGAACAAAAACTCTAGGGTGTCCTGCACTGACCAGAGCATGTTTGGATGAGTTTTACAGTGTGTAAAGGGAATTCATACACCACATCTTGATTTGTCTGCATTTTCTAAAGCTTGTCTCACAGTGATAGCGCTACAAAGAGACATTCAGGTGGTCTGACAGTCTTCTGTATCCTTCGTGCTCAAAGATTCCTTTAATCTGATACTAAACCCTGTATATGCCTATATTTAACTAAAGCAAATCAATATCAAGCCATGCAATAACTCCTTCATCCAGAGTAGAGAGTATTGGGTCAGAGAATAACCTTTTGGTTGATATGGTGGGTACCATTGTTATTTCACAGCAAGAAGGTCATGTGTTTAATTCCACACAAAGCCTTTCTGTTTGTATGTTCTCTAACTCCCAACTTTAATTCACATTTACCGTTTTGATTATTATTGTCACCACTTTTTGCCTGGCGACAGAGTTGCTATGCCTCATGTCATGTGAATGTTGTGTGCTGCTTGTGGAGGGATGCTGGAAATGAAACCCAGGCAAGCAGTCAAAGCGAAACATCTGGCTGCTGAGCCCCTGAGGAGCTCAGAGCCATTCGCCTCCCAAGGACAGTTCTCTCATTCTGTGCACCCCAACACATCATCTGTTCAGAGTGCATGTGTTGTATCCCTTCATCACTTCCTATCATCTCTCTCCAGCATCCATAATCAGTTCAGACAAGGTAAAAGGGAAGTTACCTCATCAAGAGCAACACATGAAATTCTAAGCACTTTTTGTATCATATCATAATACCTTCCGAAATCAATCAGACCCATTTACCTGCTGTTACGAGCAAGCTGATAACACAGCTGAATGATCGTTCACAACTTGATACCTGCAGTCAGCACAGTCAGAACCGGGACTCCATGCTCATCACCTGCAATACTTTGTGCTGGTTTTTTTTTTGCCCGTCAGTTTGTTCATGTTTCTGTATCAAAGGACCTGCTTTCCAGCAGACAGCATCATTATCCAGACAGCCACAGTCTTTGTTAATGTTATATTCCTATCTGACTCGTTGTTCTTCTGCTGCTGCTGCAATTCCTTGTTTCACAAGAACAGGGAATTGATCGCAAGTTTAGTCTGTTAAGTCTTGAAGCAGCATTTTCCTGACTATTACAGTCAGGTGAACTCTAAAATGGACTGAATGATTGTTCATTGTATATTCAAGAGACGGGATTGTTTTTATCAACGTGTGCACTCTGAATGTTCCCTCCTGACCCAACTTTCAGATGGTCTCCTTCATACAAAAGACCTTTAACAAAATGCCAGATATTCAATGTGCCAGACCTTCAACCCTAATTCATTTTGAACAGCGCTTGAGGCCATTTGATTCTTAATTTTAACCTTCAGAGAAGAAGGAGGGAGAGATACTATTGTTTTCTTTGAATATGTGTATACACGTCCATCCAAGTAGACATGATTGTCTTTTTTCCAACCATGTACCATGATAACTGTGTTATCCTGAGAAGTTTGACCTTTAAAAGCCATCACTGCTGCTACAAATCAGCATGGATGTTACAACAGGGTTTGGCAATGATACGATTGACTGTCTGATTCTGGTTTTTGGAACCTGCTTCAGTCGCCCTCGCCTCATCGAGAGCTCATGGGGCACCTTGGAAGCCATCCCGCCTCACAATCCACAACTGTTATTTTCATTCAGGACCATATAATTCATGTAAGATCCCTGTGATCTGCCACCAAGCGAAATGTCCACAAAACTGGGCAGGAGAGAGGACTGGAGGATAGAGATAAAGCTGCCTGTGCAATGATGATTCAGATGATGAGAGAAGACGAACACGAAAAGGAGATGAGTTTGGGGTTGATGGTTTAATGATGACCTCAAAGGCACCAGCTTCCCAGAGGCATCTAAACATTATCTCTCCGAGATACCTGACATTCTGTACAGCATTAGCTAGTCCTGTGAGGTCTTTAACCAGACACAGCATTCAACATATTGGGTCATCTCTGCCCCCAGCATGGTCTGAAAGGAACAATCAAAATTGAACAGTGGAATTTAATACATATAAAACTTATTTTTATAATCTTGTGCTGTAATCTCTCCCTGTACATTGTCAATTCAGAGACAGTAATTACTGTTTAATATTTACAAGCCTTTAACTTTAACACTTTGCCCTGACTAATTAGATAGTAAAACTACATCACATACAAGGTTTTACAGCCGACTATAAACTTGCATTGCAGAATATATAGTCACCTTGATGGTTCATGTTGTGATTTGATGGCGTCGTGGTCCCAATAGTGTCGTCAAACAGTAGTAAATTTTAATGGGAAAGTCTTTACTTGTATACATAAGAAACAAACACCCTATGAGAGCAAAATATACCACATCAGCTGAAAGTTGTTCCATCCCTGAGTTATTGTTTCTACCTTATTGTGCCTGGTATTCAAGGATTGGCATGTCAGAGTCCCTCCACTTCAGCAGTGTGTGATAAATGACTGAGGTTCAGGTCGGTGTACCTTGAATTTCCTCATGATTACAGCAACCATTTTACACAAAAACATATAGGTTGCAAAGCTACGGAGGAAGAGTAATCACCTTGTCATGACAGCAAAAGTGGTCATCTTTCAGTTACATTTATCTTTATCATTCTTCATTAATAGCTAAACTTGGAACTCCACCTCTATTCTCATAAGCAGATTCTTTCTCTGGTTTCTGGTCTAGTCTCTGAAAAACAGCCTCAAACTCAAATTTTGTAGTCCTCTATAAATATTGCCAGATGAAAAGGTGCAGTTTTTGTCTCATCTTACATGCTATTTCATGTCAGCAAGGGGCAAACATCAGATGATGCTCTTCTTTCCTGCACAAAGTGTGTTTTGTTTATCAATGCTGCACCGGGTCCTATCTGCATGGACAGGGGTTGAATTACCATTTCTCCAAAGCCCACCCTCTCTCTCTACTGTAATCACGACAAAGCCCACCAATTGTCTGATGAGTTTTCCAAAGGTGGCATCACACTCACACCAAATGACTGTTGCTCAGTTGGTTATCAGGCTGACCCAAATTGCCACGCTTATCTGGAAAACTGAACCTCATGTTCTGTGACTTTCATCTCTGCAGTGTCCATTCATCTGGCACTGAAGTGGTGCATCAATGTGTTTTCTTTTGAATGGGTTTGTCTCATTTCAGGAGCCTGGTGCTGTAGAACGTGTCTGTGCCTCAATAGACCTCTGTTCACAGTCTGGGCTCCAATTATACCTTGGGCCAACGAGCCTGTGAACACAGGAACCAGAAAAACAAAACAATTCGTCAATGAAATCCTTAAACAATTGCCAGAAATAAAAAAAAAAAAATACAATTAACAGTTTTATATCAACAAGAAAAGATGGTGTGTATTTTTGGTTTTAGATTAGACTAATTAGAATCTTTTTGAAGACTGATTACTTTCTCCATTTTTGTGTTTTTTCATATTTGTGGAGTTTTCAAGATTCACTTAAGTTTAAGTTTTTTAAGTTTACATGACTAAGTTATATGGATTGTAGTACATATTGCAGAAGTAATGACGCAACACGCAGTTAAAGCAAAAGCTTTGTTTTGTCTTTTTTATAAAACGTTTTCGTCAATGTGGAGCAATGGCCACATTACAAGTAAGGGCATTTTTGAGCATAAAAAGAATAGTAACTCTGGAGATCTACTGTAGTTACCACAGAGAAGAAACCAGCCTGGAAATAAAGGGACTGAAAACTCAAACATAGCTTAGGGTGTACAAGTTGATCTACCCTTCGCTGGATGTTGCAGTCTCTGACTGCCTTGGTTCTTGTTGTCTTTATTTTTAGTTAGTATATACCTTAAACACTTCAAGCTGAAAACTAATGATGGTTATATAAGAGCAGCTTCATGCTGGTGCGATGAGGTGTATGTTTTACAAAAAATCTGTGATTAGCTGACTATTGAAATAAGCATTTGTGGCAGCCCTATGACTGTTGTGTTGAAACAAAAGGAAAGAAAGACATGCCCCTCATGCTCTCCATAAGTAATGGATGATGGATTGCCTGGCATTTCCACCAGGTTTGCTTGGGTGCTTCTCAGTGATATGGAGGTCTATCTCTGCCTGGGTGCCTAACGTTACTGGGACAAAATGAGAAGAATGTGACACAACGTTACACAAGAAAACGACAGGAGGCTTTCTCATTGGCTAATAAAGCACTTTGCCCCTCTTGGACTTTATTAATTCAGGAAAGATGTGGCAGTGGTATCAGTCTGTCATCTTGACGAGAGATTCATTGATAGTCATAGCTATTCTTATTGCTTTGATATCCTAAAGAACAAAAATTTAATTGTAATATATCTAAAAATGATTAGAATGATTATTATTTGAATCAAGTGAGATAATACATGAATGTGTTTTAAAACACACATTCATGTATTCATGTATTATTATAAAACACATATAGAATATTGGTATATTTGACGTGTGGTAACCTAACCAGACCTTTTTTTGGCAGCACCCTAACCCATAACCATAACCCAACCAGGAACCATAACCCTAACCCTAGCCTAACCACGGTAAATAAGGTGCAAATTGTTAGCTGAATAGAGTCAGGCTATGTTTTTCATACCTTTCTACAATAAATCAACTTTTTCAAGATTACAACACAGTGGACAGTTTGATTTCTGCATGCATATTTCTAGAAGCATAACACAGTTTCAGAAAAAACTTCACATTTCATATTTTAGCAATGTCAACAATAACAGCAATCCTTAAATAATATAAGATACAACTTTGTGGCTTTTGCATTTTCATCATGGGCTTAAGTAATGTCATTGTCACTGTGTGTTTTTCTGTCTGCTTGTTGTCATAAACAGCTACTGTAAAGATAGAGAAGAGATGTGTCAGAGAAGGAGAAAATTTACAAGGATCTTTGTGTCATAGCAGATGAAATTACTTCATATTTACTCAAAGTTTGACATAACACAAATCTTTGTCATGCTTATATAAACTGAAATATTTGCCACCACTTGCACCAACATTTTAAGCTGGAACTGACTTGTCACTTTTTATACAGTCTTTTTTCTTATCACCAAAGAACTTACAATTTTCAATCTACTCAGTCAACTTTCATTCTGAGGAATCAACCATTAAAATTTCAAGCCGTGAAACTCTTAGTCAGCCAACTCTGACTGCAGAAAACAACTTCCTCCTTCCCTGAATATTTTTCAATTCCATTCTCTCACCTTGAATTTGTAGTGAGATTATTCCTTCTTTTCCCCTGGTTATTTTGAATTTTGGAGGTTAGAGGTTGGATGCTGCAACTCATGATGTGATGAGAGGTGATGGAGGTGTGGTGGGTCATTGTATGGGAGTTCAAAGGGATCAAAATTAGTTATTAGGCACTCGAAGGGCAGTAAATTGCCATGCTGCAATTTCCACTCTCAGATTTATGACTTGGCCGCGAGGGGCCATTACAGCACAGACACAGCCCCTCTTACCTCCCCAGCTAAAGGTTATAGTAAATCACAACCCCTCAACCCCATCCCACCATTAGACTCTCACACACTCTCACATCCGTACACACAAACACTCTGACATTTCATTTCCCTTTCTGATCCGTGGTACATAAATGCTGCAATTTCTATTAAGTAATCCTTCCCTGTCTTACAAGAGCTGTTTTTTTCATTTCACTGTTGTTTTCCTCGGTTCCAATTAAGGGCATGAGTGAAGTGACCAATCCCCTGCTGCCCTGATCTAACATCAAAATGTTGTCATGCAAAGTCCCTTGAGGACATCTATTCATCATCTATTTCGGGAGCTGACTCTTGCCTCTTTTATGTTTTTTAGCTTATTGACAATCCCAAAAGTCCCAGGCAGTAAAGCTGAATAAATACATGTTAAACTGACCTCTTATTTATGGCTGGCACATTGCAAGGTAACAGTTTATTAGAAATGATTCTACATGGTTGTTTATGCATTTATATCTGTAAAGTGTATTTGGTGAAGGACACATATAAACACATACAAAATGAAAACACTGACAGAAAGTGATAAAAGTCCAATCAAACTTGATTTTAGAATGCAACTTCCCTGAATCTATATATAATCATGATGCTGTATGTTCTTTGTGTAAAGCAGGTGTAGGAATGCAAAATCTAAAATATCTGCCTTTGGTTCTAGAATTGTGAAGTGCTATGATTATTCATAGGGCTGGTGTGACTCTTATTTTTGGCAGACACATATATTATATTAACTATATGGTTCCTGAGGAGGTTCCATCGATAGGAGTGTGCTTGCTGCTTTTGCAATTTTACCAGCGTATCACCACCAAGCAGAATATGTACTCTCTCAGCATTAGAGATCTTCTCGAGTATTCAGAGCTGAGGAAATGAGAGTGAGCTGAAACCTTCTGGGGCTGTTTCTCAAGGTCTTTCTGGCTCCTCAGTGTCGGACCCAGAGTCTCTGTCATCGATCCTTCTTTAACAGCTAAAGAGAAGACAAGAATCCAGTCAGTGTGGGCCCAGAGTGGACTGCTGTGTAATACAATCCCTTACATCTGAGATAAAATAATAATAATTAAAAAAAAACTTTACTGGATTTTCCTTTAAAGCCAGACTCACTCCATAAATTAAATTTCTTCACTGGCACATGCTCCACCCTTCAATTTATTTTAGTTGTCATTCATCAGGTATTTTATATAGAATCAGTGAAAGCTGCCAAAAAAAGGTAAATTTTTTTCCCCATTTTTTCTGGAGCCATTTCAAAATGCATCTGCTTCTTCTCTGCTTTATGTTCATCTCTCCCACAAATGTTTATAAAAATCCATCTTGTGGTTTTTGTGTAATCCTGCTAACAAGCAAATAATCAAATAGTCAAATAAACAAACCAACAAACCGATGCGGGTGAAACATAATCTGCTTACGCTCGGTTGCTTTGTAAATGTTGGCTTTAGTGGCTTTCTCTGGTATTTTTATGCCAAGTTTGAGACAAACTACTACAGCAGCAGTTTGAGCCATTCACATGTCCTTCTCATGACTAGCTTGTCTTCAAGTGTAAACACAGTGATGCTGGTTCATGTTCACACAGCGTCACCGTTGTGTGCACATTTGCTACCTGTGGGAAGTTCAGCTTTTGCATTGCTAGCAGGAGGCTCATCTTGTCTTTTATTTATAATCACCCTCCATCCTGTCCTCCCTTTGGCCTCACACTGTAAATATAACACTGCTTATGAAATATTAATTATCTGCAGTATAGTGGAGTTCTCTGAAAACAACATGTAGTAATTGAGAGAGCAGAACAAGGCCTCTGTTTCTGCTCATTGGCTATTAGAATGATTTTCAGGGCACGAAATGTCAAAGTACATTTAAAAAGAGATTATTTTGCTGCTTTAGTGTCGCTTACAATGAATGTTGTTGCCATTGTTCTGATTTATATTTTGGAAGAGTGTCTAAAGGTTATACTCAACCCTCTTATTGACTCATTTTCAAACTCATTTGCCTCACTTAAAGCTTTTAGGTGACAGATGATTGATAACCATCAATTCCTTCACGAAGATTCCTGACACTTGGCCGCAAGAGATCTGTTTTTTATATATATATATATATATATATATATATATATATATATATATATATTTATTTGAGCTGCTCTTCGTGTTTCAGAATCAGCATGCTGTCAGTCACAACAGCACACCCTTGTCTCTCTTGAGAGCGATGCACAATTGCCAGGGCTTGTTTTTATCTTGCAAGCATGACTCCAGCAGAAGAGCTCCCCCATTTAAAAGAAAAAGAAAACTGTAATTTTGGCTGACCGTTGGCTCGCTTGGGGAGGAAGCCTTGTCCACCATAAAATTTAGAGTTCACTTTCAAGGCAGACTCACACACACCTACATACACACATGCACATACTACACACTGAGATACTGGAGTACTAGGCAGTTTGGCCATATAATGAGAAGAGGGGAAAGGAGGGAGTTGGTGGAGGCAGCTGGACGGCGGATCATGGGCTTTGTGAGAAAGATGTTTGGAGCAAAGCCTCGGCTCATCCAGGTGGAATTTTAAGCTTCCCAGCTATTTTAATTGACTGTAAAATAAAGTTGTAACACTGAATAAAACCTGACCACTGATTCACTGACCTTGGAGAATATTTTGGAAGTGCAGACCAAAAAAAAAAAAAAAGGCTTTCCAGTGACTCTATTTCACCAGTCGACTCAGCAATCAAAACCACGGCTCTGCATTTGTTAGGAGCTCACAGCTGGGTAGCAGTCAGCACAGCTGTCATCGTTTCCCCTGAGGGAGTTCTTGAATGTCCCCAGAGAACTTCATCCGACTGTGTGTGACTGGGTACCTGAGTGAGTTTACATGTGCACATCATTCGCAATGAAATACCGCAGCAGAGGTGAAAGTCCACTGAACCAATGTGCTGAAGATGCACTGTCACGCAATGTACATCCCAGCATGTACATCTTCACCTTTTTTATTTATATGCTAGGAGTTGTATTTTCACTGCAGTGCATTCTGCCCCTCGCTTCGCCCTATCTTTCCATCCTACCATCCTATTTTCAGGTTATTTATGAGAGCAATGCCTGGAGGTAGCATTTCCTGGGAATAGAGATTCACCACGTTGTGTTTGCCTTGAAAGAGAACAAAATAAATGTTGTTGAATCTTCCATTTGGTGCATTTTTAGTGTTGTGAATTATTCAGTGGTCAAAAAACTGTTATCAACTTGGGTAAAGCATACGTTACCCCTGGAGTTGTTTTGTTTGCTAGTGTTTGTAGAAATTCAAACAAACACTATGTGATAAAATTTTTAAAAAATGAAAGTAAAACAAAGCACAAGCATTTATTAAAATGAGAAGCGCTCCCAATGGACTCATTTAATATGGATTATACAGTATTTTGTGACCAATTTTGTGACAACTAATAATATTGGACTACAATCCTACAATTCACAAAATTCACAAAAAAAGACTATGGTAGAATATGTTCCACAATTTTATCCATGCTATTCAAACTGATTTATCCTGGATATTTTACCAGAAGGCCATTAGCTTTGCAAGCATAAAAAGTATGAAGGTTTGACATTGCTGATTTTATTCATATTAAAGTAACTGAGCATGCAGGTCGTTTCTCTCGGCTAGTTACTGCGAAGTTAAGCTCATTATCCTCAGGCTATCTACTGTAGCTCCGAATTTGAAGTGGTTGTTTCCTCAAATTGTTCAACTAAAGTGCAGTTGTAATAGAAGTGAAATTCCAGAATCATAAATATTGCCCCTTAGTTTTATAACCCTGCCATAAAATAAAATCACCTTATCCACCCTGGATATGGTCAATCCATAACTCCTCAGAAATCAGTAGACAGAATCCAGTTAAAGTTCTACATTTGATTTGTATGAGCCTCGAAATTGTGCCTCTCTGATACTTGGCATCTTTAATTACCTAGTTTTACATTTAGCACATTTAAAAATAAGTGATTGCTGGTGATAGCTGAATTCAGCAGGCAGCTGTGTTTAGTCTGCCAAAAATAAAAATGAAAAAACATTCACTTCTTGTATCAGGATACAACGTGAATCAGTGATAAATATTTAACGTGTCATGTCTAGGTTTTATTTTCAGATCTGTATATATGTGTATGTATGTGTGTAAAGCACATTCGACTTCAGACACTGACAACCGGACAGATTCTGGACAAGTTAATTACAGTAGAGCTGCACACTGCTGCAGTTCTGCTTGCTCCTTCCCTCTCAGATTGAGTAAGGAGACATTGACACCCTGACACTATGACAGACTGATGACCACTCAGTGCAGCAGGAACAGCAAACTGGTAGTCAAAGCTAACCAGCCATGAGCAGCTGCTGTCAAACTCTGTGTCAAGGCTGGATGCAAAATCTGCTAGAGCTGCACTTGTCCAAAGCACAAATTACAAGGAAAGGTTAGCCTCAAATAAATAGAACTCCTGAAAATAAAGTCTCAATAAGCAGATATTTTAATATTGGCAGTTGCACAGATTTCTGAAACACAGTAGCTGGATAAAGGGGTGTTTATTTCTGATTGAAGGGTATTAAAATTGTTTCAAAGAATCTTTCTGCTTAAAAAGGTCCATTTAAGAATGTGACCCAGACAGTTAAAAGACAGCATTGTGTCATGTACTCCTGAGGAAGTTGCAGCTTACTAGGACTGGTAAACATGAGCAAGTAACTGTTGGATCTCACAAGCATTAAGGCAGATGATGCACATGAGTGTTTTCTCTTCAAAGGAGGCTGTGATTAGCTTCATTCCACTGCGATGCAGATTTGGCTGATTTAGACACAGCTCTATGCTTCTCTTTTTGCATGTGACTTAGTGTGCAAACCAAGTTACAGAATACAGAATTTAGTTATTAACAACTTAGCAGAGGATTTGATCATTTTGGCAGTCAGATAGCAACAAGAGTCTCCATACCTCTCCCAAAGCTTCTGTGAATAGTGTTACAATATAATATGAAAATATAACAGCAAATCGTATAATCAGACAAAATGTTACATAAACTTTTGAGATTAAGCCATTCAATACAAGCTGACTGCACCTATGACTACTCCCTAGAGACCTGAGAACAACCCTTAAATGTCATCATGTTCCTCAAAGATTCAACTAAAACATGCTGCTTAATTAGAATGAATGAAATTCTGCATGTTTTATCTCACAAACCAGTATCATTACCATTATTTTATTATGAGATAATGAATTCAGAATCAGAAGAACATAATCTGATTCAATTATAATATTGTGATCATCCACATTAAAGAGGTTGCAGCTGGCAGAAATCCACTCGGATGCCACCGAAGCTTCTCATCTTGCGTACGGCTGATTGTTTCCATGAGGAAAGACAAGCTCCTCTCCCTTGTCTCTACCTGTGTTTCATGTTGTAACCTAAAATCTTTAATCACATCAGTAAATCCACTTGACTTTTTCAAATCCTACACACCACCATACGAACAGGGGTTTGTGTGTAATTTGGGGATTTCCGAGGTGTGTGGTGTCTGTGTGTGGAGGATTTATCACTCTATAAGGCCTATAAGGATTTGTTACGGTACTAGGAGACACTATATTGCCACAGTCTGCCACAGAGTTATTGTCCTTGTCTCCTGAAGGGCAGATGGTGCACACATTCTGAATTACAATGTGTGCTCAGATACACACATCACTTGTTGTGTTTATCTGACAGCTTTTGGAAATTGATGATGACAGAGCAGCTACTAATTATTATTTGTTCCATTTTTCGTCATGGATTAGTTTATGTATTTTTCTTCTACTTTCCAATTGTTTGTTCTAAGAAAGTATGAGAACATTCTGTTGGAGAATTTTCACAATTTCAGTGAACCCAATGTGGATTATTTCTCGTTCTGTCTCATCAAACCAAAGCTAAAAAAAAAAAAGATTTGATTTACACTGTAGAGAATATAACAGCAAATCCTGACTTTTTGTTTTTTTGTTATTGAAATTTCTTTCTAGTCTTACATGAAACAATTTTGTAGAATTCCTGGTATTGTAATGATGAAATGTGTTGCAACATGGATTCTGTTTTTAGTCCTGGAGCCTTTATTTTTCAATTAAATCAATCAAAATCAACAACCAATTATGTAGAAACAGAGTATATGGAGCAATTCCTGCAATACTATGTAGCTGTCACTCACAAATTGATGCATGATCTCATTTGATCTTGAAATCAAACATTGTGAATGTTGTTTTTTCTGTGTCTGCATCACATCCACGAACCGATCAGGAGTCACATAACGCAGTTGTGTGTTTCCTTTGTACCCGCCTGTCGTGACCCGCTGCAGAAACGTCTGCTTTGTGCTTAATTTAAAATTGGCCAACAGGGGCAAAGTCAAAACGACAGGCTGTCTCTGCTCCTCTGATGGGTGTTTGCTGGAGTTCTTGTAACAGGTACACAGCTTCGTGCAGCAAATCAATCTGTGTTCAGGAAATCATTTTCTGTTTGTGGTTTGAGTCTGAAGGGGATCATTGGGCTTATTGAGGGGTAATTGGTGTATAAATGTTAAATCTTTTGTCAGTGTCAGAACCAAGCTGATGGTCAGAGGAGATCTGGGAAGCCTGATGACCACTTGTTATATTTTAGACTCAGTGAATCAAAGCTTTGCTGTCATGTTGCTCACGGGTATTTTAAAGACTGTATGTAAGAAGACCATTTCTTTTTAGTGGTCCTCTGACGCTGAGCGATCATAATAGCATCCCGGAGATGATCTGCCGTGAGAGCAAAAATACGTACATCTACTTTTCTTTTCCCCTCTTCACATTTCTTGTTCTCCTTCTTTTCATCTTCATTTTTTCTTTCTCTTTCACCTTCACATTTCTCTGGAATGATTCTCCCTCCAGATTCTCTACATTTTCCTTCTTTACCTGTCTTTATCCCCATCTTCTTTCCCATCTATCTTCTTTTCTACCGTCTTGTTTTTTTTTCTGTTTTTTTTTTCTGATTCCTCTTCTCTGGCTTCTCTGTTTTGCTTTTTCTTTATCCCCTTTCTTCTTTTTCACAGTGTTCTCTTTTCCATTTTCCTTCCTCTTTTTCTTCTCCATTTACTCTTCATTCTCAGTGTGTCCTTCCTTTGCTTCTTCTTTTTGTCTTCTTTTCTCTTCTTATTCTTTTCTTCTTTCTTGTACTCCTTGTCCTCTTAGTCGTCGTCGTCGTCGTAGTAGTAGTAGTAGTAGTAGTAGTAGTAGTAGTAGCATTGTGTTGTCAGTGGTACCTTGTTATGTAAATAAATACCCAATTTTGTGCTCCTCAATCTAATCTGCTTGTTGAAGTTCTGGTTAATTTGCGATATTATTTCTTCCCCAGACAAATATTGCTATGACTAAAACTACAATCTGCCATCCTGATGCGGCTCCATCACACTCCGTCTGTCACCTCAGCTGTGTTTTTGTAGTACTATTCCTCAGTCGATCCAAAGCACTGTCCTCCCAGTCCTCCCCGTTACTTGTAGGTGTAAATCCACCCCACCTGTCACCATTACCTGCATGGCTGTGATGCTCATCCATCTTTCTCATGTTTGTTGCTCAGGAGTTTGCTGCACTGACGAAGGAGCTGAATGCCTGCAGGGAGCAGCTTCTGGAGAAAGAGGAGGAAATCTCCGAGCTCAAAGCTGAGAGGAACAACACCAGGGTGAGTAAATGCACTATTAAAGATATGTAAGTCACTAAACTTTCACTCACTGACAATGACAACCTGACAATTCTCTGAAGCATTTATCATGATTTACCATTTTATTTATGTATGATTTTTTTATTTATATTTGTGCAGATATTATTTTGCCAATGTCAGGAGGACTTTTTTATTCCCTATGCTAATTTCTGGAAACTACATTCCATAAGTTTCTCAGAAGTTTCACAACTTGCAGCACATCAGCTGCAGAAAACAAGCAAAAGCTACACACTGTGATGGACGACATGAAGCTTAAGATATGTGGTGGTCACACTTTTATGGCTCCAGAAGTACTGAAGCAACCATGCACACTATCTATTTCCAATTCCCAGACACACCTCATTAGCTTCCCCATTCTGCTGGAACATTTTTCCACTTACTTCACATGGATGGCCACTCAACAGCAAAACTCAGTCCAACTGGCACCAATGCCCTGCAGGGCCCAAGTCAAAGAATGTGGAAGAAAAAAAATACAACTTAAGACATTAGAGGATCATAACAATTTTGTGGAGCTGAAGCCCCACATCAATCAAAAACATTTCCTCTCTGAAGCTGTAAGCACACTCTGTTATTGACAGATAAGGCTGTTTTCCAGCCCACTGCTGATTAAGTGTGGATTGACAGTCTTTCACAATCTTTTTCTGGGTGGAGGCAGAATATTTTAGCACAACAGCAGCCTAGAAGAACAAAAATGGAAGAGGTGAGAAGCAAGAAACGGGGACAGAAAGAAGTCATTTTCACTCTCTCACTTTATTATCACCTCCAAATCTTCTGATGAGCAATCACAAACACAACTTTAATTAAGCTTGGTTGTGTAACTGACTGTTTTTTTTTTACAGACCATAATTAAATCATGACATGTACAGGCAATCAGTGGACTGAGACATGGCAGTGGAGAGACATGTTATCCTGTTGTTTTAGATGAGCATCACACCCGAGTGACATATATATGAATTTACTGCCTCTAATTAAGTAGAACAACAGATAAAGGATATCGATCTATCTATGGAACAGGATGAGGCCGATCTGGATATGATACTGATGTCAGAACTGGATTCAGTTTGTGTTTCAATGCTTTTTGAGTGTGCAGGAGCTCGTATGTAGGAGTGAAACCTTGTGCTAAGACTCGGGCTCTTATCAGCCCCACTAGAGGTTTGCATCAGGCCTTTTTTATAACCTTGCATGAACTTTTGCAAAATCGATTTTCCCTGCAGAGATTATAATCACTTTGACACTACTATTTGTACCTTCCTGTGTAGAAAATAGACTTCCAGCTCCAAATTTAGTAGATGGACAAGTTGTGTAATCTACTAACATACAAAGAATGGTCAGTTAAAAATATTAAGTAATTACAGATGTGTTTGAGTCCTAGACTGTAACTCTGCATTTAAAATATTTCATGCTTGTATCAAGAATCCTGGGTGAGCTTTGGTAAATATCCAGCACCTTTTAGATAACTGCTGATACCAAGTGGGAATGGGATTTCCCAACCAGGGGTTTAACACGGAACACGTCTAAGCCCACAGCAGCCTGTTGGGCCTGTTGGGCATCCCACAGTGGTAGAGGTTTAGACGAACGAAGCAGATCAGTGAAGCATTTCTGGGAGATTATTTCAAGGTGGAATTTAGCTCTTGAACAAGATCCTTATCCTGGGGATGTTATATTATGTCTTTAGACAACTTCCAAGAGGGAATGAGGTGTTGAAATGTGCATTACATGGATACGACTGCAGCAATTTGCCAATGGGTACCAAGGAGAAAATGAAAGCAGATGATCCTGTAGTCTAATCTCACAAAGGAGTGAGAAACAGTAATGAATGATGTTTTACCAATGAAGACAAACTGGTATTCTGGCTCTCAGTCTCATCCTGTTTGTGTAGTTTTCTTTTACTGAAGTCAACCACTGAGCTCTGCTTCTCTGTCTGACCTTCTAGCGAGTAGCTAATATTAGTATCACACAGTTTGTGAAGAGTTCTAGGATCTACGATAAAGTTTCAGTAGATTGAAATGATTTCCTGTTGATCTGTTATTCTGGAATGTATGATATGCGATAAATTTAAAAGAAATGAAAATGAACATTATGCAAATAACTGGTCAAATTGCTTTAGTTGTGCTATTGATTGCCTTTGTTAGAGCTATTATGCTACATCTTATATGCTAGTTTCAGGATTTGGTTGATTGGTGCCTGATAAATCACATATTAATCAGTCGTTTCTTATTTGGTGGTTCTAAAGTTGAGTTTTTTTTATCATTATTGTGCTGCATCTGACTTAATGATCCAGCCATTAGTAAGATTCCTACTTTTGCTTCAATGGTTTTTCCCATCTTGTTCTTCAGCTACTGTTGGAGCATCTGGAGTGCCTGGTTTCCAGACATGAGCGGTCGCTTCGTATGACGGTGGTCAAGCGGCAGGCTCAGTCACCCTCAGGAGTGTCTAGTGAAGTTGAGGTCCTTAAAGCACTCAAGTCCCTATTTGAACACCATAAAGCCCTAGACGAGAAGGTAAGTGTGTCTCAATTAGCACATCGTTTTATTTCCGAGGTGTCTGAATGAGATGCGTATGCAGCAACATCAGGAATCAATGTGTCTGTCTTGTCAAATGATTTGTGTGGTTTGCTGATCTTGAACTCGACAACCACACACAATTCCTGCCTCCTGCCTCCTCAAACCCTGCTGCTCTGTGACCTTATCCCCTGTGTGATATCACACCATCCTTGTAATCCATTCATTCCCCCCTCCCCTTTATAAAGCCATCATTTATAAAGAATATCCAGTGTCATGCTGTTCAAGGGAATAAAAGCTGTCTTGGCCAGCTGGGGCAGCCGTCCTGACTCCGACCCTGGCTATCTTCTAATCCAGGCTTGATCTCTTTTGAGATCTGGCATCCTTTTGGGTCACAGTAGTGCAAGTAATTGCTCCACCACAGCTGGAGCGATCCAAGAAGAAGATGCTCAGAGTTCCTCTGAGTCAAAGAGGAAGAGAGGAGTCTAGGAGCGCAATCTCACCCCTGCAACTGCTGCTTTAAAAGCAGCAAAAGCCCCATGACGCTACTTTGAAGCCACAGCAAAATGTTATAGAGAGGCTAAGGGAGGGAATGAGGACAGCTCCTTCTGCTGCTGCTGCAAGGCTATGTTAACCCTTTAGTGCTTGTCAATAGTCAAAGGGAAAAAGGTAGTGTAAGGAGATCTTCAAGATCTTTTTCTTTTTCAGGTACGGGAGAGACTACGAGTGTCACTGGAGAGGGTTTCAGCCTTGGAGGAGGAGCTTACAGCAGCCAATCAGGAGGTATGTGCTTAAATCATCATTTACTTGTGTGCAACACTGTGTCCTCCTGGCAAGGGATGGATGGATGGATGGATGGATGGATGGATGGATGGATGGATGGATGGATGGATGGATGGATGGATGGATGGATGGATGGATGGATGGATGGAACGTGAAATAATGTCACTAGGCATAGTTTCACTAACAGCAGCTGTGAAACTAATTGTAGAAACCAAACTACAAACACCTAAAACAATTTCAATTTAGAAATTCTGACGTATATGAGTGATGTGCAAATGTACAAGGTCAGCAGTTTAATTGTCTCCTCAAATGCAGACGGCAATGTCCAGTTCATGTTTGAGAATAAACATGGAAGAAAGGAATTTCAGAATCCAAAATAATAATGGTCCAAGTGGACTAAGCTACTGCTGCCTCAAAAATGAGAGATAATTATTGATTTAGTTATTTTGTGTAGGCTTCATATACCATAAAGAATTCATATACCACCAGGCCTGACAAAGAAATAAATAAAATTCTGCAAAGACGCAGCAGTGCAGTATTATTTGCTGCTTATTTATGTGGATATAAATCAAATTCATGGTCTGATTCATCCTGGAATGCATGTTCTCCTAGTCGGTTATCAAGTCAGAAGCAACAGGAGTACATCCACCGGTGCCATTCCCCCTCATCTGTATGGGGAACGGCACTAAATCATATAGTGCATATGTGTGTGTGACAGAAGACTGGCAACTTTTGCAAACTTCTTTTCAACCTTCTGGCTCAGGTGGGCAGAGGACAGGTCTTGTGCTGCAGATGGTCCTGTTCCAGCTGAGAAGAAACCCTCAGGTTGTGCACTTCAAAGCCTGTCAGACATGACAGTCTGACACTCAGACCATGAATAAAAGTTAGCGAAGAAAGATAAGGAAGGAAAGAGGGAAAGAAATCTGGCATGCTGTCGGAGCAGATTGGAGGGGAGAGGAAATGCAAAGAGAGCCGAGAGACAGAAGCCAGAAATAGAGATAGCAGGTGAGGAGCAGTGTGTAGATTGGTAGGTATGTTAATGAGGGTGCTGGGGTGAAGACCATCTGACGGACGCAGAGAAAAGAGGTGATGATCAGGTTGATTGTGGTCTGAATGTATGACTAGACAATGGGTTATCTGATCAGAGACTCACAACATTTAAAGAGGGATGAGTGATTAAAATACTTTTTTTTTTTTACATGCAGCTTATGTTCCAAAATATGTACAGTACATTTGTGAGGTTGCACCTTGTAGTTGGTTAACGCTAGAATTGTCAGCGCAGTGGACAGATGAGTGATTGCATTTTAGGGTGGCTGAGCCGTGTTTGCAAAATGAATTGTCCATGGCTCCAGAGAGGTGGGCAGAGTTAGGAACCAGTGAATTGGTAATTGATTAGTGAAGGAGGTGTGTTATAACCCCCCCCCCCCCCCCACACACACACACACACACACACACACACACACACACATACGCACACACGCACATACACCTCCCTGCAGGGCTTCAGATAGCATTGCCATGCCTGATGACATCATCGGCCTTTGACCTCATGCAGTTGCAGGTGTTTAAGCAGACGTGCACTCTGATTGTAGTTTGGTGTTATGGAAAAACTGTAATCCAGATTGTGTTGTGCTGCATGGAGCTATATTGTAGCATGTAGCAAACCATAGACAGTAATCAAAACTGTGGTCTCTGAACAGCAAATGCACAAGGGACAGACAGACAGACAGGCAGACAGACATGTCTACTATTTCCTTCACAACCTCAAAGGATTCCCTTCATCCAGTTCAGAAGTGCTAAAGAGAAATAAGGAAATTATGTCCATGTCTTCTTCCCTTTCCCCCCAGAGGTAGAGCAACATCAAAAAGATATAGGAGGCAACTTGTTCATTTTACATCTTCTTTGTGAAATTTATGAGCCGGAAAGACATCTGCAGAATTCCATTCATCACTAGTCGCATCATGTGCTGTGATAACTTTTAATTTTTGAGCTGGAGAAAATACAGATAATCTTGAAATAATGTGACAGAAGCATATGGAGGCATAGTTATGCCCTTGTTAAAACAGGTTTTCTGTAGTCAGTTTGTGACAGTAAAGGTGAAAGTAAGATGACCTACCTTCACCTTTAAACTCTGTTAGCCAGAGTTTAACACTGGATAAACTCTGGCTATTGTGTGTAGAAATAACCTTTTGTCAGCCTCTTTCCCAACTGTAAATTAAAACCTGACATCAGTTAATCGGTCCTGTCCATGGTTGTCCCTCACAGCTACCTCACAACAAAGACACCTTTCAAAAACCACATCTAAAGCAGTTTGGGTGAATACTAGAGATAACATGCTGCCTTTAGCAAATAACAGAACAGGCTTACTGTTTGTGAGCAGCTTACATGCATGTTTTTTGACTTGTGGCTGTTTCAAAGCTTCTCCAGAGCTTCTGCATACCAACCACTGTGATGCGACTACTTGCGGTATGGAACATGTCCTGAATTTGGATGTCGGTGGTTTTGGCGGTACAGGAGATTTTGAGGTTGTTTTTTTTTAGAGATTTCAATTTTTGCACACCCAGAAAAGGTACAGGGGACTACTTATGATGTAATCAGCAACACTAGAATTTTAAACTTCAATACATTATTCTATATCGTAGCTACTCAACGCTGGATACGCCTGTTCAAGTAATGATGTTTGAATTGATACTTGACAACCTGACAACCTCAGCAAGAACATGGATCACATTGATCATCACACAATAATAGATTATCCTCTTTAAATACCTAACATATTCATCACTGTCTGGTGTGAATGTCTTTCAGGTTACTCTGTCTAATTTGACTTGTCATGCTTGCCATATTTATGTGCATGTAGAGTGTTCCTGCCTGTTGGGAAATAAGTTCTGTAATTGGCTTGTAGCCCTCTTGGCTCCAAATCTGACAGCTTGTGAGTTTTAAATGATGCTGTAAGGACTCTGTCTCACCATTTACTCACCATGTACTTCCATTATAATAAATAGGAATTATGTTTGACACAACTTAGATCAAGAATGGAGAGAAAACAGGAGTTTTAACTTAATAATGCCCTAAAAATTCCATAAGCTGGGAAAGAGAGCGATGGGATCATTGCCTTGGCTGGTATAGAGCAGTGAGTTTGGCAGTCTATGTCAAATGAATCTTCCTGATACTCCAAATCCACCCTACAGGTTCTCACAGAGAAAGGCTTGGCGAAACAGGGAGGCTGATGGGATAACAGAGTGATCTGTGAGGTAGCAATTTTGTTCGATCACCTATAATAGCTTGCATGCCTTTCAATTTCCATCTAACTCTCATTTTTTTCCTGGTGCTGGAGATTCTTGTTTTGAAGAGAGGAAACACGAGTCTCAACGACTTTCGATCGGTTGTGAGAGACAAATAGAAGCCAGGCACACTTGCACTGTTTCTCTCCCCCCTCGTGTGGAGAGTAATAATCACATGGTGTCATGTCAAGGAGGAGCGTAATTGGTGTTGTCGGTCACCCGTCTGACAGGATTATGAGTTCAGGACGGTAACTTGAGGTGGTAAAATGAGACTCTGAGAAACATGATGATTATAATCATTGAATCAGTGTGCTTGCTTCAGGTATCAAGTTAGTTAAAAGTATGCTGGATAAATTCTTGCAGAGAAGATCGTGCTTCAGTTTCTAAGTGCTGTGTGAGAGAGAAACAGCTTCTGTGTGTGGTGCAATGCCACATCAAAGCAAAAACATATCAGGTCTGATTTTGTTTCATGTTGGTGCTTCTGACTTCTATCGTAAACCTTTTTTGTTGTTTGTCTGCAGGTATTCTGACAAGTGTTGGGCTCTAATTTGTGTGCTTTTCTGTCGTCCTGCAGATTGTGGCCTTACGGGAACAAAATGCTCACATTCAGAGAAAAGTGGCTTCAGGAGAGGGAGGAGAGGACATCCTGGAGGGCAGTGAAGCTCAACAGAAGGTCCATGGAAAGGTGAGCATCTGGAATTTTAGGATTTATTCATGGATTTTTTTGTTTTTGATCTACACTGCTCATGCAAAATTATAAACTGGAAGATGACTGTTAGGTGTATTGGACAGTTTGAGTCACATAACATGACTGAAACTGCTCTGAACATATATAGAAAACTATTACACTTTTAAATTTTGTTAGTCGAAAAATTTCTAGAGTCTAAAAAATATATAAGAATCTGCTTTTAGAAAACTAAACATTATTGATAATGATTAATAAAATATTCAAGCTATATAGATAACAAATTTTTGACTATAAGTAAGAAGTGAAAGTTTCAAATGGATTGAAATGAGGTTTTTTTGTCTGTAAAGTCAATAACAGAACTTCTTTACATGAGAAATATTGCAAGATATCCCGGCAACTCCATATAATGGACCTTGATTAAGGGTGATATGGCAGGAAAGTCAGTCTTGCTTTGTGATTATAATAATAAAAATATATTGAATTAAAATGTCTTTTTTTTCTTACATGTTTCTTTTTTATTTTTCCAAACAATATTAAACACAAACAAAATAATGTTGTCCTTAAGTGTTGATCGGTAAATTATGCCATCACATATCAAATATCTACATAGTCAGTCACTGTACCAGTGATCGCTTGTCTGGTGATGATATATCTGGTTTGGTTGTATCACACAAGTGGTTGTTGGAGAAAACTTTCGAAAACATCAGATGTGCATGTGTTCTGAAGATGACCCACATCAGGGTGAGGTCTCTCGCTGTGCCCTGCTACACACTTGGACCTGCATATCTAAACAAAAATTACCTGATCAGAGAGATCTGTAACTGCGCCTACATTTACTCTTTCAGAACACACCCTGCATCCAAGCCCAAACAACCAACAACCAGACCTGGGTACCAAAGCAGGCCTGCACAATCCTTTTAACATGCAGAAAGCAACATGTACATCATACAGAGGGTACCTGAGTAGATCAATGACGATGCTACTACCTGGTCTGCTGCAGGAGGAGGAGAGATGTCAGCAGTAAAAAGAGCATGTTGTGCAGTAGGGTTGAATAATGAGGAGACAGCTATTATCTGCCTTGTTTTGTGAAGATAAAAGGACTGAATAGAAGCACGTGTTGCTGGGTTTTTTTAGTAGTTGCTGGTGTTGATGAAATAAATTGCACATACTTTACATTTACTGCTAGCCTGTGGTTAAGCTGAGAGCAAGGGTTACTCTCCCCCACTGATAGGGACTGACAGATGTGTGAAGGGGGAATGACAATCCTGATAAACAGGACATGAACTGCAATTCACCCCCACCTGATTCACACGTGTCTCCTGGCTTGTCATTAATGTGACAGGTGGAAAGACATCAGCAAAAGGGAGAGGGAGATCCGGAGTGAGGAAGATGTGCACATTGATCCACTTATCAGGATCTACCAGATGACCAACTAATGCAGTCTGACAGAATTATTCTATTTATTCATTGCTTTAATTTTTAATTCAGACTGCACTCTATACCTGGGTTACCGTTTTATATTCAAAAAGCCATATAAGGAACGTTATTCTGTGTTTTTAGTGGTTTGCTAATGAGTAGAATTGTATATGAACGCTGTATTGATTTTAGAGTTAGCATTACATTAAATCAGATGCTAGTTATCAGCAACTATAATTAGCTCCAGTTTTCTGCTGCTGTTCTATACTAGTGCCATAAGAAATTTCACATTTCTTCTCCTGTCAAAGGTAGAAAGGATGGTTGGGTTTTTTTTTATTCTGCTTTATTATAGTTTTAAAAGATGTGTCAGGGTATTGTTGTCTCAACTGCTGTGAAATTGGTTTGGTTGTTAGGGGAAATTCTGTTTTTCTTCAGGTAAAGTTAAGAATGCAGCCACTTTTAGGCTAGAAGTATGGAGTAGAATAGGCAAGTGTTGGCATCTCATGGTTGTACTTTTTTAGGTTCCCTAGTTGCTCACCAAGTTGCGTACGTATCATTTATATTCTGCCACTACCATTGCTGTATATGGTCCCATCCCATCATTAAAAACAATTAAATTACAATGTTCAGGAATCTCTGTTGAGACTCTTGATCAGGAGCTTTATATATTTGAATTTGATTTCTAGCCCGAGAGGTGGCACCTTATCATGGTGGGGGAGTTTGAGTGCCCGAATGATCCCAGGAGCTATGTTGTCAGGGGTTTGATGCTCCTGCTAGGGGTCTCCCTTGGCAAACAGGTCCTTGGTGACGGGCAGACTAAGGGCAGTAACAAAACCCCTATAGCAAGTAAAACAACAAGGACCGTGATGCCACCCGGTATAGCGCAACCGGGGCCCCACCCTGGAGCCAGGCCCAGGATTGGGGCTCGTATGCGAGTGCCTGGTGGTTGGGCCTCTGCCCACGGGGTCCGGCCAGGTTCAGCCTGAAAGGACTATGTGGGCCTAACCTCTGGTAGACTCACCACCTGCCGAGGAAACCGTAGGGTGCAATGTGGATTGGGTGGTAGTCGTCAGCATGGGGCTCAGGCATTTGTTCCGGATGCCCCCTGAACGCCTCCCTGGGGAGGTGTTCCAGGCATATCCTGCAGGGAGTAGACCTTGAGGAAGACATAGGACACGTTGGAGGGACTATGTCTCTCGGCTGGCCTGGGAACGCCTCGGGATCACCCAGGAGGAGCTGGAAGAGGTGTGTGGGGAGAGCGATGTATGGGCATCCCTCCTGACACTGATGCCCCCACAACTTGGCCCCGGATAAGCGCTTGAAGATGGATGGATGGATGGAATTTGATCATCTACCATCCAATATTTTATTCTATACGTTGTCCTAAATTATCATTTGTCCTATCTTTTATGAAATTTTCTCATCTTCAAATCAATGAATGAATTAATGAATCAAAAATGACTAAAACTATGAGTAACCCTTTACTCTTTGACTCCATATTGGCATGTACATACACGTAAATTTCAAGACCTGGACAGACATAAACAAAATCTGTAGGGTTAGCAATGATAGAACCTAAAAAAGATCTTTTGATTTTGGAGGGAACTGCTCGATGAAATGTATCTGCAGAAGTGTGAGAAACTTTTTTTCTAAACTGTTACAGCTTATAAAAACTTTAGTATTTGCAAGAAAGCAGCTGTGTTAATGGTGCAAGGCCGTGAAATGAGCACAATAATAAGAGCTCCAGTTGAATAATCCATCTATGCACAATGTCTTGAGACATTGTGCAATAAACTACAGCTAAATCTTTTAAGCTGAGCCACACTGCCAGAGCGCCGGTATTAAAAGTAGTGGTGTGATTTAGTGGTTCTGTTGCCGACTCAGGTGAGCCATTGATCACGGGCAGCAGGTGGAGAGACCCAATTAGGATGGGCAGCTGGGTTGGATACAGCAGAGAGGTGGACAATAAAGACGTCACTTTATCAGTCTTCCCTTCCACCTGTGATGCAGTTAAAAATGTAATAATAGTTATCAAAGGAGGTGTGTTCTGATATTAGAAATTTTTCTGATGCATTATTCTAGGCTCTTTGTGACATTCTTTTCAGTCTACATCACGCAGAGACCGATGGAGCTGCACTGAGTGAAACATAATCATATTATGAATTCGTGTCAAAGCCATTTTACCAAAGGAGTCTGGAGTGATTCTCTTTCACTCAGTCTTTGTCACCATCCAAATCACTGAAAGCAGGGAAAGCGCGACAGCCTCGTGCTCCCGAACTTGAAATTATTGGAGTGCTAATGTGTGTAACACTCAAAAAAAGATTTGGTATCTGAAGTGGGTGAAAATGCGGTTGCTCAAGCATCACTTCAGCACACCGCAGGAAGCTGACTGGAAGATGTTTTTGTCTGGTTTATTTCAATCCTGCTTACATTTTTGCTTTATAACTTTCTGTCATTATTTTATTATATTATCACCTCTAAATATTTCTTTTATTGAATATTTTAATCCTCTGCAAAATAAGAGGATGTGTTTTTTGTTCATCTGCTCCTCTAAACTTGGTAGAAGGATGGGGCGTCGGCCGTGAAAGAACCCATCTAAATACTTTACCCAGTATTTAGATGTTTTTTGTCACTTAATCTAATTAATCCAAAACTATTGAACCAATGTCAATGGCATACTGTAGAAGTGCAGTTCATGGGACATTCAAGCTATACAGATTGTTGGATTGTTCTCCTTCAGTAGGTCGCAGCCATTGATTTATGTTTGTTGTTCAGATCAGTTGTGCCAGATATTTCATCCTCAGATCTGGGATTATGTCAACTGTTTTCATCCACATTCCTGTCAATTAAGAGGACAGGTAAACTTCACCTGTGTATTCAGACTGAAGCTAAAGTTTCCATTTCTCCATTGCTCATCTCTCACCACAGCGTCTGTCCAACGGCTCTCTGGAGACTGCCCATGAGGCGAGCCAGGTGGTGGAGCTGCAGGACCTGCTGGAGAAGCAGAACTACGAGCTGGCCCAGATGAAGGAGCGCATGTCGTCCCTCTCGTCCCGAGTGTCTGAGGTCGAACAGGAGCTGGAGACGGCCCGCAAGGACCTCATCAAGTCAGAAGAGATGAACAACAAGTACCAGAGGGACATCAAAGAGGTTACAGCGCACACATTTGCAAGGGAATAGCGGGTGCAAGAGAGACATCAAAGACGGCCTAAAAAAAGCTTCTATTAGCATACACTCTCACAATCCCCCTCCCTGTGTATGACTGAGTGTGGCTCATACATACAAACATATGCAACCACACTTTTTAAAGCACCAAAAGTTCTAAAAACCCTCCATTAACGTCTCTTTAAAACCATAATATACAAGCAGATGAATTCTATTAATATACTACAAATGGCATCCATAAAGAAAAGGCTGTATGGACACATCTCAGGAACTTACACCAACACTTTGCACTTAAATCTAAAAAACATCCAAGAAAAACAACCAGCTGTCTCTGCATCTGCCACTGTTTGTTCCTCATGTATTAATTTACATTGAAGTGTTGACATGCAAAATACAAAACCAGCTGGTAAAGTTCCTCGAATAAATAATAAATGTTTTTGTTATAAATTGGCAATTAGTAGTGCAATCACAAACCCATTTAATGCATGCCCGCATGATTGAAGTGGACTGAATACGAATGTGAGCTGATCCCTGTCATCCCTTAGTGGAAATTGCCGCAAACTAACAATGCACTGATTGCAGTCCGGCAAATGCAGCCTTATCTGAGTCACCATGTGTTATTAGCCTGTGCTGCTTCCTCAGCGGGCCGCAGCCCATTCAGCTTTCTGTGTTACTACTATTTTTGAAACCACATGTGATCACGTGGGTTTGTATCTGCTACAATTCTCCATACAGGAAATTAGCTCTTGGAGCTTCAGAGATAATGCTACCCTCATGAGCCAGTTTCATGTCAGCAGAGCCACATCCAAGATCACAGAGGCTTTATTGGTTGTCTTTTTTTGTGTGTGATTTTTAAAATTATTTCATGTGTAGGTTATACCCTGGTCATGATATATATGAAGGTATTTGGATTTTATCTATATTTAAGTCTTGCTATAGATGTAGTTTCTAGACATGATATAATTACATTCCGCTTCAAAGCGGTGATTTATTGCAATTGTTAGGGTTCGTGTGTTCGTCCATTCGTCCGTTAGGATGTCGACCAAATATCTTCTCAACCATTGCAAATAGAGAGATGAAACAAAAAGAACATTACTCGTAGTCTTACTTGGATGGCAAAGGGGATGAAAATGAGATGATGACCTTCACCTTGAGAAAACTAGGTCAAGGTCAAATTTCAACTTTTATACACTCAGGAACCAGATAAGATAGAAAGACGAGGGAGAAGGGCAGTGTGAGTAAGACCATTGATCAAAGTTAGTGCTATGGTCAAAGACCTACCCTGGAAGTAGGTCAGGGTAAGTCGTGGGATGTTGCAGTCTCTGACTGCCTTGTTATAGCTTTGGCATCAATAGCATGCAGCTGCCCCTTCCTATATTGCAGTTTGCACTGTGATGAGCACATATTGCATTTTTTTTACAAATGTGCGCTTTACATTTTTATGATTTTTATAATCAAATTCTGGCGCAACATAAATCAATACTGAGCAAAAATGAAAATGCTAGGTTAATATTTGCAAAAAAAAGTGTATTAGTTGCTAAGCAATGTTATGACGTCGACCATAACAGCTGAAATTTAAAACAAATGTAAGTTTCTTTTTCTAAATAATGTCTTCTTCTTCGTTTTTGATTTTTTTTTTTTCAACATACAGGCCATGTGTCAAAAGGAGGATATGGAGGAGCGGATTGTAACTTTGGAGAAGCGCTACCTGAGCGCCCAGCGGGAGTCCACCTCAGTGCACGACATCAATGACAAACTGGAGAATGAGTTAGCCAATAAGGAGGCTTTCCTTAGGCAGGTGTGTATAATGCAGGATATGTTTGTGAGTTGAAATCCAGAGAGACAAGTACATACCTGTACATTTACATTCAGTTGTAGTTGTTCTGTAGTTTTGTTCAGTCAGTCCAGGTTGCTGATGAAATTGAGCCACCGATATCGGACATGCTCGACAATTCTCAGAGAAAAACATTAATTTAGAATAGAATCAAACTTGCATGCAGCTGGTTATACAACAGACCTGATTCTCGGAGGATTGGAGATGAGGAAACCTCTTGACATCGTGTCAGATAATGTCAGAGGAAATTACTGAGGGGAAGGAATTTTGATGTTTATGTCATAACTGATGAAATCCTGTAAAATAAGATCAAATGAACAAATGTATTCTCCTCTTAATGATTTCTTGTGGTCAGTCTCAGCTTATTGCATAGAATTATATTTTCATGATCATATGCTCCAGCTGAACTCTGGAGGAACTAATATTAACACAAGTAATTACTATCTAATGAGTAAAGATCATGTTACCCTGTGATTTATCCGGTGTCATCCACATTTTCTTGTGGAAAATAGGTCCTGTATTTGCTTTGGTGACCAGGGGAGAAAAGAATGATCTGTGCACACATACTATTGGAGCAAACTGGACCTCACTCTAATCTCCCTAAGGGGCTGGACATTTGTAAAACACATATGACATACTACATGATGCCACTTATTAGTGATACAACCTTTATTTCTGTGGCAATAAAATCACAAGACAATACAAAAAGAGGATGTTGCTGTGGTTAAATCCACTGAGTGGCAGAAAGCTCTTACACAAAAACAGACAACATTACTAAAAAAAAACTCAGAAAACTTAATTGAAATGGGGAAAACACGATTGATTGATAAATGGATTCAATAAGATCTGAACTTTTTCCAGACCTTGAAAGGTAAAGAAAATGACTCACTTTGTTTTATAGTTTTCTTGTAATCCTTCAAAAAGCCACTAAAAAAGAACAAAGAGATATTTCTTGCACTACTTACCTAAGCAGGCATTTTTTCGAAGGAAATAGTATTTATTATTTAAAAAGTCATAAATGCACAGCAAAATGTAACTTGTTTAGTAGCAGCATACTTCCAAAAGTATTCAATGAAAGCAGCATATAGCACACTGTGATACTGAATCGTTTCTGATGTTCCTGTGATCAGATGGAGGAGAAGAACCGACAGCTGCAGGAGAGGCTGGAGCTTGCGGAGCAGAAGCTCCAGCAAACGATGAGGAAGGCCGAGACGCTGCCGGAGGTGGAGGCTGAACTGGCCCAAAGGATAGCAGCTCTCACCAAGGTAAAAATACGCACAAACACACATTTAAACACTCGTACTGTTGACACATTCCCACAGATGCCTTGGTCTCTTGATTTTTCTCTATCTATGTGTAAGTGTCCACGTGGTGTCATGTCATGACGTTTCAACATGTCCCTCTTCCTCTCCCTCGGCCACATAGTCTGACTCCAGCTCCTCTTCCTCCCCTGATGATTATCACATTGTTATGGAAGCTAAACTCCAAGACATGAAGTCCATTCTTAGGAAGGTAGTCCCACAGGGAATCACAGCTATTGCCAACTCCTGTAGAGAGCAGATTTCATTCATTTACCTTAGTGTTTTGTGGCGAGTGTGTTTACTGGGGTTCTGCTCTGGCTGTTCTACCACCATAGGACAGCTGCATGGCACTTCTGGCTGGAGCTCATACTTGGCAGTGCTGGAGGAGCTCTCTTCCTCTTTCATTCTATCCTTTGGTGGCCTTGTTCTCCATCTTTCTCCTTGTCACTCTTTGTTTCAGCAAGCTCTGTTCGCAGTTATGCTTTAACACAATAGATATCCATCTTTGAGTTTGGGATAGAAGCTTTGGCTTGTGTCGTTGCCACGTCTTTTCTTTGTTGCCCGTTAAGCTGCCCAAACAGATCATCAGCAGATCATCTTGCCCTCTTTTTTTCCTGTCTATGCTGTGATCCATGTGTAGGCGGAGGAGCGTCACGGGAGCATCGAGGAGCGAATGAGACACTTAGAATGCCAGCTGGAGGAGAAGAACCAGGAGCTCCTTCGGGTGAGTCACCATGGAGGCGTTGTTTCTGCTTGTCGTCGTTAACCAGGCCGCTACTCCTGCAGAAGCATGACAGCTTGATGCGACTGCAGCTGATGAGACGTCTGATTTTCACTACATAACACATGACACATGGCGCAAATCAGTGTTTCACACATTCAGGATTGTAGAATCCTCAGACAGGATGCAAAAATATACTACTAAGTTATGATTTGGAAAATATTATCTTTATTTTCTTGTTTTGCTAAAAGCACACCAAAAACAATTTGAACCATGAATTACAAACATTAGACACTGCAAAACACATTTTTTTCTAACTAGCACTGATGAAATACCTCCTTTTATAACCACTGATATTATGCATTTTATATTTATGTAATTTTGTCCCAACAAAAAAGTGCAAAATTTAAACATGTCAGTATTAACACCATAAATAGATAAATGTGTTTTTTGCTTATTTTTATGCCAATAATGAAATTATTTTAGTTCATTCTTTCAAAAATTACACAAAAGGGACTTAAAAACAACAATTTGTGAAAAACATTTTCTATCTATATGTTATTAAGGAGGTGTTACTTGTAAGCATCGCTTTGCTTTCATTGTCCACAAGACAAACCACACAGCAAATGTCTCGAAGGGGTTGTGCCTGTTTCTTAGATAGATGTGGCCTTGATAGCTTGACATGTAACTCTTCTATTGTGTGTTTTTCCCTTCCAGGCTCGACAGAGGGAAAAGATGAATGAAGAGCACAACAAACGACTCTCAGACACAGTGGACAGACTCCTGACGGAGTCCAACGAACGTCTTCAGCTCCACCTTAAGGAGAGAATGGCAGCTCTTGAGGAGAAGGTTAAAAAAAGGCACCCTTCGATGGGAATTCATCATTTTAACTTCTGTTCTTTGAACGCTTGATGTTTTGTTTTTTTCTTGCTACAGAATCTATTAATCCAGGACTCAGAAGGTTACAGAAAACAGTACGAAGAGTCAATCCAAGAAAAAGTAGGTCATGAGATGATGATTAAAACTTCAGAGAGAACTGTTATTATTATTTGTTATTATTAGATCACTATGCCACTTAGTTCTAAGCAATACGACAATAATCATTTTCACTTCTGATCAAATTGTTTCATCCAGACACAGCTGGCAGAGGAGATTGAGAAACTGAGATCAGAGCTCGACCAATTCAGGTTGAGGGCAGGCTCCCTCACAGAACCCACCCTGTCACGGTAGGTGTATTAAGGTTTGACTTATGGTTCATGAGTTTCTGCTCCCTATATGACTATGGAGCACTGGACCATTACAACCATTCAGAACTGAAGTTGACTTCCCCCCTTCCCTGCACCCTAAGATGTTGTCACTCTTTATAAAGTTTTCTGTTCTTGCATGGCACATATGCCATTTGGATGTTACAACCTACTAATGGCTAATCCTTATTCATTATTTTGACAATTTCTAATTTCTTGATGTCAGATGAGCAGAAAGAAATGATTCCTTAAGCCGTTGTTGGCAGTGAACATTTAAACTAAAGTCACCTTCATGATTTGGTTGAAAACTTTGTAACAAGCGGACTGCTTTTCTTGAATGGTCTAATTTGTTGTTAGTAAGCCAGCAAGCTGGATAAATATATGTCTTTTCTGGCTTTAAATAGTCCAGAGCAACGGTAAGTGTTGTAAGGAGGTGAAGAAACAGATCAAAGCAGGCTGGAACGGGTGGAGGAAAATGTCAGGTGTCCTATATGACAGAAGAACTTCTGCTAGAATGAAGAGAAAAGTTTATAAGACAGTGGTGAGGTCAGCCATGATGTACAGATTAGAGACGGTGCTGCTAAAAAGAAGACAGGTAGCTGATTTGGATATGGTGGAAATGAAGATGTTGAGGTTCTCTCTCGGAGTGACCAGGTTGGATAAGATCAGAGGAACATCAGAGGAACAGCCAAGGTGAGGTTTTTTGCAGACAAAGTTAGAGAGAGCAGACTTTGATGAATTGGACACGTCCAGCGGAGAGATCACGAATATATTGGTAATATGGTGTCGAGTAAGAAGCTACCAGGAAAAAGAGTAAGGAAGACCAAAGAAAAGCTGTATGGATGTAGTGAGGAAGACATGAGGCAGTTAGTGTTAGAGGAGAGAGGAGGGTGCAGAAGATAGGCTGACAGGGGAAAAGATGACACGCTGTGGCGACCCCTTATGGGGCAAGAAGAAGCACCTGTTCTTAAGTACCAGTTATTAACCACTTTGAAACAATCTGCAATACTTTAGTTGCCTTTTAGACATTAAATTGACGAGCAAACTAGACAGAAAATTGCAGGTTCGGCAGACTGTGAGAATCTTGTAATGAAACTTGCCAGTCTGGTGCTTCTCATAAAAGGATCCAAATAAAAATTAGTTTCAGTTCAGCACAATTCTGGAGCACATAGTCAATTAGGCAAATACATAAAAACAAGATTGTTCCATGTCCAAGCATCGGTCAGTGTTTTAAAGCCAACTGTTACAAAGCCATGCAGCAGACTGAAGAAGAAATGGATGCTCTCAAAGCAATGGTTGTCTTCAGTTGTCTTTCTTTCTTTAGGTTCTGCAGACTGCACATTGTGATTCATCTCCATTACGTTGTGATGGTATCATTGGCTAAGATCACGTAGACATTTAATCAAAGGCCAAAATGTGGCCAGCTATACAAAATCCTACCTAGATATTCTCTGTCACGCACTCCTGCTATTTTTTCTGACATTGAACCATTCTGAAATTCTTCTCTGGGCTGTTGTTAGATATACTTGTATCACTGAACTCATATCAAATCTATTCACAGATGTTTTCTGACTGTCCTTTCATGCCATATGAGCTTCTTATTTTACTGCACTGATGCATTGATAGTAGCAGCCGTAACATCCTTCATGGACAAACCAAGAGCGATGAGCCCTGATCTTCAAAGAAGTGTATTTTCCACAATGGTACTCTTATGATGGCCATAGACACATTAAACTTAATGATATACATGTCTGCAATCCATCATCTCTGTTCTATCTTGTCTTTTACAATCTGATTCATGGCTTAGGCACGTGTTTAATTGTAAGAGTACATTGGGAAAACCTGAGGTGTAATATTACTGATTAAAGTTCTTTCTCAGGTCTCATCTGGACACATCAGCTGAGCTCCGATTCTCGTTGGGATCTCTGGCTGAAACCCAGTCGGACCACTACCGGTCTGCCAAGGTCGTCCGACGACCAAGGAGAGGTCGAATGGGTCTGCGAGAAACCAAGGTGAGCCACAGAGGATGCCTTTTCTGACCTAGCAGGTTGGAAACACGCAAAGTTAAGACTTGAAATATGTAGCTCTGTCTTCATAAGCCTTATGTCTGCAGGCGAAATCACTCGGGGAGCATGAATGGCGCTCACAGCAGCTCGGAGCTCTGGGAGGCCATCATTTTGAGAGCGACACGGAGATGTCGGACATCGACGACGATGACAGGGAAACAATGTTCAGCTCGATGGACCTGTTGTCACCTGGCGGCCACTCCGACGCACAAACACTAGCCATGATGCTACAAGAACAGCTGGACGCCATCAACAAGGAAATCCGGTACAAGGAACACATCAGGATGTTAATTCCACAGAAAAGGCTTCATTTCACACAAATGGAAGAGGAACTGTGGTATTGTTTGAGGAAGTTTGGAGTGGCAGAGAAGTATGTTAGAGCGGTGCAGGACATGTATGAGGACTGTAAGACAGTGGTGAGGTGAGGCTGTAGGTGTGACAGAGGAGTTCAAGGTGAAGGTGGGACTGCATCAGGGATCAGCTCTGAGCCCCTTCTTGTTCGCTATGGTGATGGACAGGCTGACAGACGAGGTTAGACAGGAATCTCCATGGACTATGATGTTTGCAGATGACATTGTGATCTGCAGTGAGAGTAGGGACGAGGTGGAGGAGAAGCTAGAGAGGTGGAGGTTTGTCGCAGTAAGACAGAGTGCATGTGTGTGCTCTTAAGTGCTCCCTATCTCTACCTCTATCCATGGCCTATAAAGTCATAAAGTAATATTTCAGCATTGAATAACACAGCCCATTGAGAAAAGGTTAGCTATTCATGCCACCAACTAAAGATTCAAATAAAAGAATCGCAGCAAAGCTTTTCAAATCCACTCTCTTATTAACAGTTTACATAAATGTCATTTTTACACAGATGTGCTAAAAATATGTTTCTTTACTACGGCAGGTAAAATTATTGGAATCAGTCAAGCTCATTTTCAGGTGTTAGGTGTAAAGATTTTTCTGCTCTATGAGCCAAAGCCTTTTCTTCTATGCAGACAAGGTTTTGGAATCTGCCTTTTGCTTGTTAATGCTGTAATTATCTTGTGCTGATAAGTATTCATAACCCCAGGCGCAACTTAAATTCTTTATTTCGAGAGCTCTCAGTGTGCCTTTTTGCTCCTTGTTAATTTACATCTCCATCAACAGAAGCAGTACCACATTTCTTGCCAGAGAACTTAATTCAAATCTGTTGACGGATAAAGATCATAAATCCTAGATGTGTAGCAGTCTGCTAATTAAAAAGTTAGATTCTGGGTATTAAAGCTAATGACCTGACTTTTAGCCTTTTTATCGCCTTACAGAGGCCTAAATTAGTTTTCCTTAAACTAAAATCATTTAACAGTATTTGTTAAGCATCAAAAGTCCACACATAAGGTTTAGTCAGTAACAGTGATACTGATATCGTCACTGACTCCATTTACTGTCACACATTGCTAGAAACCCTCAAGACCGTATGAGGTGTAGACCTACGGCTGACTTTCCCTGTCATGTCCTCTCTCTTCTTCTACAGGCTGATCCAGGAGGAAAAGGAGTCGACGGAGCTTCGGGCAGAAGAGATTGAAAACCGAGTAGCCAGTGTCAGCCTGGAGGGCCTCAACCTGGCTCGAATGCACCACCATGGAGCCTCCATCACCGCCTCGGCCACCGCCTCCTCCTTGGCCTCCTCCTCCCCACCCAGCGGACACTCTACCCCCAAACTTGATCCTCGAAGCCCCACTCGCGATATGGAGCGGATGGGGGTGATGACGCTGGTAAGATAATAATAACATCAACAATTTCACTAACTTTCACTTTAACTGTTAAAGGAGAAGTTTGAAAAAATAAAACAAGCTATGCGATTCAGAAATACAAATTTAAAGTACATGTCAACACAAACTATGCTATGTCAAATAAAAATGATCTGATTCTAAGCTATAGGGCTGTGAAGACAGACTGAAAGTCCTTTTCAATGCTTCAGAGATGTACTGTCTGTATCACAAGCAGCATCCAAATACTATCTATGCAACGTGTGCAACGCAGTATGAACTTTTTTTAAAATTTGTATTCCTTTCCTGAGTAAATGGAGATGAAGAGTGTCTGATATATCTCGCTCACTTATGCAGAAGGCAGTGTAGCTCATGCTAAGTCGGGAGTTGATGATTGTTTTTTTGGATACATGAATAAAAGAGGAAAAGATTCTTTCAAACTAACATTGTATCGTAAACTGAATAACTGAGTCTGTCCTTTCCTATCAGCTGTTATCATCTGACCCAATGTCAAAAAGATGATATAGCATCCCTCAGAAGAGACAATAAAATTTTACATCTGGGTTCCTATCAAAGTCTATCTCATCAACTCAAGGCTAAAATACTCCAAATACTCCTTCCATCACAGAGACACCTCCTGCCTCCAGAGTGAATCTGAACAAAACAAAAGTGAAACGTTTTCTATTCCCGGAGGCTTTAAATGAACATGTCTTTGATTTTATTGATCGTACAAATGAGCTGTGTACTAATCCATCTTTATTGATTCTTCTGTATTGATCTCAGGAATTGATGCTCAGCTATTGAGGAAAACCTTATGAGCATTTAATGATGTATGATATTTATATGAATGAGCCAATAGTTTTTCATTATAACAACATGGAAACCTTTTTGTCCACATAGATTTAGATAGTTTTCTTTTTTTTTTACCTCTCCAGCCCAGCGATCTGAGGAAACACAGGAGAAAGGTATGTATATTAATACTATTATGTGTTCTAAACATAATAGTATGAAAGCACTAAAGTCATAGTTGGATAGCAGTAATATTGACAAAATGGATAAGTAAGGGATTGGTTTGTATTTCTCACATCTGATGTCATGTTTTCTGCCCTGATGACACAGATAGCAGCGGTAGACGAAGATGGCCGCGAGGACAAGGCCACCATCAAGTGTGAGACGTCCCCCCCTCCAACGCCACGCACAGTCCGAATGACACACACACTGCCAGCCTCCTCGCACAACGACTCACGAGGGTAGGTGTCAGCTGTGCAAAAGCTTCTTAAAGATGGACGCGCATAAGCCTTTTATTTAGCTGTAAATGTAATTGAATGAGAATCTTTAAATTTTGCAATTGCTCCACAAATAATTCTGT
This sequence comes from Antennarius maculatus, assembly GCA_013358685.1. Classification (NCBI taxonomy): domain Eukaryota; kingdom Metazoa; phylum Chordata; class Actinopteri; order Lophiiformes; family Antennariidae; genus Antennarius; species Antennarius maculatus. Next base: position 7,791,285 of record CM023627.1, read on the forward strand.
ATACAGTAATAAGCTTCTGATGATGAGACACACCTTCAACCACAGGATGTAACAACATTAAAAAAGTTAAAGGCTTCAAAAAGTTGGTGAAAGCACAACACTTTTACCAGGAATACCAAGATAATGAAAGTTTTTTTTTTTGGAAAGTTTGATGAAATTCAAATGTAATTAAAACTTTTCATCTCATTTTTTGTGCTTGTTTGTGTCCTCAGGATCATGGCTTCTCTGGAGGCAGAGGCCGGCACATTGAGCAGTGTAGCCAGCAGCTCAGACTCCCTTCACAAGCAGCCGAAAAAGAAGGGCATCAAATCCTCCATCGGACGTCTGTTCGGCAAGAAGGAGAAAGGCAGACTGGCGCATCTGGCACACAGACATGTCATGGTGGATCCACAAGGTGGGTGCCTGAAACATGTTTCACAACAACTACAATTTGCTGGTATTACAGCTATTCATTCATTCATTCATTCAGCCAGCCAGTGCACCGCAGAGCCACACAGAGACACAGACAAGCATACACACACACACTCACTCCTACGGGCAATTTCGAACAGCCAATTAACCTGAACAGTTAGTGTTTCAAAATTATCACGTTTTAATGTATTTGATGGCTCCTAAATTAATTTCACGTGGAACCACGTGTAGAAAGAGATATGTTAATAAGAGGTACAGTTTTGCATTTCTTTTTGTCAAAATTCAGATTATATTAATATTTCTGTTCCTCCTTTCATCCCAGCAACCATGATGGACTCAGACATGGCTGGCCAGGACATGGGCGTAGGCAAGCTGGGAACTCAAGCTGAGAAGGACCGCAGATTAAAAAAGAAGTAAGCAAAACCCATTGCCACCATTAAAAATCTATTACACCTCACCAGCCATTCAATATAATGGCCATTTATCATATTTAGGGGAAACGGCATATTATGAAATCACCCAGCTTTATTTTTATGTCTTTCAACACTATCTTAGAGAGGATAGTCCGGTCAGATCTTGGACACAAAGACAGAGGCTATAACCTCCACATCTTTAATTTACTTTATCTCTATTCCTCTCATCTGTAGCGTATGTAGCGGTATAACGCACATCGGTCGATAAATGGTAGGAGCTGGATCACTATCCTGGAGAAGAGATCAGCCTCAGTTATTCAGAGGCAACGTCAAATTCAAACTATTGATTCTGGCTGAAGAAAACGGTTAAGCTACTTTGCCAGTTTGGAAGCTAGAGATGTCCGTTTCCTAACCCGCCACCCATAGATCACACGCACGGACAGATCTGGGTGTGTGTCCCTCCTGCAGAACATTAAGTTCCAAATCAAATCTCTCACCAGGAGTGTTACAGACTATGTGTGTGCGTGCGAGCGTGTGTGTGTGTGTGTGTGTGTGTGTGTGTGTGTGTGTGTGTGTGTGTGTGTGTGTGTGTGTGTGTGTGTGTGCGCATTTGCCATGCTCCAGTGCCAAATGATGAATGTCATTTGCTCGAAGTGCACATCGAGTTGTCATGACCAATAACTTTGCCTCCCATGTAGTCGATCAATAGAGAGTATTGTTTGTGGTATGTTGACAAATGTGTTGTTTTTTCCTCCACTGCACTGACTTCTTCATAGCGGTGTCCGGGATTAAGGCCACACCACCACCTTGCATCTTGGCGCCTCTTCCACGCTGCATGCCATTGAGCTGCCTGCACTATATTCCATGTCAGCATCTTGATCGATCAATACCGCTGTGGTCTCATTGTCCGTGTGTTTTGTTTTTTTGTTGTTTGTTTGTTTGTTCTTCTTTTTCTTCGAGAGGTAACGACAGTATTTCTGAATGTATCTGAGCATTATGAATGTAAGCCCATGGAGAGAGTCTTGCTGTGTTTCAGTGCTTTTCTCATTTCCTCTGCTGCACGAGATGTTGGTCAGGACTGTTTTGTAGAAGATGACTGGTCTACAGATGCTTTCGTAAATGAGTGCCCATTGTGAGACATGCGTGTGTGTGTGTGTGTGTGTGTGTGCGTGTGGGTGTGGGTGTTTGTGTGTTTTTTTGTTCAGAGCCGTTTAATTGCCTATTAACTCATTAACATTTTGTGTACTTTTGTCTCCCCGTCACTCCCTCTCTCTCTCTCTTTGCTCTCTGACTCTCTCTTCTTTTACCCTTCCTCTCCCTCTCATCATCCTCTGACTCTAACAAAAGCGGGTAAGTTGTGAGGATGTATAACTGACCTCCTGGATATGACCATTGTCTCAGCCATATTGCCCTGTCTGCCATCTCTCCTGTCTGTTCGCCCATCCGTCCTTGCCCAGAAAAAGACCAGTGCCAAACCTGACGTCTCTTATCTTTTTTATCTATCTATTCTTCATGGCTGTTAATGACACCACTGCTTTCTTTCTTTCTTACTTTCTTTCTTTATTCATTTACCATTTGAAAATGTTTCTTACCCCCTTTTTACAGTTCAAATGGCAGCTGCATCCATGGCAGGACAGAGAATGTGCCTCTTCTAATACTGGGGCCCAATTTATTACACCTGGAATGTCTTCCTCTCTGTATATGTGTCTCTATCTGTGTGAAATAACCAGCTTCAACATCTGGTTATGGGAATGTCAAATGTTATTTTTGTTTGTATGATTTGTCATAACTGTTTCCTTACTTCCCTTTCCCAGCTATGTTCAGTGGGTGTATTTCTTCATGAATTAGATCTGACCTGAACATAAAACATGGGCTCTGTATCCATGTGCTGGATAGATAAGAGAGTTATTGTACCTAGTTGTGTCTGGATGAACACACTTCCTCTGTCCATCTAGGCTTGTGTATGTCATGTATGCTGTGTTTAAGTGCCCTTTCACTGTACTGAGGCCTTCAACGCTGGGAGCGCTACATGAATCATATTTATTACAAGCCCTCTCTTTCCATATGTCAACTTCTTTGATGGCATTCTCAGGGAATGGGTTGCTTTTTTTTTTTTTTGCTTTTTTTTTTTATGAAATGTCTTCACAAAACTAAAATTGTATTATTTTTGGAATGCTAGAGCGAGTGTGTTTGTTTGTCTGTCTGCTTGAGTTCTTTGTGTGTGTCAGAGTGTGGTTGGATACAACACAGCACAAATAGCTCTGTGCAGGCCAGGAGCTTCCATTTCCATCTTTTTGCCAAGTTACATCACGCCGAGTAAATCTGCACCGCCACTCAGAACAGCTTTCAGAGTGAGGCAAAGCAAAATACCACTCAAAATAAAACATGGAACACAGTGACAAAGTTACTTGAAAAAAAAAAAACTGCGTTAACAGAAAAGTAGCAGTGAGAGCTGCAGCTCTCTCAACAGGACACGATCTAACATGCTGGACTGGGATGGGAATAATTGTGCCTATATTAGCTTTATTCATAAGATACTGTAGCGCAGTCCCCTCATGGTGTTGTATTTGAACGAAAAGTACACATGTAATACCTGTAATATTGTCTAAATTAGTTATTGTATTAAATGTTTACATATCATTAAAAATTATAATTAAATCCGATTGCACTAAAAATGTATCTAAAATTTTTTTACTGTTTTACTCATGGCCTTAAATTTCACGTAATAATAAAATCTATCTTGTAGTTGAGACAACGTGCAATAAGGAGACATGTTAACATCATTATTAAGGACGTGCTGAACGTTGTGAGTGAATGCTCTCATGAATACAAAGCTTGGATATGAGTGTGTGTCCGTGAGTTTAGCTACAGTTGTGTGTTATGTTTTCTGGCAACAATGACGTGAATGATAAAACTGACCTTTTCATGATGTTAGTGTACGGACTGGTCTGGGAGATAAAATATGAAGTACTGAACTAGACACATGCAGTTCTGTCCACCTTATAATTTATGAGATTTGTAAGGATGAGAGAGAATCAGAGAGGGTGTGATGTTTAATCAGAGCGAGCAGGTTTGTGTTTCTTATTATGTTAAGTACATGTGTTCATTCAAGGTATCCTCTGTCCCTCAACTCTCAGACACGAGCTACTGGAGGAGGCCAGGAGAAAGGGTTTACCTTTCGCCCAATGGGATGGTCCCACAGTCGTAGCCTGGCTGGAGGTAAGAGATTTAATCGGTGGATTTTTTGTTGCAAATGAACTCCACTTAACCAAGGTGCAAGAGTTTTGCCACTCTTGCTCATATTTCCATTTTACTCAGTCAAAGTTACGTTTTTATAAATACTTAACTAAGCATAAATGCCATTTTTGCTATGAAATATCTTAGAAAAGCCCTGAGAGACAAATGAGGGGGAAAAATTTGTTTGGCTAAAACAGGAAAAAAAAAAAAAAGTTTCCACAAATGGAAGAAAAAGTTTCCCAAGATGAGAAAAAATGTAGACCAATTTCTTGTCTACAGGGCTGACAAAATTCATACACAATTGCATTCACATAGGTCAAATCAGCCATAATAAGCCCAAGCAATACTTGTACATTTTACAATGAATTCTTCACTTGGTTCCTGTCTCTGGATGTTACTTTAGGACTCAAGAAGTATTGTGATATCCAGTGTAGAAAAAGTCAAAATGCAGAAACACTACCACCCCCTAATGTTCAGCTGCTGATGTGCAACCAATTCATGAAAGCATGAACTTAACTCTGCAGTGTTGTTGGAGGTTGAGTCAAATGTGATTACTAATGTGATTAAAAGAACTAAGCATCCTTTCCTTCTTTGTCTCTTCGTTGCTGCGTGGTCAAGCTCTGGTTGGGAATGCCGGCCTGGTATGTAGCGGCGTGCCGCGCCAATGTGAAAAGTGGAGCCATCATGTCGGCCCTATCCGACACTGAGATCCAAAGGGAGATCGGTATAAGTAACCCTCTGCACCGGTTAAAGCTCCGACTGGCCATCCAGGAAATGGTCTCCCTCACCAGCCCCTCGGCCCCGCCCACCTCAAGAACTGTGAGTTGTAAAGAAAATAGTGAATGCAGACTGGAATTTTAGTCATACTTACTTCTCCCCAAAGTTGATCAAGAGGTTTTAGGAAATTTCTTTAGTCATTTTATTGATCGGAAATACAATCAGATGTCTGTTCAATAGAAAACTTAGCTCACTGCAAAGACAGAAAAAGAGGTGAAAACAGCTGGCCTGGCCACACTTCTAGAAATTTGAAATAAATCAGCTGCCCAGCAACCGAACCCATACTAGTATTTATTTATATTGGTTAATGCTAAGCTAACAGGGTTGCTTGTTCTCTAATTGGCATCACTTTTCTCAAAGAACAAAGAAAGTGAAACCATTTTGCCAAAAATGTTGAAATACTTCCTTTCACAAAATTTAAGTCTGGCAAGGCTGGAGTGATAACTTGATCTCCAATTTAAACTACCACGTTGACCTTTTGTTTACATGAATCTATTTTTTATTTTGCCTGGAATTATTGTTTTAAAATAACAAATGCAAGCCTCCAGATCTACTCTGACAAATGTTTGTATGACTGAATTTCTTCTCTGCCAACATGCACGCCTGCGGATATGAGTGATACATGTGTTGGCGATTAGCAAACATAGTTGCTCGGTGCACACAGAATACATTCTTCTGTCATTTATATCTTGAAAATTTTAAATATTAGTCTTTATGATGAGTGGATGTTATAGCGGGAGTCATTGCTCCTGTGTGTCCTGTTATTTAGCCCTGCAGTTATTCTAGACGATCCCCTTTCATAATTCCCTCCTGTCACAATAATTGCATAGACTCTGCTGTTCCTTAACGACAGTGATCGTTTACACCGCAGAACAAGACTAATAGCTTTTATGATGATGGTGCACAAACAATACAGGTCATATATATCATGAAGACATGAAAAGTTTTGCACTGTTTCATAAACTCAACTGAGAATATTCATTAAATTTAGGGTTTTTCATCTCAGTGCTATCATTGTACCTCCTATGCGTCTTCTCTCAATCTGTTGTAAAATAACACCACCATTACACTTTTATCCCCTAATTCCTCTTTATCTCACCCTGCCATCTAACACTTAGCTCCATTTCCACACCTCATGAAGCTTTCATTACAGAGCATGCAACTCAACATGTCCAATCACAAACTCCTACCAACTGTGACGGGCCCGTCGTCACACTTTCCGACTCAACAGACGGGGGTTAATAGACCTTTTAAAAATGGTGGGATGTGTATGACATGAAGGAAACTGAGAGGATAACGGAATGGTTATTGTGTGTCTTCTGCTAAGATCATATCCTCTATCCTTGCGGTGGATAGGAGCGGTCCACTCTTCAAAGTCATTAAATGAGCCCTAGAAGGATTTTCCATTTAGCCATTTAGTTGAACTGAGCCACATGGTAAATAGCTAAGCGCCGATAGCATGGTGTCAGAATAGAAGTAAAGGTGTTGGATATATCCATGTCATTAAGGAGAATGAGCGTACAGTCTTATGACACTGTAAATTGTTGTTTTTTTTCTTTCATCAGGATGCAGCAAATGCAGAGGAGGTTCGGTTTGCTCCAATTGTAACTTAACACAACTCTAGTTCATCTGATTTTTAAAATCAAGAGACAGGGGTAACGGGAAAAGGTCACAGCGATGTCACAGTGTGGCAAGCCTATCATGAAAGACTGCAGCAGCATGGCTGCTGAAATCCATTCAGATTGTTTTTTTCTGGCTCTTGACAACTTGAACTGCTGCTAAGGTAACAGCAAGGTATCAAAATAAAAGCCAGCATTCTTTAAATGAGGTTTAGGAGATTAGTATCTCGAAACAGAAAACTTGTCAGCAAAGATGTGCCTCCAAACATGGTTTGCTCCTCATGATTTTTACTGGATCTACTTTCTGCTGAAGAAATAGTCCTCATTAAAACTACTGTCATTTACCTTTTATGTATTCACGTGTTGGGAAAAAATCTAAAAAAAAAAAACGAAAGAATTTAGATCTTGTTATTTTGAGGCCTCATTGGAGGAAATCATCAACAGATTGGTTAAAAACATAAGTAAATATTAATCACAGCCCTGGATGCATTGTAAACACCTTTTGTGTTCATGGGAATATGGTTTTGGAGATCCCTCAGCATTAAAGATGGTAGGGATGAGTAATATGGGGTTTGTGTGTGGTAACAGTACTAATTTATTCAGTCCTCATTGTTCTGCATGCTAGGTGTTTGTTGTGTGTGTCATCCGTACTGTATGCTGAAAGTGGAATGTCGTGTGTTGTGTTTGTGTCCTCTTCATACGCCCTTTGACCCCTGGTGGGTTTGGGGGGCCAGTTCATGATCTGACTGTGATGCTATAACACTATTGGCTTACAGTGGTGCTGCTCTTCTTCTTTAACACTGCTTGCCCCTCCTTCCGGACTACCTCTACTACCCACCCTGCTGCTGCTCTGTCTCTTGGGCACTGCCCCTCGTAGCCATCTGGCAATGTATGGGTGACCCATGAGGAGATGGAGACCATGGCAGCCCCTTCCAAGACGGTCAGTTCACTTGTGTTCTCTTCACCATCTTCCTTTTCCTTTTTCTGTCAGTCATCTGTGTTTTAGTATGAGTGGATGCTGCAGGTTGAGAGATCTGGGTGGTGACTGGTTCAGAAGGCATGTGTCATTTACCTCCTTTCCTGTTCTGTTAACATCTTAGGAATTAAAAAGTTACAGGAGCCTTCATCAAGTAATTCTGATTGTTATTATATGTTTACAGCCTATATACTGCAGATTTAGTCTGAAGGTCACATGGGTTCATGTTCGGACTTATTATGTTATTCCTGCCTAAGTATGAAACAACACAAAACTTACCACAAACCAGATCTCACCATAAATAAAGTCTATTTTGCTTCTTCGGGTTAGCTAGAGTTGGAATTTCCAAAGCAGCACTTCTGATGTGCAGCCACGTTTATTCTCTAAGTCCTTGTCAATCTGTTTCTAACAAGTTTTTTTTAATTTAATTTAATTTAATCATGTGTCATGAAGGACAGTTAATTAGTTATCATCGCTACATTATATTTGGTACTATAAATTAGCTTCATTAGTACCTTTATCCCACAGAAATACAAATTCATGTTCATGTTGTCGCTTTTACTTGTCAGCACTTACCACCAATTTCTCCATTCTAAGGCATTGCTGAGAATAATTTAAAATCACTCAGAGAGCACATACGCCTGTGACACCTGTGCAAATGCAAAGTAGTATCCTCGCGTAAAAGCCCTTTCAGCTATTTAATTTGAGTCTCTGAAAGAAGTCAAGAGTGTTCTCCTTGGCACAACACATGCAATTAATTTAGTATCACCTTGAGAAGATCCACAATTACTGTAGTTGCATCATTCAACTCAGTGCATGACACACAATAGGGTGATGTCATTATGATGACGTCTCTTTGACTTTGATTAGCCTCATGTCCAGATTAAGTAATATTACCTAATTCCTTAATTCTGATGCATATGTATGGCATCTATTTATGAGACACAGAGCCTGCATTTTCCCAACGACATATTGGTGCCTCTTGTTAATATTATATATTTTATGTTCTGGATTGGATTATAATCCCAATTTAGACTATAATTCTAATTTGGTTCAGGTTATTTTTTCCAGTTTGTTCACAATAGTGGCAGTGTTTGGACAAAAAAAAAAAAAAAATGAAAAAGTGACCCAAAGTCTAAATCCAGACCAGACTACGTTTCAAATCTTCCTTGGCCATCACCTCACACAATTTCAAAAGAACCCACTGTTAACTTTTCAAAGAATCAAACTATTCTGCTTGATGTAGTTGTAATGCAAGGAAGCTATCATACTTGGAGAACTGCTTGGGATCACTTGTTATCTCATTAATTTTTAACTTGCACAGGTAATCCTTTTATTCCCTGCTTAGGGGTTTGTTCAGTTGAAATGTAGCAGAGGCTGGAAAGAAGAAATGTCATCAACTCCTTTACAACCAAACACAACTTTTGGCAGAAGAAACCCATTTAGCAGGATGTCTTTGTGACAATTATTGGACTGTGAGCCTGAAACTAAAAACCAAGCATGGATTATCATTACTTACCTGGTGCATTTACCTGGTTGCAGCCACTGGATTTACTGAATCTTCTTCTTTTTCCCTTTTAATTGTGTTTCAATCAGAAGTCACAGTCTGACGAGGGGAGCTGGGCACAGGTAAGAGGAAACTCACGTTATATTTTAGAGCGAGGATGGAAATGCATCCAGTAATACATTGGTTTCCTTTACATCTTCTCTCTCAGACTCTAGCTTATGGCGACATGAACCATGAGTGGATAGGAAATGAGTGGCTGCCCAGTCTAGGACTACCTCAGTACCGCAGCTACTTCATGGAGTGCCTGGTGGACGCCCGCATGCTGGACCACCTCACAAAGAAGGACCTGAGGGTGCACCTCAAGATGGTAGACAGCTTCCACAGGTACGCAACTACCTCAGATTCCTGTGTGCTTTTTATTTACATCTTCTGATGACGGTCATTTTGACTTGGGGCCTGCAAGTTAAAGTATTTCAGGGTTTTTCTTGTGTGTTTTTTTGACACCAGAACAAGTTTACAATATGGCATCATGTGTTTGAAGAAGCTCAACTATGACAGGAAGGAACTGGAGAGACGCAGAGAACACAGCCAGCACGAAATGAGAGGCAAGCTTACCCAAAAATAGAAGCAATCAACATAAAAATCCGAGATGCAGCGAATGAAACATTCTGTACGTGTGTGTGTGCAGACGTACTGGTGTGGAGTAATGAGCGGGTCATCCGCTGGGTGCAGAGCATAGGCCTCAGGGACTACGCTAATATCCTGCTGGAGAGTGGTGTGCATGGAGCGTTGGTGGCCTTGGATGACAACTTTGACTACAGCAGCCTGGCGCTACTCCTCCAGATCCCCAACCAAAACACTCAGGTATTAAACAAAAACTTCAAACTTCAAATTTCCAAAACAGAAAAAGTGTTGGATAGCAAGAAATGGGTTTTGACTTTGAACTAAAGATACACCCAAGTTTGCCAAAAATGAGAGGCAAGTCAGCACGTTTGTCTTCTTTAAAGATTTCAAAGCGCAATATGGGTCTAGTACAGTATCTATCAGCAGCTCCAGTTGAAAAGTAAATGTATGCTGATCACAGCCTTCAAAAAGCTGCTCGAATCTAAATCAGAACATGCAGATCGGCCAACTGTCACTGTGGCAGGTTGCCCTGTGAATTTCCACTCTTCATCCCATCTATAAACAAGCAAAATGGGTATTCAGCACAAATGTCGTAATATGTCAGCTGCCTCTGTTGTCATTCTGCTAAAAATAGCTGGCCTCATTCAAATCGGGACGTGTTGCACTTTGTTTTGTTTTTTTTATCCTCAGGCACGTCAGATTCTGGAGCGAGAGTACAATAATCTCCTGGCGCTGGGCACCGACAGGAGACTGGATGAGGTGAGCTCAACTCTTGCCAATAAAACAGACGGCCCACTCATATTAATATTCAGTATAATTAGTTAAATAGCAAGTAGTTTAATCAGTTTCCATGCTAAACTATGTGTCTTAAAATCATTAAGCAGTTATAATTCCAGGAATTATTTCTGTTCATTCAACTATCTTTGTCCGTCTCCTGTCCATCAGTGTGACGACAAAGACTACAGAGGTCCATCGTGGAGGAGACAGTTCCCTCCCCGAGACGTTCACGGTATAAGTATGATGCCCGGATCGGCAGAGACGCTCCCTGCCGGATTCCGTCTCACCACGACGTCCGGTCACTCCAGGAGACTTCCCCCTGAGGGTGAGCATACGTCACTGCACCTTATTGCCCGTGTGTCGCCTCTGTTCACCCACTCACAGATTATTTCAATACCACTCGGTGTTATTTTGAATGGTACATAAGATTTTCAGAGATGAGATGAAAGCAACCACAAGTGAGCGCAGGAGTTGCTGCTCCTCGCTGTGTTGTGATGATTTTTCTTGTTCTTTCTGGCGGCTGCTCTGCAGTCCTCTATGAGGCGCTGGATGACAGTCCTGACGACATGTATTTGGATTGGTTCCAAGGTCAGATATGTCCCTCTGAAGGTCCCGGGCTTGTTGGCCCATCGTGTATTATGTATTAATATTCTACATATTCTCCCTCCTCCTCTTCACATGTTCTCTGCCGACCTCTGTCCTGCTGTATCTCTCCTTTTATTTGTGCTCTCTCTTTCTCTCTCTCTCTTTCTCTCTCTCTCTGCTACTCTTGAGTCTCTCTCTGATACCCAACTGCAAGGGTGTTGTTTTGCAGAGTTGCAAAATTGTCATGTTCAGTCACCCTGGTGGTAAATGCTAGGTGCTCAAGTTATGGATTAGGACCCATGCTTGCTGGTCCAACCCTTGAAGTTTCAGTGATAAAGCAGGAAGAAAAAAAAAAGGTGTCTGAGTGGTGCTTTATAAGTCGGTCTGAATGAGGAGGTTTAGACATCCTGGATGTCTCAGAGATTTAATCTGTGTCATGAATCATCCCTCTGTTGTTAAAGGAGGACGCTGGCTGAAGTAAGCTTTCATTAAAGGATAATTCTGGATCATTACAACTTCCTTATGCCATCTTTTCAATTTATTCTGATAACAACGTGCCCAAAGTGATTGATGAGATCTGCGAACATGGCAAACAAAAACTCAAAAAATTAAACCACATTTAAGGAACACTCTGTGTAGAGGAGAAAGAGAGCACACTAAAAACTTTGGAAAATGTATTTTTACAACCAGCCATTTAGACAAAGATGTTATTTTGGAGGTTTAAAGCCTTTGTGATTATGTGTCTAAATCATTTCTCTTCTTTTACTGCACACCCAGGTCTCAGCAATCACCTTCAAAGTTATTAGGGTAATTGGAATGATGGGCAGAACCTGACAAAATGTTCCTGATTCAAGGTCCACTCACTGACTAGTTCTGTGACTTTCACCTCTTTGAAACAGTCTTTAAGAGATTTAGTTTGCATGTTCAAACTTGTGCATTTTCAAGCCTTGTTTCCACTGAACATGAAAAGTCACCTGAACTACTTCAACTCCCTGAGCTACCTAAATTTACAGAGAAAGAAGCACCAAATAGCTGAAAATGTGGTCCTTAAATTGACAGAACTTTTGCTTCCAGGAATCAACTGTGAAGCCAAATACCCACCCTGTAATATCCTAGGAATTATCCTTTAAGAGGATGCAGAGCATATTGGCAGCTTCGTCTTATTCCATCCAAGTTGTGATGCATGACTGGAAATCATCCGTGTGCATCGGTCAATGTTCTCCTCTAACAAGATGCTCCTGATGGTGCTGAAATGGCCTCCCTGTGTCCCCCTGTCTATTAACTGTACTCCCTGGTTTGTGACATCCACAGTACACCCAAAACCTCGTCACTGGTGTCGATCCACTCAAACATCAAAATACCCTTTGAGTGCACGATACGGCGACTTGACAGTACTTGTACAAGGACAGTGTTTTGCTTGTGATCTGGCTGATCTTGTGGCACGTGGTTGAGGTGTTGAACAAGTGGAGGAATGTTGCCTCCTCACTTTGGTTCCATTTAATAACGAAGCGGCTTTCAAAGATGTCTCCGTCTCGCTGTCTCCCCCTACAGTTGGACCCTCAGCGGTGCAGCGGCTGGACAGCTCCACGGTGAGAACCTACTCCTGCTGAGAGGAGGAAGAGAGGGACCTTAAACTGTACGCTGTATGTAACACAATAGATTCTCGCTCTGTCAAACACTTTTCTGGATGAAAGAAAAGAGGGACAAAAAATTGGTCTCATCTGCTTGGTGTTGCCAGGTAGCTGTGATGAGGAGAGAAGTGTGATGAAGACATTAAATTTATAACACTATTATGATTGGCCAAGGTTCCTAGAAATTGGCCTTGCGAGACTTTTGCAGATTACAAAGTAAGAGTTATACAACGAGTTGCAGTGACAAATTCTGATTTGATACATCCTTTGCCTGTTTTGCATCTTTCAAATGTCTAAAGGCTTTGCTATTATATGCAATGAATGTGAATTTTTTGGTCTTATGGCTTTAAATATTCACTTTATACTATATTAATATACATCGTTATTTGTAATGCTGAATAAATGATGAGATCAGCCTCATATCCGTCCAGAGAAGAAACTCAGAGGTCGGCCAAAGGACTCAAGTTCCCAAACATGACAGATTCAGCATCAAAATGTTTTGTAGTTTAACAGCAAACAAGCTGGTTCAATATCTCCTCCTACTTATCACTAATCACATCTCTCACAGTATCCACACAAAGGTGTAACAGAAATTGTTGTTGTTCCAGTATCACCGCCAGCCTCCAGGAAGCAATAAGGTTAGAGGCACAGCAGACAGATAATAATGATAAAGTGCTGTGACTGGGGGTTGTCATATGAGTGTTAGGAAAATAAATGAGGTTAGGGGAGATTAAAAGGAAGTAAAAGCAGAGGGTTTGACTCAGTGGGGGGAAAGTGTAGGAGTTACACCTTCATAATGTTCTGATTCCCAAACATTTCCTCATCTTGTGCAATACCCCGCAGCCTGTTTAATACTTTCCTCAGCTTAATTTTTATGAGCACACCCACTCAGCACAAAACAGAAGTACAATGCAAAGTGAGTGCAAAACACTGATCTCTGCTACAGTACATGTGCATAAAAACTGATTTAATTGATCCATCTGCTGCAAACAGTGTCCTAAGCTGCTGCAAGATGTCATCATCCCATATTTATGTATTTGAGATGCTTTTTTTTTAAGATTATGAGTCCAAAACTTTCACCGTACAAGTAGTTGTAGAGCTGGTGTGGACAGCTGCTCTGATCGACACTGATGCTAATCTTTTATGTTAGATGCATAAGACTGATGACTTCAAAATATCATCAGTGTACACAATCTGCATGGCATTAGTGTCTTACAAAGGTTTAAGGGTGTTGCTATGAGCAGCATCAAGACATACTATTAACTGATATGAGTATTTCTGAGAATATGATCATCATATTGAGGAAATGATGAATAGTAATGTCACTAAGATTCAAGTTGTTCTTCAGAAATAAAATCAGCTATATTATAAATAGTTCCAATAAAAGCTAAAATTATTTGACACTTTGAATAAATTGATCGGTTAATCAAAAGTAATAACCGACTGACCATTTTGATAGTCAAATTGTAATTTTTCGAGCCAAAAATAACAGATATTTACCTTCAGACATCTTTGATGTGAGATTTTGCTTTTTTTCTTGTCAATTATGACAAGAAATTAAAAGATATTGGGTTTTTAAACAGAAGAGAAATTGTTATGAAATATTTTTTTTACTTTGCAGACTGAGCAACTGAACGACTATCATAATTCTGTCACCACTGGTAGATTTTATTGGGAAATTGAATGAGCCTTTATAGCCACTAATTGTTTATCTTTGATGTGATCGCTTTTTTTGGAAATATGAAAATCATGGGTCATGTAATGGGATGTAGTTTTAAGCCAGTTTAATTTACAACTAAAAGTTCCAAACACTTCAAAACCATTAACACCCCAAGCTGGGAAAAGAACAATCCTTCATCCTAATTATTTGTATGCGAATCACCCAGCATGTTACTGAACCGACTGATGAATGATTAGAAAGCTCCTCATGTTGAGCTCAACCCTCATTAAAATCTGATTGTCCCCCTTCAGGTACAGTTCTAATGGAGATTAACATGGGGGAGCTGCTGGATGGGTCAACCCGCCGAGGAACAAATCATTCTGACAACACGCACTGCCAAGAAGCCCTGCCCTCGTCTCTCGGTCCCGACCCGATCTCCCCCTTCCTTACTCTTAATCCCCTGCTCCCCAATGCCACCATAATGTAGGCACCAGATGCCGGTGCTAAACTGTCCTGCAGGCTACCCCCCCTTCCCCCCGTTATCACCATTTCTACCTTTTACATGTACAGTAACTTCTCAAGACATAATGTACTGTGTATTTCTTCTACAGGAGATGTGTAGGTTATATGTATATAAATATGCCATTTTTTAAATATATATATATATATATATATATATACAGTATATATATACACACATCTATGTGTAAAAAAGATATTCAGAGTTTGTGTAAAACAAACGTCCCTGCCACCTCATTTAGTGGACCATAGATTAATATATGCTGCTCTTTAAAAAGTCTCCATATGACCCCTTCCGTCTAGATCATTTTGTACCTATGGTTTTATTTTTTTCATTGTGCTGATGATGATGATGATGATGATGATGATGATGATGATGATGATGATGATGATGATGGTGATGATGATGATGATGATGACGATAATGAAACAGTGCTACACCACAAAGGAGGAATCTGGATGTTACGTGAAAACCTGTCCTCTAGTGGTGAACAAAGACCACCCTGAGCCCCGTTTCTGGCAACAACAGACTTCATTATCTTTTCTTATGGACGTCAAAAAAAACCAAAAAAACCTTAAAAACAAAAAAAAAGAAAAGAAAAAACAAGCATTTCATGGAGACAACATGACTTCAAAGCACTTTGATACAACTGCATCAACTCAGCAGGACTGTTCGGTAGCCAAGGACAAAACAAGAGACGCCGTTGCACAAAAAAAAACTTCTCAGAGAACAAAGGACGTGGGACGTCTTTCGTAGAATCTGTCACATGTTGTACTGTATGTTCTGTCAGGCGATGCATCAACACACACACACACACCACACATACACACACACACTCAGCCAAGTTGGCCTTCTTTCCCCCCTACCCCTCAGACATCACATCGACAGAGCAGAGGAAATAACCGAAAGACAGACTGCTTTAGCTCATAGTGTGCGTAGAGTGTATATGACCATGTTGAAGTGAGGTGACTTTTAATGACAAAAAACCCGTTGCTTGCTGTGACTTACATTGGTGTAACTGTCGAGTCTTTGTTTCTGTCGGAGTTTTTACAAGGCAGCCTATCGTACGGCCCTTTTTAACCGTCTTTTAGTTACTTCTGATGGACGACTCAAACAAGTCTTTTTCATTTGTTTTTACATCCTCGATTTGCACGAACAATGAATCATTTTCATTTTGTCTCCATTTTTTTTTTTTTATTTATTCTTGTACTTTGGTCTAAACTCAGTGGTGAGCAAGCAAGATTTCACTGTCAATAAAAAAAACTGTCAGTGAATGAGTCGTGTTCACTTCCTGATTCAGAACTGTTTAAAGCTCGGCAGCTCGTGTTCAGTACTGTGGTTTTATTTTTATATTATTATTTACATAAAGAAATTTAAAACCAAATTTTTCCTTCACTCTTATAAATGGAATAATGAACTCTACTGTACAGATTTGGCACAATTCATATAAGGTAAAAAGAAGTGAGGTAAAATTGAATCTTAAGCTTGAGTCAGAAAAAAAATAATCATTAGTTTTACTTCTAGTTCTCAGTTCATCCCAGCACTGTGATAGCAGCACATTACCCAACCTAAATTTTCTCAGTCTCTTACGCCCCTGCGAGCTTCTTCTACCCTCTTCTCGATGTCTACGAACACCTCAGGGTCCTCAATGGTTGGAGTGATCTAATGGGAAAAAACAGCATTTATAAAATTATTATACACTTGGATATCTTGCATTTATTTAACAGTTATGTACCACGACGCGGGTAAATTCATGGAAACCTTGTACAGTACATGTGTTTACACAGCTACGTATATTAAGAGTAGTTTTCTCTCTCGAGGCTTCTTGTACCCAATCAACAGAAAACTGACTCAGTCGCTATGAAAAGATTAAACTGAAAATGAGCAAATGCACCATCATTATTCAAATTCTGAGTGGCTGGAAGTCCTTCCACGGGGTAGAGGAAAACAATTCCCCTCAGCAACTTTCTTTTGCTGTACTTAACTTTAAAAAAAAAATAATCATTTTTTAGTGCATCCTGGTGCCATGTGTTCCCATTCATTTCATGATGGGAATATTTCACCAACAATTTTTGTGTCGTACTTTGTAAGGCTTGCCGTTGACCAGGTCGGCTAAAGAGGAGCGAGGAATCTTGCCGGAGCGCGTCTTTGGCAAAGCTCGGACGAAAAGCACATTCCTGAAAGCAGCAACCGGTCCGATACCGTCTCTCACAAGCTTCACAATCTCGCTTACAATCTCTTCTTTGCTTTGGTGCACTCCTGCGACACACAAGATTGCAAACACACATGAGTGATTTAAATACTCTCTAGATCTTTAAATCTAGTTTTTTCGTCCGATAATCATGGAGTCACAGCTTATACATCAGTAATGCCTCACCATTTTTGAGTACACACAAGGCGAGTGGAACAACACCCTTCAAGCTATCTTCTTGACCCACAACTGCACAGTCTCCCACTGAAGGGTGCAGCAGCACTGCCTGAAAAATAAAATAAATAAAAAATTTATATGATAAGCACATTAAAACATTCATGTCACCCCATCTGTACTCATTTCCCTACTTCTTCCAATGCTCCAGCAGACAGTCTGTGGCCTGCAACGTTGATGACGTCATCAGACCGGGACATGATGTAAAGGAACCCTTCCTCATCCACAAAACCTGCATCCATGGTATCATAGTAACCCTGAACATAAAAAAAAAAACAAGGTAATGGTTCACTCTAAATTTTTACTTTTAGTTTTTGAGTCACATTGCCAAGGACGCTGTAATTACAATTTTCACCACTAGAGGGCCACATTTTACCAAATACAATACATATCAGTACCACATCTAATATACAGTGATTTATGAAGTGTCATAAAAACAGATTTTTTCCCATTGCTTTGAAGATTTGTTTTTCTCTGAATCAGTCAGCAATGCACATCTTGATGACATCTTACTGGGAACTTGGTGAAGTAGAGTTCTTTAAACAGATCATGGTTCTGCCACAGTGACAACGCCGCACCAGGTGGTAAAGGAAGCCTGAGGGAAGAAATTCAAGAAAATTTAACTAATTTTGTCTGACTTGGTTTCAGTAACTGAATTCAATGAGCATAAAGGAAGTTTATTGGATTTTACTCAGGAAGTCATGATGATGTGTGACGATTTGAAACAGTCAAGACACACACCCGGACACTGCCAGACTGAACCTCGCCAGAGTCGACAGAAGAACTCGGTCACTCAGATTTTGTTTTGACAGATCCTATCAGTAATCCCCCACCCCAAAACCCCCTAGCATGACCCAATTTCCCAAATTGGAACCCTAAATATGCTTTTGCATGGATTTAATTCACTGCAAGTAGAATATTCTAATCAAAAATATTACTTTTGTATCTTAGGAATATAAAATGTAGCTTTTTAGCTACATGTTATTCAGATTTACAAGAAAAAATATATAATCGATTGATATATTAGACATAAAGGTATAGCTTAGAAGTTCTAACGTAGTTTCACTCTGCATTTGTTTAATGAAGGTATGTACAGTATATACAAAGAGGCCACTAAATGAAGTCCCGACACACAGCCTCTCCCTTGTGTTTGCAGGACTTCTCATTCCAGGACATACTGCACATGAGAGTTACTTGGAAACCCCCTCAGTTTTGACTGACTCATTGCCAGCAGTTACACAATGAACAGGGAAATGAAATGAGGGCTGTAACAGATAGTAGCAGGGCGGAAGGTAAGGTGGTACAAAGGGCTGTCAACACACAGGTGTGTGTATGTGAAGCAGCAGAAGGTAACGCGATCACTTTGCTTACCTCACCACAATATTTCCCAGGATCCTCGGCTTCACCTTCTGCATGTCATCATCGATCACCGTGACTGGTGGAGAGGGAAGAGAATTTTGAAAATTCATATTCAGAGGCAGCGTAGTGCCCAAAGGCAAACCTGAGGAGCAATCTCACTACAATTACAAGCAGCTGCTTTCACATCTGTGTAAAAAGTAAAATAAAATTCAAAATTCATGTGTAATAAATTAAAAATTGGGAGATGTTTTGTCTCTTCTGCAGATCGTACCGTTGTAACCTGGAACAGGTTTTCCGGCCTGGCCTGCAGGTGGCGTCAGTGAGTTACCCAGCCCGATACAGGAGGAGGTGATGGCCGAGCCCGTTTCTGATGAGAAGAACACGAAATACTCAGATCAGTGAGTTACCCCCATCATAACCCACAAGAGCCGAATTTCTGGATAAAACCACAATTCTGACTCAACTCTCGCAGGCTCATGCAAAATTTCTACCTCCTAACGGTGTTAATATCATTAACCTAAATACAACAGTACAAAACTGTGACAGCTCCTATGGGCCCCCCAACCCTGCCTTCCCACTGTGCTCCACTTAAAGCAATGATAGCTTACTTAACGTAGCCCACCCAGACAAGGAATAACAGAATCGATCCAGCTCAGTAAGAGACATTACCTCAGGAATCACCCAGCAGTAGACCAGCTTATGTTCCACTGACAGCAGGAAAATGCTGCCTGTGAGGAAACACTTTACAGTTACTGAGTGTTCGTCAATTTCTCAGGGTAACTGCAAAAATAAGCATGCAGCTGAATGTATGCAAATATAATGTTTTCAATTGTTTTGTTTGCTTTCTTCTGCTTCATATTTACAGAATCGGGGAGGCAGTAGTTCAGTCCAATAGGTCTTGGGTTACAAATTGGAGGTTTGCCGGTTCAAGGACCGTGTGGAACAAAAAGTTCAGAATGGGAACTGGCAGTGGAGAGGAGCCAGTTCACCTCCTGAGCACTGCCGGGGTGCTCTTGAGCAAGGCACCCCCCAATCCCCTACAAGTTACTCATTGGGCGCACCACAAAGGAGCTGCCTGCCTTATTTGCATGCTTACAGACCCCTTGTGTGTATGTGTGTGTGTGTGTGTACATATATATAGTGTACATGTAGCGTGCGTCCTCGTTCGTTGCGGTTAATGCGTTCCAGGAACCACACGCTATTGAGGAATATGCAATCGAAATCGCGATCTATTTATCTTATTATTTACGGTAATTAAAACGTTTTATGAACCCTCCCCATACTGATATTAAACCACCTTCTATCTGTATTATCTTTTCCCACACTCTTACCTACTGTTTAAAGCACGTTTGTGTCTCACGTAAGTCCAAGACTCATGGCAACAAATGCACTTCTGGATTCCGTCAGCCAATAGAATGCGTGTACGGTATCACGTGACTGCCTACCAAAAATCTGCAATGAGGTGAAGTCACACTTGTGATTAACACAACTAACAACTACAGTAGATGCAATAGAGTTGATTTCTACTTTCTTCTTCTAATCTGATATGTCTGAGTTTGGTAAATGTCTTTCTCTACTATCTGTAAAAAAAAAAAAAAAAGGCAGATGGACCTTAAAGACTGAAGAGCCCTCACTGGCTTGTTAAAAATTAAGAACGCAAGTCAAAAACATGTGGGTGTTTTTGACATTCAGTTTGCAGACAAGAGGCAGTTACATTATCTGATGCACTTCCATTTTCCTTGACAGAAATGCATATTTGTAACAAACGGGTAATTAGCTTATCTAACCCAGAGTGCATGCAATGTAAATATGGCTCTGTCGCCAATTGTTCTTATATTGCCAGGACTGTCAGGGCATTCCTCTGTAGATATGCTAATTTATGCAGCAATGTACACTAAAACCAACATTTGCTACTCCACCTACACTTTCATGTAGTTCTGAAATATGCAGCACTGCTGGCCAGTGAAAGGGAAAAACAGTGAAGTTAGCTCACCAGCTATGTCAATGCCGAGGTATAGTAGTAACAGAGGCCTTTAATACAAACCCACCAAACAAACATGTTGACAGCTTTTCTTTCATCATAATTAAAATGGAAAACCTGCTTCCTTTATATCCACAATTTTTGGTGCATTCCTGTCACCTATCGATCAGGGAGGGACTCTAGCAGCGCCTCATTAAAAACTAGAAAGCCCTCAGGGATCATGCACTCACTTCAATGCTACTGTCACCACGACCAGAACAAACAGTAAATCGTCGCGATAGTGAGAGATCATCGTTGGCTGCACCCAGTGCACAGTCCGAATTGTGGTGATGTGGTTTTCATTTAAATGACAACCCAATTGCATTATCCTAAATACACAGCTCTCACATTAGAAATCATGTGTTCTCCATCAATTGTTCACATGTTATCAATAGAATTATGAGTTTTCTGATAACAATCATTTTCCGTGGAGGTAAAACTTTTCCATGAAACCCACTTGGAATTGAATGATCTTGGCTACACAGTGGTGGCAGTGGATGTGTTTCAAAAAATGAAATTAACTCTACCTTGGCCAAGATCCAGTCCTACTGACAGCATTTTGGTACCAGTGATAACACCGCAACATAATACCATGTTGCTGCCAAAGCAGTCCTGATGTCGGGGCATAGAATCCATTTGACCTCAGAAGGTGTGATGTGGTATCTGACACCAAGACATTAGCAAAAAATCATTTAAGTCATGTAGTTGTAAGGTGGGGCCTCCATGTATCAGATTTGGTTGTTCTAAGCATCTCACGGATGTGTGACTGGATTAAGATTTGGGGTATCTTGAAGGCCAAGTCAACACATCAAACTCATTGTTGTGTGTGAAAAACATTTATGACAATTTTTGCTTTGTGGCAGGTCAAATTATCCTGCTGAAAGAGGCCAGTGTCTTCATGGAACACCATTTTCATGAAAAGGTGTACAGTACATGGTCTGCAACAATGCCTAACCAGGTGCTACATGTCCAGGTAACATCCACATGGATGGCAGGACCCAAGATTTCCCAGCAGAATATTCCTGAAAGTGGTCTTCACCTGCTCCCCATAGTGCATCCTGGTGCCATGTGTTCCCTAGGTCACCATCGCACCCGGCCATCCATATGATGTAAAGCAAAATATGTTTCATCAGACCTGAGCACTTTCTTCAATTGATCTGAGATCCAGTTTTGATGCTTATGCATTGTTGGCACTTTGAGCAGTGTCTCATCTGTTCAATCGCACCAGACAGGCCACCTTCACTCCCCACGTACATCATTAGCCACCCACGACTCTGTCGCCCTTTCACCACTTTTCCTTACTTGCATCACGATAGATAGATACTGACCTAGTTTTCTAGCCATCACAATTTATCCCTTGTCAAAACTGTTGACATTTGCCCATTTATAACTGCTTTTAGCAAATCAACTTTGAGAACAAAATATTTTCTTGCTGCTAAATTATCTCACCCAATAACAGGGGCCACAGTAAAAAGGTAATTTGTGTTTCTCATTTGTGTTTCTCACTTCATCTGTCTGTAGTCATAAAGTTATGGTTGATCAGTCTATATCTTAATCCCCTCCAACTCTCATTTGCAGAGGATACATAAACTCCACAGGATCATTTAAATTGGAACAAGCTGAATGCATTGTCTAGATTTGCAGTGAGAGTTATGAAATCCTGACAGTTCTCGAGGGATGAGTAGGAACCAAATGTTATGACTGCAAATCACCTGTAAAGTAAGATTGTAGGTCAACAACTTTCTCCAGCTTCTTATTTAAGCAGTGGTTCAATCAATCAAAAGTGGATTTACACTGATGCTTCGCTCCAATACTAATCAAACAAGTGCTAAAGGCTAAAGGCCTTCATCTGACTTCGACACAGCAGGCTTCAAAGACATGAGCCAGAGGGCAGGAGGTTGCTGTTGGTTGAGGAAGGGATTAAGTTATCCTATGAAGTGAGAGAGAAAGGGCTGTCTCGAGTTGAGCACATCACCTCTGAACTGGCAACCACGCATGTTTCATTCATCAGTGGCAGGTTAGCCATTCCCTGCAGGTTTCAAAGGCAATCATTGTCGTCGTTGACATTGTTCAGGACTGATGATTAAATAAGAGAAAAAAAAGATCTGTGTCACTGGGGGACCAATAAGGTGTGACCACTTGGTCAGAGAGCAAGGTCACAACAGGAAGATGACAGGCCTCATGCTGACCAATCATGCCCTTTGCTTCAACCGCAAGTATGTATGTACACTGGATAGACGCAGAGCAAAGGGCAATTCTGTAATATCTGTGGAATTATAAAAAACTCATAATTCACTGTGTGGAGTTCAAGGACCGGTGGAAATCAGTATTTTGTAGGGGGAAAAGTCCTTGATGCACCCGAATGGCATCATTTTATAATTTACTATTGATGTGACACCATAAGTGTCCAGCACCACTGAATATGTTGATTAGGGAACAAAAACCACAAGACCTTGTCAGAGTTAGTGGTGTGTTGAAGCTTCTGTTTAACAGCAGCATTCAGCTGTTTCTGTTAGCGGTTCAGGTTTGGCAGGAAAATTATTAACCCAAACTAAAAAAGTAAGACAGTATTATTGGATGTCAACATTTTATGAGGCATACAGAGAACAGGTTCTGTCACTGTCAGACTTTTGCAGATGAAAGAATATCGACATGATCATTTGCTGCATCACAAAAACATTTTATTTTCAGTTTCTTGGTTGTCCTTAAGAACTGGTGAAGTTCTTTTTTACAATATGGTGATACAATAGATACTTGGTTCTTCGATGATTAAACTTCCACTTGTTAAGGTCTGATGTCTACTTTGTTTTGGTCTGTTTTGCTTTGTTCTGTTATGTTTTTGTCAGTTTTGTTTTGTTCTGTTTTGTTTTGGTCTGTTTTGTTTTGTTGTGTATTGTTTTGTCTGTTTTGGTCCAGTTTGTTTTGTTTTGGTCTGTTTTGTTCTTATCTTTCATTGTTTTGTAAGATGGGGGTCTTTTTTGTTTTCTCTGGTGTGTTTTGGTCTGTTTTGTTTTGGTCGTTTGTCTTTTATTTGTTGTTGTCTATTTTGGTCTGTTTTATTTTGATTTGGTCTGTTTTTGTCTGTTTGGTTTTGATCTGTTTTGTTTTGATTTGGGTTTTTTTGGGGGGGGGGGGCGTATTTTCTTTGGTGTGTTTTATTTTCTTTAGTGTGTTTTGGTTTGTTCCATTTTACTGTATTTTGTCCTGTCTGATTTGTTCCAGTCTGATTCTTTCCATTCCATTCTCTTCATATCTGTTCTGTTCCAGAAATCATTTCCTGATTTCAAAATATTATTGACTACATGACTGATGTCGGCCAGTGTGTGAACTCTCATTGTAATATTGATATAGAGAGCAGACAATATTCACTGATGATACAAAACTTGTCAGTTCAGTATCAGCTCTACAGTAAAATAAATTAAAACCTTCAACCAAGGTTCCTTAAAGCAAAGCAGAAAAAACACCACTTCTACTATTCTGATCTCATTGGACAAAGGAGATTCAATATGTCGGATAAAAGTGCAAGCTGAGACAGAAGAGAGACAATGGCTGCAGACTTAAGTCAATCACTCACAGATGCACAATCGAGCTGTATGGTTGTCTTCCTGCTTGTCTGACTGATTCCTTACTGAATTATAGATCTAACCAAACACAGGTTTTTGCATGTGCCTTCCCCTACTCTCACCTCCATCTTTTTTCCTTTGTTTTGCTCCTTCTCACTCTCTCATGCGTTCTTTTCCTATGTACACAAACAAATCAATCTTCCTTCGACCTGTTGGAGATGAGCCTGGGCAGTGAGAGGCATTTTGTATGTGATGAATGGGTTGAGAGAGGGGGAGGGCTGTTGGAGGATGCATTCACAGAGCGGGACTGGTGACTCTGTGATGCCTTTTTAACCGAGAAGTTGCCACTGAGCCGTGCTCATTACCGCTGAGATAGGAACTGCTGTTCAGGAAAAACAAAGATGGCTCTTTGATCCCACGCTCTGTTTTCTCCATCGCTCCTCAAGCATTGCTTCGTGAAACAGATCAAATGACCGTCTTCTCCTCAAGTGTTACCCCTGTCCTTCCTTTGCCTCTATAAAAAATACTCTTGTTTTGAGCACAGGGTCAAGAAGGGATATTGGGCTTAGCAAAAAATTCCATGTGCAGAACTTTTCATTTACTGTAATTAAAAACAACTTTTCATGTAGTGTGAAATGTGAAAAGAACAACCCTGCCAAAAATAGCCAAAATATTGCCTTCTGCGCATCCTACATATGCACAGCTTTGCTAGTGGTTGCAGGTGATGTGCGGTTGCTAGGGTAACTCTGTCCGGGGGCTAACCTAGATAGTTGATCCAAGGTTGATGTGGAGTAGGAGGATGCTAAACAGACAGAGAGAATATATTGAAAGTGACTTTGTTTTCATCTCCATTTCATCACATTTGCTTTAGAAACAAAAATCCCACGATGTAAATTATTAAACAAGTAAAAGCAAAGTATAACATTCACCAATGCAAACACGATATTATTTCCTTGTTTATGTCTTGAGATACTGATCCAAGATGGCCAATTACCAAACCTTACTACACACCAGTGGGATTAGTTTTGCTGGACGCCACATAACATAGTATCGGGGAGCTCCAACTAAGACCATCAAGCACAGTCCAAAAACATTTTGACAGTAAAGGGTTGGTTTGCCATAACTGAGCCAAATGTTTAAACAAAACGGTAAAGAAAAAATTAAGAAATTTTAAGAGAGAAGAAAAAGAGGGAATTGTGTGAAGAATCACAGTCAGTTACAGAATTAGATGGTGATACCGCCCACCATTAGCGAGATGAGCCATCACGTAAACACTCATGCACATATACATCTGATGCACTCTGTCATTTACAACTCGGACTCTTGAAGGGATAATTTCCTTCCATCAACTAAAACACTGCCTCCCTTATCATTTTTCAGGCAGCTCGGCTCATTTGCTTGGAGCCAAGTTTATGCATACAAATTCACTACTTAACTTGCAAATGAAAGACCCCCATCAGGTGGCTTACAAACTTTAGCAGACAAATGCTGTGGTGCTTTGGAGTGAATGCCGGATGAATGCTAAAGTGTGTGCTGATGACAGCGACGACTAGCTACCAACAAGGTGACACATGCTGATCCTCAGCTCGTGCTTAATCACATGACACGAGGGGAAAGGTTGTCAGACTCCTTTTTTAAAATTCTAAGCGCAGTTTGTAAGATATGGATGCAAACTTTAAGCAATTTATCAACAGAAAGTTAGGAGACAAATGTTTCAATCCTGTCAAAGAAGTCAGTGGATTGTTGTACACAGATACCTATTTAAGTCAGTTTTTATCCCAAAACACTGGCCTTGCACTGTCTCATAATACAACTTTCCAGAGGTGAAAGTAGAATGCAAGGCCAACTTTCACAAACCAGAGTCAAATAAGTTCAGAAACAAATAGAAAAATTGTCCTGAAAGTAAATATTCTGAAATGTGTTTTCGTAAGAGGTATACAACCATGCATTTTCTCACTTTCACTGGAATAAGAGTGGGTAAAATAAATCATACAGGAATATGTGAAACTCCTGTGGCCCTACAGGTCATTTTTACCCACTGATGATGCCCAACTTTCTCTCCATCACTTCTGTCTTTTCACCTTTCGTTCCCCCAGCCTGCTGTCTCCTCTCATCCCTGAAGCCATAGTCCTTGTCTGAGCCACTGTAAATCACCTCTGTGCTGCACCCACCCCCCATCATCAAACTTGCCTCCTTCTGGCTGAGTCCTGCAGTGATCTGACGTTGTGATCCTGGCACATTCTAGCCAGCTGCAAAACCACAAGCTCCATCGCTATGTGAGCTAACAGTATCAATAACTTTGGCCTAAGATAACTCAACAACCTAATAGTGAGCAGCAGTTAACAATTCCCCGAGTAATATGTTGTTATCTTTTAAATTTTGGCCATATTATAAAAGTTGCACCTTTCAATGTGTTGGTAAATTTCAGTATGAAACGATTATTATTCCATTTTGTGCCATATATTATTCTGTATGAAATGAACTTGCCTGCGTTAAAACACGTAATTATCCCAGCTACTTCAGTCTTCTATGAAGAAAGATTTCATCCACTTGAAGCATGTAAAATGCAGCTTTCCTCATGCATATTGGTCACGTGTTCTCTGTATTATTTTCTCAATCAAATACTCCTGGCACGAAAGGGCTACATCCATAAACTGACTACTGTGAGGGTTCTTGTATGTAGATGTCCTGCATGTGATGCCTCTGTTTGTCTTCAGCAGGAGTATGGTGTTTTCAAGGAGGCTATAAAAATACTATTTGCAGCCCTTCTGACGCTTTGACTCCAGGAGGAGGATGTGCAGAAAACAATCATCAGCACTGCATTTGGCAAAGGCTGTGGTGGGGTGGGGGGGTGGGGTGATGTCAAGTCTGTATTTTATTTGACAAGACAGCTGCTGTGAGGATGTCCAGCTCACTTTTTGAAGACAGTTACAGTCCGTGCACAAAGGAGTCTGCTGTCTGTCTGATAGAGTCTGAGAAAAGAACACCTTAAAAACACAAAGTCCTTCCGCCACTAGTCACTGGTGAGGCAGCCAAACCCCGCCAACTGGAAACACACATTTGTTGCCAGGCAACACCAGTGACATCAGCAACCTTCAGCACCTCCCCACCCCCACCCCCTGCCAATGGCACTTGGGTCTTAAAATAGCACACAGATTATTATCAGACTTCAAAATGGCAGACATTTTCTCATTTGCACATAAAGGGAGGTGAGCCAGGCTGTCGGTGACTTCAGTCGGCTTAAGGGATGAATGTTGGTCCTGCGTGTGTGTGTGCGTGCGTGTGTGCGTGTGTGTGTGTGTGTGTGTTTTAACACAGCAAGCTGTGTTAAAATATATGTGTAGAACTCAGTGTTTGAGAAAGAAGCATATATACACAGATATAATGAGGGTAAAGGCAGGAAAGGGGAGGCGGTGGGGGAAAGCAAAATAAAAAGCCGTGTGGTGAACTGTCTGGGCTGATCGGACAGGATGATTCAGCATCAGTTGACAGTGGGAGGCTGAGAAATGATTGAGTCCACTGCACATAGGAATAACGAGAGCACCAATCACTTCCACTCCATAATAGAAAACTAATCTCGCCTGCATCAGCGAAGCAATCTGGTGTGGAAACTAGTCTGCAAGTTAAAGTGGTCAAATTAGTTAAATTCTTATCTGTGGGTTTGTTAGCACAATTAAACATTTCCAGCTAAAAATTTGCAAGTTTGACAAATCACTGAAGCATGAAGTGAAATTTGCAAAGCTATTTTTTTCTGTGGCCGTATAAAATGGCAGCAAAATCATTTTAAATTTAAGGACCGCTCTGCTGCATCACTCCGACTTCGTCACAGGCACCGCTGCAGCAAGCCGGCTGTTTGTGGAGGCTGATTTTGACTCTTTTTTTTTTTAAGGTTCTGCTATTAGTGCTGGGACCTCTGTGTATGGTTTAACTGTTTATCTATCTGCAGTGATGCACAGCTGTTTGTGAGGTAAGGGAAGCCCCCACCAAGGCATATGGATGCCTTAGGTGGGGGCTTAGGTGTGTTTAAACCTTTCAGACAACGAACCTTACCCAGCGTTGGGAGATGAGATCACAGATATCAAACGAATTTGGTGATGCAACATTTATCAGCATCTGGAGACACCCTCAGTTCAATAAATATCAAACCCTGTTGTGACCATACATATAGCAGCTTTACAAGAAGGAGCTGAACACACACACATATAAAACCAAGTGACAAGTATTTTATTCACTATTAATTTGGCTGGGAACCTTCCAGTTGAAGCGAACTGAAAACAAACTGCATGTTTTTCAGCTGTCAGTGAAACAAACACTGACTCGCCCACGGAGAGCTGTAAAAGCTAAAATAGCAACACTAATGCGCTATATATCTCAAACGATTTATTTCCACTCGTTCCGACAGCGAGGCAGTAAATTTTAAAATAAACTTGTGTAAGATTTTTCAAAGCTACAGAAAAGTTTCCCTATAGCTATTAGAAGCAAAATCTATATTCCATGCACAGCCGGGTGTTATCAAAGATTTTTCTAGATCAGAAAAATGTCAGTATGTTGTGTACCTGTAACCCAAAACCCCAAAGTAATATTGTACTTCAAAGATGCCGAGCGTTTCTCTACTCTTTCCATCATTGCTCATGGTGCTGGTTTTCTTGCCATCGATTACAGCTTTCAGCTGCTGAATATTACATTCGAGGATTACAGGCGTTCAGCTGGAAAGATTTATGAGCAACTTCAGTGGGTGATTGATTTTAGTCAATTTCTATCCAGAGACTACAAAGAGCAAAGCCCTCTACAAGTGAAAGGATAGATCTATCAATATTTAATATGAAACCAAATGGGTCAGAGAGCGACTTAAAAAAACTGCTGCACAGTTGAGGAATGTGTTGATTCTTGATTGGATGTCCAAGGAAACAAACTCTGCATCCCCTCCCTTTTGACCATATTGTTAGGAGTCTGACATCCCATTCTGTGATGGGTAAATGAGCCTTGAATGCTAAACAGATCCAGTGATTAAGTTGCTTCCCATCTCTGTGATGGGAGGTGAGGGAGTTGCCAAGGGACTAGTGTTGCTCAAAGTTGCTTGATCAATGTGAATTGTATGAACCAGTGAATTGTGACGCACCAAATAGGGTGATTCTAGGTGACAGGAAGAAGGACGCTGTATACGCACAACTTTATCTTTTATTCACCACTGATAGCTTTGTGTCAATATAAAAGTACTAAAAAAGCAAACTGCTGATCTAAGCAGCATTATGGGGTCACATTGCATGAGGTATTTGGAAGCCAAACTGCCCTTGTGTATGACAATGAATTAAAATTTTTAGGATAAAAAAAAATCCAATGGGATTAGCACATCTAGACAGACATCAAGAGGGAACCAAAGGTTTTGTTTTTCATGCAAACTCAATAAATTACCAAGCAAGGCGAGCCACAAAGTGTGACAGGATTTTGTCCAGGGGTTTGAGTTTGTGTGTAGGGCAGAATGAAGAGATTGGAACTTGACTGTGGAACAAACACCTCGATGTTCGAGGGGAATGAAACGTTGTGTCACAAACCGGGAAGCTGCGGAGACAAAGATGGGAATCAACAGCTCTGTTCTCACAACCGACAGAGTGAAAAAAGACCAACAACCTGCACTGCTGGTCGGACACAGGAGGAGGGAGGCTCTGTTTGACAGCATGAAATATACTCTACATTAAAGAGTAAGCAAATCGCACAGTGCCAAAGGGTTGGAAACGATTCAATCTTGTGTTTGCCTGTGAACATCAGTCATCCGAAAGCCCCGTGTGATCAAAGATCAATGTAATGAAACTCCAAATGCACATGAAAATACCACAGAGAGAGGATTCGCTGTCATTACAGCACTAATTGGAGGGTGTCGTGAGCTCTTATTTAGCTCATACATCGTAGAAACTGTGTGCCAATTAGAAACAGGATAGTCGCCATAGTCGTGTGTTCCCAGTTAGCTTACACACAACCTCATGTCTCAAAGACAAGATGTAGGGATGCATTTGTGTAAAAGTCTCACCGGAAAGGTGCCCTTAAACTTGTAGAACAAATTATAAATGTTGTCCGGACTGCTAAACTGAATCTTTAAATCTTCCCTGTTTGGGGTGGTTATTTTCTTTGTTCCTAATCACAAAGCTTGCATTCAACAATTGACATATCCTAACTCTATTCTGGGTGTTAAAGATGGCTTTAAATCAGTCACTCAAGACACACAAACATGATGGGTGAGAGTGCCAAGATAGTCAATCTTTCTACATTTGTATTAAATGAAGAACACATGCTTTATATTGTGATATTTCGATGTGAGGTATTAAGTTGCTTGTTATTGGTGAGTTTTCTAAGCAGAAACTTTGCTGATGTTTGCTGGTATATCTTGAACTCGACCATACCAATCAGGCACATGTGTTAATCTGATCAGATAGTGATGCCTCTGCAAACGATCCAACCACAACAATGATTCCATATTTTAACACAGGAATGTGGTCCAGCATCGATCCTTTATCTTTGCAGTAAGGATATTACAAAAAAAAAAACAACTGTAGTCTTTCTCTGCCACTCGCAGATTTATCACAGGTTCACTAGAACTCTTGGTGAATGGCAGTAAAAGGTGAGGTTAAAACCTCCGATCTGAGATGCAATCGGGTTCGTAACGTGTGTTCCTCAATAAGTCAAACATGAGGTGAAGCTATTACAAAAACCAATCTTGCTCTTCTTTGTCTAATGAATAAACACCAACCTGCAATTTAGGATGATTCTGATTCATGCCAGAAATAAAAGTAATATTTTTTAGTCCCAATTTATTGTTTTTTTGTGTGTGAGGAAAGGCACACATTTTCAAAATCAGAAACCAATGAAAAACATTCATCGATATTGACATTGTATTCTTCAAAAATCTGGAAGAGCTTCACTCGCTCCATTCTACATGAATCCTGGATTTAGAGAAGCAGCTAGCAAATTCTGATTCTTTTCAAGAGAATTGCTTTTTCCCATGAACAGCTGACTTATCTGTCTGCCAAAATGAGTCATCCTGTTTCAAACTTATAGAAACCTGTCCTGTTTGTAACTTATTCCTGCATTTTGACAAGAAAATCACTGCGCCACAAAGTATAGTATGATTTAAAACTTGATAGAGTAATGGTGTTTTAAATGTGACCATGTTTTAGAATGGAAATCAAGATTTGCAGGCTGTTCTTTTGAAATATCTTGTTTAACATCGTGTCACGGTTTGGCGTGGCAGTTCTGGTGTGTGGCAGGGAGAGGCCAGGCCAGTGGGTGGAGCCACGGCGCCACACCTGAGACTCATCCACACCCCGTTCTGATCGTTCTCACCTGAACATCGTTGGGTGTTATTGTCATGAGGCTTTTTAAGCCAGGGTTTTTGTCACTGGTTTGGTTTTTGAAGTTTGGTCCTGTAAGTCTGTTTTGTTTTCTGCCTTGGTCTGGGTCCATATTCTGCCTTCCGTGACACATCATGACTTATTTCAGTTCCCTTGAAGTTATAGAAAAGGTATCCATGATAGGTTCTTTCCTTCATGGCTTTGCTGAGTCTGACTTTGTCCTGACATCTCAGCCAGTCATATGGGTCAACTAAACATTAGTGAACTGAATGAAAGGCAGAGTTAATCAAATCAATTTTGCACATATTCGAAAAACACAGACTGGAGATCAGATGACCTGTGCGAATGACGATATAACTTTGTCTAATGATCAGTTCCTTCAGAAACTTTGAAATTCATAATGAAGCACCTTTAACATCTTAATTATTCTGGGAGAAGTGTCCAAATCCCCTGGTCGACAATACAAAACAAAACACGGATTTATCAAAGAGGACATTGTGTTAAAAATGTTCCACACAATAGCAGCAAGCATTCAGGGAGTAGCAATTTTCTATAGTTATGCCTCCACTCAAGGCCAAGTTAATGTCAGTGAAGTCATGAAACACAGAAAAGACTACATTTGTCGTTTAACACAAGGCTGAATTTTACAAATGAAGTTTAATTAAAAAATCTTGCACAATTTAAGCTCATAAAATATTTGCAGTCCTTGAAATGTTTTCAGTATCTATATCACAAAATCTTTTTTAAAGAGAGCAAAGAATTTCTCAGCCTGGCAAAGACATCATTAAAGCTGACTCACACATAGCATATGGTAAGGGATACATATTATCGTTTTAACTTCTGCTTCTATAAATCCAGGGACTTTAACTACACCCTCTGTATGCTGGCCTCGCTGTTGTGTGAGGCATTGAATCAAAGAGACTTAAGATGTAAGAGAACACAGCATAATGCTGGTGAAAGAAAGGAGCAGTTCATTCATATTACAGTACAGACTTTCCAATTAAAACCTCAAATTCAATCTCCCTTGTTAAAAAATTGGGAAATTCAGACTGAAATATTTGAGTCGACAGAAAGTCAAACTGTTCCTACCTGTTTGCCACCAGTGATCCAGGACAGGAACCCCAAAGCTCTTCTTTGCCCACTCAAGCGTTTCCACATCACAACGCTCTCCTGCCAAAAATAAAGACCGCAACCTGCAAAGACACAGAGTCCATCTGTCAAAAATGTGAGAAAAGAACCTATCTGTCCTCTAATAGGAATGGTCAAATAAAAGAAGTCTGCAGAGTTTCAGTGACCCCAAGTCCTTGACTACTTCTGATGACTTAATATTGAGTATTCAGCAAACGGAAAAGCACTACATATCAGACAACAAATTTAGTGTTCAGAAACAATGGATTTAATCCATCTTTGTCCTCAGTGCTTATTATACACGTCATCTGATGACATCCGATGAAGTGGAGCAGATATTTTTTGCACCTTGCAACCTGCCTATGGTGGCTTTTCTTCTGATGGTCTCACTTATCAGGACACTGCAAATGAACTCTTGCTATGCTGATCATCACCTCTGCTGGAATCTCTGAGAGCTTAGTCATTTGGCTTCCAATTTAAAAAGTCTTTCATGAAAAACTTATTTAACATTTCTATTTTCTAATAGTAATACTAAAGTAACCTTTGTTCAACTTTCTTCCTAGTTAGGACATCAGCTACTCCCTGGTTTGAAATCCTCCCTACTTGCCCTAGAAGAGACCAAATCACTAGTTTCTTTCTTAACAAGTCACCCAACCACCCCCCCCAAATGGCCTCCATGATGCTCACATCTAATTCACAGCACAGCAGGCTGCTCACGCCAAGGCTGTGGTGAAATCTATTGAAGTCCGGGCCACATTGCAAGCATGGATGTACTAGATTTTCCAACGCAAATGTGGAACTCACACCCAGATCCAAGTCGAATCAAGGCTCAAGACACAACCTATCATCCATAACAGACAATTGATCTTCTCCTGCCTTCTGGTTTGGAAATATTTCATTCTCTTTTTCAGGCAGTGCTCTCTCGCTCAGTTGTGCTTCGTACCCTGGAATATAATGTAGTCTAGTTTCTGTGGTATTTCCATCCCACTGTAATTGGGTAACAAGGACTGCACCTCACAAAAAGCTGAAAAACATCCAAACTATTCCGTTTCAAGCCAGCTCGAATGTGAAGGATGCCTACAGCCAGTTCTTTTCTTAATAATGCGGGGAGAATAGCATCAAGTGTCAGGCTGTAAGTTTTAAATCTGTTTATGATTGACTGCTTCTAGATATAATTTCAGGACAATTACGGAGGACACGGCACATTACTGACAAACTTACGTTTTGGTTAACAGCAGTCATTTCTAACAGCTTATTCACATTTTAATATACTGGAGGTAATGTTATTGCGTAATTATGTGTTAAACCTCTTCTTACTGACATGGACGTCAAAATTAGTCATTAATGAGGGTTTTTTTTAGGGATTAGTTGATCACACCCCTCAACACATAATTTAAACTGACAGCTCTAATTATCATGCCTTCGTTTGATTCATTCTTGACACTTTTAAATTATTTTACAGGAGTTTTATGTCGGATAATTGGATATTTGATGCGTAGCTGCACAACTTATAAAGAAATTTAGAACCAAATACAGTATGTTTGATGTGATCAAAAAGTTGAAGGTTATTTTTACTCTTAATGGCTGGAATTTAAATGAAAGCCAGGGCTGTCACCAAAAATGAAAGACATACATCAAGGGTATCCTGAAGCCTCTGGATTAACAAAGCAGCTGTCGAATGCGTCCCTGCAGGAAGTAGGCAAAATTATGTGTGGAATAAATGAATGATT
Organism: Antennarius maculatus; assembly: GCA_013358685.1. Taxonomy (NCBI): domain Eukaryota; kingdom Metazoa; phylum Chordata; class Actinopteri; order Lophiiformes; family Antennariidae; genus Antennarius; species Antennarius maculatus. The sequence continues at coordinate 7,825,590 of CM023627.1, forward strand.
GACTGGCTGACCTGGCACCGACCTACTGTTCTCACTTAACAACATTACACTTCTACTAGAATTCTTCTACTTTTCCAAAGGCAGTTCAGACTAAGAGTTTCTAAGGAGTCAAACTGAGCTTGTTCATTTAGTTGACCAACCTCATTGACATCCATGATCAGCTTTCATTGAAAAATATTTCATTCTAGGCAACTTAAAGACTATAAAAAGGATAAGACTTGAATGAGAGCAATGTATAAATTATTTCATATTAAACCATTTCAAACCAGTACAAAGAGAAGTACAAGGTAGTAAAATATTAAGAAGTCAGTGCCCCAATGCTGACGCTTTCCAATCAGCTGCCACGGCATGTTAAATGATAACAACTATTTGTGGGGTAGTTTGCAAAGATAAGGCCACACATATCTGTACACAGAGACCTTGCAATAGGCTAATAAAGCAGAAAACAGCATATTACTGGTGGTTGAGGTTATAAACATGACAGCCTTCCAAAGTCCAGCAATTGCTAATATGTTTGAAGTTAATTATATGAAGTCAGAGACAGAAAAATTATTAAGAATAAAAGAGATATTCTGATTTAAGTAAAAACAAATATTTTTAGCAGTTTAATCCAATCAATTATCAGTTAAACGGCTTTTATTGTTTTTCTACCGTTTTAAAATGTTTTCAGAATTTTTTTTTTTTTTAAGTTGATAGTGAAACAAAGATCAAACCTTTCAGCTGAATCAATACCCATCTGTAGAAGTATATAAACCAGACTGTGTGCAGGACTCTGGTTATTTGGGGGTAAATAGCTGCAACTGTGCAGTAATGGAATGAGAATGTATTTGGGAGAGGCATACAAGAGAATATAAAATTTAAGTCCCAGGAGTTTACTGAAATAAAAAGGTATGGGAAAAAAAAGTGAAAAAATATCACTCCTGCTTTTAACAACACCTGTTATACCGTGCAACAAAAATCATGATGGACTGGATTCATGCAATTGGTCATGCATTTATGACTGAGGCTCTCATACCTTGGAGTTAGTTCCCTATCTTTTACTATAAAACATTTCTGACAGTGCGTCTGCCCTGTCTGACATGCTGCATTTATGCAGAGCACCACTCCATCACAGCTTTAGACAGCCCCGCAGCCACTCTCACACAGACATTCTCACATTCATGACAAGTAATATGGCTCAAGCACATAGGGGTCCAGGGCAATTATAGCCGAGCGGCCAGTGGAGGGAGTAAAAGTCTGACAGCGGTGATAAGCTGCAGTATTTGAGCAATATCAATTTATCGTTCAAGGCCTCTCTAGCTTGAAATTATGTGCATGGCATTAACCTAACTGAGTTTTCCAAAAGACTTAATTATTTCAATCATTACTCTTTTAATTAGAACTAGCACTATCAATATTGACACATCATTCATTCCACACTGGCAAAATTCACAAATTCACAGATTCATAGGAACTGGATCCATTTGCCAATATTGTCTCAAAGCATATGATTTGATGAATATTTAATGTGGGTACCAGCAGAAAGTAGAATAACTCATTCTCAGTATAATTAGATTCATAAGTGACACAGTGAATATGACTACTGCAGTCATGGCTTTCATATGTTTTCTTTCAAAAAACTAAACCAAACTAATTTAAATCTTAATATATTAGGAAAATCTTATGAAATAGGGGCATCTAGCCTAATTTACATCAGTTTTGGGAGACTGAGCAGACTCCATATATTTCTGAGATTCACACAACAAATTCAAGACAGAGGTGAGAACTGACACATAAATCATCATTAACTGCCGGGTGCAGTCAGTAAATCACTCATTTAAATTCCATGTGAATATTAAACATCAAAATGCCATGTTTTATTGGCATAAAGCCTCCTGTTGCAACACTGAAACAAGAAGTAAATCACAAGCCAAATATTGAACTGCCCTTCAGTTAAAATATATCCATGTTTGCATCCTTTATATTGCTGCCTGTCTCAGCACGACATGTTTTCTCCAGCGCTGAAGTAATCTCTCACCTTCCTCCCTCCCTCAAGGGGGAAAGACACATTAAGAACAAGGAAGTGTGCACAAAGACAGCAAGTCACTTTAATTAGTAAAATTATTATGACAGAGTTGAAAGTGGAATGATAAAAAACACTAATAGCTGAAGCATAGATATTGTCAAAAAAAACAAACTTTTGTCATGCAGCCAAGCATTTTAAAAAGGCGGCATGCATTCAGCATAGCAAACAACCCAAGATGGACAAATTCAGCACACAGCAGTGGAGTTACTGAATGATTCACTGAGGCCAGAGGTCAGTCACACTCAGAATTGCTTTATGATTGTGTGCTTAGAGGCATTTTCAGAGTACTGGGCAGAATGAAAGCTCTGAATTGACACCACAACATGAGTTGAGGTTCCTGCACTGCAACAAATAATTAACAACTGTGATAATTTCAGCAATTACGTGATTCTCTGGGGTAAACTTCTATCGCTACAGATGGTTGCAGCAGCGCGCTGCAGACGACCTGAAGGGGGACACAGCGGCTAGGAAAATAAGAAATAAGTTCATGCTGTATGATTTAATACAGGTGGGCGCCAGCCACCAGCCGTTGCTTGTCATCCATCTTGATTATCACCCCAGCGAGGAGCTCTGGGTACCGACTCACGAGCACTATCAGGAGGAAATGGGCTCCACGTCAACAGATGGCCGGAGACGAACGACAACCTGGGCCAGCTGTGCTAAAGAGTTTCAACTGAGAGATTCTTTAACACATCTTTCTTGAAATTTTAAAACTCCTGCCACCTACAGCAGAAGGATAAGGCATGGACATGTAGCCTTTGTGGTGCTTGCATTAAATTCCTTTTTTATATATATCACTCCATGGATTACGGTCTTAAGTCATGAGAGGTTAACTGATAAAATACCTTTCAGCCTCCCAGCCTGCGACTATGGACTGATTTACTTTTTTTTATCGCTCAAGACATTTTCACATGATTCACCTAGCTGTGCTTCATTAAACTTTTAATTCATCTGAGAGATTGATAAGCCTAACAAAATTGCGTGAAGCCTTTTTTAATTAGCATTAGGGCAAGACTGTCGACCGTTCTAACATCAATCATGCTATCAGAAGTTTACACGGCCCGTGACAACATTTCCAAACATTTCCAAGTGCTTTTCACCTCTGCAAAAAAGGTCTTATGATTGGCTTCAGTTTCTTTATCTTACGCAAATACTAATAGACAAATTTGAATTGAATTTTTGCCTGTAGCAAATCCTATATTCTGGTGTTGATTAGGACCTGGATATCGTAGTTTTTATTTAATGATAATTCTTTAACATTGTCAGATTGGGAAGTTTAAATCATGTTGACATAACATGATTTAAATGCATACATCTAGATGCATACATCTAAAGGTAACCTTTAGATTTATGCAAAGTAAATTCTATCATAATATAGGATACCCCCCCTCCCCTCAAACTCTTTCAAACTTTTGCGCTCTTTGGACTCTCTTGTCTATGTTCTGCAAAGAAGGACAAAACCAAAAAAAATAAAACGGCCGACTTAGTGACCTATTACTAACTAGACATTTTAGAATTTATCACCACAAAACAATGTAATATATATCTTACATTACCAGAAATTTCTATGTGTTTAGTCATGATTTTAGGATTGCTCTAGCTGTGCCAAGCATCTACCTGGACAGAGGGTACTTTGTTCCACATTCAGCATGGGGGTCCTGCTGGCGAATGGCGCGGATGGCGGTGGGTGCCGTGAACATGGAAGAGACGCCGTTTTCAGACATTACACGGAAGAAGGCACCAGCGTCTGGGGTCCCCACTGGCTTACCCTGTAAACAAACAGTACAACCAATCACAGGACAGACAGCAGATACATAGGATTATGTAGAAGCTCATAAACATCAAATCAACATTCTTACGAGGTTCCACAGCAAAGAGCCACTCCAACTTTCAAACCATGAATATTCATAGAGCAGGAGAGGACAGATAAATAAACCCAGGAATCCATAGATTGGAAAATATTATTCTATTTGTAGAATAAAAGATGCAGATGCCTGCAGGCAAGTACTTCTAACAATTTCCATACAGTTTCTGGTTTTGAACCAGGCCGTCCCTCCAGCGAGGAAACAAGCTCGGATGAATGAGAATATTAAACAGCGGTCGATGAGCTCCTGCTGTCATTTTGGCCCTTGATAAATATTTGCATCTCTGCATTAGGCAGAGATGGGAGCAAATATTGGCAGCATTTCACCTGAACTTGCTAGAATAACAGCAACGAGAGACAACTAATGTGGCCGGAGTACAACACTGATTGAGTGAAGACAAATTAAGTCGTTGCTGAGGCGTTCTGTTGTTAACAGGTGAAAGAAAATCAGATGCAAAGAGTTGTTCCTCAACACATGACAAACACTGTAAGATGCATGAGGATCAGGCACACAGAACTGGCCTAGAGATAGTGTTGGATCCTAATGAAGCTCAATACAATCAGCAGAGTGCAAAGCCAGTGGGCAGCCGATTCTCAAAGGTCAATTACCGACAATAACTTAAAGCATTATCATCAAGAGGCTGTTGAAAACACACATTCAAGCAGGAAATATTTTTATGAAAAGTTTTTTCATTCAACCTTCTCATCTTTTCAAGTGCTTAGTGCTACAGTTGTGCTGCAAACATTTTGTCAATTTATCATTTTGTACTTTAATTAAATCCCTTAAATGAAATGGTGCAAAAGACTAGAAAAGAAAAAAGCTGAAGTTGGCAGAGTCGAGAGTCAACAGGGCGAATGACATCTTCATCTGAGTCACGAAATAAATATGGGAGGGGTGGTTTGCAGAGGCAACAGAGGCCAAACTGACCTTAACACCAGACAAGGTTACGAGTTGTACAACTCACATGACATTCGATAGTGCTTGTAATGCGATTGCAGTTAGTTTCAAATATTAAAGTTGACTGACTTGGACGTACCTCATAGAGAATTGTGCTGTTACCATGGAGTAGAGGAGCGTAGCAGATATATGAATGACCCACCACCCAGCCCAGGTCTGAGGCTGCCCACCAAACCTACAACCAGTTGAAAGACATGAAATACTATATATATACTGTATATATATATATATATATATATATATAAAGAACATCTAAATAACAGCTACTAAGCAAATGATATTTGAAAGCAAAGCCTGTGCAAATGAAATAATATAGAGAATAAATAGAGAAATATCAAAATAGAGTACTACCAGTGCAGAACAATTTATCTTTGTTGAATGCATGCTCTTTGTTCTTGAGCATGAATAAAAGGGAGAAAATGATGCACTATTGCCTTACATCTCCGGGACTGAGTCCATAAATATTTGACATGGTCCATTTCAGCATCACAGCGTAGCCTGCAGTGTCTCGCACTACACCCTGGGGGACGAGATAAGGAAAACATCAGACTGGTGACAGGCATTGAGCTGAGGGCAAAAGCAGTGCTTTAATATCAATCTGAACGCAATCGCCCTGCTGCATGGAAGAGGATCAATTCTGCTTCAAATTACCTAATAGGGTTACTCTTGAGTTAATGCTGCACCTCATGTCAACAATTACACAGTTATGGTCTCCAAACAGCGATAGCAGAGCGAAGTCACAGCTACCGGCAGGAAAAAAAAAATATTTGGAATAACAACACGATTACACCAAAGCACGACACAGCAGGTTGATATCTTACATCAACTGTTGGTCAAAAGCAAAATAATTTGAAAGGAGCTGAGATTTTTCCATTTTAAAACTGCCTGCAGGCAGTTCTTTCTGCATGAGCTCCGACCTCCTGCAGTGAAAACCCTCTTATTTATGCCTTGGCATTGGCGGCGCACAGACTGGGCCCGGATTGTGTTGTAGAATCAAAGAGCGAATGGCTCACAGAGAACAGCGGATTCATACAGAACCATATATTTTCCCACAAACGGTAAAATCATTAACTCGTCTGTGTGACACCACTGGTTTGTTTAACTTCGATGACTCTGGGAATCTGGTATCCATTTGTGTGATCTGTAGGTACCACTGTAATGTCTGTACCTTTGGTGTTCCTGTGGTCCCAGACGTATAGAGGACATAAAGAGGATGGTTGGAGGGAACAGAAACACAATCGTGTGGTTGAGCTGTGGCCATCTCTTCCTCCCAGTCGAGACTCAACTCAGGATTCATTGACACTTTATCCTACAAAAAAACACAGATAAATCAGGAACAAGTAAAGATTTTGATGAACCTGCCAGAAAAGGAGTTTGTTATTTGTCTTTAAGTGTCCATATGAGTTATGAATCAATATGGTGCCACTGCAAAGTCAAATAAATACATGAACCTGAAGGAAATCATTTCTATTCACAAGACACTTCTGTTTAAAGCTGGTATTTCTTGTAGGTGAGGTGATTTCAGGGCATCCATCTCATCCAACTCCAATTTGTGAATTTATTCAATGGTTTGTTTGTTTTTATCGTCCCAAGATTATAAACAAAGTTTCTGACTATTACATTCTTTATTCTACACTACAGTGCTCAAGAATGAGGCACCTTTAAATACCGCACAAACTCACAATAATCCAGGTTTCACAAATGCATCCCTGTATTACTTTCAAGTCGAGGCCACATTTGAAGAACCGCAACCTTTTACTTAGCAAATGCAGTAACAGATGATCCATGCAAACCTTGAGGTGGTGCTTCACAGGATTTTAGGAGATCTCTGACAACAGCGTCATATTCACTGCATATATTTCCTAACAACGGTCTCTTAAATCATCAGACCAGTTAGTGATTGATGCATAGCATCCAAACCAGATTAAACAAATCATGCTGATGCATGTTTGCAGTGCTGTGGAATCAATTTTCAGAATGTTTCTCTTTTGTTGGACTGAAATCCTGTCACCATATCAATAAATATTTCTGTGCTGTGTGATCATTCGACACAACTAAACCTGCCTAAAAAATGGATCAGTGCCACTACCTCCTGCCGGTGGGCAAACATGCTTCACACGTTTTTACTCTTCCTTATCTACTTCAAGCAGTTATACATGTTTTGATTCAATGGCAGGATTCCTAATGCGATATCTCCAATAGCAGATATTTGGCAAATTCTAGGTAATAAACTAAAAACTGGTATAACTTTGTCTCATTACTTTAAGGAATTTTTTTTTTTCATCAAAATTACATTGATGACATGATTGTCACATTTCAGATATATAAACTGACCCATAGCGTGACGCCTTTGGTTTCTTACCATGTGGGGCCGGTTGTAGATGAGGACCTTTGAGGGCCTGTGGGAGCTCAGCTCCAAGGCTTTCTCCACTAGAGGGATGTATTCAACCTTTCTGCCCGGCTCGATACCAAATGAAGCTGTCACCATCAGTTTGGGCTGAGAGACAGAGAGATTGGGATTATGTTTAATTAAACAGACTAGAAAAAACGATAAATTTTATAGCTTTAAAGATTTCAATATAGTGGCCTTCATGCTTGTTTTTCTGCACCTATAGACATTAAATATTATTATTAGCTATTTGAATGTGACGGTGCTGCTGTGTCATGTTAAATTAGGATCTCAAAAGCTTGAATTAATATGGATTTGAATGCCTCAGCTTTGAAGACGGTGGACACTGCATTGGACAAGCTCAGTGGTGGTTGGCTCATGAGGTGTTGCCAAATCCACAAAACAGGTTGTTCACTTGCGTGATTGCAAATTGTGATCCGTTTGCATGAGAATGTTTGTGTTAATCTTTGTTGACACTTAAAGTAATTGAATTATTTCAACTTAGAATTGGGTTTAGAAAACAGCTGTTAGCAGAATTCAATAATTAATGAATGTCTCTGTGTATGTGTATAAAAACACAACACTCAACAGAGGATACTTTATTAAAAAATGTCCTCCCTGTTCAAAATAACGTCTAATGTTTGTCTGTAAAATAATCCCAGTTGAGAGAAAAGTGCAGTCAATATCACTCTTCTCTTCATCACTGCATGACTGTGAAAAAAAAATGCAAGCCAAGTGCTTTCCATTGTGAATGATTCATTGTAGGCTTAGCAAAAACAAAGACGCCTCAGGCAACTTTTGCTCTCAGCTCTTCACGTGCATGACAATTGGTTATTATTATTGCTATTTTAACCCTGCCTCATGTAAGCGAATAAAAAGTCAGCAAATTAGCTTTGAATGCGAGGCATAGGCGCTAAAGAGTGATGTCGAATTAATAAATGCGATTGTGTTCTTGTGACTCAAGAAAAAAAACAAAACATGAGGTGAGTAAGAGACTTTCCAACCTTGGCGTGGTTGATGCGGACAGAGAGCTCTTTGGAGGCGAAGCCACCAAAGATGAGGCTGTGTGGGGCGCCGATTCGGGCACAAGCCAACATGGTGAACATGGCCTGAGGCACCATGGGCATGTAGATGACCACCAGATCTCCTTTCCTCACCCCATGCTTAACCAAGACGCCTGCTAATCTGGACACCTGGAGCAAGATACAGTGAATGTAATAACATCATCACGCGAATCTTGGACAAGAAGGCATATTTGGATATTTAATATCAACCTGGCAGTAAAAATATACTTTGTTCATAAGTTTTTAAAGTATATGTGAAGAAAATTGCTGAAAACTGACATTCAAATGAAAAGTTTATGAAATAAATGTTATTGAAATTTGTGCTTTTGCTTTCAAAGTGAAATAGTTTTCATTTAGACCTCATTATTAGTACAGTATCTGCATTCGAGCCACGAATGAACTGACGCATCCGAATAAACCATTTTATGGTTTCCAATTTTTCCAATTACATATCTTTCAGGCCCCAGCAAAAGGATGGAAAATATTTTCACTCTCATGGCAGCACTGACAAATTCTAATTTCAGAGGTTGGTTACACACTTTACAAATCATTTTTACCACAAATCTTCACAGTCCAAATCCTGCTGTAATCAGTTGACTAATCCAGATCATTATTCGGTTGAGAGCTGTGACTTCAGGCTGTGACATTAACACTCACCTGGTACTGAAGTTCCCTGAACGTGATGAGTTGTTTAGTTCCAGTCACCGGGCTGTCGTAAATGATGGCAGGCTGCTCTCCACGGCCACTTTCCACATGTCTGTCCAAGGCGTTGTAACACATGTTTGTCTTCCCACCAACAAACCTGAGAGAGAAAAACATAGTACAGCCTACATCCTGTTCTGAACGAGTTTTTTTTTGTTTTGTTTTGGTTTTTTTGCTGGTTAGATTCTTTCAGTTTTGGCTAAAAAGAAACAGAAATTACTTAAATCCAATGCAGGCAAAAATGTTTGTGGACAAATTTGCCAAAAAAAAAAATTGCCTGGATCTGCCTCAAAATCTAAAATCTTCCACAATCAAAGGGCCTTCTATCACTGAAAAATATCAATACAGGATCTTTTAAATATATTGTGCAAACAATTAATGTACTTGTGATAGGTTCAACTCTGATGCTGCACATATGGATGAAAAGCAGCAAGCAGGTCAACCACATGGTACCAACAATGTACAGTAGGAGCTGCTGCTCCTAAGGGCAACTGTGTCCTTCATGCTCTTGGTCCTACTTAAAAGTTAGACGTCAACAAAAGTCACGCATCTATTATAGAAATATAAAAACAAACAAAAACAAGCAATTAAACATGCATGTCACTCTTAGCTCAATGTGTGCTGTGCGTTTTAATGTTTGCTTTCAAAACCGCCTCAGGAAGGTGAACATAATGTTCTTTCAAGAGTTTTCTTATAAACTGATAATAATAAATAATAGATCTAATATTAAAAAAATCATCACAGGGTCATAATTTAACTGTCTCCACTGGGGTTACGTTTTCATTTGGATTTGTCTCTCTGCATTACACCTAAACTGCTCGATGAATCCGAATGAAACTGTGTAGGAAGGCTGTGCAAATGAAAAGCACTTGGACTGAAAGTGGATGAAGAAGAGAGGCTTCCTTCATCAATTCAACCATTACCTGAAAACTGCCAGATGGGTTTGGATGAAACTTGACAGGAAGAGAATTTGTGTGGAGAGGGAGATTTAAATTTATTTTGCAGTGGGTCCAGATGGGTGGGAGGTGAATGAACTGCTTTCTATAGCAGGGCTTTGGGGACTGTTTAAGTCAATCACAAAGAAACTACAGGAGGGATCACAATGAAAATGTGTGGAAGGGGTGTTGCATGTACAATAAAGAAATCAAACTATGAAGTGATGAAATGCAGGAATGGGGAAACGGGGCTGCTGAGGTGGAGGGTTGGTTCTCTGAACGCTGTTTGGTAAATCAAAACTTTCAGTCATATTTCTTCCACAAACTTTCAAAGATTTCAAGGAATTGTGGAATTGGGAACAACAGCTTGTCTATTAACAATGGAGACTTGTGCGTTGTGGCCAAATGTACAACGTTTCCAAAGCACGTGATATCTTTACGCAATGCACTAAATATGTTTCAAACGTTTGGAAACAGTCTAGAACCTAAACTTTTAACACCTACCAGTTTGGGAAAACTGGATCCTGAACGTGTAGAGTTTTACTCCACGGTTCGAACCAGTGTATGTCCTCTCCCACCTCACCCCAGAACTTCTCGGGGTTGTCCCTCGCCGCGGCGAAGGCTCGGCCGTACGCCGCGTCGGACGCATAGTTTCTGCAGCCCAGCGGCGTGGAACACCTCTTTGCGTCTGCGAATGCCTGAGTTCCTGCAGCTCTTTCTGGACGTGGTTGTTGTTGTTGTTGTTGTTGTTGTTGTTGTTGCGCGGCCGAGACTGTCCACAATTTGCGCTGGGGCGACCAGGAGCGAAACGGGCGCAGAATATATTTAATTCGGATGTGCATTGTTTGCATTGTTGTTTAGATTTGAAACTTTAACGCGCTTCTCTTTCTTCCTGACTTTTTTTCTTTTTCTGCAGAAGGTTCCCACTGGTGTTATTATGCTTCTGCCGACGTCATCTGGGGCCACGTTAAGGGAGAGGAGCCTCCAACAGAAATCCTTCAGTCCTTCAAGCGATCCGATCTTGGCGCAGGAGCAACTGTGAGGAAACACTATTACATAACATTAACATGAATTGTTAATAAAAGACCATTAAAAGATAATAAGCAAATAAAGAAATGGTTAAAACTTTCATCTGGGGAGACTGCACAACTCCTTATATCAAAATTCCAAGCCCAAGACACTCCTCAGGATATTTTTTTAAAGAATAAATTATGCCCATAGCCTGTATTTTATCACATAAAATACAAATCTTTCTTGAAGCTTCTCTCCATCACAAATCTTTGTTTACCAGACACCGCATTAAATTTTCAGAATCCTCCTGGAGTAAATATCCCATCTCCTGTTAGGAATACAAATACCTAGCTAAAAGTGTTCTGGGAGTGCTCTGAGGGGGCTTTTTTTTTTTTATTCTGAGAATATTTCTGACATAGCTTGGTTCAGCTCTGTCAGGTTGCTATCTCCTCCTCAGTTTTCCACTGATGATGGTTTATTTACTGGAGCTTAAAAGTCAGATCAAAGTTTGTCATAACAGGAATCCTGACAGCAGATATACATTAACATTACAACATGATTTAAGAAATCAACCATGAATACTTCGTTATTACTAAGTTTAAAGTTTAAAAGATGTTAATGGTCAAAAGGTCAACCAATGAAATGGACAGCCCCCGTTCTTACCTTCAATACACGGGGGAAAAAAGAGAAAATTTCCGTTATTGCTGGTGATTCATCCACTCAAGTAACTTTTAGCGATATAATTTGCTCACACTTTGTTTAATAATGTTGTATTATGGTGTCCTCATGAGTCCTACCGCTTATCAAATATGACTGAGGAAGATCCTGTCACGTCTAGAATAAAGAATTATTGTCACGTGATTCCTCCTTAGCCTCCTGGATGTCATACATGGATAATGGTTCCACTGGTTGAGTTCAAATGCTTACGTAAAACCAAACAATAAAGGAGAAACTTGTATGACAAAAAAACTTGACGTTTATTTGAATTTCAGGACATTTTAACAAATAATTCTAGTCGCACTCAAGTGCAACTGAATTCAAACTGTGAGTGATGCCTTCCAGTGCTCTCATGCACTAATTTGCCCGCCCAAAAGGGGTTAAATCAATGCCCCCACTGACGATACCATAACTCTCATTACAAGGGAGACACTAGTGACAGAATCATTGTTGCACCCCCCTGGCACGAGACAAGAACATAGACATCATTAACTAATGGCTGCTTGAAAAGTCCAATCAGACCTTAACGGAGGTCCAAGATAGCTCATTACAGCTGCTCTATCTTACCCTCTCCTCTTATTGAATGTGATGAGTCTGGATCTTTGGAAGCTGAATTCACTCCTCAGAAACAGTTGGAGCCAAATTACCGGAGTTTATCTACAAATGATTAATCTCAGAGTGTTGGTTTTTCTTCTTCTCACAGAGCATCTAAAAATGGATTTTTAATTAAATTAGTTTGAAGGAAACAATTTAACAATTTGGATTCGGCAGAAGGAGCACAAGAATGATTTCAGTCAACATTTTTCTCAGTTTAATAACCGATCCGTCATCGCAGATTAATTCAGTGGGGTGAATTTGCTTTTTGAATTGCCTAAAAGGGAACACATCACTGGAGAGCGTATAATTTCATAAAGTACATTGCTGATGTAAGTGTGGGTCGAAGCAGTTTTCATTCCTGATTATTCCCTCATTTGATGCCAATCAAAGCAGGAGATAGAGATGGAAAGAAGTTGATAGATACAAGAATGATATAAGCTTTTACATGGTTCGGATATGTAGTTCAATAGATACCTTAATATGTCTTGATGTCAGCGTCTGAGTAATTAAAATGCCAAATAAACAGTAGCAGCACATCAATAAAATGTCTCATTTCATGCTGTAAAAAATAATGACAACACAGCAGTCATCCAATGAAATGAGATGAGATCTCTCAGGAGATGTGTCAATATGGAGACTGCATGCGTACATGTTGTGTCTCATTTCCAGTTGACAACGTGAGTGGAAGCAGTTTCCCTGAAGGGGGCGTCAGCAGTCTAATAGTTAGAAGAAAAAAAACTTGTTCTCAAGGTTAAAATGCCACAGCTGAAGCACGATATGTGAAAATCAATATTGCAGCTTCACCTCTGAGCCTTAAGAAAGATATTTAATCCCAACATTGGATTAAATTTACATCAAATCCCTTGCTTGTGAAATGAGAGGCTGTGATCATGAAACTACTTCTCTCATATATTCTTTTTGTCATCTTGCCCTGTCAATAACACTGCTTTAAAGATATATCCTGCAAACCTCTAAAATGTTTACATGGTGATCTAGTCATTATGTGCAGCAGCTGTTTGATGGAGCTGGGTAATAAACAAGAGGGCAGCTGTGGGAAAGCAGGCGGCCACATCAAACCACAACACACCATTACATAAATGCATTTTCTATTTTTTTCCTGTTTTTGTAGATGTGGTTTCATCTTTTTTCATCCTGTGTGACATGTCAGTAGATCAAAGTTAATGCTGCACAGGGATTATAGCCAATGGTTGTCAAAATGCATTACTCAACATTGCTTTTCAATAAGTAGGTGATCCATTTTCATCTGAACATGTGAGTTCATCTAGTGGCTGTATTCTGCTCTCCTCAGGTGCAGATTCAGCACAGAGCATTGACAGCATAGTACATTAGGAGAAATCCAATGTATTACATGCTTTAAAGACTCCATGAATCACTGATTGGTTCCAACAAAAAACATCATAAAAAGCCTTGCTGTTTTATTTTAGCATGATTGAAAAAACAAGTTGTATCATGGTTGTTTAGTGAGTTTCAAAAGTGCTCACAAGCCAGTTTTAGTTTAGAATAATGCTAGGCTAGCCGTTTTTGTGTCTTTCTACTCTTCCTGCTAACCTAAACTGAGCAACTTCTGTCTTTGATTGTGACTGGTATCCTTTTTTTTTTTTTTTTGCTTGCATGTCATTTTCCAAGAATGTGAAATTTCCCACTGACAATAGTGCTTGTTAAATCTATTTTATATATTGATAGGGATTCCTGGCTTTGACTTAAACACTAACAAATGCGATGAGTATTAATTTAAAACAAATCCAGCTGTCTCTGTTTGTTCTGTTTACGCCGCCTCTTGCATTTCCTTCTGTGGGAGAAATCAATTCGCTCACTGCTTACGAGCTTTAAGAGCACTGCAGAGTAATCCCACCTCTTAAAAAAGCAGAACTGTATTGCAGCCCATATAGATGAGAGTCTGTAATCTGCCTGTGCCCTCTTTCTGTGGGCTCTCTAAGCCCTCACCCTTGCTATCCTTCCTTCCATCCCACCACTTACCACCAGTTTGCATCTGCATGCAGCTGGGTGGGACCGTGGGTAGCTGGAATTCACCAGCACATATGGGCTCTGAGATTAGACTTGGAAACAGTTTCAATCAAAAACAAAGTAGATGATAAAAATTTTGCCTGAAATGCTTAAAAAAATGAGGAAAATTAAGTTAATCAAATTAGCATTTTTAAATGCTTTTCCGTGGATGTGCTCCGTAGCAGCAGATTTAAAGCAAAGTGAGGTTAGAAGTGAGATAAGTGCTTTCCAAATGCATTTAGGCTAAAAGGAGACATATTTGCCAGATTTTTGGTCTGAATGTCTGAATATCACTGTTATTCATGATGCATTCCTGTTTACAGGCTGCGTCTGTCACAGTGATATCATGAGCAACATCGGACATCATGCTGACACTGCACCCCTCCCCCAAACTAGGGATTTGCTCCTAGTTTTGGTTGAGCACTGTTTATGTCAAGTGTAATGACTGGCCATGTATGAGCCATGCTACAGGGAACATTAGGCAGCAGATCTACAACAAAAGTGGAGAGTCAGTGGTTTGACTCTCGTAAAAAATGAGGATTAATCCTTAAGCCCTTCAACAAAGGTTCACTGACTGCAATCATTCAGTCCTTATCAGGCATCATGCAACGCGTGCAGTCAAGAGAGGAGCTAACAGGCAGCATGGCTCAGTGCTTCACAATAAAGCTTAATGGCAATGGTTGCAATCAGCTGATCTCTGAAGTGTAATGGATGAGTGGATCGTACACGGCTAAGCATTTACGTATGCAGCCAGAACTACACACACTGCACAAGTCAGAAATTCAGCCTGTTTGTAAAGAAACATGTGCAGAAAGAATGCCTGATTACTTACGGACGTCTGTATTTATTGAGTAATGGTTTATAGATCATATACAGCCGTCCACTGAAGTGGATGTCATGGTTTCACATTTTAGTGCAGTGGTTTGGCCTAAATCCCAGTTTTAGTCCCACCCATTACAATGTTATTTTGGATCATGTCCTCAAAACTTGAAGAAAACAATTTAACAATCAAAACCTACAGTTTTGCAGTGTTTTTGTTCACAAAGTAACATCTACAGTGACTTGGTTACCTCTGCTGAAGAAGTTTTGTTTCCTTTGTTAATCTGTTAACACAATCACACAGACTACTGGATGGGTTCTGTTGGGTTGGGCATATGGAAGTGGCATACTCATTATACTCTGGAACAGACTCATAAAAGGCGTGTATCCAAGAATTAATTTCAATTTAAAAGCATTAAATCAAGCACTAAATCTTACAGGGTGGGGGCTGAAACTAGAAGAGAAGCAGATCTGAAAGGCTCATGGGATTGGAGCAGGTGAACACGTGGATACAATGCGTGATCTTTTCTGGATGTCCACATATTTTTGGCTATTTATACCCCCCCCACCCCACCCCTGGCACGGTGTCATCAGCAGCATTTGAATGTATCGATTACAATATATTCAGTTAATGTGTGAATCATTTGGATAAAGAGTCAATCCTGGGGGTGTTTGTTCCTGTTCAATCAATGCCAGGTGATAAAACAGGAGGATGGAGGTAAATTAATCCCCCTCTAACCACTCCCCCAACACCCCCCCCCCCATCACTCTATCTCTCTCCCTCCCTCTCTCTCCCACTCTGTGATGCTGCAGCTCCCGTAGTCTCTCCAGTCTCTAGTAAACAGCAGTCATGGCGACAGTGGTCCAACCGCTCTCTCTGGATCGAGGTAAGGCGCACGGAGCTTTGCAATTTCTTCCTTCATAATTTCAGGTTTCTCTGTTTAAAAACTTCGCCAAGGAACTGGCAACCCGGGGTGGATCCAGGTGTTTCTTCCGATTCCCACCCCCACCGGTTCTCTTTGCTGCTCGTAATTCCAATGCAATACGCTGAGCGCTAAAAATAATTAAAAAAAAAAAAAAAAGCCGATCCGTTCTGTGCGTGCGTTTCCAGACCGATGGAGCGCTGTTGATTTTTAATCCCTTCATGGCTACATCATTTTAGATATCCTCACACTGTTTACGGTCCGTAACGTTTATTCCTATTTATTATGTAACCTCATCGGTATTATTACTATTACAGCTCGTTTTCATCAATTCATTTGCAAACAGAAATCCGATTTGGAAATCTACTTCATTGGTGAGGAGAAAACTTTTGAATCTGAATTGTGCAGGTGCTGTCCGGGCAGGTCGGTCCTCACTTTGAGCAGATTACAGTTGTCTTTTTGGAGTTAAAGAAACACTGATGCCAACAAATTGTATTTGAAGTCTTATGATGTTTTGTGACGACATCATGCTCCCTACTTTACTAATATGTGTTTACCAAGAGCTGAAATAGTGTTGAATTACAGGCCACGTGACTTAAACACACATTTGTGTCTCCACAGGCCTCATTCACATGCAGGTAATGCCTCTTGGATGAGAAGTTGTCTGCTTGTTTACTTTATGTCCTTGATAGGAAACAATTTCTACCCAACCGAAATATAAGACATTGAAGAAAATGTAGAAAAAAAATCTGATTTTGGTAGCAGGTTATAGGAAGCACACATTCACTTTAAATCCATATTCTTTCGTGGCCCAGTATTGCTTTCAGATCAAATATATATCCCTAGTGATATGTAATACTATTACACAAGCCTTGCATAGGAAATGGATGCAGTGAGATATTGAGTCAGGAGACACTTAGCTATTCCTCTGTGCCATGCAAACCTAGCATCAGCTCCTCGGTGCCTTCCAATCAACAGGAGGTGACTATAAATACACTTTATTTAGTGGGTGCAGACGTCATGCAGGAATCCATCAGACATTCCTTGTTTTGTGGTAATGAGCCACAACTGAAACGTTTTCTACAAAATAAGGTGTTAAGTGTTCTGTTCCTGTTCCCCACTGCAATTTATTCTGTGTTAAAGTCCAGTGTTTCTGGCCAGTCTTTACCAATGAAGAATCTGCCGGCTGCAGAAGTGCTGTGCAGTGCATAGTTAATGACATGACTCTATAAGATTGCACCAGACAAACAGATGAACAATACCAGCCACACTTTTACATGGGCTTATAGCTGTATTAATAAACAGGCTTGTAAACACTGAAACCTGTTTTCCATCTTGGTAAAATGTTTAGCCTTATCTGATCTTAGTTATTTACTGGGCTGGGGACTCAGACGTGACCTCAGTCTGTATGAAGGGGTACGGATTCAAATTCACGTGCTGAAGCGTGAATGGGGCCAATCAGCGGTCGGCAGCTGTAAAGGCACGTGTGATAGTAATGATAGTTTGACACAGGGATGGAGAGGTAGCACTATGGCCACTCTTTCTTCAACCGCTTCCAGTTTGAAGAACATGCTCTGATTGTGAAGGATCGGGGGTGTGGTGGGGTTAGGCTTTAGCTGCTGACTTCGCTGCGTATGTCAAATAAACGCAAGGGGGGAGACAACACTGATGCTCATTTGCAGAGCTTCCACTTGGTTCAGTGGGTCACAGCAGGATGAATGGATGTGACGTCACTGGCTTTCCTGTTGTTGTCAGAGGAAATGACTGTGTTAAGCCAGCAACAGCATCCTATCAAGAACAATGGGCTCCTGAGTGATTCATTCAAACCAGCCTGCTTTCACTGAGGAGCTGGAATTCAACTCAGCGTGACCCTGAGATGAGATGCTTTTTGATATGAAGTATTCAGACCAGAGGCCACCGCCGGTGTGTGAATTCAGTTGGGCAAAGAAGTTAGAAACGTGTTCAAAATGAGTTCCGCTGGTTTGATGATGAAAACCAATTGAACTCATTTTAGCTTCGTTCCATTTACTTCATTAGTTCGAGCTAAATGGAAATGCCTGCCTGCATTTCCATTTACCAGGTAACGTTTATGCATTGAAAAGTCTAAAAATGACTTTCCCTATGTTGAAGTGTCACAGACATTTATGTTAATGTTCAGATTTTGAGAAACTTAATTTAGTGGGCTTGTTGTTATAATGCCAGGGAAAGAGACAAAGAGGACAAGACAGAGAATCAGTGAAAATATTATCTTCTGAATTCTCCCTGTTTCAGGAAGCAACAGCCTCTGACATAGCAAATAAGCCTAATATGAATCTAGACAATGACAGTGAAACCCAAAATAAAGTATCTGTTATCCGTTTTAACATTCGGACTCACCTCACCACATACTGATGCAGCAAAAACACAAGTTCCCCCTTGTTGCATCCTTGGTTTTCCACTGTCTACGATGGTTGTTTTAATGAATGCAAATAAGGCAGAGCATTTTTTTTTCTGCTGTAGCAAATGATAACGGGTGCAGTCAGACTTTCCTCCATTTCTAACCCTTAGAAAAGTTTTTGCACGACTGCAATCTGGTCTACAGATGTTGAGGTTTCATTGCATTCCTCCCTGTAAGGTTGTTAAACGTCACTTAAATACGTGCAACGTGTTTACTCCTTCTGATTTTCTTCACTTTGTGGCAACATTTGTTAGTTTAACAATATCTGCAGCACTCCACTGCTCCCATTCTTGTTTTCCACAGAGAGTTCACAGCAGGTTCACTGAATTGGCCAGACTTTATTCCGATCACATGCTCCAAGTCACACTACCGATTTTGAAGGATTAACACACCACTGACAGGTCGCCATCAGTCAGAGATGGTTATATCTCGATCGTAGTCTGTTTATTACAGAAATAAAGGTTCTTAAGGTACTCGTCATAGAGGGATGTTGTCTGCTAATTTGAGAGGATGAAGGAGGCAATAAGCACAATTTTTCCAGGTCTCTTCTTTCACCTCAGGCTCCTGCAGGAGCCATTAGCCCTCAAGGAGTAATATATTTGTCTTGCTTTGGGGTGGGTGTCATCACAGTAGGGCAAATTAGAGCTAATTCTCTTGGCATGGAGACAGGACTTGTTTTTTAAAACCCTTTCACCCCAGATTTCTCATTCATAAATTCATTGCAGCTTATGCTAGGAATTTGCAGCAAAATAGCCAAAGGTGCCAATGACACCCAGGTCAAAGCAGCGGTGGCAGATGGTAAGGCCTTTTCAAGGTATTTTACTTGAACATGCGCAACATGTGGAGTCACACAAAAGACCATTTTAGTCTTTTCTGCCATCTGTTAAGGTGGGAAGTCAATTAGTCAATAATGAAAACCAGAGGATCTTCAGGTTTTAGAGAATTCATTGAAAATGCATCAAGCTCAGCCTTGGAATATGAACTTGTTTATTTATGTCAGTGCTGTTTTGTCAAAATGACACTTCCAAGCGCTGAACATGAATAACACTCGGCTCTGACACTTCGAAATTGACTAATTATGCCAAAAAACTGGAGTAGTGCCCAGTGAGAACACATCCATCCCAAAATAATGTTGTAGAGCCCTGTCGAGCGCTGAAGCCTTCATTACTTGTCAGTGTGGCTTTGTTCAGCCCTGTGCCTTTCTGTAATCAGCGAATGATGAGGATGACCTTTATAGTTACAGCCTCACGTTAGACGAGCTCAGGAAAATGAGTTTCCTGAGTGCCAAACAGACATTCATGGTTCATCATTATCATGGTTGCTAAAGCCAGTCAGAGCAGGAGAGAACTATATGTGACCTTTTCAAAGATATATAAATACTTTAAAAAAAGAAAAAGAAAAAATCTTCCATTACAATCGATAAATGGCTTCTAATTCCTTCAAAGAATGCTTTTCTCTCTTGCATCAACTCACCTTCTCTTGTCTATTCTGAATTTAATTGGTCAAGAAACTCTTTCGACCGCCAGTAAAAGAACCAAGCTCAGTACTTTGCTGTAGTTGCATTATATTCTGGTTTTCAGCGTTAGTCGATTAGAGGTGTATTTTTCTTGCCCAAAATATTTCACCTTGTTGCTGAAAATATTAGTTTATATAAGAACCAGCTCTTGCTGTTTGAGGGATCAGCTACTATTTTGTTTCTTTTTATCCTCATAAATTCTTGTGTAGGCTGCAAAAATTTTAGGTCAGAATGTTTGCTCAGAAGACCTCACTAATTGCAACATATTCAGATGTATTACATTCATATGCATGTCTTTTAGTTTAGATGCTTTAATTTTTTATCTACAGTGTGCATTAACGCTCCCGACTTCACCTCATCGTGGATTTTTGGTAGGTAGTCACGTGATACCTTACGCGCATTCTATTGGCTGGCTGTGTTAAGTGAGTCTGGGACTTACGTGAGACACAAAAGTGCTTTAAACAGTTGATAAGAGTGTGGGAATAGGTAAAACAGATAGAAGGTGGTTTAATATGAGTATATGGAGGGTCATAACGTTTAAATTACCGTAAATAATAACGAATAGTTTGTTGCTGGATCGCGGAATTTGTTAATCGCGTATGGTTCCTGGAACACATTAACCGCAAAGAACGAGGGCGAACTGTACTTCCCTTTGATTGATCACACATTATTAAACACGTAGTTTCATCTTAGGTTCATTCAACTTTTGTGCTGAAACACTATAGTAATCTTTTTAAGTAAGTTCTTGAAGCATGTTCCTCCTGAATTTTCCCCCTTCTCTTTTTTTTGTTTGTTTGTTTGATCCCATTGCCATAGGAATGTTGCTTGAAAGTGAGGTCATATTCTGGACATGAGAAATCAAGCACTCTGTTTGGAATGCAACCAATTTAAATCCTCTCAACAGTAGGGCGAGGTGATAGCAGCAAAAATTGATCCATGTAAAAGTTTGTGTGCTTAGTGGCTAATGCTAGCCACAACATAAAATATATCACAATAGTTCAAAACAACATTTCCACATCTTTGACAAGATCTACTCACTGTGACAACAAAAGCACACACTGGAAAGAAATTAACGAAGTAGCCACCGTCTGTTTGGTGAAAGATATGGTACCAATCCAAACTGTGAAGAAAGCTGGCTTCAAACAGCTCATTACATAGCTGGACCCCAGATATGACATTCCATCAAGGAAATATTTTTCCAAACTAGCACTCCCAGCTACGTAAAAACAACAGTGCACTCGAAGTGTAATATTTTAAAGTGTAATACGTGTGCTGATAAATATAGTGCACTTATTGTGTACAATCGTATTTTGAAAATTTTTTCATATTATCAAAAATATTTTATTGTATATTTATTGCCAAAATTCCTTGAAATATTATGACATAATTTTAAGACCAGATTGTACACCCCTAGTGCCCACTTTAGTTGTAGTAGCAGCAAACACAGTATTACTTAAAAAGAACCTGAAAGACTTCACACATTTTGCATTTTGATTTGAAAAAGAAAGTGCAGTGAATGTTTTTGTTAAAATCAAACAGCCCATTTACTAGTATTCTAATTCTGTTTGAAGCACAAACCTTTGAACTGATGGTAGGAGAGAATAAAAATGGAGCAAAGAGTCAGCAGTAAAATCTGTTTAGTATTTGGAAAAGAAACAGGCTTATTAAGGAATGTAATGCTACTTTTTAAAATTGGTTTTGTGAAATTCTGTAATGATGCAATTATCAGTTGTGATTGTATTATGGATACAGGATGCAGAAAAGTCTAGACTGTGTGATAATTAAAAAACTTGAGTTAAACTTAACTAATTTGGAGTAATCACTTGTTATCTCTAATGAGGATACGTCATACTAAGCATAGCAGAGGGAAATTTACTCCCGATAGGATCTCTGCCATTACTTGTCTAATATGGCTGTAGTGCAAAACACTGTGACGATAGTTTGATTTAGCCTGCAAACAAGTCATTCTGACTGGTATTACAACTCTTGAAAATACTATAGTCAGAGCTCATGATTGTCTTTTTTCACATTGCTCAACCTATTTTTACATAAGCTTTTTCTGTAATATAGGAAGGAGTGGCAACACGTTTTTGCATCACCATTCTTTTGAAAAATATCCTCATTTAGAAACAACAGAACAAATCAGATCCCTGATTTTTTTCCCCCCCTTTGGAGAGTAATCTGTCCAACTACACAGTGAGGATGACCTAATTCCATACAGTCTGTCTGCTTCACAGATATGCTATATTTGGCAGACTTGTCAACTTGGAGGTTGAGTGCTTAGTTTTCAATGAGGCATATGCAAAAACTTGTACAGATGTTGCAGACATCTGGATCGGCTGAATTAAAAGGTAACCAGCGGCTATAGCTGTCAGAATAATGAAGCATTTCTATATTTGGTGACGTTTTTTTTCTGTTTTATACGGCTATCTTGAATATGGAATACATGACTTAGGATTATTTTTGTTTATCACATATTTTAAGTCTCTTTTTAAATGCTATTGCACAGCAGAGTTGGTAAATCATGGATGAGATCACATTTTCTGCATTCCCTGCAGCTGATGTTATTCATAGACTGACTATGCATATAACATCCACAACATGTAGGTGTTGGACACACACTAGGAGTCATCTTCGACTCTGCTTTATTTCTTCTGTCAGACTGTTTTTCTCATTTCTTCCAGTTGAAGGAAGAGATGAGTGTAAACTCTCAGCAGTGCTATGTTGAGGTCATTATGGTCCACAGGGTCAAAAAAGGTGCTCTTGTGTCTCTATCTCACTGCTCCAGCATTAGGTAACGGATTATGTCATTCCGCTATCTGATTTAGGAATCATCTGCCGTCGATGTGACGTAACCATGACGCCCTGCAGTCCTTCCAGCTGCTTTGTCATGGAATACAGTCAGTCTTTGATGCGTCTTCCCTTGGGTTCTCACATCCATCACATCAGTCACACAGCTCATTTGATGTCGTACTTCAGCATCAGGCATGCAGAACAACGATAACATGGTACACTGAAGGCGGGCTTTTGCTTAAATCCGTTCGATATCTTTATGTTATAGACAAAGAACACACTCACATTTTCTGCCACTATATTATGTGCTTGAAATAACTCAGCAATCATGTGCACGTCAGTATGAAAAATACAAAGAATGGTGAAGCAGAAAATCTTCACTGACTTATTTTCTGTGCAAGATTAGATATGGAAGCAGTAAGGGGGAAAAAAATTGCCGGTACAGCACCAGAAAACATTTCATTACCTCTGGGCTTCTCGGTGTGAACCAGAGCTATTTCATTATGACTCATCTTTGGTGGACACCTGCAATCACATTGTCTTCGCAGCCATGTGCTATTAGGTTGGGATGAAGCTGCAGAGGACGTGACATATGTTGAAAGGGGTTGCGAGTATCATTTAATTAAATTTGAACTGTGCAGTTCATTGATGCAAGGCTGCTTGAATTTAAAATCACCCCCTGTTTGAGACAGGGAAGGCTTGCATCAGGAAATGGGCAATTGTCACTTCTGATCAGCAAGATAAAAGCATCACAAAAATGGTCTGCTATATCTAATCTTTGAAGCCGGCTTCCAATCGCCTACAAAATCTTTGATGTGGATAAAGAAAATGGTGCTAATGAGCATGTAAGAAAGAAATCTTTCCCAGATGGCCCTTGACCTTTGTTTAATGAGAAAGACATGCTCATAAACCTCCTACACAGACGCCCTTGCTGCTTGGAAATACAACATCTCATTACAGGCTGTTCAGATCCAATGTTATTGATATTCAGATAGAGAGGAGAACTCTACCTATTCACCTTAATATGAAAAAGAAAGGAAAACACTAAGCAGAATGTCATCTCTTAAAACCTCATGGGGATTAATATTTCACATGGAAGTAGTTGAGGTGGCTTCTTATCTGCAGCTTCACTCTGCGCCACTGGACTTGAAAGCAGATTTTAAACCTTACCACCTTATTGTTTAGCTGTCACGTCTGTAGCTTTATGCAGTGGGTTCACCCTCACTGCTTTAATAGTGTTGTTTTTTGAAAGGAAGTTATTTAACTATCTTCCAAGCACCACACAGCAGGCGAAACCTAGCTGCCAAACATACATGCAATTAGTACTGAACGAGTCAGCTATTTCCTCTTTTCAATTTTCTCCTGTGAAACTTAGAAAATAAACTAATTGATATATAGCACTTTTATTTAACACTGCAACTCCCAAGGCAGTCATTTTGACTGCTTTCAAAATTTGCAATGTCATACCTTGGTTTTAAAAAACCTTTGTACCAAACAGGAGCTGGACTTTTCCCAAATATGTGTATATTTTATTCTGACATTGTTTGATCCTTAAAATTTCAAAACACAAAAGAGATCTGAGTATTACTACCTAGTCTCCCAAAGGCAGTCATTTTGACTGCTCGGACATTATTCGTATATCATTTGGATAATTTTACTGAGTATTTCCTCGCCATTTGATCAAGCACTGTTAGGGTTGCACTGTCACATTTCAGCACCTTTAGTGTGCAGGGCCCTTTGCTCCTTTGGAGGAAGTTCTCATCTACTCTTATTTACTGGACCAACCAGGCTGGTTTTCTGGGCCTTTAGTGCCTTGGAAAGTTCAAGAGAAGTAAAGAAGTTATCACTGTCGATATTTCCCCCATTCAACACAAGTTACCTGTGTTGAATGGGGGAAATATCAGTGTTTGTGAGCCATAAGCAAAACGCCTTGGCGTTGTACCAGCAGGGTCTCCAGCTGGCCGTCAGCCATCACAGCATTTTGGAATGTTCATAATAGTTAATAATGTTGATTGTTAAGGTCTAAGGATGACACCAATCTATTGTGAAGCAGGATACATCTATTTCAGTTTCACAGAGATACACTTGTTTTTATTTCACAGTTTGAGTTTGGATGTGTAATTGCTGAGAAGCTATGTTGTGTCAATAAAACAAATAAAACAATCATTATTGCAATCATTATAGCATTTGAATTCAATCATTATTGAATTCAAATGCATTTTTCTATGTGATTAAAACTCTAATTGATTATAAACTAATGACGACTGTAAGAATTTTAGCAGCTACAAATATTGTCTGACTATAGATATTCTATGGTTAGCACTGTGATGACTTTTCACCTATAAGAACTGAACTGCATCTGGGACACAATGAAAGAGCAATTTATAGATGTCACTTTCAAAATGATGAGTGGCAGAAGTAAAATTCAATCTATCTCCTTTGTTTTGGGGTAGCGGCACTAATTGCAGAGTTTTGGGACAAATGATACTAAAGCTTTCTGCTTGGCTGGAGACCACCATAGATAATTGAGATTGATTTTATGAGATGCCATCACAGGGAGGTATTGTGCAAACCTGCATAAGACATTTGTTGATTTTGTAAGATCTTTCTGTACAGCAATAAGTGACGATAATCAAAAAACTAGCGGTACTGTCTAAGAATGGAGGACATCTAGAGATGGCAAAGATAAAACAGGGAAAAGTTTAGATCACTCAACAGACAGTTAGATATATTGTTGATCTGCAATTGCAATTTGCAAGGAGCTGTATAAAAAGTCATCCTTTGGAGAGTCTTACCATTTTTACTTTCAAAAATCAATAACATTAAGCGCGTAAAAACATATCATTAGCTACTTCTGTCCTGTTCTGCTTATGGGGATAATTTTAAAACAAAAATAGAAATGTTAAAATTCTGCCCCAATATGAGGAAAGTCAGTTTACATGGTAGCTCTTAGTAAAGCTTTAAAGAAACTACTATTTGAAGCTGGGCTTTGAAACGGTTCATGGAACGAAAACCAGAAACTTTTTATATTTTACTAGGAATGAAAACAAAACCAAAAACTTCATATTTTTTTAAAGTTCTGGAACAGAATCGGTTATTCAAAATAATTGTAACGGATTACTGTAATAACGTTTTTTTTTTTGTTCCTGGGGTAAATATCTGACCTCATATTTCACTTCCTGTCATTCACTCAATACGGAGTTTTCTGGACTCTGTTCTTAAACTTTGAAACATCGATACTTTGAAATGTGGAAGCTTTGAAGCTTTGTTGCAAAATAAGCTTCCGCAACTTCTCCGTCTTCCTCCGATTCTCCATCCTCTGTTCTGTAACTGGATCAATGCTGTTGTACTGTTTACTTCAGGGGCATAACTACAGTATGTAAACTAATTGCCTTAATTGCCAATTGAAAAGTCCTAAAGCTACCCACCTATCTTTATTTACTATATGTTTTGTTCTAACCGGTTGAGGAACGTCAATTCTTGGGTGGAACGTAAAACCGGAAACGTTATAATATTGTTTCTGTTTAGAACAAACCAATTGACAAAAAATTCTGGTTCAAAGCCCTGATTTGAAGTTATGAAAAGCAAAGACATACTTAGGCTAACTCAGCTCCACTAGGACCTCTGCATCTCCTTAATCATTTTGTTTTCTATTCGTAGTTAACAGGTAAGGATGAGGATGCTCTATATTTATAGAAGATGAAGCTTTATCCTCTGCCATTCAGAAATAGCATTGTGAATCACTAGATTCCCACTTCCCACTAATCAGTCAGCTGAAAACATTAAAATCCCAGCTGCTTTGTCTGCCCCTGTCAGAATTAATGACCCCTTTAAACAATTATCAAGACTCATACTGAATCTCTCAAATTCTTTGTATAGTGTATTACTTGTTGTGCAAGAAGTGAAAGACACTAACTTTGGATTTAGCATGAATTCAAATAAAAAAAAGACATGTTAGTCTGAGGATCAAGAAGTGACGCAACGCACTGAGGAAAGCTGCTCACTGGACAGGAAGTAGAATGACTGGCAGGGCCCAGTAGTCCAGAATAAACGTCTTTTTGCTGAAGACTCAGTAGGGTTTGCATCAATAGCGTATCATTAGCATTATCCTGAAGACTTGCACTGTTTCCAGCTTTAGTCAGCCAATACAGCTCCCACAGACAAGTTCTCTGGTTGTAACTGGTCTCGATGTGAAATGTGGCTGCAATTTCATGCTGATCAATATAATCCTCAGTGCTTTATTACACAGTGCTCCCAATAGAAGCAGCTATTGGATTTCTGTGAGGCATGCTCATTGTTTCTATAAGTAGCATAAAGGTGAAATGCAAAAAAAAAAAAAATCTTCATGTCACACATTTCCTTTTTTATGACCTTCAACTAAATTCACACAGTTGGAACTTGAGATTACTTCTTGTCTCCCACAGGTCTGCAAACGACCTGAAAAGCGTCTGTCTGGTGTTTGAGTTGTCGTATATTCCCAGAATTCATTTTCATTGTGTGTGTTTGCGAGTATGCATTGTCATGCTTCCACACAAAGTTTGTGTTTTTCATTCAGAAGAGACGCACTTGATTTTCAAATGGTAAAAGTAGGAAGAATATTCCTCCCATGGTAAAGATGTAGCGCAACAACAATGATTCTGCAACACAATGAGAAGAGATATCTGTAACTGAAGAGGGAAGACAAAGATATCAAAGAGAGCTTGAATAATAAGATAAGCTAAAATTATCAGTCAATAACAAAACATTTGTTTTGTTTATAGAAAAAGTGTGGCGATAACTATAGTCTCAGTTTATATAATGATATTAATGTTAGCCTCTCACAGAGCCGCTGGTAGCAGGAGTCAGCCTGATAATAGAGAGGCAGGTAATTATCCAGCAGTTGTGCTTATTAGCCAGAGAGGTTTGCCTATTCTGTGGCAATAAACACAACAGACCATAAAAAATGGTAGGTTCTCGACTTTGCAAGGTCGTGAGGGCTGATGACTGGCGATGATGTGAAACATGGCTACAATAGTCACAATTATTCAAGCAGCTTAGCTCCAACATGCTCAGGCCACAGATGTTTGTATGACGGGCCATGACTGTTAGTGACTGTGACCAGGTTTGGGGGGTGGGGTTGCAGCAGTACTTGTAAAACAGATTAATCTTGCGCCTCCAGCTCATTGACTTAGGTGAGAGCATAAGGGTCTTGGGATGAACTGTTATAGGCGCTGCAGCCAGCAAATATTTTCTTTTTAATCTCCCACAAGATCAAGCCTATAAATACCTTGACCGATGCTCCAAACTCACCAACAGTGGAAACAACAAAAAAATAAATGTCAAACTTACAGTGATATAAAACAAAAAAATAACAGAAGTTGGAACTGTTTTGCTCGGCACAAGATTTTAACATTTTCATTATGGACTAGTTTCAGCATCATTTGTGAAACTTTTTTTTTAATTCAGTAGGGGAAAACAAGCAATTTCTAGTTTTGTATCCTATTTTTCCTGCACAAAGATGGTGCACAGGAATGGGTGGTCGATGTAGAACACATGTACAGTAATCTAGAAAATGTGTATGTGCCTGTTCTGTATTGATCAGCGCAACCAAGTGTGATTTGAGCTCTGGAAGGTCTTAAAGGAGAGATGCTTTCATTGCATGGCGGGGTGACAAATTTAAACCGTTGGCTCCTTCAGTCAGATGAAGTGGAAGGATTGAGTTTTCTGGTGGAAAATAAGGAAACTAAGATAGTTTCAGAGAACTAAGGTTGTTAAATAATTTTACAATACCATTGCAGCAAACGTTTATTTGTAATACCAGTATAGGTTTCTCACCTCACTACATTTTCTTGTAGCTTTATGGAGCATTTCAGTTCCTTTCAGCTCAGTACGTATTTTTGTTTCTCAACCATTAACATTTTGGCTCTGCACTCAACATTTTCAAACACTGTAGGCAGTTGTTTTCAGCAAAGACAAAAAACTAAGCTAAAGAGCCAGATATTTTCCCATGGGTATGAGAGGTAAGGAATTATTCTGCATACATTCATCAGGTTGACAGAAACACAACATCTTAAAATGCATACTATTGTTACTAAGTTAGCAATTGTTTGCTGAAAAAATTGCTTTGTCAGAATATGGGGATATATCAGTAATGCATTTTCAGGTTACCACACATTCAACAAGTGACAAAAAATCTAGAGATAAACATATTTATTCCATTTGTAGAGGAAAATTATTCATGTTGTTTTATTTTTTAATCTGTTTTTTTACAAAATGAGCAATTTGCTATCTGTTTCTATTTGGATACTTCGATTGGCTGTCTCACTATTGACAAAATGATAAAGTGCGGAATAAAATAAACATAATTAGATACTATCCAATCAGTCAAGACTGATTATTATGAAAAGTCATATTTGCAGTACTTATCATTACGTGCAAACTCTATCCCTCTACTTTGTATGTTCCAATTCTCTTTGGATGGTCACAGATCTTTGAACAGACAAGCTGAATAAAACATGTTATTGACCCAACAATCCAAGTCCACTGATCAAGCACCAAGCCACGTTGCCCTTCTTCTGTTATGTATCTCTATTTGGTCTGCCAGTTTCAGAGGGCAAGAAATTAATCAGTCAAGCTCTGGGACTCATTCCGCTCAAGCTAATTATGAGAGGAGAACTAAGGTTCTAAAATGGGCCTCATGGTTTCGTGTCAATACTTTGTGGTGCCTGCAGGTGACTATCTCACCTATTCTCTGTCTGTCCCCAATTCCTTGAGCAAGGGCAAACCATCCATGGATGATCTTTCTTGTCTAGGTTGGCCTAGAATATGCACATTTGCATGATCCTGCACATTGATAATAATGCTGCCGTAAATGTAATTGAATGGGACATTGAACTCAGACCTACTTCCCCTCCGTTTTTCTGCCAGATGTTGCCAGGGCTATCGAGCTGCTGGAGAAACTGCAGGAATCGGGCGACGTTCCCGGTCACAAGCTCCAGTCCCTGAAAAAAGTCCTTCAGAGCGAGTTCTGCACAGCCATCAGAGAGGTGAGTCACTGTCAAGGGAGAGAACCGCTGATCCTTGAACACACGTGACTCATGCCTTTTCATTCCTTCAATCCAAAGTCTTTTGTACAGAACCTTTCTCATGTTTTCACTCTCTCTGCAGCCTCCTGTAATCAATCTTTGCGCTTTGTGTGGCTGATCCTACTGATTGGTTCAGTCACACAAATGAATGGTTTTGTTGTCCATTCCAACTTAAAAAAAAAAACATTTCTGTGAAGAAATTGTTGAAAATACTGGCCAACAGTAACTGCATCTTAGTCTGAACATGCATGTTTGTTGCAATGAAATCAAACTGTAAGATTTACAACAGTTTAATTTCAGGTGGCTTTCAGACTACATGGAAGTTATTGAACGTAATATGTGATCGTTATATCTGACAGCAGGTACCACAAGCCCAGCCATTCTCCCTTAGCACCGATAGACACTAGAATAGAAATACCTCCTTTATTGATGGATTACTTCAGAGAGAAGATTTAATATACCCCAACCATGAAATAATGGGGTTTAAAGTCGTCCGTTTGTTCTTCTGTAATCCTGCTTTATCCTGAATATCTCTTTAACAGTACTAGTTTCACCGAACTTTGATTATGTTTTAATCATAATGAACAGTTTTGCCTTTATACATTTTGTGGTCATTTCTACTACCTAAAATAATGAATAGGGAATTTTAAAATTGATCATAGATACTGTACACTGATTTTTGGGGGAAGGTGGGGTGCTTATTCTTTCTATGAGATGTTGTTGTCCCATCCCTCTTGATTATCTGATGTAACTGGTTGCCATTAAAAAGCTGATACGACGCTTTATGTTATTGTAATTTGAGATCGATCAAAAAAGACTGCAGCATAATGAAACAATTAGAGGGTGTTATTATTATTGGACTGTTGCCACATTGCTGCAGGAGCTGAATCACAAAACTCAGAGGCACAAGTCTTTGGCTACACGGAAAATATGACAACCCTTATCCAAAACATTTAACATTTTGTTTCACCCCTTGAGGGCCAATTGTAAATGGAGGACTTTAAAAATGTATAGAATTTTGTTACGTGATTGCCATTGTATTCTATTATTATTTGTATAGGTTACAATAACAGAATAATTAGCACAAAATGATAAAGAACTATTCATGAATTTTGTCAGAAACTGGAGTACTTTCTCAGCCACACGAAATCTTATTTTTGCTGCTGTGGCATTTTTGCCAGTAAGTTTTGTGAACATAGTCCATGTTATTGTTTTTCTTTTTGACTAAAGTCAACATACTTTGGTGACTTTTGCGGTCATGACTTGCACTCCTTTGGCACTTCCACTGCCTTCTGCAAAGAAATCAGCTTCACAACTCATAAATTTACCCTTCCTCTGGACAAATATTTCTTGTTTTAGATATGTGGCTGGGCAGCTACTATGGACATTAACAGCGGAAAAAAATATAATAATATAAAGCTAGCTTTCAGTGGATAACTAAATGAGAGACAATTCTAGGATATATGTTTAGGATCAGCGTACTTCTATAAGGTAGACACAATTATATTGCTTAAATTCTTTTCATTGCAATAAGGTGATGGGCCTGATTTCATATGGTTAGAATCCCAATGAGAATTTCACAATGACAAGCTCGTTATGCTGAATTCTAATTAAGCAAAATGCTGTTAGAAACTGGTTTAATTACAGATCCTATGGATGTCATAAAGTATGACTCATAAACATGAGTTTGTCTTGTTTTTGTGCTCTTGTGATTATGCTTTCACAGACGCATGCAGCCACCCACTGATCCATCATCTTAACACCATTCATCAGGAGGACAGGGACAAAACAAACAAGAGTATTCAGTCGACATGACACCACTACACATCCTGATAAGCACAAATCTCATATATTCAGTGTTTTGATACAGTGAAGCGTTTTCCAGCAACATCCATATAAATGTTAAATGAAGCAAGTCTGAAGAGTAGAGGACCAGATGATGCCACAATGATGTCACTTTTGCTAGTTTAAAAGAGCAAACTTAAAGATTTCCCTGGAATTAATGCAATTTGATCAGCATGTTGTGGAGAATCTCAACTTAATTATATAGAGGGAATCTTGTCGTAAATTAAATGGGTAATGAATTATTTTTCACTGCTTTAGAGGACAAAATTACCATTAAATGCAGTATTTTGAAATATTGATGTGCATCAATGATCTGCAAGTATTTATACACCAGCTGCTCACTTAACCCTCTCTCTCTCTCTCTCTCTCTCTCTCTCTATGTATATATATATATACTGTATATATATAAACTTTTTCTGACAACACATATATTAATAAAAAGACTACTATCGAGACTTGACAGAGGAAGAAAGCACTGGTCTTCTCTGGGGACAGGGTCCAGCTCTGTCTCCACAGGGAAGCTTGGCACATCCTGACACAAACTGCATGTTTGGAGACAGTCTGACCAATTTCAGTGCCAGTCACTAAAGTAAGATGACAATGATCCTCAAAAAACTCCTAAAAGGGCCTCAGCAGCAGCAGCTGGCCTTTGCCAAAATGAAAGATGCAGACCATTTCACCCAGAAAGAGCAGCGTAAACACAGTCACCAGGGAAACCATCAGAGATGCTCTGGATTTGCTGTGCTGCAGGCGGACTATGGTTAAAGTCAATTACAGGTTTGGGAGAGACAATGATACAATAGCTTCTCTCTGTGGTGCTGAGCCAGCTGGAGGACAGGTGCCGGCTATTACATACTGTAAATTATCATTGTTATTATGCAGAGAATCAAAGGAGCTGTTGCTGGAATATCACAGTCCTCAATGCTGGTGCACAGAAAAAGTGAGATCAGACAGGTATTCTCAGTGGTAAAGCAGCAGAAAGACTGGATTTAATGGCCTGATTCACAAGAGTCTTTTTGAATTTTCTGTCTTGTTATTTCAAGAGAGAATTTGCAAGCATAGGTTTCACTTACATGTAGTCTTAGAAAGAATTGTTTTCACCATGAAAAATCAGATTGTGTGTTTTTTTCAGCCCATTCACTGAAATTTACATGGTTTTCTGTTGGAATTTGATGGACTGGTCCCTGTGAGTAGGAGATGAGTGGATGCTTCAAGCAAAGGAGTTAAAAGAATGTCAGGGGCTTGTTCATCACTGATGGGAAAGCGAAGTGTCATCAGGGAGAATGGCATCATATGAGATCATTGTTTGTGAAGAGGAGGCTGAGCCGAGAGGCAGAGCTCTCCATCTTCCAGTCAGTGTACGTTCTAGTCCTCACCTATAGTGTTAAGTTCCTGGTTGCAAAGAGAAAATGAGTTTCTTCGGTTGGGTGGCTGAGCTCAGCCTCACAGATAGGGTGAGTAGCTCAGAAATCCAACCGGAGATCAGAGTATAGCTGCTGCTCCTTCACATCAAAGGGGTCAACAGAGGTGATGGTTTGGGCGTCTGTTGGGGATACCCCTTGGCCAACCCCTTTTGGAGGTTTTTTGGTCACGTCTAACTGACCCTGTCCCAGAACTCACTGGAGAGATTTCATACTCTTTTGAACGGAAAATGACTCAAGATCTCCCAGGATGAACTGATTAGTGCTGCAACGGGATGGGATATCTGGAATTCAGTGTTATTTGGAATCTAGTTGTTCCACTTTAGGTTTATTTAGGTGTTTGAGTATCAAGTTGACAGATTTAATAACATTAATAACATTAATCTGTTTAAAGAAACTCAAATTCACAACTTTCAAGGTTCCAACACAAAATGATAGATAGAATGCCAGTCTTCAAATTTTACTTTCCACTGATATGGATGCTATAGCCATCTGGAAAAGAAACAAATGTGTCCATCAGTCTGAAAAATTTATTTAATTTTCAATTGGGAGAAGTGGTAGAACAGTTTTCCCTCTCGTTTTTCCAAGCTTGGCTATAAAATCAAAGTCTAATTTATTGCGACCGCACTCTTTTCTCTCCCCTGTGTGTCATCCATCAGTGGTAAAACAACCATAAAACAGGTTAACCTCTCCAATCCACTTGATGTTAATTTCGATCTCACACACACATTGTGACATTTCATTATTGCAGATGACCTTTTCTCAATTCCAGGCTTTGTGTTAATCTGTGATTTGATTCCCTCTTCCACACATATGTGATGCAGCTCATTTCACAGTCGGCTGATCTAGCATGATGGACATAATAATCTTGTCTGTATAGTGTAAATTGTAGTCCACTTCCTAAACTGATATCAGACTCTACAGCCACTTGGGCTGACTTTACCAAGCATGAATCAGCCTTGTTGAGGATGACAGGATGTCTGTCTGGATGAAGAATGGCAGCAGGGAAAAGTGTCTCTTCAGCAGTGCTGGACTAAATGACAAATAGAGAGTGTGATGAGCTGGTTGTCTTTCCCTGCCACGTACGTCAATGACAGAGGAGGGAGGGGCTTTGGGTCCGTGCGTTGGTCTCACTGCATCAGCCTGAATGAGTTGTCAGGGTCAATCAACTTTGCAAATGGGAAAAGAAGGACACAAGCTGAAATGACTGGGACAACTAACCAGCTGGAAATGATGGAAAGTGGGAATTTGCAGCACATTGGGTTGGAGAGTCCCACTTGACGCCAACAGGAAGTGCAAAAAGCATGCAGAAAGTAGAGATTCATCAGCTTTAGCACTGCAGTTTTCCACTTCAGCAGAGATTTTCAATCATTATAATTCACCGGGTTTATTTATAGAAGGAAAAGCAAGCGAGGGCAGAGGATTTGTGTTGATTCAATCTCGGTGCCTCTGCCTCCCACATCACATTAAGTTAAAGGATGGAAGGTGCAGGAAGTCAGTGTATGCGAAGCTCAATATTTTTCCTCTGTGTAGCATTAGCATGGAGAAGTACATTGTTAAGTTCTGTGCTGGCTTCCTGAAATAACATGTCATCCCTCTCCATCGTTTTAATAGCTCTGACTCAGGAAAGGAAGAGAGAAGCCATGGTTGGAAGCATCTTTGTCAAGTCACTTTGACCCACAGGCATCTCACTAGTTTCCAGCTTTGTGGTGGACAATAGGTGGTGCTGGCACACACTTCCTTGTGTGTGCCAGCACCACAAGTAGAGTGTTTGTATCACCATAATCCACTGTGTTGAACCAGGCTATAAGAACACAAATAGAAGAGTGGTTTAAAGGTGTGTCAAGGTTGGACGGTTGTTGCGCTGTGCTGCAGGCCGTGCCCCCTCTGCCTGGGTGTATCAGATCTGGGTGTGTCTCCCAGCTAGAAGGCTGGAGATTGAGTGCAACAGGTGGAGGTGCATTCAGTGGAGCTGGAGACACCTACACAGAAGACAGTGAGGATAGAGCTGTGGGAAGAAATGGTTGCATTGTCTGGATGTGGGAAGAAGAGACTTTAGAATTAAACCTTGTTTCAAAGAAGGGAGAAGGAGCCAGTGAGCATTTAGAAATGTTGTGCATCTTTGCAGTTTTGCAGTGTGCTGTGGTTTAATCATGTGGTTAGGGGTTAATGTATTAATGTATTGAAGAAGACATGTGATTAAAGTGCAGGGTACATTTAAATTAAATTGAAAATATGCATTTTAAAGGAGATTTAAATTAAAGGTAATTTGATAATTGTGATGTTTGAATTTATGGAGGTTAAAAGCTGCCAAAATTTGTAAGGTTGAAATAGTTGAACAATGCTTTAAAATGTATTTAATTTGTTTGGGTGCTTTAAATGTGGGTATTTTCTTCTTATTTTCAGGGTTAATTTCTAGCAGTTGAAATGGCTTAAAATCAGTTAAAAAGTAAGTATTTGATTTTGGGGCATATTGTTTGATCATGGCTTTTTAGGTTAAATTTTTTCTGAATTTCTATTTCTGTTTGTATTGGAAGATTTTTCACCTGTGTGGCCTAATGACTTTCAAATGAAAGAAAGACAAGTAAGTGGATTCCTGGTCATTGAGTAAATTTCAGTACAATCTTCTGAAACAAGTGCCCTTTAAAGTGTGGGGAACTGCAGTTTAAACGCTCACAAGAGTGAGAAGCACTTGACAACGGTGATGACAAAAAGAAGAGCAGAAGGGGAACTGAGAAGAAGCCTGCAGGCCAAACAGTTTTTTTTAGAGCAAAGTACAATCACAACAAGAGCAGACTGACATTTGAGCGCATGCAGCAATTAGTTCCATGTCATGGCGTTGTTATTCAGGGCACTTCACTCGGGTTAAAAATGTAGAGGAAAATAAACCTGCATTTTCTTGTGGTACGTTTGATTAGATCTGTTCAGTACACTAGAAAATATTATAATTGAGATTGTTTTATACCTGCAATAGATATCAGTATCTGGCTCTTGATATCCACATAAAATTGACTAGAGGCTTGTGAAAATGTTGCTCACAATGAGCTACACCCAACTGTAGGGGATGTTGGGTCTGGGACTCTTCCAAGACTTCCTATTAAACGTTTTATAATGTGGATGACTGCATGATTTCTCCCCCATGGGGATCAGGATAGGCAATGAAAGGCATACCTTGGGAAGAATAAATATTCAATGCCTTAAGGCTGACGTGATCGAGCATACCTCTATTAATAAATATTACAACTGGAAGGTAAAGCATCACCCTTGAGTCTCTCCCGGCAGATTTACCTTATTCCTTCTGCTTCTTCGTTTTCTCAGCATAAACCATCAGTACACTTGTCATGTCTCCGGACAATTAGGCTTTCCTTTTCTTTGTTTTCTTGTCTAACATGTCATATCATTCCAGATCCTGCCTCATCTACAATCAGTTCATTCCCTGCACCTGCTTTCCTACCCACACCTGCAGCCACTCCCCAATCTGTCGTCACCTTTCAAAAGCCAGCCCAACCTTCTGCTCTCTGCCAGATTGTTAGTGCTCGCCCTGACTCTCCAGCCTTTGATTCCTGCCCGTTATTCTGATTCTTGTTTTTGACCCAGCCTGTTTCTCGCACCCTGCCTTTCGTCGACCTCTCTTTGGATTTGTCTGCCTGGTTTTGGATTGCCTTCTTGTGTATGAACTGCCTGATTTTGGACTCTGCCTGTTTGCTTGCCGTCTGCCTGACTCGTCTGCTGTTTGGACTGATTACCTGGTACCTGATCCCTGCTTATTTTATTAAACCTGTTTTTGGACTTGACCCGCCTGCTTCTGTCGTGCTTTTGGGTTCCCCTTGCCAGTCGTGTTCGAGCCTTGACAACACTAAGTAGTTGCACTATTGCCAATTGCCTATGGCATGATGTGAAAGAGATCATGCTGTATTACACTGTATGAAAAATTAGCTAGGGCTACTTGTTTTTCATTTGTTTTTATTTCTTTTTTGCGATGTGGCATTGGCAGCAGGCTCATACATTCCAAAGAGTTACGTTTGCAACAATACAGTGAATTAGATAATCTGCAGTAGGCAGCTCCCTCTGTTGCCACAAATGTCGTTAGTGAAGACTTCAGATGTAAGAAAAAAAATTAAATTGATCTCTGATGAAGCATAAGAAAATCTGTTATTTAACTCACCGCTGTGCTCCCTAGGAACGGTTAGGTACTAAATATCATTGCATATCAGTGTGTAGCACTTGGAAAAGGACCTGAAAAGATTATTGAGCATTTACTCAAAAGGCACCAATTTTTAGGGCCTGAAAGCTTCCTTCAACAGATAGATGTAGCCAGTAGATTCTAGTTCTTAAGGATTGAGATAGAGAGGCCGTTAAATGTAGAATAATAGGTGCAAGTGGCAATTGGAGTGTAGAAGACTGATATGGAGAAAGAAAAGACACTTGGCAATAAGAGGCAAGGAAAACCTTTCATGTCATTTTCAGCCTCAATTTGTGCAAAAGGTGGAATAAATCCTTGGAAAAAGGTGTCATTTGTGAGTTGAGTTTGTGTGTCAACTGCAGACTCCACTATTCAGAATCACCAGCACCATACATCTAGAAAGAAACTGATGCATTATAAAATGGGAGCACTCATTTTATCTTTGAGACTCTAAAGTTAAGAAGACAAGAGAGTCTCAAGGACATACATTCTTTTCTGGGATGTCTACATGCGATTATCTCAGGGTTTGCACCATGTGTATTGAGAGGCTTTTGATGATTCAAAGACGTTGTAGCCTTAGCAACGCGCTGGCTTAGTACACCAAAGTGTTGAGGCATGTTCACCCCCAGGCAAGCTGCATTGCTGTGATGACAGACATCAAATGCAGACACGTTAATTAAAATTCATTTCTAAACATCTTAATATATCATCTAATGTGTTATATGTTACACAGAGATGTATACAGTATGCAGTTAGATTTTTCATTTAGTCAATTACGACTCCATAAAGTACAGAAGCAGAACAGGCAGTTCTTGTACTTTGTACTGTGAGTTGCACTCAAGTTGCATCTCCATCCTCATATTACACTGTTCATTAAGTGGGATAGAATAGTACAATAGTGGGGATATAAAACCTCAAAATGGCACCACAGTCTCTTCTAGTGGGGATGTGTTATGGCTACATTCTAGAGGATTTTTATGTCTACTTTTATGTCACAGCAGACCTACATTACCCATAAATCTTCCTCCGGCTTTGTCGACTTTTGTCTTGTGTTCTGAAAGAGTTCAGTTGTAAATTATCATTAAAAGATCCATATTAACTGTAAGGTCAGTCATCCGTATTGGTCCTGTGTGCGTCAGCAAATAAGTGAAAAAGTTCTGATTTCACCCAACTGGAATTACAGCAGCTCATATTTAACTTGGCACTTTGTCGGGCTCTGCAGGAGTAGGATTGCATATTCTGAGGTTTTTTTGTCCTGTTCTTAATGTCCAGGAATCGCATTCTGTTTCCTAGGTTTGGAATTATACCTTAGATTTTTGTTATTACAGCAAAAATATATTCCTAATGCATTTTTAAAAAAATCTATTTGATCTTAATCAGGAAATCAGACACTGCAGAATTGTTAATAATGGAAGCACTACTTCTAGTCTCTGAAAATGACAGTGAAGATTTTATTTGAAAGGCTACTCAAACTGTAACTGTTTTAGAGCTGTCATCAATGTTAGCATATAAAGAGAAACTAACAATAATCTTAACCTGTGGGAAAAACTAATGTTGTGTCTTGTATCACATACATTTGTTAGTGTACTACAATGTAGTGTACATTGTTTGTATTTACTTGTATAGTAAAGAACAGAATTGCAACAGTGTATGGTTGTTTTAAATTGTACACTATAGCAGTGTAGCCTACTTACTGGAAAAGAATACAACTGTTATGTCACTTTTGAAAATATGTACCGGCAATTTTACTTGACAAAAAAATGCCATTTAATATGCTCAACTTTTCATGTAAAATCAAATTGTAATGTATGTAGTGCTTCTCATCAACCAACATTTTTCTTCCAATTGAGGTCTCTCAGCTACAATATATCAAACTTTTGACTGTGAATGATCATCTCAAACTTGCACAGCATATGAACACAATTAATGACTCATTAATGCTCAAACTGAATGACCATTCTTTTCTTTTTTTAATCCAGTAAGCTAGTTTTTAAGTGACAAGTGAAATTTATTGGCCAAATACAAGCAGTCTTCCAGATACTCTGAACACTGATGCATGCGTGACTAAGTCTTGATTAAAACATTGATTTTGCAATTCTAGTTGGCTTTCTCAAGGTAAGATAAAATACATGGACTGAGTTGATTAGGACAATGTCCTGAGATAAGAATAAAGGTTTGTATTTGCCAAGACATTTATGTACCCCAGTGCTGCAGAAATGCAGAACTAAATTATGCAAAGCCTGACATATAATCTTCAAGGCTGGGTAACCTCACACCTTACCTAAAACACCCTTAATATAGTTATTTAAACACTCGCCTGTCTTCTTTGAGAGACATCCTTTCACCAGATTTACTGCTGTCTGCCCACATAAAAGGGATTTTGAATTACAAGGTCTTTTTGAATGTAACAAAACACCTGCAAGCGCATTTGTATTTACATATTGTCTGCATGTGTCTGGAAGCTTTAATTATAACAAGCATATAAAGCAGATTTTTTTCTGTACAGCCAGCAATGAAGGAACAGCATCATTTGACCATGGCCATGACATATTTGTTGCTCTTCACTCACACAGGTTTACCAGTACATGCATGAAACAATAACAGTGAATGGCTGTCCAGAGTACCAGGCGAGGGCCACAGCGAAGGTAAGATCTGCTTCAGATCTGATCTTTATTAATGAAGGATTCTGATTCTGATGTACTGTATATTAGTTACTAATGAGAACATTGAAGACAAGATGATTGTAATCTTCTCTTCTTCAGCCGATTATCTGAATCCAGGTCACGGGTTACACTGGAGCCTATTCCAGCTGAGAGCAAGTGATGGGGCACACATTGGACGAATCGCCTGGTCATCGCAAGGCCATTAATCACATTAATCAATGATATTAGTCATGTTTCTTCTGGCCAAAACATAACATTACTAATTACATCCCGCGAAGCGGTGATGTATTGTAATTTTCAGTGGGGTTTTTTTTCAGGGTGTGTTCGTCCATCTGTCCATCCATTTGTCAACCAAATCTTCACAACCTTTATTGATAGAAAAATGAAACAAATAGCACATTACTCGGGCGGCAAAGTTGATAAAAATGAGATGATGACCTTGCCGCACAGTAAGATGGTTACGGGTTACTGTTCTGTGCGGCGTTTGCATGTTCTCTCTGTGTCTGTGTGGGTTCTCTCTGGGTTCTCTGACTTTCTCCTACCTCCAAAAACATGCATTTCAGGTGAACTGGCAAATCGGTCTTTTATTTGGCTTTGCGGTGCACCAGCGTCACGCCCAAAGTGTACCCTGTGTTTCGCCCCAGGTCCGGTAAGATAGGCTCCAGCTACCTCAAGACCTGCAACAAAGGAAGGCGTACATCCGTCTGCCATAAATATTTGTCATAAAATCCTTAGTAAACTGTTAAAAGTACATAATTTCATGTTACTGTACAATAAATAAGAACAAAAACATCTAATATCATATTATTAGCCTGTAGCAACCCCCGTGACCTACAATGTGGCTAAAGATGAGATGGCAACTTTTTTCTTTACTATATTAAAAAATAAAATGTATTTATAAGCTTAAAATAGATTTATATTGACCAAATATTACTGAAATGCATTCGTAAATAAGGTACAATTCAGAACTATAAAGGGTTATTTTTGGTTTCGCCTGGAGAGAAGTTAGTTTTACTTACGTCATTGTCGCACATCCTGGAACCAATCAGTGACGTAAGCTGAGGTATACCTGCAGTCACAGATAGATCTGATGTCGTCACAGAACTGATTCAGGAGCACTTATTAGTTCTTGAAGCTTTTGTCAAACTTGTGTATTTAGACTGAACAGATTCTAAACTCAGCTTCGGTCCATAGGGTATTTTCTTCAGGTTAACAGGTAATATTCTTGAGGGAAATTCCACAACTGAAAAAGAAGTGTAATCACTGCTCATAAGAAACTCAGAAAATCAGAGTAGGCCTGGCAGCATATTACATAATGTACTTAAAGTTTAATACCTTAATACCCCTCCTCATAGAGACCCACTAGAATTCCCAGGTCTTCATCCTTCTTACAACAATCTTCAGTTACTAAACGTATTCTATTTAAGATGTAAATCTTTCTTTGCTTCCACAAAATCATAACAATAATCAGATTAGTAGCCACTAGGTTTCTATATTTAATCTGTTTTGCTCCCGTAAGACAATCTTTTTTTTATATTTTGCTATCAACACTGATGAAGAATTTTTGAAGAATTAATCTTTTGTTTGCTTTCGAATCAGACAACCTATTTTTATCTTGTAGACTTTGAGTGTTAATTCCTTTTTTCTGCTTGCATTAGATTTTTCAATAACAGCAAGTATTTGTTCGTTGCTGCAATACATAGAAATGGTGGTCATAGAGAAAGCTCGTCCTTTTTGTACTCAGCTTTATAATATTAACTCGGGTGTTTTTGTTGCTTTGGGGTTTAGAAAACATCTGTGTTGCAGGTGAAGGATGCAATCAGAGCTGAGACATTTCCTGATCTAGTTTGAATGGAATAAATGAAAATACAGTGTATGCGTAAAGTCTAGATGAGCTTACACCAGTCAGTTGAACAGGACTTTTCTACAGTGCCTTGCCTGAAGAGGGATAAGCTTTTGTGATAGAAACTGAATAGAGCTGGTTTGTATAATTTTGTGTGGAGGGTGAGAATGAGAAAAGATGAGAAGAGTACCTTCCTGTCCTTCTGTGGTACAGCTGGGTCCACTCCTCTCCAGGATGTCACACAGAGTAGGTGGAGGATGGGAATAGAAATGGATGACAAAACCTCAGAGGTATGTGTAGTTGTTTTTGTATGCACAGACTGTGCTAGCCTTGAATTGATCAGATCTTTCACCTTTACTTGGCTCCTTTATTGAGCATGGCCTTGTGCACAACAGAGTGTATAGAAGGGAATTAATAGACACCGGAACTTGCTTTCAAGAGTTTTCCTTTTTCTTTTCTTTTTTAAATCACAAGCTTGATAGGCTGCAAAAAAATGGTAATTTGAGGTTAAGATTTGCAAGAAGATGTTTTAAGGAAACCAGGCTAGATATTTCCTCTTAATTAAGCCAAATTTAATCACCTTGTTGAACAATGAACAGAGCCAGGCTAGCAGATAGTTTGTAAATCTAAATTATCACTTACTGGTCTACCGTCAGACACCGGAAGGAAACAGTCTCCAATCTCATTGGATCCCAGTATAATAACAATAAAGGAAATTCTATTCTATTCTATACTTCAGGCACAGATAATATTCTCACTTTGCACATTTGCAAAAAAGAATGACAAGCTTTCTTTAAAAAATGTTTTTTGCAATTGGAAGCTGTCGGCATCCTATTATGTATTTTTTACTGCATTCGCAACATTTGTCTCATTAGCTGGGAAATATTGTCTTATCTGAAAAATTAAGTCTTAATAACTAATTTAGAACATTTTCACTCTACAAGGAATCCGTAACGGTTAAGCTGGAAAGAAGAGAAGCTTCTCTGTCTTTCTTTTAATCCTGGAGCAGCTACAGAGAATGGATTTAAGCAGCTTTAAAACTCTGTGCTACTTTTCCTTCTTTGCCCCAAACTTTGAGAAATTACTGCTCATATATCAGCATTGAAATTGCCATTTACTAGACAATAAACACGCTAATGGCTTAGCAGAGGGGATGCTCTAGATTTGGAGTAATGGTGACAATGACACACCGTCACGTCACAGAGCCAATTGAATTCAATCAGGATACATCATATGGAGTGTGTTGGAAGAAAACATGGAATAAGGTGTCTGTGAATGGCTGCACGGTAATGAAGTATGTGAAGCATAGAGACACTTCATCTGCCTCGAGTATTTCATTTAGAGAAGCTGCATATCTCCTGACAGCTGAGCGTTCTGTTTCACCTGAATCATTTGATTCAGCATCAATTGCTTCAGTAATTAAATCAATTCAGGTTTTTATTCCTGATTCAAGACCATTTTGCTGATCTTAATGAAGACTGGGACTATAAATAATGAGCATTAATGATGAAGCCTGATATTAAATCCTTCTTCCACTCTACAGTGTGGTTATAAAATAAATATCCTTAAGCTGCTTTTTCTTTCCCAATGCCTCTTATACTCGAGAAGCCATCTGCCAGATTGTTTTTGTTAACAGAGAGCCGGTAAAGTTGTGAAGGTCAATATGGAGTCTGGCCTGCGAGGCGATGTTGTGCATGTTGACGAGTTGTCTTTAAGCTACACAATGGGGCATGTAAGGTGGGTGGAGCAGAAGAAGAGAAGAAGGCAGAAAAAGGGAGGGAGAGAGGATGTTAGAAGACGTCAATAAGTAGATTAAAACCGACAGTGGGAGAGAAGACATGAATGGATTTGAATATGAAGATGCATATGGACTATGGAGGAGAGAGCTGAGATGGGGATGCTGCCTGGAGGGAGCATCAAAAGACCTGAAAGTACCAGGATACCTCTCTGTTGCTTCTGGGAAGTTTGGATTCACATCTGCAAATGCTTCTGCCAGAACGTCCCCTCCTCCTCCTCCTCTCTCTCTTTCTTATCCTCTTCTCTTGCAATCTTTCTCACGTTTCATGGATGATTCCAACTTGACAGAAAGACACCTGTGGCAATGCATCTGTGGATAAAGTGGGAACAGAGTCTCTCTTTTCTGTGTTGATCTGCCATTAGTTCTCCCAGACTCAGTTCCTGGATGCTTTGTTCTGAATGTTCAAGGAACAAGGAGCTTGGCCAGGGTTCAAAGAAAGCCCAAAGCCAGCAAACAACATCCGCCAGCTGGTAGAATTACAGAGGGTGAAAGTTGTCTGTCTGTTCCTGCACCGTGAACTTAGATGTGTTAATCCTCGTGCTTACAGAGCCATAGAACTTCTCATGTGGAGTCTAAATCCCCAACAGTGGCTAATTCCTAATGCTTTGTTATGGCCGTCCACCTTAATGATCACTTTTACAGCCCCCTCCACCTATAATAATCAAACTAATCAGTGGCAAAACCAACTTCCACCATAACATGATGCTTAAGCTTCGTCATGTTTTTCATGATGCCCTATATGTTACACAATTCCCATAAACCTTGTGAGAAAAGTTGTCTTTATTTTCATGTGCTTATTTTCTTTTCCGAACAGAATAAATGTATTTCAGTGTTGAAGTTTAGATTTGGCGCAGTGGGTCGCGCTTTTGCTTCACAGCAAGAAGGTTCCGAGTTCGATTCCTTTCTGTTCGGAGTTTGTATGCTCTCTTCTAGTCTGTGTGAATTCTCTCCAGGTTCTTCAGCTTCCTCCCACCTTCATAAATTTGTCCATAGTCGTGAGCGTGAGTGAGAATAGTTGTCTGTCTTTCATGTGACCCTGCGATGAGATGGCATCTTATCTGGGGTGTACCCTGCCTCTCACCCCATAATTCATGACCTGTGTGGGATAAGTGGCTAAATACGAGATAATTACGACTGTTTTGTCCTTAAGAGGATGAATGAATGAATGAAATTTACAGCTGCATACATGGTCCTGTTCTATCACTTTAACTGAAAGATGGAGGCAGCTAATATGAAGCCTGGGAGTCATTACTCAGGGTTGAAATCAACCATATAAAGCTCTGTAAATGCTTC
This sequence comes from Antennarius maculatus, assembly GCA_013358685.1. Lineage (NCBI taxonomy): Eukaryota > Metazoa > Chordata > Actinopteri > Lophiiformes > Antennariidae > Antennarius > Antennarius maculatus. The sequence goes on from CM023627.1 coordinate 7,870,515, forward strand.
CCATTTAGCCCAAACCTGTGATGTTTAAATTTGTGTTTTGGAGTTCTTAGTACATAGTGAGTAATATAATTATCCTGTACTCACTATGTACTATATTACTCACTAGTACATAGTGAGTAATATAATTATTGTGTGTTTTTTCATGAAGTCCAATCTCCCTCCTCCTCCAGGCTACAGTTGCGGCCTTTGCAGCCAGCGAAGGTCACTCCCACCCACGGGTGGTGGAGCTACCGAAGACGGAGGAAGGGCTCGGCTTCAACGTCATGGGTGGCAAGGAGCAGAACTCACCTATCTACATCTCCCGCATCATTCCTGGAGGGGTAGCTGAGAGACATGGCGGCCTAAAGAGAGGGGATCAGCTCCTGTCTGTCAACGGTGTGGTAGGTCTGACCAGACTTCCATTTTTGAAGCAGCACATGGACAGAAAGGCTGCGCCTGTGCACTGGAGGAAGAAGTGTTAGATTTCTAGTTCTATATGTGAGTGAACAGTCAGGAGACATTAAGGTCAAAGACTTTCACTTGAGTGAGGAGTAGAAAAGTTTTGACATCCACTTGAGAAACTTGAATAAAGCCGACTGTAAAGCTGCTCATTTTCATGTTATATCACAGGGCATTAAAAATGAAGGAATCAGCGTAGGTGCTATTTTTAAAAAGTGCATTCAAATCAGCTTCCTTTAAGTCATCCGACTCTCTTTATCTGCAGAGCGTAGAAGGCGAGCACCATGAGAAAGCGGTGGAGCTGCTGAAGGCAGCCAAGGACAGCGTGAAGCTGGTGGTTCGCTACACCCCCAAAGTGCTGGAGGAGATGGAGGCTCGCTTTGAGAAGCTCCGCACAGCCCGGCGGCGTCAGCAGCAGCAGCTCCTCATGCAGCAGCAGCAACAGCAGAACATGACCTCTCAGCAGAACCACATGTCGTAGGTGAGGCGCTTCATTGCTTTAAGGGTGCGGGGTGGGGGTGGGGAGGGGCACCAGGGACAAAAGGTGAAGCACTAGCCAGTCACACATTTTAGTGGCCTGGGACACATCATGTAGCCTCACTGTGGACAGATCAGCCTGAACTGGGCTAAATTCAGACTGAGATGAGCACAGATAATTTTTGTTTTAGTTTGAACTACAAATCAAGAGATTAATGCATACATAGCAATATATAACAACATCTACTATTTTGAATGTTTTCTGCTTTTAAAGTTGTCTTTTACTGTAAAAAAAACATTTAATGTTTGATAAAATTTTATTTTTTTGTTTTCATTCATTTTATGTTATCTGGTTTGCTTTATTTGATTATTACTCATTGTGGAACTTTTGAATTCAAATATGGTGTAAAACTGTTTCTGGGGTGTAGCTGAAAGGGTAAAAGGATTGCACTCTGCATACAGCAAAGAACCCCTAGATGGGCAGAGATGACGTGGTAGGCGGCTTAGCGCTCCTTTTCGGTTCTATTCTCCATGTACTGCTTCGCTGTGCACTTTTTTTTTTATTACGTGCAGACAGCAGGCATTTAAAAGCCTCATACATCTGTGATGCATCTGCAAATGTAGCTGCCGGTAACCACTGTGCAAACATTAACACTTCTGCTGTATTGTGCAAGTCCTTCTGTTTTCTTAGCTGTAAATTATTCAGGCTTAAACCAATTACATCTGTGGCTCATGCTTTGCAGGTAAGTAGACGCAATGGTGTTGCTTGAAAGCTCAGCTGGGTGGAGAGTCCACATATGTTCTTTTTTGACACTATTTTCAGTCTAAAATCACCAGTTACTGTAAAGCAGACTCTAACTTTCACTCTAATCAGACTAGCTAAATCATATTAAGGTGCAAACTTCTAAGCTTATTCCCTGACATACTAGGGAGGGACATGTCGACGAACTTTTTTGGCTCTGTCCAAATCCCCCAAACACATCACCTGTCATTCACTTGCACGGTGCAGCATGGGAACATGCATTGGATTTTGTAACAGCATGTTGTAGTGGAGTGGCAGATGGAGGCTCTGAGCGGGGGCTCGTGTTTTATCAATGCCGGTATGCTGCCCACAGAGATTTGATTTGGTGGCCAAGAGGCTGCTGACCGAGTGACACGCAGGAGCAGACGAGAACGCAGCATAAGCCAGCGGTTTGTCTGGTATTCATGTGAATGTCACCACCTCCCCGTCCACCTCACACCACCACAACATGACTGGCTGGAGTCAGAATCGAGTTTTATTTCTTGATTGGACATAACATAAAGTATATAATGACAAGTAATATATGATATAGTAATGGATCAGTTGAACAAGGATACAGCTGTAAGATACAGCCACTAGGGTTATTTATCTTAAAATTTGTTTTTAGACTCATCATTACTAACAAAAATGAGTCAGGCGTGACTAAACCTTGTGTGTTGAATCATATGACCTATCACAAATCCTACCCTACATATGGAGAGTGGGTTTTCTCAAATTAGATCAGAAAATGAGTGGTACGTTATGAAATCCCTTAAGCGTATTTTTACCAATGAAAATATCCTGGCAGCTCAAAGAAAATGTAAGAAACATGGCTTGTGCCTTTCAAAATAAAAGTCCAAATTTGCCACCCAAAATGTTGGGTAGCAAATTAAGTCAACCACAAACTACACTGACAGGTTTTTCCCCAATTCAGAGATAAGAACATTAAAATGATGGATCAATGAAAGACAATGATGAACCTGTCATTTGTTAGATAAGTGTCTTACTGTTGGAGAGAGCTTGATGTTGTTGACCTATATTATTATTGAAGGGATACATTAGCAGGCTTCCTTTATTTGCCTTGACTTTTGGGTAGCCTTAAAAGCAGAAGCGTCGACAGCCTAATAGGCACACTTAAAAGCTTTATGACATTAAAGAAAGACATCAGCCTGTCTGTAAGCTCTGAGGAGTTGCTCTCAGTCTGTTTCTTCTTTTTTATGATCTGCAGGTTGTTCCAAAAGAAGAAGAAAGAGTGAAGGAGAGCGATAAAAAAACGTGGATCTCAAAGACCATCTGTTTGCGTTGAGGATCCCAAAGGAATCTCTCCCCCGGGGAGGAAACCAACAAGTCGAAGGATCTTTTGTTTACTCTCTCCTGACTAGTGTATCAACGATTATCGAGCAAAAGCAGAGAGAGAGAGAGAGAGAGGGAGATGTTTGTTCTGAAATCGGTGCTTCGAAAAACAAGGATGAGGAGAGCACTCAGTTTGTCCATTTTAATTTGTATCCCTTCTAACCCGGTTGTGACTCTTACAGGATCTCCTTGTGTTGTTTCGTTTACAGTCGTTTCAGTTTTGATTGCTTACCAACATCCTTTGCACCATGGCTTCACTGCCATTCTGCCATCGGTATCATGTGTACAGTGGTGTTTCTATTGATTCCTCAACTGGTGCTTGTGTGGACCATCTGTTTCTTTTTTGTGTCCTGTTTTGAAGAATTGTGAACTCTTTTTTAACTTCTATTGTAGCAGGAAAGATTTTATATCTTGTAGGTTTAGCAATAACACACATCGGTTCGTTTTTACATTTCACCAGTAAATTCATGACCAGAAACATGCATATAGGAAGAGTTTGGATGCAAATGTAAATTACCATAAAGAAAACTAGGTCTTAAAACACAGTAAGGCAGCTTTTTTCCCCCTAAATCTATTGTTGATTGAAGAGATTTACACATGACAAGAAGATTTAACGTGCAATAACTGATTTATTAGCAATTACAATTAGTTTTGTAAGCTATCCAAACGGAGATTTATTTGTAAGTCATTGGAAAAATAGACATTTTAACCAATCAACCCCGAGGACAGAATGTCAACAATTTTGAATAGAGTGTGAATTAAATCAAAATATATTAGAGTTATGTCTATTTTATAGTTTTAGAGGTCAGAGATCTAACATAAAGTTTATGGTTCCTTTTAAATATTATCTATACTTTTTAAGATTATTTATTTTAATTGTTTTCTATATCAGACTGTATACTAGTTAATATAGATCTGTTCTTTGTATTGCTGTTTTTCATTTATCCCAATTCCTGTGAAGAAAACCTGCTTTTTAAACTCGACCAAACTGGTAGCACAGCTATAGAGGTTTACTTGTCTGTCATCACCATCTTTGGTGCTTAAGTGCTTCATTGTTGGGTTTTGCTTGCACTGCCCTCCCAAGAGATGTCGTCCTTATAAATCTTTGTTTTCTGTACTTTGTCATTTTTTCTGCACTCTTTTTTTTTTTGTTGTTGTTATACTGTGCAGGCTGTACTGCTTTGGCTATTTCTTCTTCTGTTTATCTCAAACGAATCCAAAAAGCATTGATTCCTCTGTGCTAGAGGATTTCTTTTTTTTCCCCAGGAGGAGAGACCATCCAAACATCCAGCTGCATGTTAAGGGAAAATGTTGCTGAGTATTTGAAAGAAAGGGATGATTTCATTTCCATCTTTAATGTTTCCCAATCTACATTAAATATAAAGGACAGCAGAGCAAATGTCTTCATGCGTTAGACACCATGCTGCCACTTATTTTCTACATAAACTGTCAGCACGAGGTCCCTTAATGATGAGCCTTTAGCATGAGGAGCCCTCTGTGCTTTGGTTTTGTAGAAGATATGGCACCTCTTGATACGACCAATCCATTTTTGTATCTCAAAGTCACAGGTAGACTTTCGTAATTAAATTACATTTTTGAAGTTGATGGTCCTACCTAAAAAGAGTTTTAAAAAAAATAATGTTGATATGCAATTGTTATACTATATTTGTATAAATAAATCTATGTGCTTGTGTACAGTGAACGCCTCGTTGACCCCTCATTCATATCCCACATTAACTGTCCATGTCATCAGTATTTAGATCAGGGGTGTCAAAATCATTTTCACCAAGGGCAGCTTCAGAATGTACCCGTCCTCAAAATGCCAGATGTAACGTATAAATGTAGCTAAATGTAACTCGATGTAATGTAAAATAAAAATAACTAGTCTTTAATGTTAAAAACTAAATTTAACTTATTCAAGTTACAAACATACAGTTGAACAGAAAAAATGTTTGCTTGTTGCTCTGTTATAACATAAATCCTTTTAATTTGTCAGGTTATGGAATCCACATAACTCCATCAAGCAAGGATCAAACTGTCCAAGTGAATAAAGAAAAATATAAGGGCGGCACGGTGGGTAGCGCTGTCGCCTCACAACACGGCGGTTCCAGGTTCGAGTCCCGCTCTGTGCAGAGTTTGCATGTTCTCGCCGTGTCTGCGTGGGTTCTCTCCGGGTTCTCCGGCTTCCTCCTACCTCCAAAAGCATGCGCTTCAGGTTGATTGGCCGGTCCCAACATTGCCCGTAGGAGTGAGTGAGTGTGTGTATGTGTGCGTGTTTGTCTGTCTTTGTGTGTGGCTCTGCGGTGCACTGGCGTTGTGCCCGGAGTGTCCCCCGCCTCACGCCCTATGTCAGCTGGGATAGGCTCCAGCTCCCCGTGACCCGCTGCGGCAGAAAATGAATGAATGAATGAACATCAAATACAAGATAGGACATTAACGTTTTTTCTAAATTTTGGGGGGGCTTAACTACTGCATTGTGGGAAATGTAGTTTTTGGTCAAAGCCCACCTTTGACCCATTTATTCTTACACACTCTGACCTTTCATGCTTTCGTGGGCCACATAAGATCCTGTGGTGGACCACATTTTTCCCGCGGGCCTTCAGTTTGTCACGTGGTTTAGACTATGGGGATCAGAGAGATCTGGTGGCAAAAATACTGTTAAGATTTTGAAATGAAAAGGCCAGAACAACACAATGGTCTTTGTGAAGTATGTCTGCAGAAAGGTCAAATGCACGTTCATCAACTCGCTACAAGTGACAATGATAAAAGATCAGCATGGTTTTATTAACTGTGTTTCTAACATCGACATGATGTGGTATATAGAACAGTACAGATGGTTAACATGGTGACCAATTTTCAAGACAAAGGTATTCAGCTGCATAGTTCAATGACTGCATGTGGAAAACAGTTAAGAAAATAAAGTGGTAATAAAATCAATGGATTTGGTGGATATCTTATGAATTTCCATAGCAGTCTAATGAATAATTGATAGAAAGAGACAGAAGAAATACAGATTTAAAAAAAAAAAAAAAAGGGGGTTGTCCCATGAAGGAACACATGAAAGATGCACAGTATACCAAACAAAATGAAGCGACTGCCATGACAGGGAAGGATTTTTATTGCCGGGAGTTGCCAGCAATAATAAAGGTAAACAACACAAGAGTTAAGTAAATAGAGATATACAGACAGCATGACGGTAGTCTGTCTTTTATTTCTAGACAAAAAATTAAAGATAGGTTAGAATAAATTTAGAATAAAATATCTGTTATTACACAACAAACAGAAGTTAGCACATCGTATTTATAGGAATAAAATGAGCTACCAGTGTTTGATCTACACATATTTAAAAATGATCTACATAAAACTTGTCTAATCAGTAACATGAAGGCAGTATTTCTATTTTATTATTACACTCAGCCAAGATAGTATTGCTCATTCCCTGGATGTTATTGCACTGACTCATGGACTGTTGCTTCCACTAAGATGCTGCTGCATTGACTTATGACTGTATTCAGTTCTTTGATGGCACAGTATTGTTCAGAATGGTGGAAGTGTGTGTCTCAATAGACCTATAACATCTTTCAGACGGCAACAGAGTGAAAATGTCTGTGGCCAGACGTCATTGGGTTCTGTGTATGTCCTCTGTGGAAGAAGGTAACTGATGGAGAATTTTATTTAATCTATTTATTTAAGGACACATTAGGAGTCAAATTTAAATATGCTGCATCTTAAGGACACTGGAATCGTCCCTTTAGATATTGCTTGTGAGGGTTTTTATGGTAGAATCCAAACTACAATCAAATTGATAAATCTTTCAGAGAGATTACATAATCACCACAGCCCATTGATTTAACACCAAGACACCTTAATAATTACGGCACTGGGAAAAATATAGTGGCATATATCATAAATGGAGAACCACTGCAGATACAGAAGTTACTGATTTTACAGCTTGTCACTGATTGCTTTAGTGCAGCTGCTGAAGCTGAAGTAATTAAACCTAATGTACCAAAATGTTCCTCTGAAGGCCCGTCCTGGTTTCAGCCCAAAGACAGGAATCTTGATACAATGTGCAGAATCTAATAAAGGGACTCCTGTAATCGGGAGGTATTATACTCAAACGAACAATAAGAAGAAGCAGAAAAGAGAGGCTCTTTTTCACCGCCAGCGTATCACACATGGTGCAATAAGATCTATTTTAGAGCTCCATCTCAAAGAATCAAATCCACAGCAAATGACAAATGCATGAGGTGAGAGGACTCAAGAATGTAGGTGACATCAGTGCAGGTGACAAATCTCTCGCCTGTGACCAATCAGGATTGCAGAGACCTTGAATGTCACACCTTCAGGATCACACTAGTGTTTGGTCATGGCAAAAGGTTCAGTGATGCAAACAGACTTATTTTTGTGGTGATTAAATAATATTCACACTCTTCGCTGTTGTTCCAATTAACACTACATATATGGAAGGTGTAAAATAAACAAACACTTACACATCTGCCCTTATGTAGAGAAAAAAAAAAACAGTTCACACAACCAATATGACTGTACTGTACATCAACCAGAATGTAGGAATAGAATTATATAAAGTGTCATAGTGTTCCAGACAAGTGGATTCGTCAGTTACATGCAAGTGAATTGTAAACACAGAGAAACTTTACAGTTCTTAGATTTTAAATTGTTGCTTCAACATGATCAGCTATCACATGTTGTACTGGTGAAAAGGATAATGTGTTTAACTTGAGGAGGCGTCAGGCAACTTTTAGCACTATTTATAGGTGTGCTGCTTTTGTTATTTTGCTCTTTTTTGTGTGAACAATTACACTCAGGTGGAAAAACAACACCTTAAGAGTGCATAAATAATCTTTTTTTGAGTCCTGTAAAACATTAAGATGCTACCGTATCTTTAATATGTGAAGCAGTGGAACAATATCATTTTTGTCAAATGGCAGATTTATTTCCTCAAACACTCCAGTTAAACATTCATCATGAGATGAGTATACATCTCAAATATGAGTAAATGTTTAAACAGGATTATTGATAATAGACTGTAAATAGTTCCCTGGGTATAAAAACCTACTCATTTTTTGTGACCATTAAAATTTAACCACTAAATATACCAGAAACACTTCCCCCCTGTGGTCTGAGCGAGTAGTACCAACCATGAAATCATTTTTTAATAGTGTTCAGATTAAAATGCAAATAACGAGTGAATGAAATTCAGATCAACCATTTCTGTCTCTTCCTTCCATTTCCCTTGATGTCATGCTCAACATCCTTGATGTGAACTTGCAGTGTGTGTTTTGTGCTTCACACTCAGGGCTGAGTGAATGAGCGCTTCATGAATCACCACCACAGCACAGCCATGGAAAAGGGCACGGCTGACATTTGGAGTGTTGTACACAGAGGTTGGTGAAATAGAAGCTGCTGCTGGAATGTCCACAATGTCACACAGCATCATAACAGAGAGACAGAGCCACTATGGAACTGCTGGTACTTACCTATATGGAGTGTTTTATTTAAGAGGAGGTGTTATTGATAGATGGATGTGAATAAAAGAAAAAATATGGTGTTTTTCTGTAAAAACTGAAGTATATTGTTAGTACAGTAGGCTGAAATGGACAAATATTGGGAATCTGATAATTTGGGTCAGCATAAGAGAACAAATTTTAACTCTTCCCTTGAAAGCATCAATCAAAGCTATTTGTGCTCTTTGTGCCCGTAAGAAAGCTAATGCATCATCATTTGGGTGCATTGTGGGTCGCATCAAACAGAAAGCTGCCTTCAAACGGAGGAAGAAAACGTCAGCTTGATTTCAATATGTGTTAGTATTTTAACATCTGACACAGTCTAATTATTAACTCAACATACATCATGTGTTTTTGTTGTACCAAATATGGTGCTGAAATTTGGTACATTATTTAAAGGCTTTATATTTCTATTGTTATTATTTCCATATGAGAGACCTCACAGAGATGGAGCCTACAGGCAACTTCAAGTTAGCCAGTAACATGCAAATGACACTAAAGCCTCAAATTTTGTAGAGCTTCATTATACTGATTTAATTATAATTTGGTCAGATTAACCCATGGCAATAGATTTCTGATAATGGCAAACAAGCAAATATTGTTAGTGAGGTGTTGGCGTCAAGAATGATTAAGACTAATCATGCAAAAATGCTGATGCGTGCAGGCGTAACATACTCCTGCTCATTTGTCTAATGAACAGTTTTATCATTATTCATGATGAATTAAAGGTCTGTTGCAGCACTGAACTGAACCCAATAAACAGACAGCTGGATGGAGGGAGGGGCTGAAAGAGAGAAAAACAACGAAGGATTTGAAGAAGCCATGGTAACAAATCAAAGGCCAATGCATATGAGCACACGAACAACTGATTATCATTTTAAGAAAACGGTTTTTGTATTTTGATTTGATGTGACTTTATGTGATAACATGTTTTACTCCACTCTACTGTATATTTTTCAGTCACAATATGACTTCCTTTGAAAAATTGTTACGTTTTAATCCACCCAGTAATAATGGAAATTAGAGTAATTTTGCCATTTAAAATAATTTTGCACCAATGTTAACATACCAAAATAAATTAAAACACCCTTCAGAAATATCTACTGGAAAGGTAGCGACTCTTGAAAGGTAGCAGCTGCTACCTGCTCCTCTATGTAGGTAGCAGCTGAGTTCCTAACAGACAGGAGTAAAGATGATCTCTCATCCATCCCAGCATCCGTAACACATGTTCAAACCACTCCTGACTACATCCTTGGACACATGTTCATTACTGGATTGTTCGCTGTATCCTTATATTCTGTGGTGCCGGCTGAGGCCGAGGAACAGCGGTGTTAAGTTGTTACTTGAACCAGACGTCACCAGATCTTTATTTTCACACTAGCTTTTCTAGTCTAGACCCAAATGTCAGCTTCCCTTTGTGTGTGGTATGTGCTGTAAGACTACACCTGAAAACATTCACACTATATCGTCTTGATTCAGTCAAAAATACATTTTTAAAGCTTCATTTTTTAATTTGTTTTAATTTTTAGCTCCTTTGACTTGTGCAGCAGTGCTGTGTTGAAATTTAACTCTACTTGCTATTATATATATTTCAGCAAACCAACAGTAATTAAATGGTTAAGCTCCAGCTCGACAGTAAAATGGCAATAAAATGTTTTTTACACATTGCAATAAAAGATTAAATGAAAAAAATGTTTAAAAAAAACACTCCGGCATTTTATCAGGCTCTCACAGCAATCAGTAATTTAATTACATAGGACTGCATAATTCTGTAAGGTAACGAATTTAAAAACTCACTATTGCACAAAAGAATTAGATGACTTTAATTTTCCTATAAACTTGACTAAAGAAATGATGATACTGTGCCATCATAAAGAGAGTCCCATAAGGGAGGTACAAAGAAAAAATATCCAAAAAGGAGATCATTTGGATTTATTTGTAAGAAGAAAACTTAATTTCAATCCGTTCCTCCAAGGTCACAAATTATGCACAATTAAAGGCCATTTGTTCCCCTCTGTGGTGTTGACAATGTTTTCAATGGTGTTGGTGATGACTAACACTTGGAAGGAACCAAGAGGTACCCATGGACACTAAACACACTCCCCGGAACATCAAAAGCACAAAGGGATCATAAAACCTGGTCAAAAAAATGTGTCAATTTTTTTAAATTTAAATGTGCTCTTATTTAGTCTTTATATTTTTGTATATAAACTATTTGACGGGGGTGCTAGTAAGGGGGCTCATTCAGTCTTCTCATATGTCCTATCAGCAGCAGTTTACCCCTGAGATTTCAGCAGTGTCACATGATGAACAGCATCAGCCGGCATCTATCACTTTCTAATGCTGATCTCTGCACCTTGTTAGCTGGAGACATAATAAAAACCTTCCCAGCTTATTGTGATGAAACCACCTTTATTGAGTTCATTATCATGCAAATCGCGCAACAAGCTGCCATTTGAAATAATTAACATAGCCGCAGTATTAAAAGTATTTTGTCTCTGCAAAAACTTCCTATACGATGACTAATCAGTGTCAAAATGATATCCACTTTTTGAGTTAGATAACGTTGCTCTGAATGTTTGATTCCATTAAAAAAAAAACACCTTGTAAAACTATGAGAAAAACTGTGAGGAATAGCTTTAGGTGTAATTTTCATGTTTCTATTTAATGTTTACGGCATCTGCATGTTTATAAGAGTGAACAGAACTACCCTCTGGTAATAGTTTAGTATTACCTCTCTTAAGGAATGATTGATGAGATAAACGTGGTCACAAAGAAAGAGAGGAAGAAGGGGAGTTCCTGAAGAAATAAATGCAAAAACCTCAAACTTTCAAACAAAACAGTGAGAGATTTAATTTCATAACAACATAGAAAGTAAGAAATTAAAACTGCTTAAATACAACTTCCTGTTGGAATAAAGCAACATGATAATAACCATCATAATTAAATATGTTTCATTGGGTATATTAGTATGTATAGAATAAATGGGCATTTACAATATTTACAATCTCATATACAATACAAAAGCTGCTTGCCACAGGTCCTCGGGAACAGCCGAGTCTCCTTCAGAGTTAGAGCTAGTTCTTATCTCTTGATGCAAGTGCAGCTGGAGGGCACCGGTTTGTGGCAATCCATCCACATCAGCGCCTCCTTCACAAGACGTGGTAGACGGGCCTGGACCCAGGGCTCTCCGGCGTGCAGGGCTGCGAGTCGGAGCTGCCAGGGGAGAAGGTGATCGTGTCTCTCAGAGTCGCCGGTCCACAGTTGGACTCCGCCGAGGACAGGCGGTCCACGATGCTGGAGAGGCACTCCAGACTGGAGGCTCCAGCTGTCTTATCGCCCAGACTCCCTGACCAGAGTAAGAGGGTAAACATTTCATTTTGAGCTACAAAAAAGTAATTCATTTATATGTTTTTATTTAAATCCAAACAATACAGGATTCCAGGGGACACGATAAAGCACACAAGATAGTACAAATGCTGCTCATGTCTGAAGACCTTACCATTTTTCCCATATGAATAGCTATTGCTGTAGTTTGCATTCAGCTGTTGCCACACTGGACTGTTGCTGTCAGCCTGCAAAGGAAAGACAAGACAAATTTACCCTTGAATTCTCAAATAAAACAGCCAGCGATGTGTTTTGTTTGCACAAATATATAGATACACTAAGAGGAAGCAGACACAGGCAATGCCCTTCCTGATTTTCTGGACAGACTAATAAATCCTGAATTCCAAAGTTATGGGCTTCTTTATTTCACATCCACCTTAAAGCCAAAGTGGCAGCCTGCACTCCCTTCCTCTGCCCGGCTCGGAGCGTGGCAAATCGATTGTATCAGTGGAAGCAACACCAGTTTGTGCAAGATGACACTTTCTCCAAGTAAATCTGCAGAAAATCCTGGCAGCGGTGCAGAACATGCAGTCAGGATGGAATGCAGAAAAGCGCCCAGTTTGTCTTGCCAGACTTCAGTGAGGTGGATTTAGTTTGGTTTATTAGGGCTATAAAGTGTCCGTTGGTGGGAAAGTCAATTCTCCATCCAGCATTATAAGTTTTTTTTATATTAACTGACACACTGTCACCTTCAACCTGTTGTCAAGAATAACTAATCATCCTGACTTGTAAAGAAATGTAGAGAGACTTCTAAGACAAGAATATATACACAGTTAAAAGAGCATGTTTTGCAGAGAGAAGCACTGAACTCGAGGTCTTATTTTATTGATTCTAAATTGAAAACCCAGCCTTAATTTTGCAAGGATGTCCTTCATTTTGTCATGTAGGTTAAATGTACGATTGGAGATACTTAAGTCAACAAAGGTCTTTTCAGGTCAAGTTTCTGCAAGGGGAAGTCCTGCGTTGAATTTGGGTTGAGTTTTTTATGTCAAGCTATGATTTTCCTGCCATGTTATGCACAACCAGATGTGTAAAATATGTAGCTCAGAGCTCTTACCATGCCATCAGAGCAGCTGGACAGAGGGCTCCCAGGCTCTGAGCTGCTCTCTCCAGGTAGGCCGTAGTAGTTTTCCACCTGTTCTCGTAGCAGGTCCTGCAGGCTCTCAATGTACTGGATGGCGTTGCGAAGGATCTCCACCTTAGGCAGACGTTGACTGGGGTTAGCCGAGGTGCAGCGTCTCAAGGCTTCAAAAGCGTGATTGACCTTCTTCAGTCGCCGGCGCTCACGCATGGTGGCGGCCCTCCTGCGATCCACAAAGTTGGACTTGCGTTTGCAGGCCTTGCAGGCCCATTGGAGGCAGTGTCCCGGCTGGTGAGGGGCTCCCGGGACCCTGACATGCTCATCTTCATCGGAGCCGGCGAGTTCCATGCCGGTGCCAAACTCTAGGCTGTCTGGAGAAGAAGCACATGCTCTGTCATAGTAGACCTGGGACGTGGAGAAGACATCCATGGTTCGTTGAAGAAATAGGCCTGAATGGATGGAGAGATGGGCGTAGAGACGAGAGAGGAGGGCAGAGAAGTGGGGTGACAGAGAAGACCTCTGAGTGATATGAGGGGTCTGTTGGCCTGGGCCCCCCTTATATGCCCCCAGGCCAGAGCCTAAGGCCCACATTGGCCAGATCTAATTACCATGGCCCATTGGTCCAGCCAGAAGGCAGACTGGGGTTAGCTTAACTCCCACCCTGCCCCATCCCAACTCACTACCTCTCACCCCCCAGTACCCTGCAGAGTTTCCCACATCTGTACTTACTGGTGTTTTCCAACTCATCACCACTGTTTCCTTCCAAAGGCCTTTCTCCTCCAAGGCCGCGATGATACAATGCTTGGGAATGTTTTGGTTGTGTGGGTGAACGTTTGCAGCTTTAAACCAACCCCAAGACCGGTTTTTCAAAGGATTAAAAGTGGTTCATTTTGGTTGATTTATCTGTGGCAGACCTCTGGAGATCAGGTCCTCGCTGACGATGAGCCTGACCTTAGTTATGAAGACATAAATACTAAAGAGAATGTGTTTTGTTTGGTCAAACTGTGCAGAAAAAGAGGGGGATCACTTGTTGGGGTATGCGGGCCAATTTTTACGGTGGAGACAACAGCGTTGCAGATGCAGCCCAGCTGCAAGGGAAGGTGTAACATTTCAAGCCTTGTGAATTCGCATTACAGCGGTAAGCCCCCCTCTAAACACCTACTGCCCGTCACTGAAAGTGCTGTGAACGAGGTGATTCCAGTTTGGCAAACCTCATTAAAACAGTAATTACACAATTAACACTACTTTGCAATCCTTTGCACCAAATTTTAACCATTAAAAGGTACCGACACAAGTCCAGTACTTCAATTCAACACAACAGATGGCTGCCGTGGAACTATTATGGGGAAATGGTTGTTATAAAGGAAGGTTTTAGAGGCTTATAAGGAATGCAAAGTTGATAGAGAGCAGAAATTTCTGCCTGACTTTTCATATGACGAAAGTATGACATTAAAAAAAGTTAAATAAACGTTTCTACAGTCTAAATGATGTCAGATGTTTCAGACATTTTCTTTCAAATTGGGAGAAAATTCTGCATATGATTCCACCAGAAGCCAGATTTTCAGAGTAAAAGGGCTTTTAGAGTTCGACTCCTGATGAGTTTGATGGGCGATGACAGCTCACAAAGATACAAAACCGATATTTCTCACAATGTGCCAAAACGTTTGGCGACCCCCTCTTTCTCTGGGAACCTAAACACCTAAACAAACACCAGTACCTGCTGCCTCTGAATTGCAGTTGGAGTTTGGATTAGGCACAGCTGAAGAAGACATCGGCTCGACTGCGCTTGTAGCTGCTGAGAAGATCAAAGCCCGTTGGGACTGAGAACAAGGGCGACAACGAGAAAACCTGCTATTTATCGATGGCTAATGGAGGTCGGAGTTAAACTGGTGCTGCTCATGTCGCCGATGGGAACGCATTGCAGCTTAAGTGGCGCTGTCATTGCGCGCAGAGCGATGCCGTGAGATCTGTGCGCTCTGCCGGTCTCTTGGGAACTTTGGGTTTGCTGTTTTGTTGTTCTCAAGGGTCACAGACAGAGTTAAGTGAAGGGCAGGGGTTGATCTTTTATGTCCTCCTTCCTCACGTCTGAAAACCCTATTTCTTCTGAACGGCTTCGTCCTTTGACTTAAAATGCGGCGCGTTTGGCGCAAAGCAACAACCCTGAGGCAATATGTCACTTATCTCTGCAGAAATTGATAACCTTCTGAAACATATATATATATATATATATATATATATATATATATATATATATATATATATATATATATATATATATATATATATATATATATATATATATATATATATATATATATATATATATATAAAAACACACACAGTATATCAATCAACATACAAAATGCTGTCAGTAGATGAATTAAAAAATAAGGATAAGAAATGGAAAGAAAAAAATACATTGTTTTAAAAAAAGACTGGTGTTTCTTATAGGGTCTTCTCTCCCAAGTCCGTTTTACATTTCCCACAAGAATTAGAGAAGCAAAAAAAAAAAAAAAAAACATTTTGAGTGGCAACGCCATTTGTTTGGCAGGGAACAGAAAGAGGTGCACCGCCAGCCCCACTGCAGTGAATTCCTTTTTCCTGCATGATATTCAAGCAAAGTCTGGATAAATCAGAGCATTCAGACTTCAGACTTATCCCCTCTCAGCTCGCCTTTCATCGGCTCTGACTTTTAAAACACTGCCTTCACAGCCAAATGAGAATTATATGGTGTCATCAGTAACACCGAAAACCCTGTTAAGTTTGAAAAGAGCAAGGGGCTCTGCTTCTTTGTGGGGAGTGCATGAATAAAATAAGAGAGCTGGGGACAAAACACAGCTGGATATTGAGTATTTACAGAAAATACAGTTGTTATAGAATTCTTATATTAATGTTTTCAATTTACACAATGTGCATGTTAAGGCCCACAGTGAGCCAAATTATTTCAAGGCCTGTTCTTTTTCTTGGTGAAGTCATTACCAAACAGGCATTAAATTAACCGATACCCACAGAGCTGCAAAATGTAGTGAAGTACCACAGAGAGTGGGAATTGGCAGGAGCCTATTAAAATCAGATTACTGTTCGGGGATATCGTGTTTCTGTCGGGTTCCTGCAGAAAACAGGATATTTGGTATAGCTCTGATAAAAAGAGCTAAAAGGTCACTTCATGTTTTTCAGCTTGGGGATGAAACAAGCTCTTTTTTTTTTACCCGCATAAAAGTGCAGGTAAATTTGATCTGGTGTCCTGGTGCGTGACGTGCCAGTCGACGGGATGATGAGCAGAATTAGAAAAAAGAGATAAAGAGCCAGATACAAGTCAGAAAGCTTGCAGAGGATACAGAGATTGCAAGTGTGGTAACAATATTATTATACAGCAATGCTGCTAAAGAGCCTCACTAGCCACCATATTCAAAAAGTGATCCATTAGTATCGTGTGTTACTTAAGTGTTACTTAAATGTTTTAATGGCTGTCACAAAAAACCCTCTGAACTGTTCAATGGACTTTCCCAGCATCTTCAACCAGTCACTCAACACCAAAAAACTTTTATATAGATTGGTTTGAACTTTTTAGTTTTTCCTCATGGATTAGAAAAGGTTTGGTGGGAAAGAAATAATCAAAAAAAGAAATAGTATTAAAAGAACTTAAAGTACTTCAAATTTGTTTGCAACTCTAGCATTTAAGTACATGTTCTTCCATTCTTTTACATTTTCTTCTTTCGTTTACATCTTTGAAACACTGTAGCTTTGTATCACCTCTGTCTCCAGCTTCTGATAAGCCTATAACATGTGTGACACGTTACACGGACATACACACGTGTGTTTGTTGCGTGTCTGCAGGCCTGAGAAATGAGTCAGAGTCACAAAGGGCAAGAAGGGCATTGTGTCATCTGCAGAGATCTGAGGGAGACCAGCACACCCGACATCACCAACAAACATCCTCACCTCACGTCAATACACTGTGAACAAGCCTCAGAGGACTCCCCCGCATCACAGCAGGCATTTTAATAGCAGGTGATGATGAATTAAGACCTCTTTTTGCTTCATTATCCCAATGGGCTTTTCGCTCAGGCCTCCTGCCTAAGTTTCCATGTCCCTAATATGTGATTGGGAGGGAGAAGGGAGGCACGCTGTGTTCACAGAAGGACTCAAGTTACTGTTTTGGGATCAGTCCTGCTGGAAACCAGTTGGAGCAAAGAGAGCCAGCCTGGCAACAACTATTCCGGGCCAGATTTTATGGACTTCTAATAACCGTGAACGGTGGAGGAACTGGTAGATTTTGAACTAGTGGTGGGCATGTTTTTTTTTTAGATAAAACTCAGACATACAGGGATAGATTTGCAGACAACATTTAATCCCTCCTTTGTGTCTGTTAAAACATATTTTTGTGACAATTGTCATTTTTGATATTTCTGTCCACAATTATATATGATCTGCTTCTTGTACTTTTATGGCATGTCCTTAAAGATAGAGGAATACTTTGGTTTAGGATATTGCAAAAGAATCAGTTTATTTTCTTGGTCAGTTATGTACAAATACTTATTTTATTAAAGAGTTTATGTGCTTCTGAATATAAAATAAATAAAATCTTTACAGCACATTATTATAAAATATGTACAAATTTGTTGCTTCTGCTGTGCAAGTGAAGGCTACATAAACAAACAGAAGTCAGAATGGCTGAATCGAGTGGAAATAATTAATAGATAAATAATGGAAATTTCAATATATTAAAATTGTGTCACATCAAGGTCTCAGATTTACATTTCAGTTTTCTGACTCGTCCTCCCGGAAGGTGATTTTCTCATCGTTGGTGATGCTGTTCACTATGGATGACAGACGCAGGAGACTGGAAGATGCAGAAGACTCACTTGTTCCTGGAACAAAAAGGAAAATCACTTTCATTTATTTATCTAAGAATTCCTTTATTTATTATTTGATTTGTTATTTACTCATACCTCCCCTCTGGTTTATCAATGTTGTTGTGGAATGGTCAGCAGAGGCCGACCAGGTTTCTGGAGCCTTTTTCCACTGGTACTCATTGTGACTGGCCGCCTGTTGAAACACCCAGACAAAGTCATTACAGCACTGAGTGATACTGAAAAATAAACACAAACACTCCTAGGATAAACCAGAAATAAGCCTAACATTTTTAGACAGTTGTGTAAAAGTTCAAATAAAATTATAGAAATGAATAAGGATTTGAGGATCATGTGGTTAATTAACATAGAGCTACAATATTAAGTGGCCCTACAATACCAGTTATAAATTTATCATTACAACTGCAAGTTAAATAAAATATCATGTTGTAACAGACTACAAACAAGTCAGTAAACACATCAAAATGTCATTGAAAGCACCACAGATTCTTAAGCTGTGATTTTATAGGGATGGTCGAGATACAGTCCACAGTATAAGAATCTAAAAGGGAAATCTGAATGCCTCAAACACGCTGAAAAGTCTCCTAACGTACATGTGATGATCCAGTGCTGCCTTACATTGTGTTCTCTGTTGTTAAACTTATGTGATGACGCGTTTTGCGCTTTCTCCTGCTCGTCCAGACTCTGCAGCAGGTCCTGTAGTCGCTCAATGTAGCTGATTGCGCTGCGTAAAATCTCCACCTTGGGAAGCCTCTGGTTGGGGTTGGCCACGGTCTTCCTCTTCAGCGCGTCGAAGGCCTCGTTGATCTTTTTGAGCCTCCTTCTCTCCCTGAGCGTTGCGGCCTTGCGTCTGTCCGTGGGCGCCGATTTTCTCTTGCAGATTTTGCATGCCCACATGAGGCACTGACCCTCGCAGTGCGCACGAAGTCCCGGGGGCGCAAGGACGTGCTCTTCCCCGCTGCTTTCCCCCCCGGTTTCGGACGGAATATTATCCTGGCCCGGAGACAGCGGGCTGTCATTGCCGTTGTACAGAGGAGACACCCCCGCCATGTCCAAGTGCTGCAGTGGTCCATGATTCCCTTCTTCCAAATAACGCAAATCATTGAAAAGATAAGGATTGGTCTCAAAAAGGTCCATCATATTGTTGCGCCCCTCTCTCTGTTTTGACAGTAGGACTCTGGCATTTAAACAGTGCAGCAGGGACACAAGTCACCAGGCTTAAATATAGAATGTGAAACTCTATCCAACGCTTTGGCTGTCACACTGCATCAAGCATCTTTTTTTTTTTTCTTTCGAACCTTATGACTTTGTAGAGGAAACGCACGAACATTAAGACCTCTACAAGCGATTGAAATGTCACCTCAGGTTTCACGACAGGTGCTTTAAATATCTGCATCCGGACAAAACGGCAACACAGAAATATTTCTCAGGCAGCCACTGAGAAAACAACAGTTTCAGTGCCAGTTTCATATGAGAAACAATTTATAATGGTTTTATAATTTGTAATTAATAGATTTATTAATGAAAAATGTGCAGCAGTAGGTGTAGCATTTATATACTTCATCAGGTCACCAAGTTTGTTTTCATAAATGTTTATAGTGTTTAATCTGGAGCATTATGGATATGTAGCTTTTTAAGAAAGTAGTTTATAATCCATAACACATCTAGACACATTGTACCCAACATGAGTACAAGGCAGGAACATATGTAGACTTACAAGTATCCAGGATGACCTGGGTGGCAGCTGTGACTGAACTGTAGGTTTGACAGCTACATTTTCCTGCACTGTTGAAACTTTTCTTATCAGTATGTTACCCACTTTACACACAGTCAAGGAAAAAAAACAGATTTCAGGATCTCATGTAATCCCTCAGACTCTATCCGTGTTTGTGCAAAAGCTACTTGCAAGAACTAGCAACTAGCTCATGAATATGGATTATGTCTCAGATGAAGAGCTGGTTATTTTGTCCAGAAGTTGGTGGAGACTAAAACAGAGCCAGAAGACAACTATGACCTTTACATTCACTGGGGAAACAAATATATTCACAAATTGATCTGCTGAACTGTTAATCAACAGGATAGCCATTAAAAGGTAATGTTATGTCAGTGTCATGTTGACCTGACACATCGATACGCTGCATAAACATGACTGTAAGTTGCTCTGGATGACATAAAATGAATGTATTTTTTGCAATCTGGCAACACAAAATTTATAATAAATTGTTTCTTTAAGCCTTTTTTGACAAATTTGCTTTGAAAACTCCAACATCAACACAGGAAATCAGTCATTTAATGAATTTACAGATATCAGAACTCAATGTGATGTTTTGATTTGTTTTTTGAATTTTAAGCTCGATATGTTTTGAACACACAGAGAGAGCATAATATCAATCGTGCCTGAAGCCACATAATCCTTTACACATTTCTGATGTGTTGTGTCTGTCGATCCAGTGGTAATGATATGGCTGATTGTAACTTGTTGAAATTCCCAATATAGATAGACTGGAATGTGCAGAGTCAAAACAGTGTTGAGAAATGCACGTTATAAATAGAAACATGGCTCACTGAGCTCAGATTCATAAAAGGGATAAAAGCCCGTGAGGAGGTCGTATATAGCCTGTGGCATTTTTTTTTTTACCGCAACCTTGAAAGGTCTACGATTGGAAACTTCACAGGAATGCAAAGGACTCCTATTTTTGTATGATGCAGTTGTAGTGGGGTTTTACTTTTACCTCATTCATGTCCCTGCCCCCTCAGTCCCAGCTTCTGTTACAATGTTGTGTCAGGCTGAGAGTCACGGGTGCCTTTCATCATTTGTCAGGGTCTCTGAAATACTATTAGCCGCAACATGTTGCCTCTGAGCCACATAACTGACATGCAGTTGAATGAATGTGTGTTTTATGTGTCAATCATGTGATATTACACAGAATGTTTTGAAGAGCACTCGAATGAAAAACAGTATTCATATCTCCTAAACTCCCATTATCGTGGAATCATAAAGACTGCATGAGCACCATGGGTGACATGAAGGTAAAATCCAAAATAAACAGTGTTAACTGCTATTCTATACGTTTTTTTTTACATCACCCTTGTGATTTATTAGCAATTTTAACCAAAATAGATTTGAGTTGTATTCATCTTTTATTGTGTGTGCGTGGCTTTCTGTCTCTGTGTGGCTCCGTGGTGCACTGGTGTTGCACCCGGAGTTTGCCCCACCTCACATCCTTAGTCAGCTGGGATAGGCTCCAGCTTGCCATGACCCACGCAAGCGAATGAAGCGGTCAGAGAAAATGAATGAATACTTTACTTTGTATTTTATCTTGTTGTTCATATTTATTCAAAAATACTTTTAAAATGTGGTTTTAATAAGAACAAACATATTGCTATATTAGTAATATAGCAATATGATGATGGTGATGTTAAAAGTCCCTGATTTGTCTGTATTCATATGACTTCTGATAAGTTTACATGCTATATGTTTCAGGCTGAACTGGGTTTTTGTCTTTAGATATGATGTGTGGCATAGTCAACAGTAACTCATCATATTCTATGACATCAGCACATCTGCAGCTTCTCCATCCTGAATCTCTTCAAAGTCAATAACAACAACAACAACAATAACAACAACAACAACAACAGTTTTTAGATTAGATTTATTTTAGATTTTGATTCAAACGAAGAAGTCACAATTTTCCCGACACAGAAAGGAACACAAGATCTTTCAAAGGTAGACATGTTGTAAAGGGAATGGTGTGAACACTGTAAACAATAAAAGTATTCATTTAATGATGTAGAATGTCCAATATTTGCCTCTGAGATGTAGGTGTGTTTAGTATAGAGTACAACAGCATGTACTTTGGTAAAGTACAAATACCTCTCATTTTTACTTATTACTGTTTGGATAAATTGTATTTACAGAAAACTATATTTCTTCCCCTCTGATTAAAATTGTTGCGGTAATGAATGAACTAATGGAACGCAGATCTGCCCACGATCAATTAAACCAAGTAATATGGATCTGCTGATTGGATACCATGCTGACTCACTACTACAACCCACTGAAATGGTCTGAAGGAACCAAACCCTAATGAACCTCATTAGCCCCAGCTATGGAAGTAAGGATGCCTGCTGGGAAGAGGCTATTAGTTTTTCCATCAAATTCTTTCCCATCAAACAGAGCTCATTATAAACAGGTTTACTGGTGGTGAGGGTTATATTTAAAGGTAATCATTTAATTGTAATAGAAGATGTCCCTAAATTATGCCAATAGGCCAAAATACACGAAAGGAATGTGGATTTCATTTTGTTGAACACATCTCCTGCAAAAACAACTATTTTTAATTCACAGCACTATTATAATTTGCAAGTAAAAGAGGTTAATGTTCAGAGAAGGTTTGATGTCTTTGTTTCATTTTGAAAGGGTCACCACTTTTTACCTTGTGTTGGTGTAGTAAAAAGGTTTATCAAAGTAATATTACTTGTCCTTTTATGCAATCGCGGGCCACATAAAATGATATGGCGGGCCACATTTGGCCCCCGGGCCTTGAGTTTGAGAAATGTGCTTTAGAGGCTCAAAAACATATGGCTACACAGGTCTGGTAAAGCATGGAGCATCCATTTTTATGGTTGAGGAGGCATTTGACACCTGAGGGTAGCGACGCCTTCAGTGGACAAGTAACCCGTGGTTTGAGAGATTGAACACTGCAAATTTTATTCACAATTTTGACACCTCATTTCATGGATTTGACGATTTTTTTAATCAAATGTTGCTGACTGGTTAGTCACAAATTTTCCTGTGGTATGAAATGTATGTTAGCTGCCAAATGATGCAACATAAATAACCTAAATCTTTTACACTCCTGCCCTGGATGTGCCTATTTAAAGTCATAAAATCATTTCCAAGTATGTCAAAATGTGACTTTTTTTCTGCTTCTGCTTGTTAGTAATGCCAAAGACAAGATTTTTCCCTCCCAAAGGTGTTTCCTTGCCGTTCATGTTGCAGGACACCAAAAATAAATTTCATTTTCAGAGTGTATATTTGCAAAGTGCAGCTCAAACAATTGTTAACCAGACAACCTGTGTGGGTGTATTACTGCATATATTAAACACATATGGTTGCTCGTACAATAATCGAGAGTGGGATGTGTGTTTTGGTGTGTCTGTGCATGTGTGTGGGTGTGTTTAGGAGTGTCAGTTGTTGCTAGTATTTTGCCAGTTAAGATATATTTGCATCCCACATTTGTCATAAAAACCTAAACAAAAAAACTCTAAAAAAAACAACAAGAAACAGCTTTGGTGCAAAAGAAATGACAAATGAGAATGACTTAGCTGTGATTAAAAATCTATTTGGTGAACTGCTGATTTTAAATGGCTTAAATATAATAGATTTCAATTTCAACCTGGTGTCAGACCCCAGTTGTCCTCGATCACTGAGCGGAAATAAAAGGTACACTCTGGAGATGAATGGAGTTGTGTCCCTGCTGTGCCCCAATCGTGTCTTCTCTTCCCAGGTCTACTGTGCATTGTGAACCAAACCATAAATTCCCGTCGGTGTCAAGGGGTTGACGGTTCAGCTGTCAGGGAGAATCATGGGATATCCAGGTTAGAAAGTCATACTGGAGGATTTGGCCTCAGTAAAGTGTAAATCCATCTAGAATTCAAAGATACTCGAGTCGATGGCTCTTAGCTCTGATAATAAATATTGAAAACCTCATAGCAGCACTACAGTAATTACACCAGAGGATGTCGGATGCTAATTTATGTGCTATAAGCTAAAAATCGGAATAGTTTAAAATTTAGGATTTTCTTTTTTAGACAATATTATAAGAGTTGTTAAATAAGATTAATTCAAACAACTTCTTATCGGCATGCTAATTATGAAGCAATCATGAGATTAGCACAAAGTAAGATGGGAGAAAACAGACAGCTTTGCCCTGTCCAGGTGGAACAATTTCCAATAACCAATACTTCTACAGTTCAACAATCAATAATACTTAGTGTTTTTTGTTTGGTAACAACAACTGTTCAGTAAAAATAACATTAAATATGATGTGAAAGCTAGCAACATTATCTAAATTATCATGAAGGAAAGGGGAGGCAGACACCCTGCAAAACCATTTCTTAATTTTGTGCTTCATGTGCTCACCAAGACTTCTATTAATAAAATTTAAGAAATCTGTTGTGCTTTTATCATTTAATAAAGATAACAACTCGATATTTAACTTGATAAAGACTAGGAAGAACTGATATCTTTATCCTGTTGTATAACATGCTATCGGGTAGTTTATAAATTAATGAGGCATAAAAATACGTCGGCAGCTCCTCAATTCTCCAGCATTAAAATAGGACATGATCTCAGCAGGGAAAGATAGTAATTCTTCTAGTGGTTCAACCATTTATTTTCTTGAGTGAACGATTGATTAGGAGCTTGAGGAGGTGGAAAACAGATAAGAACAGACTGTGTTTCTGAGTCCTGCTAACTGTACAGATTGTAATTACTTTTAAAAAGAGCTTCATGGAGTATTTTCTCCTGATTGTACTGATTTTTGGGGGGTTACCAAATGCTTCCTTAGTTGCGTTTTTTATCTCATGAAAAGAAATATTAAGTCTGACAAAAGCAAAGAGGATGCTTAAAAGTCCATGAACATTATTTAAAATCCATAAATGAATTATATCAAGACAAAAATACTTTGTGTGAAATATCACTGGGTTGAATTACACAGATTTACTTTAGAAATCCTACTGCTAACGCAGCCTCTTTGTAATTGACTGTAACAATGTGATTTATCAGCCCCCACTTTATTTGGGGGCTGACTTCACTCTATTCTGTTTCACTCACTTCAAATTCCTAGACGGTATCAAAAACAAACAAAACAAAAAATTCCTGCAGGATCCATGTGATTTTTCTCTTTCCACCAAGTGTTAGAAAAAGGATCTGGTTCAGACCAGTGCTGACATGTGGGTCACAAAGAGAACTGATAATGGATGTGAACTGTAGGACCTCATCTCTCTCTCCAACCCCATCTTACACCCCCCCACCCCTTACTTAACTGGACCTCCTGACTCAGACACACTCATTGCGCTGTTTTAGAGGAAACTCTGATCACCGTGACAGACACACCGTATATAACCCGGCTCCACACCTGGGATATGAATTAGCCTATCAAGGGTTAAGTACCCTGGTCATGGGCCCGATGACAATGCCTCACCTGGGATCAGGACCCTTCGACCTTCAGGGTCTCCTGCCCACCAACTCATACTGCAAAAAGAGGCTGGTGGATGATAAAATGAGGGCTCATATCTCAACAAAGTTATGGATTTTGTGTCAAAATAAAGACTGCAGGATCCTCACTGTTGTCTTCATTTTTTTCTCAGGTTGTAACAGAAAGAACAGAACTGTCACTCATAAGACAGTTGCATAAACTATTCAAGCAAAGTTTTTAATAATTCACTCTGTCCTGTCTAGGAAACTAATAATCTTGTCAAAACAACACAATGTGTGACAGATAAGTGTGTTTATATTACCTGCTGGGGTGTATTACTCATGCTGGCATTCTCAAAGTGAGATAAGCAAACATTAATTTTTTTTTTCATGTCCTCACTCCAGAATTTCTTCTAAAAATGCAGCATTTTAAAGAGATTCTAGTTTATTTCTGAAGTGGACTTTTTTTTAATAAATAAGACATTAGCCAGAACCCTCCTGGTAAACATAAACAACTACTTGCTTTTCACTAGACCCGGGGCAAAGAACAAGCTATGGTGATGTCACTATGGTGACATCACCACACATCAGTGTTCATATACTGTGTGTGTGTGTATATATATATATATATATACATATATACATGTATATATACATATATACAGTATATATATATATATATATATATATATATATATATATATATACTGTATATATGTGTGTGTGTGTGTGTGTGTGTGTGTGTGTGTGTGTGTGTGTGTGTGTGTGTGTGTGTGTGACTAACACTGGATTGTGCTATTAATTTCCCCTAGGGAATCAACACAGTATATAAAATAAATAAAAATATTAGAACTGGATCCACATAAAATTTTATCAGCCATTCTTTGGAGTCACCATAAGATACAATTTAAATTAAAAAAAAAAAAAATATATATATATATATATATATATATTGCAGGCAAAACAAATGTGTTAGATCCTGTTACATCCTGGATGTAAAAATAATAATAATAATAATAATTTCATTTCATGAATTATTTCTCCTATCTTAAGTAACTAGCTGTTTTTCATAACCAGTCAGTATAAATAATTACATATTAATCTCAGATAAATACTATAACATTCTAATTTTACCAGATATAATATTCTATAGTACGAGTACAGGTCACCCTGTAAAATCATTGTATTTTCAGGAGATTATTTTGCCATCAGCAGTCAGTAATAAAATGCCTCTTGTGCTTCTATTTCTCTCCACACTCATTTAAGATAACTCCCCATGTCTTCACAACATTATTTCTCAAACTTCTGCCTTACATTATGAGCATAAAAGAGATATTACGACAATAATGTGGAAGTGGACGTTCCACTTCCATACCCGCACCACATAGGAGTTATCTTGAGAAAAGCTGACAAGGAGCATTTCTCTCTCAGCTTGCAGGAGGTGGGAGAATTCCATGCATAATGTTTTTGAATTCAAACACATAAATCTCAGCCATTCCAGGAGAATACAGCACACTGTCTCCGCAGTAACACACTGTAGGAGTTTAAGTGCCCAACATTATGTTAGGAAATGCAAAGTAACTGGTTTTGTGTTATTGTCTTGTGTTATTGGGGGAACAAAAGCCTAAATGTATATATGTACAGAAATCCTCGGTGCCTTCCTGCACTTGGCAGGAACAGTGCCAGTCAGGGCGAATGTTTTGCCTTCATGGCTCCCCAACTTTGGCCAACCAACCTCTGAGACTGACATGGGCAGCCAACATAGTCGCTGCTATTATGATAGTATCTCCAACTGAAAACAAAGCTAATCTCTTTGGCCTGGCTCCTTCCAACTCACAGACCAGACTTGAGCAACGCCTGGAGTGACTGTCTCTGGGTCTAAGCTAACAGACGGCTCTTCTCACTCGTGCCCTGAGCTGTGGGTTAGACGTCGGGCTTGGGTTTCAAAGGCAAAAGGGGAGGCAACGCTGATGGCATCTGCCTTCTCTCGAATAGACGACCCAGGGATTCAGTTCAAAGGCCGAGCGGCTGAAGTGCATCAATTAGCAAGGGAAAGAGCTCGCTAACTCGCCTGTTTGCCAGCTAACTCTCTATGACCTCAGAGTGCTACATTATGAGGCATGTTGAGAGTGTTGCACACTGGTTAGACAATGTCAATAGCCCCAGCAAATGGACTGGTATTGATTGACTGGCTTAAAGGGTTGCTCCTGCAAATGGATGCACAGAACTTCACGTTTACTATCGAGAGAAGTGGAGGTACCATCAACAAGCCAGCAGATTTAAACAGCTGCTTACATACCATTTTTCAGCATTGTTTCAATGGGTTGCTGTTGTAACAACCACAGCGAACAGGCCAACTGCAGCATGTCACCTGACAGCCAATGTTGATTTAGTTTGCAATGATCCGAAGGGCCCTCCTGATTGATCCTGTCCCCAAGCAAGTGAATGATGAATAACGTTAGCCTATTTGCCACTCAGTGTGTAGGTGTTTGGTGTCACCAGATACAGTCACTGATCAGATCTTGAGGAGGGCACTGGCCTTGACCCCGCAGCAGATGATAGGAGACTTGTCGTCTGGCTAGTGAGGTCAGAAACCGACCCTGTTGACCCCAGTCTGGCCGTCTGTGTTCCACTACAGCTCTGGTTCGTGTAATTTTCAAGTGCCTGAAAAGGCGAGCATCATCACTGATGCTTCTAAGAAGCCAGTTTTATTGCTCAGAGATCGGAATCTAAAGGCGAGTGATATTTTTCAAGAACAGCTTTCAATGTTTCTTTGACGTCGCAGCCTGTAAATGATACAGCAGATCGTCGCTATCATTAATATCACACTGCCTCTGGGAGTCGGATATGCAGCCTGCGATAACACAGAATGAATCCAATCATCAGCGAGTGTGACTGTAGCCATGGCAACATTGGTGACAATAATCCACTAATATTAGTTTTTCCTGAAGACTCTGAGCCTAGAACAAAGCGTGTTTTCTTACAATGAAAATTGGACTCTTAAATAACAACAACAAAAGGATTTTTTGAGGGGGAGGAATGAAGTGGTTGGCTCCAAGAGAAACTAATAGGATATTGATGAATGTCAGTGTTGACTAGTGGGAGGAGGGCCACTGCTGCGCTGTATAATTGGTTATATGGGGTCTATCATTAAAATAACAGACAGCAAATATACTGAGGCTTTGCCTGTACGTTGGCAATAACATGATAGCCATAAAGCCAGTGTGGGTAAAGAATGCAGCCATGTCTGGCTCAGTCATCATGAGGAGCCTTTGTTACCCAAAACCCATGTGTTATCCTGTTGATTCACAAATGTTCCTGATGTGAACCATCCACCTGATGCGTATCATCCACAGGCAATGTCATTAAACATGGACTCAGTTCAGTTTCTCTATTATTGTGTCCGTAGGTTCTCTTTGGAGTTGATTGATTGGATTGGATTGGTTTCTAAAAATGACCTTGGAAGGGAGGGACAAATATTTATTACCCTGTGTGTGTGTGTGTGT
This sequence comes from Antennarius maculatus, assembly GCA_013358685.1. Taxonomy (NCBI): domain Eukaryota; kingdom Metazoa; phylum Chordata; class Actinopteri; order Lophiiformes; family Antennariidae; genus Antennarius; species Antennarius maculatus. The sequence continues at coordinate 7,899,141 of CM023627.1, forward strand.
GTGTGTGTGTGTGTGAGTGTGTGTGTGTGTGTGTGTGTGTGTGTGTGTGTGTGTGTGTGTGCGTGTGTGTGTGTGTGTGTGTGTGTGTGTGTGTGTGTGTAGACAGTAGTAACTCCAGTTACCGGTTTACTACTCTTAACTCAAAATAAATCGTCTCCATTTAAAATAAGAGAAATAATTTTAATAAGTTCCAACCTGGTAAAAAAAAAAAAGCCCCAAACCCACTAAATAATGACAAGATGCGGTCTTGGCTGAGGTTGTATCTCTCCGCCAACTAGCAGTGGCGTCCTGATGGTATTTTTTTTATCAACTAAAAGACATGCATACTCTTCCAGTGCATAATTAAGGGGAAGCTCAATGCTTTATTCACCAGGACCGAACTCATGCAGCCTGCGTCTACCCGGATGGCCGGATCGTAACCCAGAAGTGGCCTTCGTCTTCGCATTCGTCCATCCCATCCCACACACACGGAGCCATTACGGCTTCGTCAGACACAGCCGTCATGGCTCCGTGTGTGAAAACAAACGTCTGATATTACTGTTTGATCACGGAATTTCCAAGGTGATATCTACAGTATATATTGGTGATATCTGGAAGTTTAGTCAAATGTGGTGCAGATCCAAGTAGTGTCCGATAAATTAGGCAATAGACAATGATCTTAATTATTTTACATATAGAATTATGCAGTGTCATCCTAGCTGCTAAATTAATGCACTAATACATTTTGATGAACTGTTGGTTTTTGACATTTATCAGGAATAAGCTTAAATATAGTCTCAGGTTTGAAACAAACAGGTTTTAGTCTATGACGCTGAAAAAGTAAACATGGATCCACAAATTAAAATAATCACACGCTCTTGTTAGAAGAAGGCCTCATTTTAATTACAGTGTTACGACACTGCTCATCAAAAAGATTAAATATTGCGACATGTAAACAGTCCAATCCAGATTGGATTGTTTACATGCAATTCAGATATAATGAATGTGGATGATAAATGACACAGACAGTACTTTGCAGTACTATTTAATGATGATCTGTTTATTATAATTGGAACATCATTGGTGCATCTTACTTATTGTGAATTAGGTAAATAAAAAAAATTAAGGCTTTTTTTTCCACAACAGTTAGTTCTGAACATGAAAATGTTGAACTTTAAGTCGAATTTGATATGGACTCGTTTGGTCTTAATATAATTCAAATTTGTGTGTGAATTGTAATGCAAAGGTTCCTTTAAAGAAAAATCACAATTTTCAGAGGCCCACAACACAGAATGTATAATTTTTAAGAATCGGTAATGCAAAACAGTTGTTCCCAGGATTTATGTTTTCAGTTGTTTAGTCTCATGTGAAATAACCTTCTCAATATAAAATTTATTATTGTCTGAAAGCTTTAAATTAAATTTGATTTACAACTGATCCCTACTATGTTAACCAATGAGCTGAAGGCTGTGTGAACACAAACGTGTGTGGCCCACAAAATGTAAGAGAATCCTGAGATTCCCACTTTTGACATTAGTGTGAATTATTCTCAACAGGTTGCTCTCCACACCCAAAATCCTCTGGACTAGCATTACTGTCCAAACACAGGAGAGGGTAATTGACAATTGATGATTATGTATGTGTGTGTGTATGTGTGTATACTCTTGCTAGTTAAGCCCGAGGATGGGATATGCAATGCTGCCGGCATTGAAAGCATGTTATTTTGGTATCACAATATTGCTGAAAGCATTTTCCTTGTTCACGTGCCACAGGAAAGAACTGACAAATGAGGATCAACTGTCCTGCTGAGGTGCCACGCAAGCATGACTCCACGTACATGCAGGCGCAAACTATTTTACACCAAGCTGTGTGTTGTGCATGCCACCGGATCTGAAGGTCATCACCACCTGTTTGATGCAATAAAAAAATCTAGTGTTACTGATGTGGAAGTTATTGGAGATAGTGTTTCACTGTGTGCATGTAATAGTAGTGCAGGTGCATGTAGGGCATTGGTCAAATGGGTGTAATATTATTGATAGAGAAGCATCAGTCTGCACTTTACAGCTATTTTATTTTAATGTTGTTTGGTGGGATATAAACAGGAAGTCATTTAACGACACTTTCTTTTTGCAGAGAACGGTGCAAATAATGAGCCTTAATCTGCTGTAGTAAAATAACCGTCCATCCAAATAAAAGCCAAGGCATGCCTGCTGGATTGGCTAAGAGATAAAAAATCAATTGCTTTGAGAAGAAAATATCTTCCTCCAGAGGAAGTCCCTGGCTGAGATTTTAGGGGGTGGTTACCCTTAATGACTTAATCCAAGAGCAGTCTCAGCTTTTTGCTTGTGTGTTTGTGGGAGTGTAATCCTCGCTGTGAGACTGGAGCCCAGAGCTGACCTCACTGTTTGGTTTCAGTGGGTCTCCGGGGCCCCAAGGAGGTTCTGGGATTGGTCCTTCGAGCCAAGCAGTCTAAAACGCTGACATGGAGGCTGGGGTCCGTGGGGATCGCCGGGCCCTAGCTCCTGTTACCGCCAAGTTAGTCACGGTCTGAGAGATTTATGTGTGGAACAGTAGTGAAGGCTTGGGTTGCACAATACCACAAAGATATTGCGATATCAATCCCCTGCAGTATTGAACTTGCAGTGCTACAGATGCCCAGGTATAGATCTGTCTGTGTGTTTATTATAAATATCAAAATGAATGCATTTCTAATGGAGGAATAAGTTATGTCACTTTCTGCCCAAAGGTAACATAAATTCAGTATCAGTAGTGAAGGTTCTCTGTGATTATAATTTGAAATGGCTGATTTGAAAGGATAATTTTCTTATCGCATGCAGGCCCTGCATTACTTTCAAAAAAAACTATTTCCATAATTCAAGCAACATACACATTTACACAAATACACCATGAAGTTACGCTGTTGCATAAACACCATTTTAGCCATAAAGACCTTATGACAGTTAAAAAACAACAGTAGTGCAACAAATTCATCTTCAGTAGTCTGCAGTGAGAGAAAAAGAGCCATCAATTCTAAAAATCACTTGTCGCATACTAATGTAAGTGTTATAATAATGTTAATTTCATTTTGTGGAAGAAACCCAGCTTATTTTTATATCTCATTGCAACAACGAGGTATAAAAATAAAAGGATCAAATGCAATAATCCATGTAAAATAGTGTGTCCTGTAAAATTGTTCAGTCAGTAAAAATCAAAACAAAACTGGATAATTTATAAAATTATAAAACACATTAAAATAGTGCAGCATTGTAGAAGTGTGAGGTAAGCGGCAAAAGAAGTTTCAAGACTGCATTCACAATGTTAGTTAAATGCTACAGTGAGACATTTTTTAAGTATCTTTAAAAAAATAATTAGCAAACTGCTTCCCTGATATCTAGTGTATTCTGTAGTTTGGGGCCATAATTAAGTTGCATGCATGAATTATTTGGATTGCTTCTGGGAACATCCAATAATCCAACAGCAGATCTCAGTGTCCTCGAAGGGAAACACTCAACTAGAGAGTTAATAATGTTGTTCTGTCAGACTCCACCGAAGGCATTAATTAATGTGGAAGTCAAATTTCACTGTCTAATTTAAAAGTGTATATATTGTTGAGTAATTCCATCTATTGTGGCGCTGGTCTAGTTGCACACTTAAGTGTCTCTGGGTAAGATATTAATGAGCCCCCACTTTTAGCAGTAGCAACAAATAACTCCTCTTGCAGTCCAGGCACTGGTGGTAGTGGCGGTTGATGAGTCTGCTGAAAGATGCAGCAAGAGCCAAGCGAGAGTTAGGTCATGACTGAGAAATGTGAATGACAGGGAAATAGGAGAATACTATGGCCAGGGTGTGCAGAATAATTGAACCTGTGTTGAAGTTTCATTTCTTACATCTCTCATTTCCTACAAAAAAAGTGAATTAAAAAAACAACTACCAATCTGGTAAGAATGTTTCCGTTTCCAACTGAATCTGAATGAATTTTGCAGAAATGAGCATCAATCCAGAAAACGAAAATGAAACAACAATTTCCACCAAATCCCAATTTGTAATGGGTTTTTACTCTTCACTAATCACCAGGCAATAATTCAGATGTTATTCAGCACACAGTGTAACACAGGTTACAACAACAAACCAACAAAAAAATCTGACAACATATTTTTACGTAGAGACCACACAGCTAGATTACTGGATGTGTGGTGGTCCTTTTTTAAAGCAAGCGCTTGTCCCGGTTGACATTTGGACAGGCCGCTAGTTAATGTGTCGTTTCACACTGTTTAGCATTGATAGGGTGGGGTCGTGGTATGGATGGGGCCACGTGGGACCACCTCTCTGGTGAATGTGACTGGTTGCTCCAAGCAGAGGGACAGGTGGAGCAGGACCCCCCATACTTAATCATGGACCTCCACGAGAGAAAACTCACGTCTAATGTCGCACCAGGTGGAGAATCAGAAGGTTTTTATGACATAATTTCAATATTGAAATATTCAGATTGAGGTTTTTTTTTGTCCCTTTCCATTGGATTGTGCTTTATTTTTCAGAAACTGGACAACTCAGCTACAAGTGTTGTCAAAATAGAAATTGTGTTATTACACCTCATTCTTTGTGTAGGAGGTTTTAGCATCCCTGTGTTACATTGGAGAGACATAAGGGCTGCACACACACCCCTGCATGGGCCACAAACAGGCAGCATAAACAACACCGGGTCTGCCTTGTGTTTTATCTCCTTGCCACCCACAGTTTACGCCAGAGGGGAGCTGAAACCTTGAGCTGCCTGGGGTTCATCTGTAAGCCCCCAGCTAATCACCATACCGGAGCCCATCACAGAGAATGGCCCCAGCCCATTAGAACTAAACCACCCTCTGGCTCCCATTCAAATTATCAAAACACAAACTGTAACTTTAAACTGCTATTATACATTATTTCAGTTTCCCACCGGCCCAGTTCCGCTGCTGGCTGAAAATCAAGCCTGCCTCATCTGTGTGTTCACCCCTTTGGAGGATTTCAAGCATTCTTATAAGAATGCTTGAAAATGAGACGCTCACACTCATTTGCACATTCTTTGTGAGTGAAGAGTTGCTTCTGGGGGCGATGTTTGAGTTTTGGGTCCTTACTTCATGCTTCTCGAGTGGAATAAAGACAGATGGGATGATGAACAAAAAGAGGAAATGGAGTCATCTCTGACCAGTGGTTCCACTCTGCTTTTCTTTGGACACATCTCACCAGTGTCCGAGACTGACCTACATGACCCGTTCTTAACAGCACTTAGTGAAGGAATGCACATCTCTGTCTTCAGCAGAGGCCGATTAGCACCATGATTAATCATTATAGACTATATTAAGTCCTGTGAAACAGTTTATTCAGCTGACCCATACGCCTCTGGAGATGTTGTCTCTGTCTCTGTATTGGAGATAGATGAAAGGTGACGTCAACGGCTATTGGTTATGTTTGCTGAACAAGTTTTCCTTGATTCTCTCTCCCCGTGTGGTCTCTGCTGGCCTTTCAACTACCATCTCCAGAGACCAGGGATCCCTCCACATGGCAGCTGAGTTTTTAATTGACTGCTTTTTTAAAGTTTCCTTATATATATTTTGAATTCTTTTAAACTACTTTAATAAAATATATACCACTACACTTCATGACTGTATTGTCATAAGTTTAAAATTTGATAATGTTCGCAGTTTAATCAGTCAACTATTGTATATTTGCAGTATATTGTTGTGTATTTACAACACAATATAATATTTATTTCAACATACATTTCCTATATTTATATAGCAATATAAAAGTGAAACTGTCATTGGAAAAAACACACTGTACTTGTGGCCTTTTTGGTACAATTTACCATTCAAAATACTTTACAATACAAGCAATCATTCAACCATTCACACATAAAGGCCAAATAGATTGCAGGGGATTGAATCACCAACCTGTTGATTGGTGACCAGAGACCCAAAGGCTGCCATTTAACTACTTCAGATCAATAGTAATAACCATTCATGCATTCACACCAATGGAACATAAACTTGTGGACAGTTGTAGCATGTCTGATTCATTTTCCCATTCACGTTCTCACAATGTCCTGCTGTTTGTGATTCCTTGGTGGCTTTCTTTTAAAAAAGTTTAAACATAAGAGTGAACTTTGTTGGTTCTTGGCAATGTGTTTTGTGTAATTAATATATTTTTATAACTAAAACTCTAACATTACTATATTTACTGAATCATTTTTTTAGCTTCAGTGAAAAAAAAGTCAAAAAAGCCAATTTTTGAAAATTGAAAGAAATAATTGGATCTCAGGTCTTTTATTTTTCCATTTCTCATTCAAGTTTTGTAAAAATCACTCACTTAATTATAGTGTGTGCAAGAATCAACAAGTACAGACACAAGCAACAGCATAACTCCCTGGTGTATGTGTGTAATTAGCAGCTTCTTCACACTTAAACTTTACTGATTAAGCACTTGCAGGAAGATTTATTTACTTGATAAAAACATGATAAAAAACCAACCTTTGAGCTTCTCAGAATGTCAGGATTTACTTATAATATGCCCATTTCAGTAAATCTTTACTGTCCTATTGATTTCATACGTTCCATGATTTCTCCTTGTGTTGTGGCTGATCTTGGTATTTCATTACCAAAACATGTTTTTAAATTTTATTTTTTTTTTAATTTGAAACAGTGAAGAGCTTGCCACGAGCCACTCTGTGGGCTACAGAGTGGCTAACTGGACTATTAAGTGGGCTATTGCTTAATAGCCCAGTATTAAGTGATGCTAACATCACTTAATAGAAGCTGCTTGTTAAAGCATTAGTGTATTATTTTTGCATTTGTCATCTAGTTTTGGAGATATTTTTCTTGTCAACAAAGGTCTTCACTTGGGAAATGGTCAGTAGATTCAGAGGAAGGCGGTCTGGCATGGCGGGTAGAAAGGGAGGAGCTTTAGGACAACCTGGATAAACACAACAGGGTCATCCAAGGTTCAAAGACCAAATCTACAGTAGGGTCTCACTCTTCTGTATTCCTGCTCTCTCTTATTTTGCTTCTTCTTCTATTTATCAAATGCCTCAAATTTTCTTTGATCACCACAAACGTCACACTTTCTCCCTTTACCTCTTCTGGCATCACTCACATATAATGTGAGGCTTTTCTGTTAAAGTAATTCATTGCTCTTCGTGTGTTTATATAGTGTATGTGTGCGTGCGTTACTGAAACCATTGTGCCAAAGTGGGTATTTCCACTGAGACACTTCTGGACAGAATGCATGGAATTTCAAAATCTATATCCCCTGCAATGAGTATGAAGATGATTTGCACCACGCAGCCCCAGCATTATATCACTGCAAAGAAGTCTTCACTGCGCTTCACTGTCCCCCAAGAGTTAAAGTTACATGATGAATGACGGGGCAATCAGATCAACTTTCAATTGCATCGAGGCACTGCTGCCCTTGAGACAGCCTACGAGGAAGTGTTTCACATTCAAAGGAAAAGGATATTATAATAAAGAATAAATACCTACGGGATCTGAAGCTGATCTGATAAAACACATTTCCTTAAACTGTTGCGTTTTATTTCTTTGGAATAAATTGATCCTTAGAGCCTAATTATCTGGAGACGAATATGAAGCTGTGGAAAAAAGAGTTTCAGGGTGGGTTGGGGTGATGGGGTTAGAGGGGATGGGGATGTCACTGCACTGTTGAGCCTTCATTGAGGACTTGATGGATGCTCTGTAACCAATGGAGATAGAGTACCCCCATAGTCACCGCAAGCACACAATCTTCTCAGCAGATTAGCTTCCATTGATTTATAGAGATTTACCTCAGGAGAGAAAACAGCTGGTAGAAGGACAAATACCAGAATTGCCAAGAGATAAATTTAGCAAGAGTAGAATCAAGACCATGTATTTAAAATGGCATTCTTATACATAAATAAAACTTAAGCTGTTTATGAATTTTAACACTTGAAGTGTCGGAAAAAGGAAAGCATCTTCTTGCTACACGGTGACCGAAGAACAATCAGAAAATATAGACTATAGATGATAAATATAACAGGTCAAAACATCATATATCTGAATATCACAAATCCAAACTAAATATTAGAAGTTATCTTGTCTGAAAAAGTTAAATCCACTCTCCCTTTCGTGAATCATTTAGGTGAGGTTGCCGACTAATCAGAGCGTGTGTCCCCCTATATGTATCCTTGAGCAAGACAGTAAACTACAATTTGCCGCAGGGCAGCAATGAATTGTCTTCCTTATTATGTGCAGTCAGTAGAGAACAGTGTCAATGGTGAAGGAGGGAAGGAGGGGCTGATGGTATATGTCCCGCACACACTGAAGGAGCTGCCCAGTCCTGTCAGTGTCCTGCATGGAGTGGGACATTTACTCCATCAGGAATGATAGCCTAGCCATCTCTTTTCACCCTCCACCTCCACTGGGTCAAGGGGACATCAGTGAACAACCTCTTCATTCTCTTCCTGTCAGCAGTTAAGATTCTACTGCCCCCTCAGACCACTAAATAAAAGATGGCCGATGCCACCGCAGAGTCTTGATAAATTCTCAGGAGTGACTACTCCACCCCCCCAAAAAAACAAGAGATCTCCACAGCGGATAAAGTCCCACTCACTCAATCTGTTAGGAGCGAGATTGTTCCCTATAGAGGAGTGGTAGAAAGAGAATCCTTGTTTATTCCACCTCTGAGATACAAACAAAGGAAATGACAAATTGATGATTGGCTGATTGGATAGGTGTGAATAAAGTGAATGAAATCAAGCTTAACCTTGTATTAGCAAAGGTAAATGATTATTTTTTTCTGTGTTATTTTGTTGTTCAGAACTGATCGATGCTTGTCTTGCATTATTCATCAGTCTAGTGCAGGTTATCATTATAATGCATGTGTGGCACACACTGTATACGAATTAAGAATCTTTCCTCTGGTAAAATCATTTGTTATGGCAAATTGGTTGTATCTATAAGTAATTTTCTGGGAAATTACACATTTATATAGATAATTACACAACATATTGATTTAGTGGTTAATCAGTACATACTCGATAATAGACAACAACAGATTCTGCTATTTTATCTGCAACACTATGAAGCCTGCAAGAGAAGATGTGTGTGTAGGCTGAATTAATAAGAGTCAGAGAGGAAGACGATTCTCCAAGAAGCTGAAATACTGGAGGCTGATTGAGGAGGAAACCTAAAGGCCTGTGGGATTTACTTGGACGGAGGCAGAGCAACTCTTCCCCATTCAGCCAAATGATTTCTCCTTTCTCTCTCCCATATCCTACTGCTTCCCCTCCACTATTAACACCCCTCCATTAAAGTGAAATATCAGATGTGGTCTAACATGAACATTAATGGGGCTCTCATGACATCATCTTCATGCTTTGGCCAAATAGCCTGAGCTTTGGCACAAAAGCATCAACTCAGCAAGCTACTTATTTTGTGGGAAAGCAGTGTAAATTTCCAGTCGTGTTACTGCAGCTAATTAGCTTATTCTGTGGCGTAACCTATAACCTATAACGCATTTTTCTTCAGGGCACAACCCGTCATCCTTCTAGTGCAATTTTGTTTTCCCAACCTCCAGACAAGCCCAGACAATGGAACTCCTGCCACTCAGGAGTAGACGTGTTTAAGGTGGGACTTTAGGAGCACTTGGTCATATTACCTGCCGTCACACATGTAACATATGTCATCACATTCACCAAGTTCACATCAGTTTAATTCATTATGTTACAAATAATTACTTACTAAATTCATTGCATCTCAACAAGTCAAATGGTTGTGACGGGGTATTCGGACCACATCAGAGGAAGTACGAAAAGTCATCTTGTTGCTCCAATAAAGTTTTGATTGAAAAAGTTGTACTTTGATGAGGTAAAAATACCAGAACAGATTAACTGCACTATTAGATAGCAGTGGATTCTGACAACATTTTGGGGGAAGGCTGTTTTACGTCACACCTGCATGCATGTCTTTAGTTACAGACTGTTTGATGTCCAGAGCTTTAGATCAGAAACCCAAAGGGACCAAAGAGTGTTCAATTTATGTACATCAGCTCACACAGTAGGTTCCTCCTGTGGAACCATCTTTGGACTAGATGCAGCTGTAGTTGTGTTTAGGTGTGCTGCTCTGGGCCTTGTGTGTAATGATGTTACATGGGTATTGCTTGACAGATGTGCACCTCTCTCCCTCTGCCTCACACACACGTATACAGATGTGCATGGAGAGAGAGTAAAGGGGGAGAAAGTAAAGTCTCCCTTACCCTCCTCCCATCTGAATATCCTTCCACACCTTGTTGATGGGACCGGAACTTTCCTGTATTTCGCTGTGGTGGGCCCTGCTTGACTCATGGGGCTCAATGAGAGGGGTCGTGACCCGTGCTATGAACTGCTTCCTGTTTCTGTTGAAGTGGTCTTCCGAGGCCTGCGGTGATCACAGGAGAAGCTGGCGGCCAGCCGGAGCGCATCCAGTTTAAGGTGATGCTGCCGTAGTAAAAAAAACATACATCAATGGAGCAGTAGCTGAAAAAAGAGAGAAGGGAGATAGTGAAATGCTATTATTTACTGCTATGAGGGCTTCAGGGAGAAATATGTTCTCTCTGTCAGATGTGGAGGCAAGGCAGTGTTAGCCTGGGGCCTAAATGCAGCTTGATGGGGGAAGTTTTATAGCACTAGTTCCCAAACTTTCTGGCTTCTGACCCTTTTAATGGGTAATTATTATTTTTAATCTGTCTTATTTAGCTGTTGCTATGGTTTCTATCTGCTGGTACTGCTGGTCTGGGAATTTGGAGGCATTACAGTGCAGTGGTGCAGGAAGCACATTGGTAAAGATGATACAGCAAGTTGTTACCAATTAAAAAATATCTAAACCAATTTAGTTTGCAAGTACAGCTTGTAGTAGAAGATAGAATGTACAATTTGAGCCCAATTTTGAGCTCGTTATTTTAGACATGGGTTTAAGGTTGAGTCCATTGAGCTTGCAGGGTACAGGGGTGTACGCCGTAGCTTGATAAACGGAATCATGTCACAAATTTTGGTTGGCCTTTGCAGGCTCTTGTACACAATATGCAATTTCCACAATCAAAAGTATCCAGCATATTTTAAAATTTTGTCTCCAAAGAAATTGACACCACCAAACCAGTCCACATCTTCAGAACTCCTATCCTGTTTGGCATTTCAGCACACAGGTTGGCACAGGTGATAAAGGCAGAAAGTTCCTGGCCTCCACCAACTTGTCTTTTGTTAAACTTTTACGTGTAGATAAATCTGGAGCTTAGGCTTCACATCATAGAAGATTTACTATTACAGTCTCATATTAAATAAAGATTGATTGATTGATCGATATTATACATCCAGCTTTAGAGATGTGACATTTACTTGCATAAGTGACACTCACAAGAAGAGGCAAATTGTATCTAAAAGTAAAAGCTCAATTGCTTAGAAATTGGGACTTTAAGGGGGGGCCTCCTTGGGGACATGATCACAAAGCAATGTATTCCAGTCAATTGCAGCCCACCTTGCAACAATTAAGGAGTCTGATAGAAATATCCGGTGCACATGAGGTTTATCTCTTATCAGACGAATTCACTCACCTTAAGCGATTCCCCTTCTTTCCTCAGTCGATGGCCCCTCTGACCTCCTACTGCCCTGCTGACAACTGTCATGTGCTGATTTAGGATTATTTTTAAATCAGGGGCTGTCGAAGTTTGACGGGACGAGGATGGGGTACTCGTGTCCCTGGAGGCCTTGTAAATCTGGACACTTTACTACAGAGAGGGGAGGAAAATGGCCCTGTGCTCTCCTTGTCCAAGCCCAGCATAATCCCATCACTTCCTCTCCTTCGCTCGGCTGCTCAGGATCATGCCGTAATGCATTTTCTGTAACTAACAGCCGTTGTTTCCCAATTGTCACGCTCCCATCCCTTTCTTTTTGGAATGTGTGTGTGTGTGTGTGTGTGTGTGTGTGGGTGTGTGTGTGTGTGTGTGTGTGTGTGTGTGTGTGTAGCGGTAGGATAGGGTGTTAGGGTTTAGAGCTCTCCGCTGACTGGAGAGTTGTGGAATGGAGAGAAGAAAAAAAGAGAGAAAAAGTGGTCTGGAATTGCAGTTAATATTAACACTACCCTCTTCCATTACATTTACCACCTCCTCCTCCGTCTCCCCACTCGCCAAGTGACTGAACACTGACAGTCAGGCGGGGGTGGGGGGTGTAAGGGGGTTTCGTCCTGGGCCTCCTGCTCTGTCACGCTTGCCCCCTCTCTTCCTCGAAACAAGAACACATGGGTGTCAAGTCGTCTGACGCTGGCAACATCCTGCCCTTTTCAACAGCTTTTATTCCGTTTAATCACCCATGTCCCCGTATCTCCATAGTGGAAATAGGACGTATTACAACACACGTCTTACTAAGGTGCCATAAATCTCTATCTGTGTATAATTTGCTTATCGTGAGAATCATTTGTGTGTTTCTTCAAATTTGGCATGTGACTCGCTGGAAGTTCAAGGAGGCTTCATCAGGTTGGCCGAAAGATTTGACTTTGGGAAAGACTTCAGGAAAATAGACTCAAATCAAGTCGGAATTATTTTTTTCACTTTTTATTTCTCTATCTGGGTGATATCATTGGGATAAAACCACATAACGTCATTGCGGGAGTATGTAAACTCTCCTCTTGTATATCTATGCCCTCATGAGATCATAGTTGACTATCAGCAGCCAAAATAGACACCAAGAAGAGAGCTCGACATGCTCGTATACTCGAGATGGGATGGCACACCGAGGACAGCTTGGCAGCAGTCAGAGGGCAATCAATTCTCACTCTTCTGTTTCAGTAACATCCCTCACACCACTTACTGACAGCTCCGACTCAACCAGCTCATGAACCCCACAGCGCTTCGTGAAGCTGACTAGGGTGTCAAATCCCTCAAAGGAGCACAACAGGTTTTTGGGAGATTCGCCAACTCGACCCCTTTCGTGATGAGAGCATCACCAATAAAATTCACCTGTCGTCTGTTCCTGATGTTGACTCTAGACACATAACTAAATGTTAAAAACGACATGGTGCAATGGAATGATGTGAAATGTCTTTGTAACTTATTAAGTAAATTATTAAGTAGATCTTAACAATTACACCATCTGAGAGAAAAAGGAGTTATCAGGAAGTTGATTGAACCCACTGTTTCCAGATCCATGGCCAGTTGAGTGAACGATTGCAGTGTGAATTTGTTCTGTCTTTTTTGACATTACCACAGTAGGAGGACAAAGCCACAGACTTTATGTGGCTGATGAAGGAAAGAAGTGTGCTTTATCACAATGAAATATAATAATCTTGTCTTAGTTAGAAACTGAGTTGGCATTTTACATCTATTTAAAGCACATTCAAGTAATTTCATACCAGACCTATTTGACAAAGTTCATCTCTAGATGTTTTCCAGTAAAATGCTCCTGCCATTTTTCAGGTAAAATACTCCTGCCAAGTAGAATATCGATGCCATTCCATCGCTCTTTGCATTTAAATCACAAGGAAGAGACCAACTCAATTTTAACAGGCTGTGTGAAAAAAGCTTCCACTATGAGACAAATTCATCTATTTTTTCCTTCATGTAGGGATCACCAAAGTCAGGCATGTTCGGACCCTTCCTTACTGAACCTGAATGAAATCCTTCTCTGGCTCACACACACACACACACACACACACACACACACACACACACACACACACACACACACACACACACACACACACACACACACACATACACACACACACACACACACACACACACACATACACACATTTATTATCACATACAACCTTTCTTAGATTAATATGTAAGAATCAAATAAAACCAAATTCAATAAAACGCAGCAAACCTTGTCCTTAATGAAAATTATAATCACTTGTGAGTCAAACTCGTCCATTATATTTACGTAATCATACTACATAATTAAAGGCTGCCTTTCGCAGGAAGTCTAGATTATACTAGTGATTAATTATTTCTAAATATAGCTTTTAATAAGTGTTTCCAATGGAACACCATATCAGTTAATGTCCACACAGATGATAATGTTGCAAAGATTTTACTCTCTTCATCTGTAAACTGACCAATCCTGATTCTTTCTTTCAATATGATGTTAAAAGAAACAACAACAAATGTGGCACAAGTGAAAGATAACCTCTCCACTTCAAAGTCATCTGCAATCAGAGCCCCAATAATCTGATCGCCCCTGCTGCACGGGAGGTAAGGTTCTCCTGCACGAACGGTGTTTTCACTAAAATAGATCTTGGCTGGCTGGGCTGACCCCTGAAGAGGGGGATCAATGCAGGTCCTCTGCAGGTTGTTGCAGGGAATCAGAGTAGTGAGCAGCCAAGAGCTCGGGGTTAAAGGTTGGAGGGTGTGCGAGGTAGCCTATGACCTCCCGATTTTGCTCGGGCATAAGAGCCAGGCTCTCAGGGGGAAACCCTTGAGAGCCTGGTCATGCTGGGCTTGCATGACTCGGCTTGGCCTCCATGTCCAGTGCCACGCCACCACCTCCAAAAGATGGAGGATGGAAAAGAGAGATGGAACATGCAAAGGCAAAGGGAAGGTTAGTTTTTTATGGGAGATCAGGATTTCTGCAATGCGAGCGCACTGGGACTAATTTCACTTTAGTTCAAGTCCAGGCTAAATGTACAAGGAATGAGTCAATGCTGGCCACGTAGAGTGTGACTAACACAGTGGGTCAGTAAGAGGGAGTCCTTTTCTGGCTGCTTTCAGACCAAAAACAGGCTGAGGGGAGAGCGAGCGAGGCCTCTCTGTGCAGAGAGAAACAGACCAGATGAATCCATCATCAGCTCCATATTCTCGCCCAACCCTCAACGGCAACAAAGGATACTTTAAGTGAAAAGGCTGGTGTGAAATGGAGCAGAGCGTGGGATTGTGGAATAAAGAAAAGAGACCTGACTGAAAGTTGTCATCGGCATTCATGAAAGACATCTGAAATGTTTATTTCAAACATCCGGGCGGCTGCACATTTGTGTTGGTTGTCCTTTCACACAACCAGTAAATGCTGGTAATAAAAAGCTTTTTTTCGCAGAAACACAACTATTTGCACAAAGCACTAATTCGCAAGAATGGAGGGGAAAAATAAAAGACTTAATGAAACCATAAAAAGCCAAACAATATATTTGCTTTTTTCTTGTCCGCAAATTATCCTGCAAGGAAAGGAGAATCAGGAAATGTTCCCGTCGGGTATTATCCTACATGACTCCAACAATCCTCTCAGACAAATTCGACATCTGCTTTATCTGTTATACTAAAGACCACAGAGAACAGCGTTCAAAGCTGCTGCCTGGAACAAGCTGCCTTATGCATACAAACACACGTCAGCATACAGTAGGAGCGCTTGTTCTTTGCTGTCTGAAACACTTGAGGGTGAAGGAGAGCATCTTAAAGTATCTGTGCTCTGTTAATAGAAATGATAAGAATTGTACTTTGAACCTTTACTGATTATTTTAAACATCTCTTCTCTGATTTCAACATCATCACTTCGGGTGTTAGAAAACAGTCGTGCAGAGACAGAGCTTTGTTTAGGAACAGTGAAAACAGTTATTTTCATAACTCGGTTCATGAAACAAAATTTAAAACCTTTTTACATACTCTTCAAATGGTAGCAAAAGGTTCTTTTTTTCTTGCATTTATTTCGTCCTTGGTCATATATTTCCTGATTTGACTTCCTTAAGTTGTTTTTCAAGGTCAAGAAATATGTTTCATGGCTGCAAAGAAACAGATGAGAATTTTGACAATATTTTCTTGTTTACACATTAAATATGTAGCTGGAGATGTTTTAGTGCAGCACAGAGAAAACAGGAAAAGCGTGATAAGATGACTGGAGATGACTCTCACTTCGTTCACTTATTCAAAAATTGACATTAAATAACAACTCACTGTTTTACATGGAATATGTGCCAGACTATTACTCATCAGAGACTTCAGGGTCCTGGATCTAGTAAGTGTCTTTTCCAATCTTGATCCCAATCTCAGCTAACATCTACACATTTATCATGGATGGTATTTTCCTAAAAGTATTCCTTTGAGAGTCAGGCTGCAGTGATGACTCAAATTGCTTATTTTGTCTTATTAATGGTGAAAAACCCAAAATTACACCATACAGTTAGACTAAATGAATTCAATTTTTTTTATATCTTAAATGATCAAACAGGAATTAGTTTAACATTGTGGAAAAAACATGGAAAAACCTTGGTTTAATTATAAATAAAAGTCTCCTGGTATTAAAACTAATCACTCAATCATAGTAGAACAGCAGACAAAAATCTCAACTCATAACAGAGATATTCCTCCTCCTCTTCATCCTCCTCCACATACTCTCATAGTGATAGCTTCCCCTTAAGGACAATACAACAGATAAGCAGCTAGCCCCTCATTATCACTCTCGGCCCAAACAGCAGCGCGTCGCTTGGCTGACTACATTTCCTCTGCAGTAAAAGCTAACATTTGTTGCAGTCTGCTACTGTCCCCTTATCCTCTGCCACTGGCACCCTCAACCAATTGTTGTTTACTCATTCAGGGCAATGAGGCTTGACGAGGAGCCAACTGCTGCAGGGACGAGCAGGAAAGCAGTGGTCAATACATGTTAATAAATATGCCTCCCTCTTTATGCTCCTGCAGAAAGATGGCTGAAATGTGCTCTGGGTCATGCTTGAAGCTCACTTTGAGTGTTTATTTCTATGCTTTTAAGTGCGGAGCGTGCACTCATATGGAGGCATGGGGGGTGGGTTGGGGGGGGGTTGGGGATGATGTGCAAATGATGACAAAATGCATCCTGGCCTAACACCTCAGTGTTTGTGTGATTTGAGAGGCAGAGGTGTTAACGGAGGAAAGGCAGGTGCTAGGTTTGGTGTGTGTGCTGGTGGACACTCAGCCACACAGGAATAAATGTTGTACACTGAATGAACAGATTCATTTCCCCTTGGGAAAGCATCTGTCTGTCTGTCTGTCTGTCTGTCTGTTTGTCGGTCGGTCTGCCTATCTATCGATCGATCGATCTATCTATCTATCTATCTATCTATCTATCTATCTATCTATCTATCTATCTATCTATCTATCTATCTATCTATCTATCTATCTATCTATCTATCTATCTATCTATCTATCTATCTATCTATCTATCTATCTATCTATCTATCTATCTATCTATCTATCTATCTATCTATCTATCTATCTATCTATCTATCTATCTATCTATCTATCTATCTATCTATCTATCTATCTATCTATCTATCTATCATCTCTCTCAGACACCTTTCTGTTTTAAGTAGAAGTTGTTTAATTTACCATGATTTTTTTTAATCACCAGAAAAGCAGATATACATGAAGACGGGACTCTCTTTTTGTAATACATTTAATTTTGCTGTGTCTTAAAAATAAACGCGTAGCTGCTATTACTTTCTTCTATTTCAACCTTTATGCATGTTTTACAGAGTCATTTTAAAGCACATTAAATCACTTTTAGATGATCTTACTGGACTTAGTCATAAAATCAAGTCATAAATAAATACTGTTGAGTTGGATGTAGTTCCGTATCATTAATTCATTATTTCTGTGCATGATAATGAGCATTTAATTCCTGTCTAACTATCACCAAACATTGTCAATGTCTCAACCCTCAAAGAATTTAAGCTGCAACATTCACATTTCTCTCTATTTTTGCAATTTACTGTCCATATAGGAGGCCAGGTCTTTTTGTCTGTTTTATTTTTTTATTTTTTATCTTTCTCAACACACCAAGGCTGGTCACACTTAGTGGATCAGTATTGAAGTTTCTTTTAAGACAAATATACTCTCACAACGTGAGTCAAAGTTGTTATAGCAGGACGGAATGCACATATGTTTTCATCTAAAAGTTTATTTTACAGCATTAAAAGAAACTTAAGGTTAAGAGAGACTAAATACATCCACACCCAACAGTGACTTTTCAACACAAGTCCAGATGAGCTGACAACACTACCAATCAGGCTTTCTGAGGGGTGGGACTTCCTCAGGGGTCACCCCAAAGGCAGCAATGGTTTTTTCCCAAATGACCATTCCCTTGTTAAAAGAACCCACTCCTAATAAACTGCATGAATCTGTGGAAACAATGATGTGCAAAAATGTCAACATGGTGGGATCATGCTGTTGGCATGATGGAGGTTGGCCAGCCCACCGGATGAGTTACAAGGGTCGTGAATGTTCACCATTCCACAGTAGTGTGTCTAAAAAACACATCATGGAACCAGAGGAATGACAATCGACCTCCCAGACCCTGATAATCCAGAATAGGGATTAAGGTACAGAATCTGAATGTGTTAAATGATATTTGATCTTTAAGGTCTTCAGGTGTATGAATGAAAAAAAATGGAACTCTGACCCTTTTTTAGGTCAGAGGTCATTTAGAGATATCTTCCTCATGGACTTTATGGCTAAAACGTTCAAGTCAGAGTCAAGCTGGATAAACATCAGATTTCTTCAGAACCTGGCAACAATAAAACAACAACTGGCAACTAATTTGTTAATATGAAGTGACCTTTTAAATGTTAATAAGACATTTGTTACTACCTAATTTGACAGCAGGTAGGTCTTCCTGTTATTGTTCTGAGGGTAATGTGCTTCAGTAGTCTGAAATGAAACTTAGGATTCCGGTGTTTTCAGGTAAAGGGGTTGAGACATGCGTCACCATGTCATCTCAGGGACTGTAAATTTAATTCTGCTTCAGTGACAGTCGGTTCAGGCATGTCTTTCAGAAAAACGGGCACAAACATCAATTTGGACCGCTTGTTGCTCTTTTTGCTTCCCGCATTTTGCACAGTGGTTTCATCTCTATTGTCAGTCCTTATTCCTCTCCAGTAAAAACATCCATCTCCACCCAGCGTAGTGTCACAGCCTTTGGAGGTGAGGTGGTAGACAAGGGCATAAAATAAACAGCAGTAAACAACAGTAGCGGTGGGGAGCGGGCTTCCCTGCTGTGTTGATTATTGGAGGGCTGTACACAGGCCTGATCCCCTCCCAGGAGTTCACTGAGCGGGAACGGCTGCTTGCTGGCTGCCTACATAAAGGCCAACAACATCTGGGCCTCAGCTCAGCTTAGCTCACCTCATTATACTGCTGGTGTTGTGGTGGAGCACCCACAGTAACAGGCGATAAGCAAAACATGGTAAAAAAAAAAAAAAGATGCTGCAATTTCATGTAAAAATATAAATCAGCACAGTCCAGAAGCTTAGGGAGATAAGCTGTTTTTGTGTTAAGAGGTGATAAGTGTATATTACCCGTGGAAAGACCAGAAAAAATGTATTTGAGTCTCCAATCGCTAAAAATGAAATTGTGGCAGCGAGTTTTATTTGCTTTTACACATCTAGAAGTGGCTCACAGAAAAAGAACTCATCATAAGAAAGGTGGCAGCAGAGCCAGCAGGTTACAATATGAGATTTTTAATACCAACATAAGCCTGGAACAATGGCACCACTTGTGCTTCTCATCTTTCAGAGATATTAAGAGGGTGAGCCTTGGATAACATTTGTAGACATTACAAATTATTTATTCGAGCAGGGATTTATGTGGCTCGCCTTAAGGTGCTTTGACAGAAAGGTTAACTGTGCTGAGTCAGAGAATGTCTAATATATTCATTAATCATACAGTTCTTGATCTGTAGACTTAGGAAATGGCAGCAGGCCAACTTCTAAATGGCTGCTGCTGTTGGGATGATTCTTCAGTCATTCGTAGCTGTCTTCTGGCTCCCTCTGATGGCAAGAAAATGTAAACTCAACCCAGGACTAAAAAAATTATAAAAAAATAAATGACTTACTTCAACTCAGCTATTGCCGGTATTATGCCGTTTTTACTCGCTGAGATGTTGTAATGACTTGAATTACCAATAACTGAGCCTCTCATATGAAGTGCCATGTCTGCAACTGTTCCCAACATTTATTCCTTCATCTTCTTATTCACTTCTTCCGCTTTTGCAGGTTGCGGGGGTTTGCCAAAATAAATCTGCTCAGTCCACTACAGGCGTAGAACAGTGTACAGTATGTGGCATTTCATGTTCCGTTTGCCCTGGCTTCCTTCAGAGGTGAAAAGGTCAAACTCTAGATCCGATGCTATGCTATGGAACCAAGAACTTCAAGTCTATTATACTTCCAGAATCGTGTGATTTCAGGTACACACTATGACAAGATATGTCACTTCTATAGCTTCACAAATAAAAGAACAGCACTTGTATTTTTTTGTTCCTCCAATTTATTATGAAAATGTACAGGGGGATCAACGGTAGGACTTTTGGTAGCGGGCACGAGCTCCAGGTCCACCGAACTTCTTGGACTCGCAGCGACGAGGATCGGCAACCAGCAGGGTTCTGTCGTACTGGATCAGGATGTCCTTGATCTCTTTCTTGGAAGCCTCATCCACATCTGCAACATGACAATGACATTTAACATTACTCAGCAATCTGCAATTTGGTGGTTGTTTATACAAGTGTAGAAGTGTTTCTATAGCCCGGATATTTTTGACATTTTTACAGTACATACAATTCAGCAAAAAAATTCCCCTCAGACTGGGCCCAAGTTGACCCATGAAAACATATATAAGATATTAGGGACTGAATCACAAATGTCTGAAAGGGAAATATAATCAAACTGAACACACAGACACACACACTGATAAGGTTCTTCCAGAACATGCATAAAATTTCCCTAAGATTTTGTCCTGTGGTTTATGAGATGTGGTCGGTAACTGTTATGAAAAGATGTCCAAATCAGCATATGGACAAAGACAACACAATAAACTCTTAGCAGGGCTATAAAAATAATGAACAGCTTTTCTAACTGTACTCCAGAAATAAAATGTAATGGATGGAACCCATTCTTCTATCCCCCTCCTCTGTTTTTTCATGGCAGAGGAAAAAGAACTTGATTTTGTCCTTTGCTCAAGCTAAGCAGAAACACATCACCAGACTGAGAAATAACTACAGTAGTACACTGACATGCAAGCGACTCATCCAAGTTTCTCAGTCCATATTTTTTTTCTGCACACGAAAAAAAAAGTGAGTTACGAGTTGTGCTTTGGGACACCACCACTACAGTAGTAGGTAGATAGATAAAACATCAGATGAGATCATCTCATTCTTTCCAAAGTGTTGTCCGAGGGGTAAAGACAGCTTATGCGTGTTTGCTCTTTAGCACTACCTAAAATGCAAAAGTCACAATCACAAGACCGGCAGTTAATACAATTTTGACCATCCAGAACCATCAACACTCAAAGTTGGAAAAAAGCCGAACTCCCCAACACGGCACATAAAAAACTGATGGTTTAAGAGGAGCTGATCTAATTAACATGCCTACACCTTGTAATGTTTACAGAACAATGTCAATTCATGCCTTTATTTTACTGATGTCAAGCCATCTATGGGCCTTAACCTCAGACATGCATAACTGGTTAGGAAAAACAAAAACATTATCTAAATAATTTTTTTATGGAAATCAATGTACACTTTAAAAGAAACTTGACAGCATGTCACATTTCCAAAGTTCATTTGACTAGAAATTTTGTATGAACACCTTCATAAACTCAGACTCATAAATGACAACTTGAGAACAAAAAAAATTTAATACTCACACTTTTGGTAGTAGGCAACCAGGGCTTTGGAGATGGCCTGGCGGATAGCTGGTAGACATGAAAATTCAAATTTCAATTGAAAGAAATGCTCGGACACAATGACAACTAACAGGCAAATGTAGGGCAACACACTCATTACTGAGTATGTAATGCTTACCGTAGATCTGTGCAACATGTCCACCACCCTTCACTCTGACTCTGATGTCAACTCCAGCGAAACGCTCCTTGCCCAGCAACAGCACTGGCTCCAGGAGCTAAGAACAGAGCAGAGCGATGTCAACCACTTGTCAAATCATCGCTATAAACAATTATGGTGACCAGATATCTGCAGGTCTTAATGTGTGTTACAGAATCCTGAAGTATCTTGTCGCGAATTACTAAAACCCTACTAGTATTAAAATTGGGTATGGAAATTTTGGATATACAGTGCCCCATTGTTCCTTGCAGTTAATGCGTTCCAGGAACCACACGCAGCTAATTCCGGAATAGAGCTACGAACTATTTATCTTATCACTTACGGTAATTTAAACATTTAGGAACCCTCTCCATACTGATATTGAACCACCTTCTATCCGTATTACTTTTTCCACACTCTTATTGACTGTTTAAAGCACTTTAGTGTCTCACTTAAGTCTGAGACTCACACTTCCAGATGCCATCAGCCAATAGAACGTTTACCAAAAATCTGCGATGAGGTGAAGTCGCGAGCGTTGATGTGGGAATGCGCGATGGCGCACCGTATTTGATAATTTTACAGCTGCAAACTGATTCTGAAGTATAAAAACTAAAACAGCTTCTATATTTTCGTATCTCTGTTGAGGATGATAGTTATACAAAGCAAGACTAATCAGCACTTGTTGCAACAAACCTGACAATAAAAAATAATACACATCTCAACAAGCCTGAGTATCCTTCACCCTACCTAGTTTTTAAAACAGGTCCCTGAACTACACTTTATCTTTAAGTGTGTAAAGTTAAAATATGAATTACAGCGATTACACATGCTACCCAGTTCATTCCATCACTGATGCAGGCTTTGTACTGGGATATTTGCACTGTGATTCAAACCACCTTTCACAGGAGGACTCACCTTGTACTGGAGGGTGGCAGGCTCCACCATCTCCAGGGGTCTGCCATTCACCTTGATCAGGCCATTACCCCTCTTGCAGTGGGCAACTGCGGTGGCAGTTTTCTACAACAGAAACATAAGAAACTGTTAGCGAGCATTAAAAGAAGTTTAATCACAATCCGTTTCTGTTGAGATATAAACCATTAATAGCAATCTAATAAGAAAGCCGATAATATGTTCAGATGTATATTACTGACACCAGTTATTGCTCGGCCATGTCAACAACCTACTGCTTAAGGATTGGAAATTGTCTTGCGAATTGTTATAAGGAACGAACTCCTATGCGTATTTGAGAAAATACTGTATTTGGGCAAAAAAAATTGCTGTTATCATCCTCTACAAACTCAAAGAAGCCACACAACCGCTAGCGACTAGGCTAGCAAGTTAAGCTAAGATACAGCAAAACGGGTAAGTGGCTACTCGGAAACCAGTACTTTACCGTTTGGCAATCTTTCACGATAAAGTGGACTTTACGTACATTTTAATTGGGTCGTTGACACAAATAACAATTTGATTTGCTTGACATATCGATATACAAATGCGACCACACCACCATTTAACGTGACCTGTTTAGCTAACGTGGGTTAGCAAAGCGGGGAAGTTACAGCACCGCACGTGGATTAATTTCAATATTTTACTCACTTTACGTCCAAAAACCTGGACAGATTGCAAAGGGCCTTTAGCTGGCATCTTTCTGAAACACACAGGGAGCATCAGTTACTTTATAAACTAATAAATAACTATAATAATCATTGTTTTAGCGGATCGGGTTGAATAACATACCGTCTTCTGCTAGGGTGCCGTACGGAGAGGACGACAGGGTTTCTCCTGCCGACAATCAGGGGCTACATCACGACAGTTCCGACGTACTTTGCGATAAGATTTGCGACAGTCGCCGTCGTTTTATCGCCATTGGACGTACCGTATGTTATTAAATATACAGTACAATATTAATTTTTAGGATAATTTAACAACAATAGAAACTTTGGAAAGAAGAAGAAGAAGAAACTTTGGAAAGAACTGAAATGTAGTCAGTGTTGGGATCCTAATTTCTAGCAGTAAAATATGGTAACATTACGTTTTGGGCATTGTTAGACATTTTGAAATTAGATATTTTTTTATTATAGAAATAACTGTGGAAACAACAAGAACGTTTTAGGCAATAAAAGGTACAGTGTGATGAGTGAAGCGTGCACCTTTCGACGCTTCTCAATAATTTTTTCAAAGGAACGGAATGAACATTTTCTGAATGAATTTACTCCACATCAACTCTTCGCTGTCACCTTAAATACAATGGTTACATAGCTATTTCGGTCTTACAGACGTGATGTTAGATGGGTCTCTCATTTTTACGACGGTAAAAGAACTTGTCAAAGTAAATCATAAAACTCATGCATAACGTAAATGTCATGAGGGGTTCATTTATATTATAACACTAGTTTTTAAATTCTGTATAAGAAACAGTCACAGTCATAAAATAAGTGGTCAAGCTCAGAAAATCTGGATACGTTTTGAAATTATGAGTGGGTTGTGTCTAATTTATAGACTAACTGCAAAGATAAATTGCGTCATCATGGGAGGTAAAGTAACTGTCTAAACAACAAAAACCAGAAGAAGCTGGAGCACTGCAGTAAAAGAAAGTGACGTTTTTGTCTCTTTCCATATATACTTTCAAGAGTTGTGGCAAGATCCACCATATAAACCATATAAACAATGTCAATAAAGATCATGAGATAAAGGAATTTCTGTTGAGTAGATGTAGTCAAACCTATAAATAATGAAATCCTTAAAGTCGGAAAATATTCCTTATTAATCCCCATACAGTATGATGTGTAAAGAGAACACCACATTTCCTTGTTAATTTGAGTTTGTACGTACTCCGAAATTAATTCAAGTTTCTTATTCGCTGCCCAACAGCGCCCCCGTGTGTTTATTTGCGTGACAACACGATTTTAAGTGAAACGTTGCTATCACAGCTGGGGTTAAGATTGTGTCATCGTCCACATTCTGTATGGTTGAGATCATTGCTGAGTATTAATTTCCCAAACATTGCAAGATGACAATTTACATCCAAACACACAGTCTCATTTGAGTTTGGATTCATTAGAATTTATTTTCAGTTTTGAGGTGAACCACACCGCAGAGATTAAGGTTGGGGGGTAAAGGGTCAGGATATGGGAATTGGACAAGACATGGGAAAAGGAGAAAAAGGGAACTGTCTGGAACATCAAATCACCATGGTCAAAAGAGCTAGTCTTTGGTGAGATCACAGCTTTGGCCAGTATTAGACATGACCAAACTAGAATCAGTTGAGGGGAATTAGTGTCAAACAGTCTCCTCTCTGTTATCTCGAGATTCAGCCCGGATGTGAAATTCACAAAAACAAGCTGTCTTTCAGGTGATTGGCTCAGCAAGGGTTGAACTTGTGCCAGTCTCCTTCTCCTTCTTCTCCTTCTTTTCCTTCTTCTCTCGAAACTTAGTAGAAACACTTGTCAAGAATCTCAGGACAGACAGACATCCAGGAGTAGAAAAGATGAGAGAAAAGTGTTTAAGGCACCTTCTTACCCTTAAAGGAGGGAAGCGGATAAACCATTCTCGGGTCAGAGAAAGACTGACGATACATAGCATCTTGGGAATCTGTATACAGTAGCATGAGTCATGTGTGCGATGTGCAGTACCTACCTATGCCTGACATTTACTACTGCAGGACTGGTGTTTATAGTGTCGACCACGAATGAAGAGGAACCTGGCTTATTTTTATTGTCAGAGGGAAAACATACTCCCCTCTGGGTTGGTTATGGAACTACGTTGATAATCACTTTTGCTTATTTCAGTTTTGCATCCTGGACTCTAAAATTCAAACACAGCAGTTTGCATAGAGCTTCATTTGTATGAGAG
The DNA here is from genome assembly GCA_013358685.1 of Antennarius maculatus. Lineage (NCBI taxonomy): Eukaryota > Metazoa > Chordata > Actinopteri > Lophiiformes > Antennariidae > Antennarius > Antennarius maculatus. Next base: position 7,924,774 of record CM023627.1, read on the forward strand.
CACAGATTTAAAATTTTATGTTAGATGACAAATATAAGGCTTTCTTCCAATGCTTTTAAATTCAGCTTTGGGCCGTTTGGAAGGGGGATAGTCCAGATGACATTGAAAGTGAGTCAAGGTGATACCTGGAGAGGTTTCCAGTTCATCACAAGGCAATTGTACATATTTTTGAGCCGTGGGAGGAAGTTGGAATACCAAAGAGATGCAGACGCAGGGAGACCATGTTTCATGTCAGCATGTTTCCCAGAAGTCAAACAAGCCGTATCGAAGACAACTTTGAGATGTCATCACCTCATAAAGTTATTATAGTGAACATGTTTGCAACGTAATGGATAACTATACATCACATGGACAAAAATCCAGCATTTGGTTTCTTGTTTCTGCCTGCAGCCTATAAATATTCAGTCTTCTTGTCGCTCTGCTTCTGTTTCCACTGGTTCCTGAGGGACATTTACATGTTTCTTTAGCTAAGTAACAGAATTATTATGTATCTGAAAAGAGTCTGATTTTTTAACTGAAATTTGTTGCAACGGCGGATACAGCGGCGGTACATGAAAATGAATGAATGAATGAATTTGTTGCAACTGAACCACTAAAAATTGTAATAATAGCTAAAATATATACAGTATTGTACAGTAACACTGAATACAAGTTAGACATGCTACCATGTAGCAAGATAATCCTATTTTTGGATATATCAGACAATATATTGAAATGTGTAAGGGTAATGAAAAAAAAATACTGAGTAGCTGTCAAGTCAGGAAAATTTGTCTTGTGTTTCCAGATCTAAGATTTTAGATCTTGGCAAGAACAAAGCAACTTTCCATGTGTGTAAGGTTGATGGAAACCAGTGTGGCTGAAACGAAAGCAACAAGCTTATACATACTATTAAAGAAAGATACTAATAAGCTCTGCCAGGCCTTGTTGTGACTGTTCACGCTTTGTCGTTTTGTCACTACAAGTTAGCTCTTTTGTTTTTCACTTAACCATTTTATCCCTCTTTGATCTAAAAATATTTTTAAATGCAGCTTTGGAACAGAAGAATTAGAAAAAGTCTGAGCCGAAACAAACGCAGACAGACAATTGGTGTTTGGACGTTTTCCCTGCACCTCTTGAAGTGACAAATGAAGCCTACTCCATTGAAGAGTCGCAATATTAAAGACTTTTCCAGGGCCCGGTGTGGTGTTTTCAGTACAACACTCTTGTTTTTGTTCTTCCCCTTTCACTTTATGTGTGACAAGCCTGAGGAGTTTATTAGCCAACAGATAAATGCGCCGGCTGTAGCTAAAGACCGAGGTTGCCAATATCCACAAGAGAGTCGAGCAGACGGAGGAAGCGCTGTGTGGGGATCCTGGGCGGACATGTTTTCAGATAAACCTGAGTTTGTTTTATGGGTCATGAGAGTCACCCTGTTACTGTCTGCATAGGAAACATGTTTAGGCTGCTGAACTGTCCCTGATTACCTCTGTTCGGCCACCCGCTGGGGCACACAAGCCTTTTGTGTTGCAAGTTGTCAAGTTCATCTCACACTGTCCAGATCTCTTGGCCATTTGAAGATAAATCTTCTCAGATAAATTCTGTAAATTGTTGTATTTTCAGCTTCTGGGAATTGAAACCCGAAAATGTTATTCTACAGCTCATGCTTTCGACATGCAACAAATAAAATCAAAATGTTGTGAAAGGAGAAGACTCCTAAATCCCACTTTTTTTTAAAGGAGATGACAGGTTTCAGTGCTGTAGAAGAGGTGCAGAGCTTACAGAAAGAGAGTCTGCAGTCATCCAGTAAAAGAGCCTGCAATAAATAAAGAACACACCATATATGTGCAGTTCCTCTCCACAGCCTTATGGAAACACATCACCTGGAGGCTCGACCCCTCGACCTTGTCTTGTCACAGCACCCTGAGCATGACACAACGCTCGCAGATTTACAGGGGAGGAGATGCTGTTCCTGGCCGGCCATAGAGTCTCATTTGACCATAATAGGCCTTGCGTTGGTTGAAAAAGTGTTGCCGGTAATTGAAGTTACCCTGAGCAGAAGAAGAAGATCTGCTAAACCCAGTAGGCGGAGAGGCTGAAAGGGGTGCAAAAGGTTTTGTGAGGTATACAGAAGTACGGTCACCATGGGAACGGGAGAACACTCATTTGGGCTCATGAGGCAGAGAAGTGTCTTCCCTGAGAAGCAGCTGTGAGGCCCATGAATCTGCAAGTCAGGAGAAATATGATTCAAGGCAACAGGTCTTACCTTTTATATCCTTGTGCGAGTATCCTTAAATAGCAATCTGAAACTCACAGTTTTTTTTTAATAAATGTGGGGAATATAAGGAAATTATTCCTTCTGTTAGACTTGTACAATTCAGACCAGTCAGATTTCGGGCTTAAAGAGTAAAGTAAAACATAAGAATCTTGAATACATGTGTGCAGTTTTCAGGGGGACAAAAACATGATTATTTCAGCATTATACCTTAATTTCCTTCCGGTATTACTTTCCACTCCTTTCTAAATAAAAAGCTTCCCAAGGAGGAGGGCCACATAAAGGGGATTTCTTCAATCTGCCATCAAGTCACCCCTGGAAGTGAGAGGTACCAAATGCTGCTGCCACCCCCTCCTGTCTTGCCTGCGCCATGGCAGCAGTAAATATTGATGTCTGCCTGAGTGGATGACAGCTCATAGCACTAAAATTTATCCGGGTATTGAACCCTGGTTTGGACCTGAGCCCTTTCCATTAATTTGGCTATTTCAGCACGCATTTACCACATAGCAATGGGCCTTGCAGCTGTCCCCTGGCCTGTCAACTTCCATGTGGCCTCGGAGTCGGGGCCACAGGATAATGCAGAAGGGGCTCAATAATACAGCAGACATATTGTCTCTACTCCCAGAATGCAACTGCACCATTGTTGGAGTTATTAGTAAGAATAACACCTGTGCTTATCTGCTGTTCTGTTTGTCATCAGTTTATTATTGGGAAAGAATGTCTTTCAGCATGAAATTTTCTCTGCAAAACTTCTTTTTTATCCACACTTAGTTTTAATTTATAATAGTCAATGAAATACATAAAACTTTTTTTGACAACACAACACATAAATGAGCCGTAAACACATCTGAATTTAGATTATTTTTTAATATAAAAATCTCTCAGAACAATCCAAAACCTTTTAAAATATGAATAATAGCATCACTTTATCGAAGAAAATCTGTTTTGTATTTAAATGATGTCCCCCATGTGACCAGCAATTGAGAGCTTGCAAAATAAAATTTAAATATCTGATGCTTGAACAAAGTGACTTTATTAGATATCTGCTTTTAAGATTGTAAATGACCAGAGTTCAGGATATTAACTTCAGCTTCTCCAGCTTTGGACTGAGTATTAATCTACCTTTGGATTTGGTTCAACAAAACAAAATGATTCCATTGTGTATTTCTTTGGGCCTTATTGTTTCTAGAGCAGGTTAAGGGTCTCAAAGCTGCACTTGAAACATCGAATCCGTGTAACGGATCTGGCAGCAGAGCACCGCCAAATTTGCCAACTTAACAACCTCTCATTCGACCGTTTGTCTGCGCTGTCACACATGTGCTGGTACTTCCCCTCGATCAATCACACTCACTCACTCAGCTCGCCCACACGATCTGCTCCATCACCCTCCTCCTCTTGTTCCATCTCCTCTTGCTCTACCCCTGCTTATTTCTCTCCATCTGACACTTTCTCTTGTGTGGCTGTGCATGTGCGTGGGTTGATTCTGGCTGGGGTCCACATACGAGGCAGTGGCAATGGGTGAAAACGGGGCTATGTGGGGTCTGGCTGACATCTCAAGCGATAGAGAAGGTCACCACTGTGGCAAAAGCCTTCTTTCATTTTTCTTGTTTCCCCCCCCGCCTCTCCGGAATTTCTATCTGATGGGATGTGGAACGAGGTGCTCTGGCTCTTGACAACATCTGGGAATACAATGATGAATATGATTGCCGCCAGTTACTAGCATCCCCTCTGTTCTCTCCCTGTGCCTGCACACATTAAAATGTTCAAAAGATGATTAATCATGACCTTGAAAACGAAAATACATCTTAGAACCTGGGTCTATTACTCTAATAAATATACGACTAACAATCATCAAATTATGCCAGTGTCCTGTGTTTTCTTTATAGCTTACTGTCGTGGTGTATATATTAAGTCTTTTTGAGTATTTTTTTGTGTTTTTATAGTATTTTATATCCATATTGTGTTTCCTGGTATGTCTGTCAGTCTGTACTCGGTCATTCTGTGTTCCAAGCTCCCAGGGGGAGACGAGACAAGGCTGGGAAGCTCTGATGGGAAAATGGGCCAGCACTCTTAGCCCTCCACTGGAGAGCTCCTTAAAAGGCTTGGAGAGATGATGTCGTGGACTCTTTCTCTCCCCCCCCCCCCCTTAAGTTTCTTCGTCCCTCCTACAGCGGCCTAGCAGCTGGAGCGGAGCCAAGTTTTGGCCAAACTCGTCATGCACATCGGGGCAACACACGACACTGATGACTTCATGGGGCTGAAATAAGGCTTCCATCCATCAAAAGCTGGAAAGGATTGAAAGGAAAGATAGGACTGCCAGGATTGGGAATTTTTCAGCCTTTTCGTACTCACTCACTACTATTTTGGAGAGTTGCCTCAAAGCTTCCATTAGTTACAAAGCAAAAGCAGAAATAAGGAAGTGCAACAGATGCAGAAGAGGCCTTTTGCAATTTGTGTTTGAATAAGAGGGAACTTCTTTTTTAGATACTTTGGCATCCATTAGCTGGATCTGCTACATCCAAGTAGCTCTGGTCTGATCAGAATTTCCCAAACATATTAAATAATGGATGCCTTCACATGCAGCTGATGACATTTCTGTTTCAGGAAGGCAAGCTCATTTTTTCCATCACAGCCTTCTGCAATGGGTCAAGAACCACTTCATGTACACAACAAGGCCAAAAGAGATTCCAGTACCCCTTTCGACCCAACAAAAAGTCTTTTGCACCGGCCTTTCCCAGGTGGACTTCCAGGTCTTGGAGAGAGGTGCATCATGGGTGCGTGGGCGAGCTCTTCACCCTTCCCTCACGAGGCTCAAATTGCTGAGCCATCTGCTATTATCTGGGGAATGTTCTCCACACACTTCATGGACATATATGTACCAGAGCTTTGACATCTTTGCTATTTTTAGAGGCCGTCGGCCACTGGAAGTTGTTACAATGATGTCAGACAGGCTTTGAAAATAAATCTGATTGTTTATCTTTGGTTACACTTCCTGTCCGCTTCTCGTGTCAAACTTGTTTGTGTTTATCCATCTGTCAAACGGCTTGTTCTTCGTTGTGGGGGACTTATTTTGCCAGATTTACATAACCAAGTTTACAGTTTATTATTCTCATAATGTTACAATTTCAAAGCTTAAATGTCCTGCTTGAGCTGGTAGTTTGGTAGTTTGGGGAACATGCAACCTGATTTATTCTTGATGTCATAATTACAGCATCTTCAAGAGCAATTAAACTGATTTTTAAAAGTCATTTACAGTTAAATGAGAGAGATGTGCACTCATAGCATACAATATATCAAGGTTGCAGATCCTCTATCTTTTATCAATTTTTGTGTGTGTGTGTGCGTGTGTGTGTGTGTGTGTGTGTGTGTGTGTGTGTGTGTGTGTGTGTGTGTGTGTTTCTGTTGCGTGAAGCAAAAGCCCTTATCTTAATTTCAGACTTTACCCCACATTCACATTACAGTTAGGGGTTGACAGCAGAACATTTTAATGCAAGATGTAAACTAGCTGAGAAAAAGTAGAGTGTCTCGTCACCAGATTAATGAAAATGATCTGCTTAAATGCCTCACCGTCATTGCCCCACATGATCCGGCAATGATGGTTTGTACTGTTTTCAGTCTCCGACAGTTTTCTACACATATTTTATTATTATTATTATTATTATTATTATTATTATTATTATTATTATTATTATTATTATTATATTTTTATTTTATTTCCATGTTTTCTCCTCTTGGTCGATAAGGTAAGTTGTTGTGTTCTCCATATGAGGAATCACTTTCTGGGGAAGTAACTACATAATTGTGCAACTCGAGATGTTTCTCTCTGATTCATATGACACTTCTGTAAACCTGAGCTCCTTTGTACACACAAAACCATCATGATGAAAGATGGCAACATTGAGTGTCGCTCTTATGAAACTGTGTTCACAAACAACTATGGCTGTTGATAGAGAAGTGGCAAATAGACATTGAGAGCTAATGAGCTGAAAAGGGAAAATACCTCAATCATAATACAGTGAGCCCTCGTTCCTTGCGGTTAATGCGTTCCAGGAACCAAACACTAATAACAAATTCAGTGATAGAGCGACAAACTATTTATCTTATTATTCACGGTAATTTAAACGTTTTATGAACCCTCCCCATACTGATATCAAACCACCTTATATCTGTATGACCTTTTCCCATACTCTTATTCGCTGTTTAAAGCGCTTCGTCTCACGTACTGTAAGTGCGAGAGTCACGGAATGTAGCGTACTTCTGGATGCCGTCAGCCAATAGTATGTGCGTACGGTATCACGTGACTGCCTACCAAAAATCCACGATGAGGCAAAGTCGCAAGTGTTCAAATGCACAAATGCTCGAGCGTGCACTGTATACATAATTATTATCAGAGGTAAATGGAATGAAAGTAGGGTTTTAAATTTCACTATGCAGTGTTACAGTTGTTGCCTTTGCATGGCAGCAAAATGTCAAACTACTCCTGCTAATCTCCTCTAATATCCTCAGCTGGTAGAAAGTTTAGCCTCTATTGGAGACATGATCAGAGGTGGAAAAATCAGCTTTCCTTTGGGGCAAAAGCCTTGAATTCTGAACATTTCAGTTTGTTTCCAGTACACTGGAGACAAAACAGGATTGCACTGGTGTATGTTGAGCCCATGTGACAAGTGAAGTTTTCTATTTTGCTCAGAAGCTCAGTCACAGGAAAGGGGAAGTCACCCTTGACGTGTTTTGAGGCAGTACAGGAGACTCTGCAAACACCAACACCTCCTGCTTTCCTTTTGCCTCCACATCACTCACACCCCTGCCATCGTTCTCCTCTTTGGCTCAGGTAGGAGCAGATTGGGGCTGTTGACAGATACCTCATGTGATGAACAGTGTCAGTCATCACTTTGTCAGCCCCAACACAGGCACAACTCACTGTGGAGCCCATTTCTAAAAGATAATGCAGTACTGTAGGCAAATGAATGTCTCCAAAAAGCTGCGTTCAGAGTTTGCCTCTCCATGGCAGGCAGCTGACCACATCAGCATTCAAAATGGATTGAATTTATATTTCTCTGCTCTTCAGACATTGGACGGTGGCATCAACAATACCCCAAATCTACCTGGGCATTTAAAATGATAGCTTTTCTATTTTTTGTTTGTACCCATAAAAATATTATTGCCAAGGTGTCAGAAGGCAAAAATACAGATAACAATCACATTTCTGGAAGTAATGCATTAAATCCAGTTTAAAATTTCATCACCTGGTGTTTTTCCTCTTCTTATTGTCTTTGCCTGCACGATTTATTGTGCAGTGTGCTGCAGAAATGGAACTGATAGTACTGTGGCTACATAAAGTGTAATAACCATATGTGGGTGGCTTTGCTGCATGGGAGAGAAGCACAAGTAACACATCTATTTTTAAGCTGCTGCTTGAGCCTTTCTTTGTGAAGTGTGTGGATGGAATTGAACATTATTTCTATGTACAGTAATAGAGATAGAATTAAAAGCTGGATTTGAATGCATTACACAGTTTTTGAGTCTCAGATAGAGCTGCTTTGCTTAATTTGAAGACAACTATTGCCATTGTTGACGACCTTAAATCAAGGCCTGAACCTCTCTCTGAAACGAATTGAATGTGATGGACACGGGAAACACTGTATCTATTGTATCTGGTGGTAGATTTTAGGATTAGCGAGGTCGTGGGAGATGAGCACATTTATGAAAGGAGATATATGACACCTGTTAATTGAAATGTGAACCTGCACACATGTGAAGCAAAGTTGCCTTGAAGTCCTGCCCATGACAAATGAAATGGTCTGTGACCCTTGACCTTGGGGAATGCACCCACTGGGCTCACACCCCCTGATCATCCACAGGGTTGAGTTCAGTTCACAGTGTGTAAGTGGCATTTAAACCTGATAGGGCCATGGCTTTAAATACTGAACACGGCTCTGTTTTTCCGCTCATGCTTCTTTTCATCAAGGTGAATGGAAATAATGAGGGCACGAAGTTTCGATGGCTAAATCAAGAACTCCAAAACAGGAAAAACAGATCTAAGAGATAAACGTTGGAATCAGCAGTATGGGAGCATCCTTTCTGCTTTCGAGGAAATCATTTCATGGAAATTTGTATTGTGAGACGCTGCTTGTAGCACAAGCACTTGCTAGCTCTAAGTGACCTGAGTCACTTCAGGAAGTGATATCTTACCCTTGTCAGACAGGAGGAGTCTCTCTTTCAACTTACATATAAAAATGTTGTCAGACATGCTTGAGAGAATATTTAAAGTTACTTTTCTGTAGTTCCTGTTTGGTCATTTGCAATCTGTAATTAGTTTCCTTATAAACCCCTAAGCACACATTGGTAATGAGTATAAGGACATAATCCAGGCTCATTTTTAGCTAGCTAGAGCTTGATATATTATGTTTGACAGCAAAAACTGATGATCTTTTTTTCCATGCTTGCCTGGTCGGAATGATTCATTGTAGCTTTTAGCACTAACCAATTACAGCCTCCACCGCAGATCCAGATTTTGGCCTATTATTAGCCTCTATTCTCTAGGAAACAAGGTCATTCAAATAGCCTTGTCTTATTAGGCTGTCGCTACTCATCTGAGCTTAAAGAAACACACATTCCAAAATCAAATGTGTCTGCACTATAAACTAAGTCCACTGTTCATTTGTGCATACCTGACATAACATCACCATACATTTGAACTGAGTTCGCACAATAAAACATCCATTGTTATCATGCCTGTGTAATGGCTTCGCATAGAAAGAGTAGAATTAAGTGATGCTGTGGCCGTACAGCCCCTGTTAAGTGAAAGCGACTGCCCTATTTCTGTCATGGGTCATTGCTCAGCTGTTGTCTGGGAGTAGGTGACCTCATGAGCACTCCTCAAACCCTGACTACTTTCCCCGTCATACCCAACACCCCTGTTCTGGTTTAGGGCACTGTTGCTAAGAGGTCTACCAATGTTGGGACAGACAATTGTACTGTGAACGTACTGTGTACATTACTTATATTCGTCAAGTTGGTGTTTTCTTCAACAATGTTCACATGTTAAGTCATGTATCTGTCAAATATGACATTCACAGAGAAGACAGTGACAGGCTGTAGCTCCACTGCACCTTTCAGCCCTAACTCCAATTCAAGTTGTGTATCTATGCAATTATCACCCTGCCTGGAGTTAACATGCATATTGTGTTACCTCATATGACCACATGTCACTTCCCTACTCAATGTGCAACACATTCATCCCAAAATCAAACAGGTGAAGTTCAGTTGAGTATGTTCAAACAGCATTATTTAATTCTCCAGAAAAATTAAATGGTTTATTCTTTATGCAGTGGGCATCGCTGTCGTCGCATAGCAAGGGGGTTTCCGTTTCGAGTCCTGCTCTGTGCGGAGTGGAGTTTGCATGTTCTCCTCATGTCTGCGTGGGTTCTCTCTGGACTCTCCGGCTTCCTCCAAACCTCCAAAAATATGTTTGTTCTACATGTGGCTCCGTGGAGCACTGGTGTCGTGCACGGAGTGTCCCCTGGCTCATGCCCCGAGCAAGCTGGGAGAGGCTCCAGCACTCTGCGATCCTCAACTAGCGGGATATGAAGATGAATGAATGAATGAGTAAATAAACAACATGGAGACTGTGGATATTATGTCATACAATCTGTATGGATCATACTTTTATTGTGGACTGAGAAACATCACACAAGTATTGATCTGCATTAGAGGTTATTTGTGGGTGAACTATTTCTTTCACATGATGCATTTGATACCAAACTTAGGAGTAGGCAAAAAATTATAATGAATGTACTATAAATCTGAGATTATGACAATCATGGGATAATGTGAAATTAGGTGGAAGCAACCTTTGCAGCAAGTTTTGCATTTGGCCCAGAATGCATTCACTTACATATTTGTGGTTAAACTATTATAATGTGGTCGGAGTGGCTTGACATCAACGTGTCCTCGGTGGGGGCAACCACACATACACTAATGAGTTGTCCACTCATGATTAGATCACCCAGGACGGATGTTAATACCAGGTATAAACAGGCTCTCTGCGTTTTCTCTGTGGGATACACGAGGCCTTGTGTAATATATTTGCTCCAAATGATTAAAGGACCCAAGGTGGATAAACAGCGCACAAACACACGCAGAGGAACCCACACAAGCATGTGAAGTAGCGTCCACAGCTGACGAGAAGGCCACAGCATGTGACCACCACACCAAGATCAGGTTGCTATTATTGTTTGCCTGGATGAGAGTGGTCTGAAATAACCTGCCCCTCTTCCTTTACACCACCTGCCATTCTCTTAACTGGCTGCACTCTCTCTTTCTGTTTCTATGCCAATTGGTTTCCGCTCTTCCTCTGCCTGACACGAGCTCGACCTTGGACCAAGTCTGCTTTCTCGTTCCACGTAGCCTCTAAATGACAGTTGAAGCCCCTGATGACAATAAATTGGGAGGTTGAAGTTCTACACCTAGTTAATGATGTCACCTTGTGAGTATTACTATATGGATGAGCACTTCTAGGAACAATAGTTTTGTTTTCCATTGCTGCTGACTCTCACCTGATATGACAAGTTGGGACTGGCCTTTCGATCCACGAGTGACTAATTGAAAGGGTCGGTAGGGCTGAGCCAGCATTATCAGGGTAATTCTCAAGATCACTTTTTAGACATGGCTTGATAACATCAAAGCATTACTATTTCTATATGCTTGATAGCACTGCTGTGAACTGGAGAAGGAGATGAGTGTGCTGCATCACAGGCGCCAACAACAGGCATTAGATGACATGGAAACAGGGTGTCTGGCTTCTCTCAGATGAGACGGAGTTGTCCACACTTCACCAGTCACCCCACTGTGAGTGGTGCTCGTCTGGGTCACCTGCACAGACATGCTGGTGGGTTTGGACTTGATACAGTTACTGTTTAGCAATCAGTACTAGAAAATTTCTTTGGAAGACTGTACTTCATTGAATTATGGGAAATGTATACTGATAAAACCAGTCCACAATGTCCAATGATGATGTCTTGTATATACAGCACCAAAATATTACTCATGAAAAGACATATCCAAGATTAAGAAATTATCATGAAACTAATTTGGAATTGCCACAACATGGCATACATGGATTACCAGGATAACTGATGGGAGATCGGATAGTATATATTTGTTGTAATATTGTATATTAGTATGTCGAGTTTTGTCATATTTTAATATGAACTGAGGTCTTAGAAGTAGAGACGGGATAACAAGCAGTCTAAAGAGAAAAGTTATATCTGATATATTACAAAACTTTGAGGAAATCTGCAGTATTTTCTTTCTTGACAAATATTGAGTGAGAGGATTGATGCCACTGTCGTATCTGCCAGCTAAATTTTAAATAATGAACTGATTAGCTTAGCCAAAAAAATGGAAACGCAGAGACAGGTAGTGAGAGATAGTTATCTGTTCCCTTAATGTCATGCTAGCTGCTTCCTTATGTCTGCCGTCTAGGCTCGCTAGCAGCATTACTGTCTTATGGCTGTAGCTGCATATGAAATAAACAGATATGAGAGTGGTGTATATTTCATCCTGATAAGAAACTCAGAGAGTATATTTCCCTGAATGTAAAACAGTCACTATAAAGAATTATAAATTTACTGCAAAACCTCTGCCTTCTCTGTTTTACACATTGTTGCTGTATAGGTCAGATAAGAATCTGTATATCAGAGGTGGATGGGTAGTATGATATATAGATGATTAATTCCTAGATCAATTACAATGGTAATGAAAGACCGTTTGTCTAGATGGCTCATGGCTGTTGCAAGATCAACCTCAAGATCTCATTGTCTGAGAACCCTGCCTGAAGTGATGCTGATGAAGGGTTTTTCTCCTGTGTTGCATAAAATATTTCTGCTGAATCCTCTGATGTCCCATCAGTGATAACAAACTCCCGTATAACTCTTTGGGGTCAAGTCTCTTACCATAATTATTTGCTCTTAAGCACTTAGCTGTAAAGATTTCTTAAATTTACTTATTTTCCCATTGGATTGTTCTTCCTCATCTAATATGGCAATGAATTGACTATTTATCTTATCCTGTACCGCATACTCAAAATCGATCTGAAAATTACTTTTCTTTTTCTTTCTTTTTTTTTTTTGCCATCATACAAAAAAGAAAAATTCTGTCAAATTTGGGGACAAGATTTGTGTCACCTCAGACGTTAGCAGTGATAAGGTAAATACAGCTGCCTCAGTAGGTCCAGCAGATTGTAAACAGAATGCTTCACTGTACATATACAGCGTACATACATACATACTGTACATACAGACATACATACATACATATAGTACATACACACAACAGTTTACATGTTTTCAATGCAATAGATGGCCCCTCTTACAGAAGTGTGTTCTGTAAGAGGGGCCTTCTCTGATATTTACATGTGTTCTAAACTAAATATCGGAGATATTTACATGTTTAGAAATGCACAGCACCTGCTAGAAAGATTTTGATCTTCTTTACATTTTGTCCTATTTGACACTGAGCCAAACACAACTTGAAAATTAAGAAAAAAAGGTTTTGCAGAATTGTTTTTATTAAAATTTTGCATGCTTTTAAAAAATAATTACATGGAATTGATAGTTTGGGTCAACATTATTACATGATTTGATGGGGGGGGGGGTCTCGGGCACTGCATTGTTGACATAGGAAATCAGATATATCTTGATTTTGGTTGATTGTTAAATATAATGTCCATAGCATCTATATTTGCATCTGCTGACTAATATGTCTATACTGTGAGAGATTAAATTTAAATAAACCCTCATGAAAGTCTATGAGCATATATACCTCTTAAATGTGTTCTTTTATAAAAAGCATGCATATGGAATCACATTTTAAGTTTCTGACATTTAAATGTATAACAATTTAATAGTATTTATTTAAAACCACCCTTGTAACAACTGAACCAAAACTGTGATATAAACATGGGCTTTTGCTGTTTGTGCTGCACATATAACACACTCTGCAGCTCTAAATCACACTTGTGTATCCTGCAGATACACAAACACCCACACTGTCATTATGTCCTGAGCTGGATGTCACCCACATGGCTCAGTTAGTGCTGTCAGTTCCCCACTGAACGGCAGCTTACACATCACTTTCCTTCCACCCATCCCGATATCAGCATATGTAGCCTCCAGCCAACAACTTCCAGTCACTGACGGTGTTGGTGTGCCACTATGCTATGACTCAGTAGAACCACTGTAATTTCCCATGACATTTCTGTAACATTGAGGATTGCTATCAACAAAGCTGCTTGGACTCCCTGTCTCTCACCCTCAGAGTCGCTTATGCCACAATCCAAGTCTCAGTTACTGCATTTGCAGAGAATAAATTATTTAAATGTTTCTGCATTCAGCGTCAGCAACATGAGGAATGGTTCTGAGAAGAGAAAATGGGGGGTGGCGTGACATTACACAATGGTCCAAAATGTGTAAATGTTTTGGATCGTGATTCTGCTTGAACAGCTTGTTATTCAGGATGTCAGCTTCAAGTTCAATTGATGGGTGGTATCTAATCGAGCACATGCAGAATCATTATCACTTTTATTAAGTGTCTTTAAATCCAACAATAACATCACTATTTTGTGTAATGACAAGTCAATAAAAAAGCATGCATCATAACCACAACTTGCGTATGAAGAGGACACTTCTGCACCCCCAGCTGAGTGCGCATGGGTGTCTGCCAACAGTAACACATGGTGGTGCCAAAATAAAAAAAAAAAACACTTTATGCTTGGCCACCTTGCTTTCACTTCAGGTTGACTTGGACCACCCCTGTGCTTAAGTCCACTTGAAAATTCCTCCCACTTCAAGTGTTCTTCATCAAATCATTACAGCTACCTTATGGTACTGAGGTTTCTGTTGCCCTCAGTAGCCAAAAGTTTTTCATTGGATAGAAACAAAAACACGTCCGATAGGTTTCAAACATGTAATGCGGGACCTAGATAGAATAACGGTATTATTTGATGTGATCCTGTGTGAATGGGAAAATACTATTAAAATCAAATTTGTTGGTTATAGGGGTCCAAGTATGAAAATCACATTTTTACAGGTCTCTACATATACATAGTGGTGTTGATAGAGGCAGCTCAGATGGGGCAAGGGGTGGAGATGGGGAGATGAGAACCACACCCCATTAATAGAGAGTTTGGGGGCGGAAATTATTTTATCAATATTCAGTCAAAGATATTGAGGACCACGGATCCCTTTGGGGCAAGACACTTCAAATACAGTGTGGTTGGACATTTGGCAGCTGAATGACATGAATTAAAAAAAGCATAATATGGGACCTTTAACATTACTTAATGCCATTCTTACAATGAAAGATAAAAAATTTCAGTCAAACTTGAAATATGTCCCAGAGAGGAGGGACACAAGTTCATCATACATGATCATAAAATTTGAAATAAAAAAGAAATGTACCCAAAACATTTGTACTTGAATAAAACTGGAAAATGGTCTTTCATTTATCATTTGAAGTATTCATTATGTTGGATTTCCATGTCCACATATGTCAAAAACATGATGTATAAAAAAATACACATGGCTGGATGCAACCCATTAGAAAGGATCATGTTCCATAGGTGACTGCTGCCCAGGCTGTGGGACCAGACAGACAGACTGTAAGTGTGTATGTAGATGGGCATTTTATGATTTTATGGGGTGTCATTGTTCATTATTTTATTCATATGGCTCACATGTTTTGTGAGTTTGTGTTTTACGTATCACTTTGCAGATAAATTATAAGTAATTTTATGTAGATTATTTTTCTTGTTTTTTTTGAAAAATGGCATTCAGACTTGTTGCATTGTAGTGATGCTGTCATGAATCTAGGTGGAAAAATTCCATTGAAGAAATCATAAAATTTTGGAGCTAGATCCAGAAGAAAACTACCATTAGCAAATTAATGCTTTTCCTCAACAACAATCAAATAATGATAATACTAATGTAGTTTCAAATTTTAGGGGTACGTTTTTATGGTAAAGAAGTCATATTATGAGTGTCAAACTATCATGGGACTGTTGATTTTAAGGGCAATGACATATTGGGGACACTGAGCTGCCTTAGTCCTGTCTGTCCTTTGTCTGTAGTGCTATCTAATTTGCATACATTTTTATAATTAATGAACCATGTTACAGGTTGGATGTAAATTTGGCTTGATTTTACATAAATAAATGTAGAAAAAACAGATTTAATGCATATCACAGGTAAGTGAGTGACCTCTGCCACTGACAAATATGGCGAATGGTAGATTGGACATCTTTACATCTTTATCTTTAATTATATGGATGATGTTTAGAAATCTTTGAATAATACACCTCGTATATTTGAATTTCAATTGCATTTGCAGATTCGTGATTTGTGTGTGTGTGTGTGTGTGTGTGTGTGTGTGTGTGTATGTGTGTGTGTGTGTGTGTGTGTGTGTGTGCGTGTATGTGTGTGTGGTTTTACGTTGTGGTTGCTGAATTTAGAACGAACTTTGTCTTTTATTACGTACAAAGGAATATCGCAACTAACACTTGTGTGTACGTTAATATATGAAGCAGAAAGGAGGTTCGTACAAATACTTGCTACTGCATGTAACAGCCCTTCACTCTCTGCTGTTGAGCTTTCTGAATGTTATGTAATATTTTCCAAGTACTCGTCTTATTTGGTGTACACAGCTTTTCAGGGATTACCCAGATCACTCTCCCCTCATAATCTTCTGATGATGACGTTATCCTGCAGCTCGAGCTCCAGATCTCGCGATGTTATGGAAAACAATTCAGACGCTCTATATCTTATCCCGAGAGAGAGATAGAGATAGATGAAAGAGATAGAATAGAGAGATAGATATCAGAGCACGAGAGAGCAAGAGAACGATAGAGGAGAATATCTCTTCATCTCTCTCTCTATCTATACTGATCTCGCTAGATAGCTCTCTCTCTCTATCTCTCTCTCCCTCCTCTCTCTCTCCCTCTCTCTCTCTCTCTCTCTCTCTCTCTCTCTCTCTCTCTCTCTTTCTCTCGCTCGCTCTCTCTCTCGTGCTCGCTCTTTCTCTCTCTCACTCTCGCGGCTCCCCCCTCCTCCCCAGCCCTCCCTTCCCACGCCCCAGTGCGCTGTGGGATAGTGGCACTATAAAGTATATCCTCTCCCGGAGAAAGATAAGAAGCCCGAGACAGGAGGGGGATGAAGATGGCGGACGCCAAGCAGAAGAGGAATGAGCAGTTAAAGCGATGGCTGGGCTCGGAAACGGACCTAGAGCCTCCTGTTCTGAAAAAGAAGAAGACGAAGGTGAAGTTCGATGATGGCGCCGTGTTTCTGGCCGCCTGCTCAAGCGGCGATACTGAGGAGGTGCTCCGAATGCTTGACCGGGGCGCTGACATCAACTACGCCAATGTAGACGGTCTTACGGCTCTCCACCAGGTTTGTGTTAACCTGCTATGTTTTAAAGCCAGTCACTAGCATTGCCAGCGGCCGCAGGCTGAATGGGTTTGCTGCTAGCAACTGCTTACCCTGGAACACCTGTCAAATGGAAGCCATTCCCATCCCGTTGTTTACCTACCTAGCAGACCCGTCCTTTTCGACGAAGAGTAACGTTAAAGATGAAGTCACTGGATTCTCTCTGAGCTCAGTTACGAAATCCCGAACACCCAAACACAGTATTGACTATGCGTGTGCATTACAAAATCCTGTCTAAATCGAGAAACAAAGTTTAAATCTTCGTTTTTAGGAGTACTTTCTGACCAGTGAACTAGCATGATATTCTCACTGGGTGCAGTCTATTTGCTGGACTGCAGCATTGCAAATTGTAGCACTGGGTGATTTTCCTTGCAATATACTTTCAAACCGAGTAACCACCAGTGATTTTTTGGTTCATTGATATTGTTGAATATAATTTATTTCGGTTACCGCGACAGAGTGACGCCAGAAGCAGAGCGTAAAGGCTGTCAATTGACACACAGTCACCACGGCTAAATGAATTCCACAGTAATGGCTATAAACCGGCTAGCAATAGTCGTTTTGCTGATAAACCCTCGACTGCGACTGCGGCTACTCTCTGGAAAGGGAAGCAGGCGCTTGCTAGCCATACTAAGTTCCAACATTATTCGACTGCAAGGCTAATGTTGTGCTTGAGGCCGCAACTGAATTTATGAAATAGTAACGTTGTTTACAGCAGTGTTTGATTTATTAGTTAAAATGTCAGGTTGTTGTAAACATTGGGAAGACAATTCAGTGCCATTGTGGCTAAACGGAATGTATGCTACGTTAGCTGGAAAAGCTAACTATCGTTAGCTGCTTTAGAGGTTTAGCTATAGTAAATCCATTCGTTATGTAATTTGAGAGTCTGCGTCAGCGGTTAGTATTACTCGTCAATATTTAAATTCTGTGACTCTAATGTTCTATATGCAGTGAATATGTCCTATTTGTGACTGGGATGTCTGAAGTGCTAAGCTAACTATTGCCCACTAACCACTATAGCTACGTGCTGTAGCTCTCATACACCTTCATAGCCAAATAATGAAAATGGCAGCCCGGTAGAAATGTTTTGCGCTTTACCTCATGTCAGAAGCTTTTTGTAACTTTGCGTGGATAAACACTGCTTCGTGATATCCCTAAAGCACCAGTCTAGTAATTTGAATATTAGCTAGTAGGTGCAGCCCTTTGAGGAGAGATATGACCAAAGACACAGTAACAATAGAGGTGCTTTAAAATGGAAATACTGTACATTTTAAAACTAGGTCTGAACACCACCGTGTATGAGTACATCCATATAATCTCCAGCTCAAATAGCTGCTA
Organism: Antennarius maculatus; assembly: GCA_013358685.1. Lineage (NCBI taxonomy): Eukaryota > Metazoa > Chordata > Actinopteri > Lophiiformes > Antennariidae > Antennarius > Antennarius maculatus. Next base: position 7,942,840 of record CM023627.1, read on the forward strand.
TGGTCCAAATATAACATCACCTCTACTAAATACTGCTTAATAATGATTATAAAAATTAGGTTGAAACCAATTTTAGACTGAAGCATTTAGTCTTATGTTTTTGTATTTAATGTAATTTATTACAAGGGAATAAAGTCATTTTATTGCAGCATTTAATACTTATGCATTAATAGTATTGTGTAGTTACACCTAGGAAGAGTACACCTCTTGTTTTTTATTATGAACAATCAAAATTTTATAAGTGACTAAGTATATACCAGCACTTAGTTTTTGTTGGAAGAGACATTTGAAAAATTAACAATAATTTGTGTCTCACGGCGCTTGCAAGAATTCCCAACGTGAAGACACTTTGTAGCATCAAAGATCAACTTTTCAGTGTGTGAAATGATAGAATAAGACGAATCAAAAACAAAATGCAAAAACACAATGTGGATTAGGGTAAAAGGTAAGGAGTACATGAACAAGTAAATGCACATATTGCAGTTTTATTGCGTCGTCAGCTATGTTTTTCCACTTGCTTATTTGTATAGAAACCTTTTAAGTTATTAGAATATTAACAAAGGAATTGTTATAATAAATGCTTAATACCGACATGAATTTATTGTGATGTCATCTACACACACATCTAGTCTCAAAAAGCCAGAGTATTGTTAAGGCGCTGCCTTGATAAGTTTAACTGTCCAAGACTTTGCATCTTTTCTGAACTACGTTAATAGATTTTTTAAGAAAGTATTGTTTTTGTGTGAATATTTTTCATCTCTTTTCTGGTTAATAACAACTGTTTTAAATAAACTTGTCTTTGTTTTCAGAGTTTGATGTAAGTAACCATCTCCTGAATAAGAAGTTGCTGTGCGTGTGTGTTTGTGTGTGTGTTAGTGAATGAGTTGGAAGAATATGGGGTTTTGAGAATTGTGGGACATTTGCATTTAAAATGCAAATCCAAATACTGCTGGCAGGTCAAACAGAGGTTTGTTTCCTTAAATGAAGTGAAGAAGAGATGGAGTGTTAGCCATCTGATAACCTAATTGAAGTGTGTTTTGGAATATGTGATTTGTATTGTTAATAATTATATCTTACTGACAGTTTAAATGGTCTGCAAGCTGACATTGTAGAGTATGTCATGTGCTCTACAAAAACCAAAAACATGCTTTATGAGTTTACATGTTTGCACTGAGTGTATGCAGCGCGTGCCAAATAGATGAACACACCTCAACGTTAAGTGTGACTGAGAAATTGAAAGACACCACCATCATCACCATCTGCACCATTACAATTAGTTGAAAATGTGGATCACCCTTTTTTGTATAGCGGTGGATGTTGCTCAGATTAGTAACTATTAAAAAACTGTTAGCAGACAAATTTTTTTCATTTCAAAACACATCACTGCACAGTATATGTGGATTATGAAGCACTTCAGAGCACAGTGTTTATAAACAAGCTAGATACTCAAACAAGTTGGCAGAACTTGGCCGATTTTAGAAAAAAGCACTGTATGACAATAAAAGCTGTCGTGCATGTGTGCGTGTGCGTGCGTATACATCTTTATATGTACATATAATATTTGTGGATACAGTAATCCCTCTTTACTTATGGTTGTTGCGTTCCAGGACCACCTGTGAAAAACGAAATTACATGATATGGCGACAAACCTTATTTTATTATTTACTGTAATTTAAACATTTATGGACCCTCCCCATACTGATATTAAACCACTTTATATCTGTATTACCTTTTCCCACACTCTTATAAACTGCTTAAAGCACTTTTATGTTTCACGGAAGTGAGCCGTGTTCCATGGGTCTCGGAACGCAGTGCACTAATGGATGCTGTCAGCCAATAGCATGCGCATATGGTATCACATAACTACCTCCTAAAAATTTGTGCTGTTGTGAAGCTATTCATCTTGATGCACAAACAAGCAAGGGATTACTGTGTATGCATATGTACAGTATATACATATACAGTGCGCCCTTGTTACTCACAGCTAATGCGTTTCAGGAACCATACACGAATAACAAATCCTATGATATAGCGACAAATTATTTATCTTATTTACAGTAATTTAAATAATAAGATAACAGATGCTGTCAGACAATAGAATGCACGTACAGTATTAGGTGACTACCTACTAAAAATCCGCGATGAAGTGAAGTCGCGCGTGTTGATGTGCGAATGCTTGAGGGATTACTGTATAATATAAATGAAATATAGATACAATTATTTTACCACTTCTTAATTTTTTGTTTCAGTTTTAGGCGGCAATTAATATCCTAGCAACAAAGGATGTACATTTGTGGTAACTTTGACAATTTCCTCCCCCTACCAAACTGCATGTCTGCTAAATGTTTGAGCACAGCCTTTGTTGTGAAGTGTGTCATGTTGTTACATGAGGGCTCACTCCTCACTGGGGGCAGTGATATCACTCTCAACACTAGTGAACGATGTAGGGTTATAAATACCACTGCCACAAGTTCTCCTAACTGGGTTTCAGAAGATGATACTAAGTTTGGGTATGACTCAGAGTCTGTAGCTCTGCTTTGTAGTGCGGCCCTGGCGTAACTTCACATTTAGGTTAGAGGTTGTCTTCATGTGAGTCACCGACCGTCCACCACTTTAAAAATGACTTGTTGCAGAAGGACCTGTAAATATATTGTCTTTATTTGTTTTTTCTATGATGTCATTATTGCAACCATTACAAGCATTCTTTTTCATGTGGAATTTGTCAGAAATTACATTTGAAGCATTAACTAGTTGTTATGTAGTATGCCACTTGCTAGAATACCAAAATGAAGACAGAACTGATGATTTTTTTTCCATATGTGACATAATTGAATAAGACAGATTGATTCATGCAAAAACGCAAGCAGTGTGCATTAGGGTGAAAGATAAGGAGTATATGTGCAAGTAAATGAGGGGTCCAGTAGATAAGTGGAGATTCCAGATCTTCTTGGCTAAAACCATGTCAGAGGGTAGCATTCCAAGTCCTGTCGTCCCAGGCCACACATTCCTCACATGACAGTCACTGGAAACCATGGTAAAGAGAGAGCAGAGCAGACATTCCTCAGCTGTCACCTAAACCCCTCCTCTCTAGTCATTCTCTATGACCTGCCTCTCCACGGGCAATGCCAAGGCTCAGCTGACTGTTGCCCACTTGGCTCAAGGCATTGGTGTTGTCGCTCTTCAAAAGAAAATCTCAACACTGACCTGCACCTGAACTTTTTTCCTGTAGCGTCCCTGGCAGGTGCTGATCTCCAGGAACCTGTCAGAGTTGAGTATCACAACAGGTCTTTAAAATCTCTCTGCTAGCATTACACTCCCTTGGTATGGCCTCAAAATCTATGAGCATTATCTTGCACTGTCTCCATGACAACTCACGGAAGGTTGCTAGTCACTTGTGTTGGTGGATTTGCGTGTACAGAGTGGGAGTTGCATAATAGAGAACATAGTGTGTTTCGCAGAGCTGAACATTTTAAAATCGGAATCAATCCATGGATCCTGTAATGGAACAATTACACTCCATTTGGTGTAAGAAGGTTAAGTGTGTTTCTTTTCATCCAGACTGACATCAGTCATATTTATACATTACATAATTGCTTTGGTCTCACTATGGTCCCAACCCTGACATTCTCAGCTGTGCCCGAGGCTCGCAGTTGGCCAGTGACTGCTGCAAAAAAAGACATGCCTTTAACATTTCCATGTCCTCTTGATAAAGGGAACATGGAATACTCTTACATACCCCAATCCCCCTGTCTGAGAGAGAAAATCCTGCCAGCTTGTGTGGAGAGGCCCCTTGTCCCAGGCAGGAAAAACAGCACATTGTGTCATAGATCCTCCCTCTAGCTCTCACCTGTTTTCCTAGCTTACACAAAAGACATGCAGGTTGGTGATTTATTAAGACTCATAAAAGATGTGCCAGACCTCTATCTTAATAATTCACCTGCATCATATCTCCCACATCATTTGACTGTATAATATTTAGTATTATAGATTTTTAAAATGAAAGGTCATTTTTTAGCAACTTATGGTATTTGTAAGCGTGTACAGCATGTGACCCAAAACCTTTAGAAAAATGAACTGACAAGATAAAGATATTGTAGAATGAAAATTTTGGTAATATAGACAGAAATCTCGTTCTCTGGCTATCAAAAGTTGAAGATTAGAAATGAATTATCCTTTTGGGAAAGAAACGTTTTCAGTTTGTGGGATTTTTTTTTATTATAGGGAATAGGAATGATTAATATTTCTTAACTTACTGTTGTTTATCAAAATCCCGCTGGTTTTGACATCACTTGATTTTATGTTGAAATGCAAGCTAGCATGTGACATTTTGCTCAATGTTTTAATGTTATTAATTGTGTTGCACAAATGACTTGTTCTTAAGCTATGTCGGCTGCAGGAGATGATCATGTTTCATGTGTTACATGGTACACTGCCATGTCCAGACCCAGTATGCCCATGTCTTTTCTCTGATTCATGCTGATTCATGCTCTGATTCGTCTCCTATGCTGTCTTCACACTGCAGGTCTTGATCCTCAATTCCGATTCGTTAAAAACACCAACTATAGTGTTTAAGACCAAGCAGTATCTTTGTACTGGTCATTTAATGCTCATGCAATCTTCAGGCATTTGGATATCTCTTCATTTTGTTGTTTTTTGCATCACTTTTCTTGAAAGAGGCTGCACAAACCATCCAGGTTTTTTGCTCTAGCTCAAGGCGACTGTACAGTTGCATACGTACATGCATTTGTGTAGTTATTGTTCAAAATTATCTAGCTTGAAAAGGCAACTGCTCCTTGAATGTAATTGGTCATTATGACTCAGTATTTTACTTAGTCTAATATTTGGACATACATGCTATTTAACATATGAGTTTGCTTAGTGTTGCTAATAGCACGTCTTTGTCAAAAAGTGCAAGCCAATATGAACTCATGGAATTTTGTTGTGGTTAGGGTTAAAATGATATTTGACTGTATTATTTGGACTCTGTACCATCATCCATAATTTTGATGAATGATCAGATAAATCATCAGTCTTTCTGTGTCAAGGGTACATTAAAGATATTAATATTTGTTATTAATCACAACATTATTAATTACATGAAACAAAACATATCTTGCAGAAATACTGTAGCTTGTTGAGTTTAGATTGCAGGGGAAACATTATTAATGCATGAAAGAAAACTGCTGGAATAATATGGATTCATGACAACCAAACTCAGACACAACAGCAAAACCTAGTGAATGGAAAATGCAAGTATTACATTTATATTATTTTCATTTTCTGTAAGTATTACCCGGTTGTCAGTTAAACAACAATCAAAATCTGTATTAATTTAAGTGTTTCATTAGTACTTTATGAACTAGTGTACCCGGCAGGAACCCATGAGTCTTGTGTCCACCTTGCTTATTCAGGTATTTTGAATTTGTGCATTTACGTTGTATGGATACGGTAGTATGACATATACAGGTCATTCAGTGGAGTGCTGGATTCCAGTCTGCAGTAGTTCACCGTTGCTCCATTGTAATATCAGTGTTCTTGACGACTGAGTGTCAGTTTTGGAAATGGAGCCCCTGAACATGTACATTTTAACTGTGTAATTGGAAGGTCTCCTTGTCAAGGTGGCTGTGATCACTGATTCATTCAATCTTCCTACCAACCCCATAATCAACAGCAGGAAATGTGCCGTTAGCGCGCCAACACTTTGCAGCATGCCAGGTCATCTGCTGATTGTGACACATCAGTGTTGTTTCCTTCCACTCTGTGTTGGAAAAGTATGCAAGCACGCTGTTGCAAAAGGTAAGGTTATGATTTCTGAAGCAATATGGAGCAACTGAACACGTCAAGGTAAATGGATACTTGTAAGTATGCCAAGTGAGGGACAGCTTTTAATGAGTTTCCTGAGAAGTTTGCACTTCACTCTAATGTTAGGCTTCCTTTTAAAACGAAAAACCTGCGCAGCACTGTTGATACTGGTTCGGGTGGATCCTGTACATCTCAAATCTATTTATGGCACTGTTGTGGTAGTGTTAACACATACCCACTGGTGAATCTGGAATAGTGATGGTTCGCCCAAGTATTTCAGATCGGCATTGTTGCAGGTTGGGACTGGTTCACCTGGGGTTGTAAGGAGAATTCCTAAGTAGAGTCAACCTGCTGCCACGTATACCAGCCATATTGACTTAATTGTGAGGCTACAGGCATGGACTTTACCTTGCCTGAAAACATATTTCACGTGGCGTAGAGATGGAATTTTATGTTCCGTTCAAATTTTCAGTTTGGTGTAATTATTGCTTAAAATTTGGAACCAAGACCACTGTTATTCTGTCTGCAGAATGTGTTTGGGCACTACCAATGCATTTTACTTTGATGGGTATTTGTTACCCATTTATAATGTTCTTGCTGTTATTGCTGCATTGTGGAAGTTTGAGAAGAACGTGCCAGGTGTCTGAACAGATGAATGTCCACCAGCCTCTTTTTGTATCTGCCCGTATGTCTCCAAGCCATGCATACCAGTGAGCTGCTGTGAAATGTTTGTGGGATGACTTCAGCTTGTTTTTTCCCACCCTGTGGCACATTGTGTCTGTCTTTTACTTAAGCTGGGTCTTCTTGAAGCAGTCCTGCTGTTTTTTGCTTGGCGGCAGTCACATGCCTTGCTCTGTTTTTTTATGAGTTGTTTTTTGAACTGAAAACACCTGGACTCAAAGACTGGAATTCCTCATTGTCTTAGAGAGCAGTGAGTACAATTAAGGCAAAGGGTGTGTGTCCATTTGTTGTCTTTTTGAAGTGAGGTTGCGTTCTTTCGGCTGGATCTTCAGTGAAAAAAATAAGGGATAAAGGTGAAAAATCTTTTGCCAATCTTACACACTGTTCAACTAATTATAAAACATGTCCTCTGGACTTTATTGGCAATTCTGGAAGCTCTGATCCATAAATAGCCACATAATTGAATGTTGCTGCTTTTTACTGTGATGAATACAAGTGCTCTTTTTCTTGCAAATCAGTTGGTAAATGAGTCTGGACCATGACAAGCTATTTAACTGGTGACCTTATTAGTATGGCCCCATTTTCAACGTCCATCCATCCATTTTCTGTTACCGCTTTATCTGCTGTCATTGGTCACAGGGAGCTGGAGAATATCGGAGTTGGCTTAGGGTGTGAGGTGAGGGAAACTCTGGGCGTGACACCAGTGCACCGTGGAGCCACACGGAGACATAGACAACCACACATGCACACACTCATACCTACAGTCAATTTGGGACTGGCCAATTAACCTGGAGTTCATGTTTTTGGAGGTGGGAGGAAGCTGGAAAACCCAGACAGAAGCCACGCAGACTAGGGGAGAACATGCGAACTCCACACAGAATGGGACGTCATTCAATCATTACTGGACAATGAAAATAAGATCTTTTTTTAACATTTTTAATGTTGCTTACTCAATAAACAATCAACTTACAGAATAAACTAAATTTGTTCATTAAATAGAGGTAAATAAATTAACCACCTTTTGACAACAAGACTGTTTTCAAAATAATAGCCTATGAAATTACATTGTTACCCTGTCCTCAAACTGAATGTCATCCCCATGTTTTAGCGAGCATAAATATTCGGTCACTGATTCCAATCAAACAAATGTGAATAGACTGTCACATTAATAATGAATCAACCACAACCCCTCAGAGCTGTATAGAGAACAAAGAAGTCATTGCTATGCAGCTTTAAGACAAAGGCACAATTCTGAAGATGTATGGACTTGACATCATGCTCTGATATTTACATTTTGATGGTCACCACTACTGTAATAAATGACAGGTTTAACTATATTTTGCTTAAACACTATTGGCATAGAGTTGATCAACTAACAATGCTTTGCTGTGGCATCATTTACACATAAGCCTTGATTGAAATTAACATCTATATCCGTTTTTGTCTTATTTAGATCATCTGAAGGACAAAAATGGGTGCCCCATGGGGGAGTGTTGGATAGGTTTGCTCTTGTCTTCCCTCACCGAGGTGGTGATGGTAGGAGGGATCAGGGAGTTAGAGATTTCAGGCCAGAGAGGAACAGGAAGTGGCTGTTTATTTTTCTCATTTCCTCTTTTAGGCTCCACTAGTGTCTCTGCTTTTTCCACTCCCTCTTCTTTTGTTACTGACTCTGGTCTAAAAGAGACACATGTATGTATACACTTTCAAGAATACTGATACCTGCTCTTCCTTTTATGATGGTTTATGTAAAACATTGCCATCTATTGTATGTCATGCAGTAAATAAATTGTTTTCAATATGTACTAGGTTGACATATTGAGAGGTGACAGAGACTTGCATTGTATTGGTGTCCTTGCTTGAAATTTTACAGTGTGCTCTGCAGTTGTTTTTTTTTTTATCTTTGAAGCATTTCATTTTAGTCCACTAAGATTGTGGCATTAGCTCTGGCCTTTGCATGAGTGCTTTCTAGCAATCTGACATGCATTAGGATGTGTTGTGACTTTGGCGACGATCCATATATCTACTAGTAATGGTTGAGAATTGGTAGCATGACTGCAGGGCAGGTCCTGGCACCTACATGTTTCCATTTTGTTGGCACTGTTCCAGTACACTGGGAGGTGTGTGTGTGTGTGTGTGTTTAGGAGGGACCTTCTCAATGCCTCTTTAGTAGACTGTCAGTGACTGCTGCCTGAGCTGTCCACTATCCTCCATAAAGCAGCCACTACATAAGGCTTCCATTATATGGAAATTTCAACAGAGGTTGTATTCTGCCATTTTTCTGTGGCTATCTGACCTCTTGCCTCTCTTCCCCTTGGTGCCCCTTCTCGCCTTTGGACCCCTCACATGGAAACTAATTTAGCCCTCAAGTGGAGCTATTGTTTTGGCTGCTGAGCGAAAGCTCAAGTGAAACATACAGTTAAAATCTTGCCGGCATTTTTCCCCCCGCTTCCTCAATCCTGGTCTTCTTTTTCCATGGGAATCCCAGGGCCATATATGGTCGTCCTCAGTAGCAGCAACAGCACCAGCTAGAGCACCGAAGACAGAGGCTGTGTGTGTGTGTGTGTGTGTGTGTGTGTATATATATATGTGTGTGTGTGTGCGTGTGTAGTCCTAACAGGGCTGATCTAGTGGATGGACCCAGCTGGTTCCCCTGCAGTGCTCTAACCCTCCCCCTCGTACCCTCTGGTCTTATGAACCCTGTTGATAACACAGGAGCTGTTAGTTTTTTTGGCTAAGGTGCAAATGGACACACAAGGAATACAAAACCATACAGAATGAACATTCATTCCATACCTTTTTTTTAACGTATAGATTCACTGGTCTTTTGATTGTTCTGCATATGGTGTAATTTTTACGTGACAGTCCACAGCCCTCATTGTTTTGGTTGATCTCTCTAACGCACACACACACACACACACACACTGCACTCATACTTACATACAGGCGGTAAGAAGGAATTCCTTTTGTGGAAGTGGCTGCGCGCCTTTGAGTCAGTGACGTTGCTCATGAGGAGTGGCCAAAGTGTTGATGCCTGAAGCTAGGAGTATTACTTATCTGGGAATTTCTACACTGGTATGCTAGTCAAGGGCCTCACTACTTAGTGCTTATGTGCTTACAGAGAAACGTTATACTTTTAGAGTAATTGTAACCAAAAGAGAAACTAGTTCTGAGCACCAGATGAAGCTGCATACTGAGACACTCTAGCACGTATTATTATAGATGGATATTTCAAGCGAATATTCAGAAAACCAACAAGCCTCATTTTATACGTGTATTAAAAATCTTACACAAGAATACCTGATGTTTTCATTTTCCTCAGATGCTCCTCACAGGTTTCTGCCAGTATCTGAGTTGCCACATAAATTAGTCATTGTTCTACAGTGCAGAGAAAACAGCAACTTAAAGTGAAGAAGAAGATTAATAGTAATTTATTGATAAGAATTATATAATAATAATAATTGTGAAGGATAGCTGACAAAAACAAAAGTTTGGGTTTGTATTTGTATTTGTTTTCAAATTCAGTAGGTGTATTAAACTGATAGATGAGTCAATTTAGTATTTTAAATATTTATCAAGTGGAAAGTTTAGTTTACAATTCCATTCACAACCCATACTAATAAACCCAAACCTTTACTAGGTGCAAGAGTAAATATATATAAAAATAGAAATGTGCATTAAATATTCTTCTTTTCCTTGGGGCTTTTCCCTTCAGGGGTTTCCACAGCAAATCGATTGCCTCCATCTAACCCTGTCTTCTGCATCCTCTTCTCTCACACCAACTACCTTCATGTCCTCTTTCACTACATCCATTAACCTCCTCCTTGGTCTTCCTCTAGGCCTCCTGCCTGGCAGTTCAAAACTCAGCATCCTTCTACTAATATATTCACTATCTCTCCTCTGGACATGTATAAACCATCTTCGTCTGGCCTCTCTGATTTTATCTCCAAAACCTCTAACATGTACTGTCCCTCTCGTGTCGTATGTTCGTTTCAATCAACGATGCAAATTTATGCTAAGTGTAATACGTCACATTATGTTCTGTAAAATTGCTACAAGAAAAGCATGAAGCAGAGGCATTTACAGTGATAACATGAATGTTATATTATGTGCCAATTTTTTGTAAATGTTAATCAGCTGGATCTGTCTTAATGGAAGACAATCATGATATAGAAATGTGTGAAAATGGTCTAACACATAGTGGAGGTTCAAAGTGCCCCTGTTATTCATTTGTTAGCATGGACATTTGGAATTTACATTGTTATCGAATAGAGAATACATTGTAACACAATGGGATTAGCTTGCTGCTTGTGCTATTCAACAGCAGCTGCTGCAGCAGTTTTCTGCAGTGTGCTTAAGTTGGCCATCTCAGGATTCTACAAAAGGAAGTCAAGGAGGGGAGTGTCTTTGAGTGTCTCCTTGATGTTGAGTGCTGCTAAATTAAGCTTGGAGTCCTATGCAGGATGGCTCAGAAGATTATCAGTCGGCCCTTTTGTACATACACAGTAGCTATACCCATTTACTGGGGTGTCGGATGTGTTTATTGTAAGTGACCCACGCCATGTAGAAGTTAGCAACTGTTTTATGATTTTGTGTTGAGCAATTTTCGTTCCTTTTAAGACAGAATGGAGTTCAAAGCTTCCGTTTGTTACATTTGCAACCTTTAATCAGAAAAAAATGTCAATATGGCTTTTGAGATGTATCTCTTTTCTGAAAGTAATTCAGTCTTGACGTATTTACTACAATAGTGTAACTCTGATGCCATGCTGGCCATAGCATCTGTGCAAACCTGAGACATTAACATACTTTGGATTCAAAACATGTCAAATGACAATGCAATGTGATATGATTGATTTCATAGATTGTAATTAGTGCAATGATACTCAAATTTCCAAACAACTAAAAGATAATGGAACTGGTCCAGTAATGTTTAAATTTTATTCCTGCAAGAGATGCAAGAAACTTGGCCTCTTTTTATAGATGCTTTTTGTGACATGTAGTAAATGACTTGTTCTGAAACCTCCAGGGGCTATCAGAGAAAGCCCTGTGTGTTTTCAAAAGAAGTTGTTTCTATATTAATTAGTGGTTCTCACAGAGGCCTCACAAGCTCTGAAATAATGGTCTCTTTTTTGTATTTGTCATGGCAACAGACCTGTCTCCTTCCATAAGTGCATGTTTTTTTTGCCCACTCTGAATATGACTTAGCCCATCTTTTTGTGGCACACATTCATCCATAATGGCTTGAGGGTCTGGTGCTGTTTTACTTATTTGTCTTAGTTTGTTAGCCAAGCTTTTCTTTGTACAGTGAGTCAAAACATGAAGTACGCTGTATTTTCATTAATGCACCATTTATTACTACTGTTTACCTAGCAAGCTTAGGCTTTATGACTCGTCAGTGTGCAAATGCAAGTCGTATGTTTTCATCTTAAAAAGACTGTATATTTTCTTTGTGTCAAGCCTACCGGTATATTAAATGAGCTCTCTGGCTGGCTAGACAGGTTTGTCTTCCTGCTCAAGCCAAGTTTTTCTCGACAGGACTGACAGACCAGTCAGGAACGTGTGGCTAAAGATGTTCACAAAAAAGCATAAACATTAAAAATTTTGTAATGAATGTTTTGAGGATTAAAGGTTGGAAACAGTCTTACAAGATAATACAGGAAAGTCTTGTATTATTTTTCATCATAAAGAAATATACAGGTATATGCAAATATTTTTCTGTGATTCAGTATCATTACAAATACTAAAAAAAACGGTTATGGTCTTCTGTCTCTTGTTTAACCTGTCAAGAAGACATTTAGGTTATAGTGTGTAGCTGTGATGAAATTCACATTTATAGTGGTGCCGTTCCATCCAACTTGCTGCCTACTTACTTGACAAGGAGTCTTCTCTTCTCCCCATCTCAGGCACACTGACCAAGCAGGTTTAAATGGCAATGTGCCTGAGCGTGAGTCACTATATGACTGAATGGTGAAGTATGAGAGCAACATAGGTCCTGAATGTCACACAGAGGTTGATTGTGATGTGAGACGGGATGAGGAATAATTAATTTTAAGTTAAAATAAAGGTTGTTTCAGGTTTAAAATGTTGTTTTTTGTAGTGTTGTATGTATTGTCATCTGTGAACCTCTGAGATGAATGTTGGTGTATGTTTCCTCTCTGACGTTACTTTTCTTCTATTTTTTTTGTCTTCATAATGTACGTCCATTGGCAGTGTCATTCCATTCAACATCAGTACAGGATTTCATACCGCTGTCTCTCAGATACTTGTTCTTTCTCCCACCCCTTTGCACATGGTCTTGATGCAAGCTGCCACTCCAGCACCTGTCAGCCACAGGCAATTACAGCCATTATGGGATTACTTTCATTGGGCTCCGGTAGCTGCTGGGAGGAGCCAGAGGGAGAAGGTGACGCGCTGGAGATGGAGGACACAGCTAGCTACCATTGAAGATAGACTTTCAGGGAAGGTTTTATGGGAGAGTATGGGCAGGTTTAAGATGAGATGCAGAGGACTTTAACTATGTGTCTTTTCTGTTCAGTGCTGTTATTCAGCATACGCAAATGAAAAAGGCTCTGCACTGGCTCCTTATCTGATTCATTGTTGTTTCCTGAAAGCATATGACTGCTCCTACTAAACGTTGATTCAGCTGATGTTTTCAGATTTTTTCTGCTTATTTACTGCCTGTAAAGACATAATCAAACAATAAATATGTTTATAACAGTATCCTACACAGAAATCCGATTTTCTAAAAACGGACTATGTTGGACTCATTTTACCGACTGCAGTTTTGGTTGAGGAATAATGAAGCAAGAGGTGGTGAGGAAGAATGAAGAAGCTTTGTCACTAATTCATTAAAATGAACAGTCAGGCAGGCAGATGCTCATTTTGACTAACTAACTGCCTTGGATTGCGATTAGACGGGCTCAAACAGCTTTTGAAGGGCAAATAATTTTTCCTGATTTTAAATCCCATAAGAGAACGGAATTAATTAAAATGACAACAATGGCGGTTAGGCAGAGGCAGAATAACTTGGTAACATAAATGTGACCAAATGATGGGATTATCCATGAACACCCACATAAGACAATAAAATGTGATTTGCTATTACATTACAGGTAGCTGGGTTGTTAGCAAACTGCTTGCAACCAAGCTTACCTGTCAATGTTAGGAAGTCTATAGTGCCAAACCTATTCACTTTAAAGTCGCCAGCTACTGTTTTTGATGAAATTACCACATTGTAGAGTTGGATGGGAAACACAAGCTGCCGAATGAGGAGATTGTAGCCACATCACAAACAAACCCAATGAGGGTGACATTTGTCTCATCGTGAGAGCTGCAATCTGAAGAGCTTTCAAAATAACATTTTGCTCTATCCCGAAGGTGGATGAACTCAGGAGCAAGTCGGTGCCTTAGAACCCACTCACAACCAAATCGCATCATGTACAGTCTAACACACACACACACACACACACACACACTTACACACATGCGCACACGCACGCACATCCTTACACATGCACGCACAGACAGATAAGCTCAGTGAGGCCTTAGCAGGCACTCTTCAGCTTTGGCCATGTACGGTGTGGTTAACGGCCCAAATTTGGACAAGGATTCCAGCCAGATTGTCGTGTGCCCTAAACGTGAGGCTGTTATGTGTTCATGTGTATCTGTTTCCCTTGTCAATGCCTTTGTTGTCATAGCAACATCTGAAAAGACAGGGAGACAACCCAGGCTCTGTGGTCAATGATGGGATTGCTGGAGTGGCAAGGTTTAGGATTCATAAGTGGTGAATATGGGTTTGAAGTATGTGTCTGCCTTGATAATTTCTTGTAACACCTGTCAGACAGTAAACGTGTGATAGCATGGTTCAGTTCATAAATGTGGATAATTTAGTTTTACATTCCAAATAGTGAGAGAAATTAGCTATTTTTCTTCAGGTTCAGGACACTTTTTAACCACTGCTTTGGAGGTAATCTTGTTATGCCTCTTTGATGTGAGGTAACTTCTAAAACTCTGAGTGTATGCTGATTGAAAGGTGCACTGCATGCTCTGATTGTTGCTTTACCTGAATCACATTTTAGATGTTGAGCAGAGGACAGACTCTAAAGCTGCTGTTTCTTTATGAATCATATATAATTCGTACATTTGGTGTACAAATTAATATATTGAGTAGGATTTTGATTAGAAAGTTCTTCATGCAGACTCAAGAGCATGACCCACTGTGATCAGTTACGGTTGGCCGGTATGATGGTACAGTTGGTTTACCCCATCTTACATTGCTTTCTTGGCCACATCAAATGACTGCAATCAGACGAAGAACTGTGGCTTTCCAAAAAAAAGGTTTGAGTTCACTGTACATAAAGTAGAAAATAGAAAATATCTTACATGACACAAAACTTACAAATGAACTAATGCAGTTTTCTGGAATGCACTCTGCATGTCTGATATGGTTCTTTTATACCTCTACAGTGTAGTTCTGTTTGGAAAATAGAATACAGATCTCAGGATAAGTTTTCATTTGTACAACAAATTATCAAGTCAAAGTCAGCATTTAACCTGCTGATTAAATGCGTAACGCAAAACCAAAGTGCTCTGATGCAGTCTGTTGTATATTGTGGGAGAAATCACCCACTTTATGAGTCAGGCGATCTTAAAATAGATCACTCCCACTTGCTACAACTGTTCTATTTTTTGTGCGTCATTTTTTGATAACGGGTTTACTTCATTGGAGGTTTAGGAAAATAGTTCCAGAACCTCATGGATGGTGTGAAGGAAATAAGACATACTATGTTCCCAGTTTACTTTTTAAACCCTGGAGAATCTAATGAGCCAGTCAAAAATCATTATAGATTTCCTTCTTTGTAGTCCAGTGCCTTGATTTCCATTGATTGAATGCAGTGACTGAATAACTCAAATCTGAGTTATTTGAATGTAAATAGTTTTGCATTTACTTCACATTCCATAAGGCACCAGTTTACTCCAACTCCTACCTGGCTTTCCTTTTGGCAACATTCTCCTGTCCTCAATAAAAAGGTTTTGGATCACTAGCTTGTCCCAGCATTACAAATAACACATTATTTTTGAGTCATCGGGACAAACTTGCTGTGTGAAATGTTCTAGCAGATACAGTTGTTTTACTTTTGCTTAACAGCAGACGTGCATTTAATGAACATCATCAACTGTTGATTGAAGAAGAAGAGTATATGATGAGTTCATGCTTGCAGTGAATTGAGCGTTTTGATTTATCACACTTAGGGAAAATATTTGGTGAGTTATTTTTTCAAAGGGTGGTACATAGGCTCAGCACCTCAATGCCTCCATCAGCAGTACAATGCTATGTGGTATTTGAAGAACCCCCGTTATGTACAGGCATTTTGGGAACGCTCGAGCTGCCAAAATTCCACAGGAATTCCGAAAGCATGTGGCAATCTACCGCAAGCAGCAGAGAGATCTCTCCATGCAACCTGTTTAACTATACCATAGACTTAAGCTCATATGTATGTGTATATGTGCACACACATGATGGGTCACCCTTCTCACTTCTTCCAGTTGCCAGACTCACCCCTTGTCCTTTTTCAGGCATGCATAGACGACAATGTTGACATGGTGACTTTCCTGGTGGAGCATGGAGCCGGCATCAACCAGCCTGACAACGAGGGTTGGATTCCCCTCCATGCTGCAGCCTCCTGTGGATACCTTGACATAGCTGAGTAAGTTTCAAGAGACCCATTAATGATTTTATGATTGCTCTGTTATTGCAGTTTATTTAAACAAGTGTGAAATCTGCTACCCATAGCAGTACCGTGCCTTATTAAACATTGGTTCTGATTAGCACATTTAGGGGTAATTGGAAAAAAAGTAATTATGACAAGTTTCATGACCCAATGTACATCATTAAAGCTGTCAAATTGGGCCTGGGCCTTGTCCATATACCTTTTGTTTAATGCCAAAATTACTGCTGTCTATTCCACTTGAACAAAGACTATAATGCATTTCTGGTTTGGTCTGGATCAAAAGAAGAGACTAAAGTGTGAATGCCTTTTGAAACATTTCTTGAACTGCAACAATTTTTGGAATCATTGTTGTTTGAAAATATTTGGCAGGTAGGTTTACTGGGTAAGGGTTCAGCCAAGGTTGCACAGCTGTCCTCTTGATCAATGTCATTTGATTGAGTGAAATTAACATTGTTTTGACTGAATTCATATAAATTCATTCAAAATAAATTCTCATTGTCAACACCTTCCAATAAGCACATATTTATTTAAGAAATAGTGCCATTTCATTATGCATGCCAGAACCAGGATGTTAGTAGTGACTGTGTTCAGTATCACACATTTCTAAACACGAACACCATCCCATCTGATAGCTCATCACTCCAAAATGGAGATATCATTGTCAGCAAATATATCTGGAATCACGCTCTAGAGGTACACTTGCAGGTAGTCTTTTTCAGGTAAGAAAACTGCCAGTGGAGTGCACAGATGTTATCAGATGATATTTAAATGGACTGAAAGAGCTCCGTTCTACTAATTATGTAGAGTGTTGGAACTGAGCTTTGACCTACTTCTGTTGTACATTACAGGAGCTTATCCACGTATTAATTCACATTGATTTAATCAGAATTGACAAAGACAAACACTGAACTCTTGTGCAAATATGTATTCAATGGTATTTCAGTTGAAATTTTGTTTTCTAACAGTGATATGTAGAAATTATGTTAGCGAAAATAAGCACGCCTGCAGTTGTAATTAACGTTGGCTGGCAATGTTGTTTTTGGTTGCATAATCAAATAAATCAAGTGTTTGGCTTGATATGAATGACTAATGAAGACATCAGTTCACATAGAGGAACTCTGCAACATGGGTGGCGAGGTCTCATTTTCATCCAAATATCTCAGTTCACAGTAACGGGAACTCAAAGCGGGACTGTCTCTGAGCCGCAGCTTTCTAATGGAAGGGTTTGTTAAGAATCCCACAGCGAGGCTCCAAACCGCAAAAGCTAACCAGACCGATAAAGCGTACGCAAAATGGGCAGAGTCGAAAGTCCAATCAAGACTATATGAAACGTAACAGCAGTCAGTTGTCATTTGGGGTGGAAGTTGTAAGCGCTGAACACATTTTAAGTGGTGTGTCAGCCTAATGAGAAGAGCCTGAGTGTCACCGCAGCTTTAATGGGAAGCAGCTGAAGTCAAGATGTTGAAGGGTTAAAAAATTTTTTTAAATGTCTCATATATTAGACCAAGGGGTAAAGGGTAATAACCAACCTATCTTGAATATGTTGTTAAATGTATATTTTGGCTGTCTGTTATTATGTACGGAGATTCAACTTTGGAACCATTTCAAATTGAGTCAGTAAAGCAGTGTTCTCGATTGCGTGTGTCTTTGACACACATTTTTTGACATGGACGCACGATCGTCAGACAGCGTGCCTCCCTGGGACACAAGCTTTAAATGCACCACAGTGCATTAAAGTGTAGTCATGCAAAAATCTGAGATTTCTTTACTCATGACATCGTCCCTCCTCACTTTTTCTGAAGTTTTGGTATTAGATGACCAAATGAGCTTTATAAAATTGAAAATAAAATAATTTCTCTGATTGTAAAATGCACTGGAATAAATCTTTTGGATTTTGTAAGACATATTTGGGCATATATGATATAGACATCATAGATTGTTAGGTAAAATATTATATAAAATAGCCTATAAATATGATTTTTACAAAGTTACCAATTTGTATTTCTATTAAATACTGGTTATTTTGGCCATTTTTGTTTTGTTTTCCTGATATACAGCAGATGTCACTCAGTTACTGCAAGAAAGTTGTAGTTATGTCAAAATATGGACTGGAAGTCATTTTAAAACAGTGTCAACTTCACATTTTTTAGAACTGCCACCTCAGAGTTGGTGGCATCTGGATGTATCTTGTTTAAAATTCATAAAGACCTCTATTTTTTATGACAATATCTCAGAATGCCTTGGGAAACCAAATATTTTTCATGTTTGGTTGATAAGATTTGGATTGTCATTGATGAATGTCACTAAAAGGTTTCAGACAGACATTAACTTTGCAAGGTTTTTATTTCTTTTCTCCTGCATATATGGTAGCGTAGTTATTGGGGATGTATGTTCTTGCTATGAAGATCAAAATAGCAGGATGTTTTAAGATTCAGCAACTGTTAGATTACAGATATAAAATCCATAGAATTTATTTAATGATAGCAACTGATAATTTTTTAGCAGAGGGGTGGTAAAAAAGGAGATGCAGGCTGAGGTATGGTTACAGCGCTTATGACGTTTTTTGAACGATTACATCTAGATCCCATTTTTAAAATGTTTCATTGTCAGAAAAACAATTGCCATTTAAATCAGTTGCCTAATTCCAAAAACATAACAAAAGTTTGGTGATTTTGGGTGAAATGTTTGTTGTGTGAAATCTGATAAAATGATGTACGCTGTTGTTGCAGGTATCTTATCAGCCAGGGTGCCAGTGTAGGAGTCGTGAACAGTGAAGGTGAGACGCCGTTAGACATAGCCGAAGAGGAGGCGATGGAGGAGCTTCTGCAGAATGAAATCAACAGACAAGGTACATTCATACAAATTTAATTCATCAAGTATAATCGTCTGAAGCAGCTTACAGTGTGCTAGCAACATGTTAACGGGACCATGGATAGTCCTACGTCTGCTTTTTGTTTGAGGAGTACTTTCATATTATAGAAAAGTTATGAGCACTGAAAAGACTCAGCTTTTATATTTTTGGCCAGGGCATTCTTGAGATGATGAAGGCACACACACACACACACACACACACGCACACACACACGCACACACACACACACACACACACACACACACTATGCACACAGCATTAACTGTCCTGGAGTCAGAAGGGTGTCCCGGAGTCTGCTCATATTCTCTAATAAAGATTGACTGTCTTCCCCTCTCTGTGGCCACCAAAGCAGATTGTATATTGTTACGTTCTACTGCATGTGGTCGATTGCAGAGAGAAATGCACACTAAGGTGTGAAATGCCCCGTCTCGCAAACATGTCATTCTTACAAATGCATTCACCCAACACCAGACCCTGTTCAAAGTCAATGTGATAAACAGCCCAGTCTCGGAATACACAGTCTCTTAGTTTATATTTTCTATCAGTGTAAAGTGGACAAAACTTTCTCAAAGCTAGCAGTATCTACACAGTCTCTTAAGTAAAAGTCCAAGTATTCAACAGCGTTTTTCCTATGACACTCATAACACTTTTTGTACTGTATGTTGTGTTCTATGGCCACAGTTGAGCCCTTGATACTCAAGGTAACATGCAACATTATGAAACTAAGTGTTGTTTGGTCTATTGGATTTTCTCTGAAAATTTTTAGTCTTCAATTAGAAGATGTGCTGTTCTTCTGTTAAAATTCCACATGGACTCACTGCCAATTCTTCCACTTGACTTTTTCCGTAGTCCTACTGAGAGGTCATTGGGTTCTTTGCTCTTTCTAGTTGCAGTGTAGTCTAGCGCCCGAGAGATCATGAGACATTGTCCTAAGAGCCAGCTCTCATTGCATGAATGGATTGAGCAGCCTCCTGAAGGTTTTTTTTTTTTTTTTTGCGCCGTTGTTCAGTTTTGTCATAGTTGTCAAGTTGAGGCAGATTTTAATGATGGCTCAAGTTTTCATTGGGATCTGTGGGATTGTCTGACCTTGATTAAATAGGGGTACAGTAAGCAAATATACAGAGTATTCTGATTAATAAACTTACTTGATTAAATGCAAGGTTGTATTACATTTGCAAATAACATTCTTGGAACAGTGTGTAGCACTCATGGAGAATATCATTATTCCACCAAAGCTATATTTAGGTTTTACCGGCTTTTGTATCTTTAAAAACTAGTAATGATTGTAATGATTATTATTTTGTTGAGCCCAAAAAATGTTTGCTTTGCTGACCAGGTGTTTTTGGTGTTTGGAAGTAAACATGTACCGGTAATCCAGTCAGAATCTAAAATACTAACTAACTTTCTTATTATTTGGTTTAATTTTTATTGACATCAGTCCAGTTTTTCTTTAAAAAAAAAAGACTACCAGTAATAGTTTCTCTCAATTATCACTTAGAAACCACTAATAAATTATTTTGTGAATAAGTCAGAATTCTACAACCAGGGCATGAGATTTAACAAGTAAACGCCTTTTACCTGGTGTTTTATGAACAACATATTCAGCTCAGAGACCATAATATTAATGTTTCTGCAGCTAAAATTTTTGAATATTGTTGAGTGGATCTTATTTTTTGTTTGTTTAAATACGGTTACAAAATTTTAATAATTTGAAATGGGACAAGGTTTTTATAGCTGTGTGATTGCACGTAAGCTTTACCATTGGTTTGGGGATGTCAGGGAATGAGTTATTGTATTTCCCCAGGACTAGAGCAAAAACCTGCAAGATCAGCTGAAGTTCCGCCTTCAACCCCAGAGCACTTTTTGAGTCACTGTTTATGTTGGTGGACACCGTTAAAGTTCAGCTGACGAGTCGAGCATGGAGAAATTCAGATGGTCTCGTGTTCGAACCAGGTGTCAGCAAGACAATACAGGCCTGTTTTCTCTGCTGCACCACATGCAGATTATAGCTTAGACATATTGACCCACTTAAACTGACTGAGGCCTGTGTGTTTGCAGCCACTATTTCATTGTCAAGTTGACAGAAAATTGGCAGAAACTGTTTTTTGAAGCAAACAAAAGTGCTTTACAACACCACCTAGTGTTTACAGAGGTTTCCAGGATACTAGTATTATCATACTTATGCACTGAAATATTTTCTGCTTTCTTGGCTTTTATCCACAGGCATAATAAAGTCTAATTAATCCCAAAGATTCTCATAACATCCTCAACATGTACGATAAGTGGAACCCGTGATAAATACCTTGTATTTATCACAGGTTCTGTGATCTTGGTCCTCCATGCTCTTCCTTCGGTCTTAAACTAGTCAGCCTGATTTTAAATTGCAGGTAATCCCTCAGTGCCACTCTGACAGTATTGATCACCTCTATCATTCACTAGGGGTGGACATTGAAGCTGCCCGGAAGGAGGAAGAGCGGGTCATGCTGAGGGACGCCCGGCAGTGGCTGAACAGCGGTCAGATCCAAGATGTTCGGCATGCAAAATCCGGAGGAACGTCACTCCATGTTGCTGCTGCCAAGGGATACGTCGAGGTTTTAAAGTAAGCAATGTCTTGACTTCAGAGGTAGCAGGCTGCATATACAGTTGAAGTCATCCACACGACCTTTGTTTACATAAATACTATTTATAATCACAGACAGCGGTGAGACTTAGCGTTGTGTAATTTTCTTCACTAATGCCAAACATATCTTGGTGTCTGCATCTTGTCAGTGTGTTGTTCCGACATCGTCTCTGTTAGCTGTTATTACAGCTACGCTGCTTCGGGATCAGCAGCCATCTGTCCTTCTGGCCCGGGATGTGAGCCAGCACACAGAACTGCCATAGATAGCTTGAAGACCTGCTAGCTAGCACTGCCATATATAAGATGAGGCACCTGAACATTATGAAGTTAGGGCCTGACATTACTGAAAACATCTGCCAGTCTCTTTTTGCTCTCGTGGATTCTGCGTTGTAGATGGGGCGGGGGGGGGGGGGTGTTTCTATGTCATATCGGTGCCACCCGGGGTTTACCATGATGACCCAATTTTAAAAATCTATACCAGCAGTCAATTAAATATACAGGATGACAGTAAATAACTAAGCTCACCAACCACTGCTCCCTTAGTTCAGTTTCTCCACTCTAGGAGAAATATTTGTATACAGCAAGGAAATATTAGAGAAATATTTCTGTCAACCTAAATTTGTTTCATTTGTTTGGCGGTGGAAAATGTGTCCTTTTTGAGACATCGGATTTCATTTGTCAAATACTGCAGTGCAGCATTGAGTGTTCTGAATATGCATCAACTTCTGTTTCTAATTCTTGTTAATTCATTACCAAAGTCAAAAACAAGCCAGCTATTGTTTTTCCCATCGTGTCAAAAGGCTCTACAGTCTAAATAAATGCTGCTCCCCATTTGCTAATTGGTGAATCATGACCCAAACTCTGGCATCTCCTTTGATGACAGAATCAAAACTGGGTACAGTTTATGTGCTGGATTTACTCATTTTAATATTTTCTTTCCCTCCTCTATCACACTCTATTCTCTCATTGTGCAGGCTTTTAATACAAGCAGGGTATGATGTAAATATTAAGGACTATGATGGCTGGACTCCTCTACATGCAGCAGCACACTGGGGCAAAGAGGAGGCATGCAGGATACTGGTAGAGAATCTATGTGACATGGACCTCATTAATAAAATGGTGAGTGAGTAGACCTCACAGAATTGTCAGTTTGTGCAGTTCCAGCCACATATCTGAAAACTTGTGTTGTCCGTATTTTCCTCAGGGCCAAACGGCTTTTGACGTAGCAGATGAAGATGTTCTTGGATACTTAGAAGAACTACAAAAAAAACAAAATCTGGTGAGTCTTTGTGGCTGCGACATGCATAAGGACAACATTTTTGATGTTTTTTTCCTTGTGAGATCTACTGTAACTGTTTTCTTTATTCCAGCTGATGAGTGGAAAGAAAGATGTTAAGAAATCTCCTTTGATTGAAACGACAACTACTGGGGATAACAACCAATCACTGAAACCACTGAAGAGGTAAAAACTGTGGTGCCACATAATCAGTGAAAGCATCTTGAGACACTTGTAGCACAGGCATAACTAGTGTTTTGTGTGCTAACTTTGGCAAGAAGGTGATGTAGTATTCAACATTCATGTGTTTTGCAGCAAAGAGACGCTGCTTCTAGAGCCTGAAAAAAGTGCCCCACGCATTGAGACCTTAGAACCAGAGAAGGTAGATGAAGAGGAGGAGGGAAAGAAAGACGAATCAAGCTGCTCCAGTGAAGAAGAAGAGGAAGAAGATTCAGAGTCGGAGACTGAAGCAGGTACTGTAGGATTTTTTTTTTTTTTTTTTTTCTTAATTTGCAGGGTATCAGTAAATCTGTCATTAGTGAGTATTTATTTGTATTAATAACTTTCTCTTTGACCACACAGACAAGAGCAAGCCTTCAGCCTCGGTGAGCAACAGCACAACTTCCACCTCGACCAGTATCACCGTCTCACCTCCAACTAGTCCGACGAACCAGGTGACGACCCCGACTTCACCTGTCAAGAAGGTAGGGCCCTGGTGGTCAAGTAAAAAAATAAAAAAAAATCCAAACACAAATTAGCAGTTGGAAGTCATTACTTTTGAAACCCCTTGGAGAAAATTAAATGCTGCAGCAAAGCCTTGATACAATCATGTTGACTATTTTCCCCTCAAGCCACTGCAGAAGAAGTCACATACAATCTGCATCTCTTCTGTTCCAGTTTTGTTCGTCTACATGATAGGCTGCAACTTCGTTATGTACACAGAACAATACAATTTCACTATCTATTCATGGTCCCTCCCGCTTTAACACAAAACCAATTTCACAGCCGGCTAAAGACACTGGGGTTTACATAAATGAGTTTCTAGTTCACACTCCAGGCCCTCACACAAATGGTTGTTACTGACTGCGATATACACTTGAGCATTCAGTTCAATGAGCAAACATGGCTAACAGATGTCACAGATGCCATCAGGTTGACATTTACAGCTCACTTTTGGTGGGGCTTGCAAACATTTCATTGTTGCACATGAGTGGTGGCCAGCTTTTCGTAGTCTGGGTACAGTTTATGTGACAGGATACCAGAAAACTGACTGAGTTCTCCCACTTTTTCCTCTGCTGCCCTCTTCTGGCCACATGAGGCCAATCATATAACCAAATTAAACCTGAGTTATTTTTCAAGGGCTTGTCTCCATCTTTCACTCGTTTTTCAAGAACATACACATTTATGTAGTATCTGTTGAAGGTCAATTTGTATGCATTTTTTGTTGCCGGAAGCCAAAACGGATTCATTCAGTACTGAAAATGAAATCCACAAACAAGAGAATGGTACCTTTTACATTTTTTACCATGCCTTTGTATATCGCTCTCTATCTTGATATGTACCTTTTAGTCATTGGGGTACAAGCAGTGAGGCTTTCTGAAAGCTCTCTTCTTTTTCCTGCTTCTTTTCTTGCAATCATCTCTTTCCGACCCTTCTTTGAAGCCTAGCGCTCACACATCACAATGTCCTCAGTCTAACAAGAGTGAGGAAACAATAACAATGCCCAGTTTGACACTACCAAATGTTTGCTGGATCTGTTGCTTTCTCCAAATGAGAGTAATTGCAGTTCCCGCCTTCCCCCCAGTTTGGCAGTAAGCATTGTGTGGTGTGACTAGGTCTTTTAAAAAAAAAGCCTGTCTTTGACGCAAAGTGTGTTTCTTTTGCTGCTGCTTCTGTCTTATTCTGGACTTTTTGTTGTGTCAACCTCTCTGCCCTCCCTCCTTCCTCTCTGTGCATCTTTCTCATCCCCGGCTCTTGTCTTGGTTGGCTTTAGTTTGAATGTATTACCCCCCTCATGCCTGTGGCGGAACCAGGCTGTCCTGCATTGTGGCGTCAAGGCTTGCGCAAAACTGGCATTTCTCTAGCGCCAAAAAAACTCATGGTGAGGCATTGGTATGCACCAGAACTGTTCTCTCATCCTACATGCACATGTGCACTGACAAAGTATTTAATCCCTCCCCCTAACCACCTTCACCCAATCAAGGTGATGCAGATTGAACAACCCTATTGCTGACTTGCACTCATCAAACCTACATGTTGTTTTCAACCGTAATCAGAAGCTGCACTGTCCTGATCGTTGTTCACTGTGTCTGTTTGGCATCTTCGTTTTTTTTTTAATTGCTTGTCTTCGTTTGATTATTACAAAAATGCAATTGTTTGCCAGACCTGGTAATTCCCACAAGTTTATCAACTGCTTCAAAAGCACATTTAAGAACCTTCCCTCCGGAATGACTGGCATGCCGTCCCCTCCAAAATTATGTTTATGAACGGTTAAAGGGGCAGTTCACCCAAAATCAAACCGTAGTTTTAGCTTACCTGTAGAGCTGTTCATTCTCCAAAGTTACTTTGGGTGTAAATTTTAGAGCTATTTCAAGCTGAGATCTGCTTTCTCTAAGATGTAAATGAACTAGATGGCATGTGTGGTGATAAAGACAAATATTTTGGAGTTTCGATTGCGACAAAAAGTGTCACCTAGAAGGCTGACTTTCTAGCTAATATCTTCCAAACTCACAACAAAACGGTCTTAATGAATACATAGCATGGCAGGCAAAAGAAAAGCAATAGTGTTTTTGAGGTGAAGTAGTTCTTTTAACTTTGGAAGACTGCAGCTCCAGGAGATTAATCCAAACTTTATTTGAACTATTTTTTAACCAGATTGTTTTGGGGTTTTTTTTTGTTAGTGATCACCGAGATGGCTAAAAGCCTAACATCTTTTTACTCCAGAAGGGTGACATAAAAATTAAATTGCTGCCCCACCCTCTCTCCCAGGCCGCACAGCCTGCTGGAAAGGTCTCTACAAAAGTGGAGGAAGAGAGGAAGGACGAGTCGCCGGCGTCGTGGCGTTTGGGCTTGAGGAAGACTGGCAGCTATGGGGCTCTAGCTGAGATCACAGCCACCAAGGAGGCGCAGAGGGAGAAAGATACAACAGGGGTGATGCGCTCAGCCTCGAGTCCTCGCCTTTCCTCTTCCCTTGACAACAAAGACAAAGAGAAGGTCCGCTGAGTTCCTTTCATTTAGTTTTTCTGACTCAATGTATTTAAGAAGGAAGTAATTTACCTTCAGGCATCTTTTTTTTTGTGTGTGTGTGTATCTACAGGACAAGGATAAAGGGACACGACTTGCCTATGTGGCCCCCACCATACCCAGGAGACTGCAGAGTACTTCAGACATAGATGAGAAGGAAAACAGGTGAAGTCCTGAAGTGACTATTTAAACTGCATTGGCATTAGCAGCTTCTGCTGCCTACTGCTGTGTGTTGCAAACAAAAGCTCTCAATGTTCTGCAATTGGAAATTTTCAAGTTTGCCACAAAACTGAAGGATTTCATTATTAGCAGAGTTGGCTTTAAAGTGAAAAAAACCTTTAATGTCTAATATCTAGGTTAGTGTTGTCATGACGACACCCAGGGTACTATTTTAGTTTGTCCTTCCCTAGGGACTCCACTGCTCTGATTCGTAGTGGCTCATACACTCGGCGACGCTGGGATGATGACTTGAAGAACAACGAAGGAAGTGCCTCCACCAACCGAACCCCCAGCTATCAGCGCAGGTTGGCTTCTGCAAATCTGTCAATCCTAATCCCTCATCTGGTCATCAGATCTGTGCCATTGGATCTGATGGATTCACCCTCTGTGAGGTTGACTTGCATAGCTTCTGAACCTCTGTATGTGGTAGTCAAACATCTACAGTACATTTAGAGTGGATTTAGCTATCAGGTATAACTACATGCTTCAGCTCCAAGCAGCAGCTTCTCAGAAAGCTATGCAAATCAATCCAGTGTGTCTCTTTATCACTGCCACACAGTCTCTTGCATGACTGTGCCTGTTCTGTCAGGTTGACATGCCGATGTGTTTGCAATGAATTTAACAGATGCTTAAATGAGCCTTGAGTTCCGGGTAAATCCACGTCCGAGGGTTAATCATGGCCAAACTCTTGAAATGAAATTTATTGTGCATGCATGTCGTATGTGTGGATAAATAAGAATAAAATGTCAAATCAGTTCTTCTAGTTTCAAAGTTAAAATCTACCTCACAACTCTTAGTATTTCTGGAAGTTTGTTAATTTTTATGTTACCATCAAAGACATCTTTAAATTGAGTGTCAAAACAAAAGTTTTTGGTAACAATTACATGTGTGTACTTCAAAAGGTGATTGCAGTAGTCCGGTCAGCAGCCTGCTGCATATGACATGTATGCACCAATGGGAAAGCTTTTCATAGTCTGAAATATGTATGTGTCTTGCACTGTATCTGTGTGTGTGTGTGTGTGTGTGTGTGTGTGTGTGTGTGTGTGTGTGTGTGTGTGTGTGTGTGTGTGTGTGTGTGTGTGTGTGTGTGTGTGTGTGTGGGTTTGTGTGCGCCTTCACTGCTAATATGCCTCTCTCGCTCTCACTCGCCCGCCAACACGCCAGCACGTCCCATACGCTAGCACTAGGGCGGAGCGGCAGCACGCGGGACGTGCCCGCCAAGTCTTCGTCTACCTCCAGCTTGGAACCTAACACCTGTAATACTAAACCCTGGCAGCCACCCATCTCCCACTACCAGTCTTACAGCATTTACCGCAGGTACACCAGTCTCTCTGGGGCGCCATCACCTCTACACTCACCTGACTTCTCTGGACATGTGTCTCAATTGTGCATAAGTTACATCCTGAGAGTGCATTTTGTTCCTACGGTTGCATTCAGTGTCCATCAGAACTTGGAAGTGTCTCCAACCAGCTTGATAAAGTCAGAAACATGTCATCCTGCATCTTTGGAAAAAAAGGCGGAGCATTTAAGATATTTTCTTTTTTGATTGCATCTGCAAAAGAAAGACTGATCCCACAGCACCATCACTGAAACCTTTATTTACAGTAAAACTGCAGTTAAACTACATCTCTTTTCAATCATATCACTTAGACAGTTAATATTAAATCCACTTTACAAAAAATGTAATATTGCAACGGTTTACTATGTGTTACTTGTAACATACGTCTTACGTACATGGCTGCAAGTCTGTATTGAATTTTTCTTTTGGAATACATATAACGTCATTAGTGAGAATTCTCCATTCAATTTGATGGTTGTCAATTTCTGTTGTTGATAGTGATACACAACTGTTGGCATCAAAAAACAGGCCATTAGCACCTTTTTACGTCTTTTGCATTTGTAACAGTCTCAGGGTTGACATGATGCAAAAATATTTCAGCTCAAAACAACAACAATAAATATTGTCTGGACATCAAAAACTGCATTATTGATATCAAGGCTGCCATCACATCTGTATCTTGCCCTGTCTCACCGATGACTTTGTTTTCCAGCGGTTCGTTTGGCAGACGACATGAGGACTTGAGCTCCTCGACCACCACCACCTGCACCACCACCACCACCTCCTCATCTGTTACCTCGCCTACAGGAAATCGCAGCCTGCTTTCCAGCTTGGGCTCCTCTTCCACTCGCACTGGCTCCACCAGTCTCACCAGCAGGTACATGAAAAGGATCAACACCATTTATGTATAAAACAGTTTGTAGATTTTCAGTTGGCTTTCTAACTTTGATGTAATCATAATATACTGAATTGTACTGGAGGTTGCGTTGAAAAAATTAGTTCCAATTTGATCTACAAGCCAAATAATCTTTAGGAGGTTTTGAGAATAATTTGACATGCATGTAATAACTTGTAAGAAACTGTGTGCTTACAGGCCCCGTGTTTGTGTGTGTGTGCGTGCGTGCTATGGGCCTGTACACGCTTTATATGCATGAATATAATAATTGGTTTAATAATTTCCTTACTGGGATTAGTACCATAAAATACAAAATCAAAACTCCAATTGATGAGTTGACACCATTTTTTAAATTAGATAGTGTATAATGTAATAACTTTTAAACACTAGGACAGTTTTCAGAAATGGCAACACATTTTGTGCTATTTTATTACCACTAACTGCTTCTGTGGTTCTTAACATAATCACACATAAATAAAGTCACACTCATTGAATCCACAACTATGTTTACTATCCTATCACACCCAGTTAATGCATTTGTAAAACTGAAATGTTCACTCATTTTAGGAGCCTTCTTCACCATATAGCTAGGGTTCCCAGTTTAAGCAAGGTACTAAACAACCCAGTTAATATTTGGAAGGGACAACAGTTACATCAAATAGTGAGGGCTGATTTTAACAAATAGATGTCTAACTAATGAGCGGATGAATGCTTTTCTGCTGCCTGAAGACATAATTCTTTGCCTAAAAAGCTTTCTGCAGTGACATTTCAGTTTTGCCATGCATACAGAAGAAGTGGAGACTGAGTTGGTTTCTTTATAAACCGCTGGCGTTTGAATAGGTACTGGTCAGAGGAGAGTGCAGAGAAGGAGAAGGAATCTGCTGCAGTTATTCCTACTATAAACACTGGCTCTACTACCACCACCACCATGTCTACCACTACCACTACCACCACTGCCACATCCACCACAACCACCACTGGCACCGGCACCGTCACGGGCCCCGAGAGACGCAGGTAACATCAGCACACACTTTTTACCTTAATACGTAGATCCCCATGTAGGAATAAATGTGGCATCTTGTCTCAGTTTTAGCCCCAAAAATATACAACAACGTTTAGAAACATAGTATTAGATTAGTTTACCTTTGGGGAATTACAATAATTCAGGAATCTCCACAGACAACAGTGTTTACTTTTTGCATTTGTTTGTGTAAGACATTTTCAGATCTTGTAACATTTACTGTGAGTGACTTCCTGAATCTTTGGAGCTAACCTCAAAATCTTCCATCAGTCAAACAGGAATCCGGATGCATTTCCTGTTTGAGAAGCAGGCGTGTGAGCAGTTCAGCCCAGCACACAGGGGTAGAAGGAAGAGAGTTTTTTTTTTTTTCCTCTGGGTGGATCAGTGTATGTTGCAGAAGGCGTGTTCGCACATGTGTGTTTGAGTGGGGTCGAGTGTGTCTCTTCCTGTTCAGTGATGAAGGAAGCCACCTGTCGTGGTAGGAGCAGGGCGGGCCTGCCTCAGAGCCCGGACCGCTCCAGCGACTTCTCCTTATAAGGAAAGTGGGCAGGAGCTGCACATTTTCCTCAAGGACGAGGCTCCGCTCTTCATCGAGATAATTCCTCAACATGTCCGTTGGTGTCGTGCTGTACACTGAGAGAAAGTGCCAGAATAGCTGCCTGTGTTGCACAGTCTGATCCAGTTGTAGCAAGAAGTTGGTAAAAAGGTTTTCACACCATCTTTCTGTATATTTTAAGTTTCATCTTTGGTATCATTTTCCAGGAACATCCTGCTTCACATACATCTTCATTTAAGGAAATCCCCTTGAACCAACATTTTATTTGATCTTTTGTGTGTGTGGTTGGGGGAAGGGGTGGGTGGGTGCATATTTCACATTCCACTAAACGCTTGCATGAATCCACAGAACCAGAGCCCTTCCAGGTTTTCCTCATTTACGTCAAAGACAGTTCATTAAAGCAATGGCACACGTATTGGAGCACCTCCTGTGATCTCCTACAGCAGCAGATGGAAGTAATGGAGACTGAACTGGGTGGTGCAACTGTTGTAGTAATGCCTCACAAAGAGGGGACAAAAAGCTAAAGGCTATTAGAAGACAGTCAACACTGATCTATTTGCTGTCAATACTGTCATATTCAATATTTGAATTTTTGCGACCATAAGCATGAAAAGAAGGAATATTTGCTCGTTACTGTCATTGCTGGCAGCTCCATGAAAGCTCTTCTAGAGACTTTTGTAGATTTGTAGACGTTCAAGCAGCAAAAGGGTTGACCGCACCTGTAAATCCCTCATGATACCAGAAGATCAGGGACAACTTTTCTGATTGTCTGTTTTATTCTATATTTTTACATTAATGATCAACCGCGTTTTGTGTTTGTCTTCATTTTTCAGGTCATACCTGACGCCAGTGCGAGACGAGGAGTCAGAGTCCCAGAGGAAAGCCCGCTCCAGACAGGCTCGACAGTCCAGGAGGTCCACCCAGGTCAGTGAGCTTCTGTCACCTCTAATATGTCGATTGTAGATTATTCTGAGTCAATGTCATCCACTTTACATTCATGCTCGTACAACGAGAGAGGAAGTCAGATTCTAGAGGTGTTGCCCTCTTCTCCCAGGGTGTGACTCTGACTGACCTGCAAGAAGCTGAAAAAACAATTGGCAGAAGTCATCCCGCAAAGACCCGGGAGGAGGAGAAGGAGGAGAAAGAGAAACAAGACAAGGAGAAGCAGGAGGAAAAGAAAGAGACTGAGACTAAGGAAGATGATTATCGGTCGAAGTATCGCAGCTTTGAAGAGGTAAAACTCAGATCGTTTACTCTCTCAGGACTTAGCCACTGTATCTTAGGGCCTATAGTCCCTCCTAACGGTCTTCTGTCTGTGTCTCTTCCCACCAGCGCTACCGGCCTTCATCTTCCTCCTCCACCTCTACCATTTCAACGGTCAGCACTGCCTCCACCCCGTCCTACTCTAGCACCACTTTGTCCTCCAGTTCGAGCTCCCTCAACAGGCCTAACAGTCTGGTGGGGATCAGCTCCTCTTACAGCCGTTCCTCCAGAGATACAGAAAAAGGTCAGTAAGCTGTGACTGTTAGTAAACCAGTTGTGAATCGGGGTGCTTTCACATCCTTGGGGGCTAAACTGTTACACAACAATAGTTGTTCTTTCATCATGACAATGTTCATGAACCTTGTTAATTGTATTTGCCAATCTAATCTACCTTATATTTAATCAAACAACACAGCACTGTTGAACCGTGCTGGCAGAAAATGTACGCAATAACTGCTTAAAAACATTTCTAGCAATATTGTTGTGATATTTAAACTGAATATTTTTTTTCTTATGTTACCTACGCTGGTGCAAAAGCTGTGGGTGCACAAATGATGTCAGCATCTGTTTGCACAGGTTCATGTTCACATGGGCAAAGTGCCACTCACTTATTAGAGGCGTTGAGACAGAAAGGGATCAGGCCGTCCTTCAAATTATGTAGCTCTTCTCTTCATGCGTGAGGCTGTGAAGCATGTCTGGGAAAATGGAAGCAGTTTAACTTCTCAATTGAAGGAAAAAAACATTGATCGTTTTGTTCTCCCATAATCACAGTCTGTTTGCTTTGGCCCTGAACTCGAGCCATGTTGGTTTGTTGTCTTGATGTTTCAAAATCACATCATTACCTTGATTAACATGATTATTTTTCAATCTCAGTTCTGTTGTGGATTTTCATATGGGTGCTTCCATACCATGTTGGATTTTATCATAAGCAGATTATTTATTGTTTACCTTTTTTGTCTTTTTTTTTTTTTTCTCACTGGGCAGAAATTGACAAAAAGGAGGAAGAGAAAGAGGGAGAGGACAAGTCTCAGCCCCGCTCCATACGGGATCGCAGGCGGCCCCGCGAGAAGAGACGCTCTACCGGCGTCTCCTTCTGGACCCAAGATGTAAGAGATTCCTACTGATGGCTTCTTTCTCTTAACATAAATATTCACAGCACTGATCCAGGAAGTTCAGGAGTTTATAGAAGTTCCTCTTTGATCATTTGGATACCAATCTTTTTCTTTTTTTTTTTTTTTTTTTTTTTTAAAACACCCAGGGTGATGAAAATGACCCTGAACAGCAGTCTGACTCGGAGGAAGGGAGCACCAAGGGAGAGCCACAGGTAACACAACACGCACTGCAGAAAGTAGATAAAACTGACTTTTATGAAGGCGCCCTCGAGGCAAAGTGGAGCTTCTTGTGTGGCACGACCTACTTCTGATTTTTACCCTTCTACATTTACTCTCCCGTCTGTCCTCATGTCTCCTTTTATGAAGTCCAGCCCAAGCAACTCTAGCAGTCTTTGATGATCTGTCACTAATCTGTCCTGTGTAGCTATGATTTCCTAACTTTACGACATAAATTTCCACCATCTGCAGCCTCAATTTTTATTCCCCACCCCCAGACCCTTACAGTATGTCCTTTTTGTCGTGACCAAAAGTCATCTTTTAAAAACATGTAATCAAAGGGAAGGAAGTGTGGTTCACTTAGGTCAGAGCACACATGCGCAATGAGACGGAACAGAAGAATACATTCATGAAAAGCAGTATAATTCCATAAATGAAAATATCTATCAGTGCCAAGCAACAATAGAATGTACAAAATCCATATTCAAGCAAGTGTGTTATGAAACAGGTACTCCAGATTTTCTTCAGAATGGCTGGAGCAGTAAATAGCAAATGCAATTGTCTTGCAGGAAAAGCTTTTGAGGTTCTCTTGATGTATTCCAAATGTTAAAAAAAATATCGCTACAGGAGCAGCGTTTAAGTTTAAATTATGGTTAAGATTCATCAGCATGATGCATCTCCGCTTCTGTACTGATCTGTTCGTATGAGCTGTGTGCCGTTTCCTCCAAAGCTTCAGCCCTTCTCACATCATAGCATTGTTGTGCAGCCGCCTTCGGTCCACCTCAGGAAGCTGACTGCAATTTTTCGAAATAGCTGGAAGTCCGACCCTTCAACCTGACCCCGCTATCTGATGTCTGGCTCCGTTTGCTGAGCTACTGCTGTGGCACATCACAGCAAGTCTGAAAGGCGGAACAGGCCCTGAGGCGGTGGCTGGCACAGCAGCTGTTAGTAGTGTGTGTGTAGGAAGTGTATTAGAAAGGAGTGAAGGTCAGGTGGTGATATGTGCAGAGGAATGCTGTAACATCTGAATGAGGAAGTTAAGTTTGGAAATGACTTTTCGTATTCCTGTAAATTAACTTTTTGCTTTTCTTTTTGTTCTTTGTTTTCCAGAGTGACAGATTATCCAGGTAGGTTTACATCTCCTTCTGTGTGTGCGTGTTCTTGATTCATTTACATAATTAGATCTTAAATGACTGTCTGTTTTTGCTCTCGCAGGAATGAGATCACTTCATCCTCGGATCGCAATGACACCCTTTCCAGCCGCGGCTACACCGAGAGTCGGAGGACATACTCGAGCCGACTAGACAGAGACGACACCACTGACTATAAGAAGGTCTGCAGTCCATGTGAAACACCATTGATTAAATCTTGTTTGAACAATCAAACATGAATTGGAGGACAGAGATGTGTGATAGCAGCAAACGTAGCCTGCTAGAATGTTAAACGTGGTGGAGACTTAAACCACGTCACCCCTTCCCCCCCTTTTTCAGCTCTACGAGCAGATCTTAGCTGAGAACGAGAAGTTGAAGGCCCAGTTACGTGACACAGACCTGGAGCTAGCAGACTTGAAGCTACAACTAGAGAAGGCCACACAGGTATGCCCAGCTCACGCCGCTTCAGTCGATCTGTGCTGATGGGAGATGATCTCTAATCAAAACTTTTTACATTTTTGTGATTGCAGAGGCAGGAACGCTATGCCGACCGATCACAGCTTGAGATGGAGAAAAGGGTAACGACTTTATTAACCCGACTCCAGGGCATTCACAGAGACGAATTACTGATGACATTTATAACCATCTGTCTCTTTCAGTTTATTTCAACCTTAATCTACATCTCAGAACTCCTGTCATTATTTTGATCAGTCTGAACTGCTTTACTTTTGTCGGTAACACCACCAATGGGTTTATGTCTAAAGGTAACAAGCAGGCCCCAATATCATCTGGGTGGTGGTATGATCTTAAGCTGAGTTTCTGTATCAGTCTCCTCTCTGCTGCTGGCTGTCGTGTCACACATGCCCCTGTAGCGGAGGTCAAAAAGGGTCTTCCTCCTCCCTGCCTCTTCCACCCAGAACACTACCACCTTCACCTTCTCACGTGTTTGATTCTCAAAGACAGTGTGTGGTCACCTCTTCTCAAGACATGCCTATGTTATTTATTTACTTTTGTTTGAAT
This sequence comes from Antennarius maculatus, assembly GCA_013358685.1. Classification (NCBI taxonomy): domain Eukaryota; kingdom Metazoa; phylum Chordata; class Actinopteri; order Lophiiformes; family Antennariidae; genus Antennarius; species Antennarius maculatus. The sequence goes on from CM023627.1 coordinate 7,977,854, forward strand.
GAAAGTGTGTTGACCTCGATTTTACGCAGGAAGTAGAACTAGTTGGTTTAAATTTCTGTTCAGTGATTGCGTGCACGTGCGTTCTCATCCAGTTCTTAGGTGCAGACGTCATAACCTGCTGACACAAAATTAATCTGTTGTTCAGCAACATTCCAGAAGATCCATTTGTCTTCACAAGCTTTAAATAATGAGATTTTTTCTTTTTTTTTTTTTTGTTACAAAAGACATTCTGACAACTGTCCATGACTGAGACCTCGTCCACACGTAGCTGGATCTTTTTGAAAAGTTTTTTGTTGCGGTTACGCCTTCCGTCCACACGACAACGCAGATATCTGGGATGAAAACGCTGGGTCTGCATTGTCGTGCTGTAACCGAAACCTTTTCTATCTGAGGGTCGTCTCCCTGCAACGAAAACCGCTGTGACGTCAGCCTATGACCTTTCTCAAATGGACAGAGTTATAACCGGCTATTTTCTGACATATAACAGCTCCACATCAAAGATGCGTTGATAAACATCCTTGACAGTTGAGTATTTGTTCGTCTCTCTTTCTTTGAGTCAAAGTTTATAGATCTATTTATTCATTGTTCACGTTCCTCGCCGACGTCAGACTGGGTCGCGATGCCTGCTGGTGGGAGAACTCTGCCGCTCCTCCTAGAGGTCGTCCTCCAGGAGGAACGGCGTGAATTTCCACACGTCCCGGTCCTCCTGTCGTTTTCGGAGTTGTTCTGCTTATAAACGTGTTGATCAACACACTTAGGCGGTTACGTGTGGACGGAAATTTTTTCAAAAACGCTGTCTTGTGGACGCGGGGTGAAAAAAGTTTTTGAAAAGATACGGCTATGTGTGGACATGGCCTCATTTTATTAACGAACCATCCAACACAACCTCTAAGCATCTCCATCCTAGTTTTGTGACTCATTCCTGCCTTTAAATCATCTAGAAATCACCAATCTGGAAGTGTGAACTGGCTGTTGCTTGCAAACGCCTCACCACGTGTGTGTGTGTGTGTGTTTGTGTGTGTGTTCCATTGTGTACGCTATCGCTACACGCTCACCACCTTCCACACCTTAATTCATGCAGTGCGTAGAGATGATACTGAAGTGTGTTCTGCTAGTCGTCTGTGAAATGTGGGAGCTAATGTACTTTCCTCTGTCCTGCAGGAAAGAAGAGCTCTAGAAAGGAAGATTTCTGAGATGGAGGAGGAACTTAAGGTATCTCCCGACACTGTCGCATCCACAGCACATCACAATTTTCTTTTTAGCAATTAATGGAGTACAGAAATTTACAGGTACTGCTGTTGTGGTTATTTCTGACTGGTATTAAATTACTCTCTCGTTGTAAATTGTACAGAAGTGTTTGCAGACGTCCATCCCAAACGCTGATATTCAGCTGAAGCTAAAAATCTCAAGATTTAGACGTAATAAATGAGTTAAGCGCTACTTTATTTTCTACATGAATTCCAAAATTACTAAATTAAATATATGTGTAGTAAAGAAAACTCACTTTCCAAATGGAGGCAAATGGAAGCTTTGAACCCAAACTTCTGTTTTGGACAGAGTTCAACATGCGTCTCATCTGGCTACTTGATGCGTATGTAGGTTCATGCCTCTCTCCATGTTTGGAGCAGATCTCAGGTCAGCTGTTGTAATCGATGTTGACATAACATTTAAGCCCTTCGATTCAGACGGCCAATTAAATGCTGCTTTCCTGGAAAACTTTAGGGGAGGGTAGGGGGGGAAAGAAATCCATTAGACTCTTGTGCGGGACCGTTGTTCCCATGGCTGTGAAAACAAAGTGTTATTTTTAGTTCCTGGACAGCTGGCTGATCTTATCAGTGTCACTTTACCATTCCAGCTACAAGCATCATGCTGGAGCGGAAAGCTCTTAATCATTCCTTCGGTTTTTCGGAATCTGTTCCCATTTTCTAACAATCTTCCTTTTCTGTTTTCCCCTTTTCCCTCCCTCGGCCCCTCTTCTCTTTTAATTTATATTGTCCTTTCTTTCATTAATCCCTTTCTCTCATTTGTTTCCCTGTAACACTTTCCTTTTCTGCCATTTTTTCATTCTTGCTCCTTCCTTCCCTTTCTCTCTCCTCCTGTGTTGTGGTTGTGTCTCCCCTCCCCACCCCCCTGCAGAACCTCCCCCAGGTAAAGCAGGTTCAGGCCCTGCGGCAGGTTAAAGAGCGGCTGCAGGCCGAGAACCGGGCCCTGTCCCGCGTGTTGGCAAAGCTCTCGCAGTCCGCCTGCAGCCAGCTGCCCTCCGTCGACCTCTAAGCCACGCCCATCCATCCACCACCATCTTCCCCCTCTCTTCTTCTGCTCTCCTTCCTCTTCTTCTTCCCCACCCCTTCCCAACCCCATTCTTCTCATGCTCCATTCGTGCTCTGCCCACGCCCATAGACAGGCAGGTGCCCACCCGCTCAACCATCAGTGGTTTTATAAACTCCCGTTTCTGCCCCCCCCCTTGCCTCCCAAGAGCTTTTGGTTTTCAGATTGGGGAGGGTGTTTTTTTTTTTTTTCGTTTCTACAACAAGACACTCGCCTAGTACAGTCCTAAACCGACTCTTGACTTCATCCTAACTATAAAACTAATTATAGAGAAAAGAAAAAGCAGGTAAGTATCGCTGAAGATTAAATTTCCTTTTTAAAAACTGTACAGGAAAGTGTCCTGATTGTAGTTTTACTTGCGACTTGCTTCTGCCACAGGAAGCTCAGTCGTTCAGTTTGGTTTGTTCTGGCTTCTTTGCATGAAGTGGCTTCTTCTGATTTTGGTATCAACCTTTTTAGTCAAAGCTTCAAAGATTGAACCTTTTTTTTTTTTTTCCTTCAACCTTTTTTCCACCTCAGGTTTAAATTGGAATGAAGTCGGCTGCATGCACCAGCAGGTTCAGATTAGACACGGGGTTAGCATTTTTCAAGGTTAAAGCAACTCACTGCACCGATGATTGAATGTTTAAACCAGTGGATGAGCAATATCTGTGCTGAACACATGATTTATTTTTGCTGGAATTGGTATCGGTAGGAGTCTGGCATGTTATGTCTTCATCCCCACAGCTGCAGGAGCATTTTTATGAGGAGTCAAACATCACTTTAAATCACAGTATCGACACTAAAGGGATTTCAAAGCAGACTTCTGTGTAGAATCGGGAGCCTATTAACTAAACATGAATTTCTATACTTGCTTTAGGAAACTCAAAATACAAAGTTGATCATTAATTAAAGTAGCATTAAAGTTTTAAAGTTACACTTGTTCAAATTATTACACTGTTCACACTCTGGCTGTAGTTTACGCAAATCAATAATATGACAGCCATGATTCGACCTGATCGGTTTTCTTCCTCTGAATCATTTTCTCATCTCGTCTTTAACACGTTCAGGAGATGTTTTCATAAAATATAACAATATCCGTCTGAAATAAGGACTTGTTCCTCACTCAAACTTCAAAATAAAAGTTATTGTTATGGTAACTTCGAAGAGCAGCTTTACCTTGTATTTTTCTGGCTGCTGCCGAGCAGCCGTTCAGATTCTGCATGGCTTTCTCAGGAGTTCTTTTGGTCTGTGGTGTGTCCGCTTTGACTTTTCTTTGAATTGGAAGGAGGATGTGATTATTTTCTTCTTTTTTTTTTCCCCTGGAAGAAATTAAAAAGTAGAAAGCAAAGTATGAGACATGCGTGTGACTTTCAAATTTGCTTACACAGGCTGCAATTAACTCATTTGTAAACTGGCTTGGCTTGTTTTATGACACCACATTTCTGTTCAGACTTGTCTAAGCCTCATCTGTTTGTCCTCCTCCCTTCCCCTCTTTCCTTTTTGTTCCCTTCCAGATGCTCCCAGACTTGAAAGCAGACAACCAGAGACTAAAGGACGAGAATGGAGCGCTCATTCGAGTCATTAGCAAGCTTTCCAAGTAGAACACACCCCCCACGCCCCGTCTTCTTCAGCCCCTAAGCCCCCCATGGCAGTGACTAATGGAATTGCACATTTAGATATTAATTGCAACAGACATCAGAGACAAGACTCCTTTTTTTCTTTTTCTCCTCCCAACTCCTTTTTTTAATCTCCCTTTTGCTCATCCACCACCACTGCGACATCCATCCATCCATCCATTCCCCCCTCCCTCCATGCCACCTTCTTCGGCTGTAATTCATTCGATTAGTGTGGCTGATGTCCCCGTTGAGTTTACAGAGCAAAAGGAAAAAGGGTTGTGTGATCAGCATGTTAAAAGCATTGTGAGCGAAGTGAAACCTGAAAACTATTTAACCAATAAGCCTTAGTTGTACATAAAGAGAAAAAGAAAAAAACACTCGCATCGATCTCTTCTCCTTCTCGGCTATCAGTAAAGAACAGATATTATCCAACACCTGATTTTATTTGTGCCACACTCTCTAATGTATTCTTTTTCTTCATCTCCCTATGTAAGTGTTGTGTGCTGTGCAGTTTCCTTACTCCTTAACTCCTCTAAGTGCCACTTTCTGCCCCGTATCAACTCCTTGTGGCCCCTTATTTCACACACAGATCACCAATGATGCACACGCCCCTCCCCTCTTGCTTGTTTTTTTTTTTTTTTTTTTTTTTGTACCTCTGTGTCTTTCTCCAAGAGGGAAAATTTGAGTTCTCGCTATAGCGAAACGAGGCGGACCTGGTGGAATTTAAGCTTTCACTGTATGTGCAATATGCATTTCCTTCTTTTTTAATGCTTTAATTATAAGTCCATCAAAAGTAGGATTTTTCACTCTTCCACCCCTTCCATCGCTCACCTCCCTCCTTTTTTTTTTTTTTGGTTTTAAGTTTGTAGTGTAGTCAGTTTATACTCTGTATTTTTCTCACTTTGTTTTAGCAGGTACTGAGTGATGCTGTATATACCTGTATGTATTTGTTTTGAGACCAGCACATGGCATGCGTTTATAGTTCCCGTCTGTTACTATTAAAATTATACAAATTCCAGAGGACAAAAAGGTGTGTCTCAATTCTTTTTTTTTTTTTTTTTTTTTTTTTTATAGTCTGAAGACATTGGAGCCTCTATTTCACGGGACGGTTGGCAGTGTTCAGTGCTCTTTTTTTTTTTTCCAGTTAAAAAATAATTGTGAGATTAAAAAAAAAAATTTGCTTCACTACATTTCACTTTCATTGTATTCAGTATCTTGGAAGAGTGCTGTTAATTTTGGTTACAATTTTTTTTTTTAAAGCTGTAGTGTTATAGCCAAGGTGTTGTCACAAAAAAAAAAAATGAAAAAAGAATATCTTAGGTATTGCTAACCCGGTCCTTCTTACGATGTCTACATGCACTGTCAATGCCATGTGAGGAGTCTTGATGTCAGGTTTAAGCAAATCGCCACCATCGACTATTTCATGCATCTGAAACATTTTATGCATTTCAGTGGCCTTTTAAGGATATTTTAGTAAAAGAAGTTTAAAAAAAAGTCACTGCAGATGGACTGATCACCATCTACTCTGGTTTAGACTTTTGTTTTTCTTTCATTTTTTCCCGTCATCTTGTAAAATAGGTGTGTGGCTTAATACATGCAAGCTGTGCTGTGACTACCAACCACTGAAGAGTTCATTAAAATAAACTTGTACATTGTTCCCACGTGTGATTATTTTCATCATTTGAAGTATTTCTGTGTGATTTGTACATGCAGTAATCAGTGCTGACTCTTCTGTTGAATGGGTGGGTAATCCAGGTAAAGAGTTAGTGTGCTAAATTTTGTTTTAGTTTTAGATTAGTCCTACATTTAAACTTTCAGGATGAAATCTTAATCAGTTTGTATTGTATGTGTTTGATATATGTTGTTTTCATTACAGCTTTAAATATCTTTAATGAAAATTTTCTTTCCTGGATTATTCAACACTTCCTTATCTTGCAACATAATAAACTGTTATGTAAAACATCTTTATTAGTCAGACCAATGTAGAAAGTTTTTTTCTTTTTTTTTTTGCTAGCAAATTTACCCATTTGACCCAATGCACAGTCATGAAAATGACCTTTACATCTTTTTTTAATGTACCACCTCCCTCTCCATCAGAGGATAGAGCAATTCAATGCGACAATACCGAATTCTACCAGCAGATGGCGCACACCTATACAGACTGGTGCATTCAACTCTATGAAGTTTTTTTTATTTTAATGTAGTGATTACAAGGTTGTGATCACTGTTGTAAAATTCAACTCCTACACATGTCTGTTCCAATGCCATGCTCTGCTCACTCCCACATAGGAGGCATGGCCCCCATTCACTTACTTAAACCTCACATTAGTGTTAAATGTCTGAACCATGAACGGGAGTAGTCGTCTCTTGACCCTGTTTACATCAACATGCTGACGAAGCTCTTTTTACATCCTGTCCTCCCTGAGTCTAAAATCCCAAATGATGCATTCATGCTCCTGAGGCTGCTCACTTTTTGGAAACCCAAATGTCAGCTGCTTTCAAACATAGATCACATGTGTATACAAAATGATAAAGTGGCAGATTGTTTTCTGCTTCTCCTACCAGTGGATTAAAGCAGCCCCCATATATCAGCATGTGTGTTTTGTTGATAATAGCTATGTGGGCGTTAGTTGCTACTTAAACCTTTAAATCTGCAGAGTAAATTTCAAAGATATGCTTTGCTATCTTCTGTAATTGCCTACAGTCATGCAAAAGCATCTCGGCTCTCTTTAGTTTCTATTTTCCATTGCCTCAGTCCTGGTTAATGAATGTGGTTTGTGTTTGTACTCTCCCATGGATATGCTTCCTCAACCATCTCATGCAGCAGGATGAAAAAAAAAAATGTAGACAGATTCTGACCTCAAAAAGTGACCCTGTGAAATCATAGTAATTGGTGTGCTGTACTTCCGTGCCGTCAAACGGGAACAACGTTAAATTGGAAGTTGCTGATGTTCCTGTGCGAGTACATTCTGTTGTTAATCTGTCCCTTTAATCTGTTGCGGTTGATCAATGTTACTCAGCAGGTTTATATTTACACTTTGTCATTCATTTGTAGGGCAATTACATCAGATTACAACATATACAGGTAGAGTTCATATATTTTATAGTTAGGGCAGATCTTTTTGGACTAGACCAAAAACAATATTTTTAGTCATGATGGCTTTATTAAATCGACTGCTCTTCCTGTTAAAAAGTAACACACCTCTGTAAAAAGCATGAAGATAAGGGAGAAAAAACATCTGTCAGAATAAACATGGCTGGAGCAACATGACCTGGATGGTACCATTGGCATGTGGGAGGTGAGGCAGTCCACCACACAAACCGCCAGAATGGTGATAGCACCTCATTCCACAATGGTGCATCTACAGCAGAGTAACAACAACAGACTGTCTGTGCCCTGGTTGATGCTTGGGAACAACCCAGAAGTTGGAGTGATCTACCACCCCAACTTCAAATGAGAGCATTGGTGCCAAAAGTTCAATGAGGTATGAATTTACGTATAGTGGCCCTGTGCCAAAGGGATACAGTTGTTGAACTTGTGTGTTCCTGGATGCTGAGTGGGCAGGTGTGTGTGTGGGGGGTGGTGATGATATCATCATCTAGCACAATCAAATGATGATGACATCATCTGGTTGTGATAGTCCATGAAGAGGAGGATTACTGAGGTAATTAATGCTGATGGGGGAGGCATGAATTACAGAGAGTCATGCATTTTTAAATCCCTTGCGTGCATGTACCATGTTTACTATCTAGCATCAAAATACACCTCGGGCCGATGTGAACTGTATCGTTCAACATGTAAATTAAAATGTTGACAGGATGATTGCACTCCTGGAAAAGAAATGACCGTTCATCCTTTAGGGAATATGAACGTGTTTAGTTTCCATGACCGGAATCAATTCTCCACTTTATGAGGTTGAAAATGAAGAAAATTGTACCTTATAGTGGTGCCTGAGGAGCATCTTTAGTGATATCTGATATAACTATTGACTGGTAATAAATCTCAACTGGAGCTTTGAGACCTAAGAATAGTTCTCATGATGGCTGGTTGGTTTCCCTTATTCCTGACAGCAGCTCCATCGTGGGTTGACTTACTGTTCTTTTCAAGGCTGGAAATCATCCATAAAGAGAGAATTATATCTTGGCAACTGCTGTCACACTCAGACAGAGATACCCACACACATACACTCCACTCATTATATTTTCACCAGTTTAATCCCCTTCTCTTTCCTTTTGCAGCATGCCAAGTAAACCCCCAACACACAAACAGAATCCACAATCCAGATGCATAGATGCAAAAAAAAAAAAAAAAAAATCTCAGTGCCGAAGGCAAATAGTAATGGGGGTGGGGGTGTTTCAATGACAAATGGAGGTGTCGTGTTGAAGTAACAGCTTGAGTCTCACTGAAACAAAGACAAACACACTTGATTGAGAGTGATTCAAAGCAGTGATGGAACAGAGTGGATAAATCTGAAAAAGGGAACACATCTCTTTCCCTGACAGAGATGCCATTTAAATATCCTGCAGTACATGCAAGCGGCAGACAAATTACTGTGGTTGAAATATGATAGTTTAAGTCAATTATGATGGTGAAAGTGGTCAGAGCTTCCTAAACCTGCTACTTTTCTCTTTGGAATGTCCTTTAGTTGGTTGAACAACAGCGAGTAGCTGGAGGATGCTGCCACGGATTCTGGAAATTCAGGAAAAACTGCTCTTTGTTTGTGTTTAAATACAGCACAGAACTATGTGAAAGTAGAAAAAGTAGTCACGCCAAATAAGGATTTGATTTAGACTTTTCTTGTGTTCTCCCACTTTCGATCAATACATTTTTAAATTTAATTCACATTTGAATTTTAGTTATATATATTTTTAGGTATTCTTACTTTACAGGACTTCTTTGTCTCCTGCCTAAAATGTTTGTGCAGACTCGAATGTGGAATAAGTCATCAATCAAATTATCCACATGGAAACTTTGAAAAAAATTAACCAATGCCTTGATTTTGTTCAGGAAAATTGACTCATAGAAAAAGTTAAAGAATTTTGTCAGAAACTGGGAAAAATGTACCTTGTGAGTGAAGAAAAACACACACACACACGCACGCACGCACGCACGCACGCACACACACACACACACACACACACACACACACACACACAAAATCAAACTGATTAATAAAGAAACTACAGTTGTTTTGACAAAATAACATAAATACTAGAATGCATTCAGAGAACATAAGCACATAAATCCATCCGGCTGGGATCTGGGAAAAGCAGCAGGAGAGTGTTTGCACCAAGTGATGATGGGCAACCACTTCACAGTGACTAAATCACTCTGATTTTTCTCATTTCCAGTTTATTGTGTAAACACAACAGTGTAAGAAGCCTACATTCTGAATTTTGACAAAAAATAGAGGAACAACAAAATTCTAATTTTGATTTTCTGATTTTTTACAGTTGCATTAAAATTTGGTTATCTATTTGGTAATATGAATTATTCTTCTTAAAACAAGTTGAAAATCATTTACAAAGTACTTTGATTGCAGTTGCATCTGCATTAAAATTATTTGCAAGTAACTTGATTTAATTGAATCAGAAAGTAAACCCGTGGTCGTGCAAGAAACAAATGACTTATGATATCCAGGCTGAAAATAAAATCTAAATTGGGTATGAATTAAGATTAGACATAAATCTGTTTTTGGAGTGATCGCAGCTCGGAGATGACGTTGGCACGGCGACACACCCAGTAACCCACCAGCGTGTCATCATCACCATCAACAGATGGTACCCTGCAGATGGCACTTGGAGCCGTTGGAGGGCACAGAGGGGATAAACCTATGAGGTGAAGACGTGACTGGATCTGCAGAATGAAGAAGTTCATTACACAGCAAAGCAATATGTATTATCAAAGAAAGGAAATGTCACCTTATTTACTTTCAGTTGCAGATGCTTCATTTTATTCTGTTTACATGTAGATTACATTTTGTGACATTATAATATCTGTTAGGCCTCCCATGTGAGTGTTTGGAACTCTCTGTTTCACAGGAAGTGTGTCACCAGAAACCCTCTGTTGTCCCTCCACTTAGCTTCCTTCCTACTGTTGACAATGACCATGTACTCACAGCCAGGCACACAAAGGAGGGTGATGTCACAGCAGAACTGGGACCGGAAGCTAAACAGTTCAAATCTAGCACGAGGAGCAAAAGTTTGGATAATACTGTTCATTCTATCACAAAAATGTCCCTATTTTAAAAATACAGAAAACAGCTGTTAAAAGTTGAAGAACAGAAAAACAATTCCAGGGTCTGCTCCGGTTTGGATCTACACCAACATGTTATCACATTTATTCTGGCCCCAGAGCTATCCTCCAAACAAGTTTCATGGAAATCCAGTCAGCAGGATGAAACATGGGTGAAAGCATCAAGATTCTGTTACTTCAACGTGAGCATTCAGATATTTTTTGGCAATTTATCTGATTATTTTGTGTGATGGTGACTCTGGCAGACTGACTTTAGCATTTGACACTCTTATTTTGAAGCCAGATATTTGTGTGAAATTATTTTTTTTTAAATTTGTTCCTATTCATAACATAAAAAGAAAATGAAATCCTTTTTTCTAAATTCTGCTCCTCCATTTTGTGCCACAAAAAGAAAAGCGTCTAGTATTTCAATTTTAGGTTTTGTATCGTCAAACAGAAAATTAAATAACAACTCAGTTTTAGTTTCTGAAACATAAAATAAAAATATCCAAAGGTCCACAGACCATCCTGAATTCTGGATGGCTTGTTCACAAGCACATCAATGTTAAGGTGTGAACCTATAGACAGCAGCAATTTAGCTTCGCTTAGCTTAGCTTTTAGACTAAAAAGACAAAACAATTTAACAGAAAATGAAAATTATCTTATCTCTTGTTTGTAGATTCAACATATTATTTAAAAGGGCTCCTATGTCTTCTTATCAAAACCAAACTTTACTGAAGGATTTAAGAATTGAAGAATAAAGCTGTTAAATCACAGCCAGCTAAAATACCTTGTTCGTGTGTGTGTGTGTGTGTGTGTGTGTGTGTGTGTGTGTGTGTGTGTGTGTGTGTGTGTGTGTGTGTGTGTTGAAGTAGAACATTGACTTTCGAAGGCATCAAAGTGCGATTAACCAACGAGGCTAACAGCATGATTCCCAGTCATCATAATGCTCTTATCCTGACAGCAGTATCTGCCCACTTGATGAATGTGTGCAAACCCAAACATCTGGGAGGACTGGAAGAAACATTTCTTGAATACTTACTTCCTCTTGGATAAACAATTTCATGGGGGAGTGAGCTCCCATCGTTGTCCGCTCTCCACAAGATTACGCTGCTAATAGCTTTTGAAATGTTTTTGGAGAATTGAAAACGTGTGGAGGCAAAATTGGCCATTTTGTCATTTTACTTTATATTTATTTTCAAGTTACTTTTGACGTTCATTTTACAGACTTTAAAGGAATTCATGCTCTTGCCTCTGCTGCAAATCTGCAATGTAGAGTTAGAGCTCTTTCAATTTTGTAATCTCTTCCAGGAATGTTAAATGGGATTGAGCTAAAAGTTTGCATTGGCATGGAAGGAAATACTTAACAACAACCTTTGTGCCCTTTCACTCTTTTTTCCTCCTTAAGAGCAGACAGAAATATGCTAAATATGCAGAAGAGTGACCTGAGTTTACAGATCAGGGTTTATTTTTAGGAGAGAAGCCTCATTCCTTTGCTCCACCCAACCTTTTTCATTATCTGTGACATGATTGACACTTGCAGAGAAAATGGCTGGGTGCTTGTTCTCCCACTCACTCATGCGGGGAGGTGCGTGAGTATTATGTTTCAGGCCTGTACACCAAATAAACATAGCTGCGCTAACAGCCTCTTTTCTAGTGGCGATGGAATCCATATAAATGATGAACTTCCCCAAACATCAGTGCACCCTTCTGAGCAATAGACACGCTTAGATCTAACCCTGTGAGGCTTATAGCCGCCATCACAGCTAACTTATAGCGCTATTAGCCTTGCATGAAATTAGAATTCAGACAGTAACTACCTCAAGCAGGTTTAAATCACGTCTTAGGGGGAAACCTGCTCAAAGAGGGAGGTAATGACATAATCCGTGAAGATTGAGTATCACTGGAATGCCATGATCGGTTCCAACAATGGAGCTTTGCATCAGCATTGCAGCAAAAGGGGCAGTGTTTGTTTAATTCGTTGTATTTCCTCAGACATGAGAATGCTACACAAGAGAGCTGCAGGGGAAATGGAATGGTGATGTTGACTATGTGACAGGTTTAGCAATCAACCATTGGACTCTGATTGTTCTACTGTGTATTAATGAATTTGCGTTCAAAATTGGAGCTTATGAGCTTATGGAGCTTGGAGCTTATCCTATGACAAGGTCTCTTTTAACGAGCATCTGCACATTGTTCTCGGATTGTTGTTATAAAAGCTGTACTTAATGTTCACTCCAGCCATCTAACTTTTTTTTTTTGTTTATGTCTTAAAAACCTTCCATGGTCCCTTGAATTGCTGGAGGAATTACAGATCTCCTTTCATTATTGCACCCAAGAAATCATGTCACTATCATTATGGTGATGTACCTTTGATGATATCATTTGACTTGGGACTCACCTCTTACTAAATAAAGTATAGCTAATAGTTCATTGACTGTACAAACCTACTCATAACATCTGCTATCATGTGTTTGTCATCATAAATTTAGTTAGCAGAAAAAATATGATATCTAGTGATGAGGGTCTGGATTTGTTATTTGTGTCTGATGCATCATCTCAGGTACAGGACATATCGGTGGCAGGGCTGTATCTTGATCACATCTCTGTTATTATGTTATGATAAAGTACAATTGCACCCATATGTATTTTAAACTCTTCAATTTGGATTATATTCTGGATTGGAAAAGGCCCTGTCCAACAATGCGGAATAGAATAAAAAGGTCATCCAGAGTCTGAATCTGTACGCAGATCCTCACCTTGAGATTTGATCAACTCGTCCTTGACTCAAGATTCCCAAAAATGTCATAAAAATCTATTAATTTTAAGACGTCCCCTGCAGACACAAACAAAAGTGGGTGAACACATAACCTTCTCCAGTTTTGTTGGCAGGGGTAATAAGAAAAATAATTATTATTAGAACACAGTTAATCACATAAGACAGTGCTGCACACAAGACAACAAATTAAAAACCAGCCATTAGAGATAATTAAGTGCTGAACAGCACTTTAAAAAAATAATGTAAGATACTGATGTTTCATATTTGTTTTTCATGTGTTTCATTCAAATCATTTGAATAGATTATTAATGATACAATAAACCTAATTATGTACATAATTAGCTTCATATCATCCACAACACGCAGGTGATACATAGAAAATAATGATAATCACACTATATAGTTTCAATTATGTGTACACTTTACTTATAATTCTAAATAAGTTTACTGTGCAGAGGGTATCTGGTACTGATGTACCACCTATAAGAAATTCTTTTGCTGCAGAAATCAAATTTATGATTTTTTTTTTAAATTATCAGCGTAAAACTACCAAATGCTCTTCTCATCTTCTCATCTTCTGTACCTGTTCCTTTTTTAGTTTTAGTTTAACATTTAAAAAGGCTTCTCATCTTCTCATCTCATCTTCTCTACCTGCTCCTTTGAAATGATATTTTTCTTATAAAGAACTCAATGAAGAATAGAGCATGCATAGCTGTTTTTGAGTCTTATAAATCATTGTGTTTATCAGACGATTTGAGCTCTGTGAGTGACATTTCTCAACCTCTGCATCATGAATCAAGTTGTCAATCATTTCCTATCATCCTCAGCCTTCCCTTCAGCTGATACCAAGTGTGAACATTAGTGTGAGTGATGAGATGAACACAGAAGCTCTCTCCTGATCTGGGCTGGTTCAGTGAGTCATCCAGTGCCTTAGGGATTCAGGCTGTGATTTAGTGTGGGAGAGCTAAACTGTCATCAAATGGTGCTCTGCAAAAATGTTGCACTCCAACTGTGCGATTGTCAAAGGCCTGTTGAAGACTTAAAGTCTGTGACATGCATGTCTGAGTTGTGGAGGTGTGCAAAATCCTTCATAAACACAGACACACAGACACACACACACGCACGCACGCACACACACACACACACGCACGCACGCACGCACACACACGCAAACACACACACACACACACACATTTTTTATTTTCTGAAATTTAATTTGTCTTTTTGTATTTTTGCTTACTTCACTGTTACTATCTTAAAATATTTCATTGCCTTAGATCTCCAGTGTGCAATAGTCTATTTTTATTTCTTTGGTTTGTAAAGCATAAAAAATGCCATATAAATAAATTTTGATTGATTGAACTGCTGTTTGCTGTAATTTTTCACAAGAGAAAATTTAGATTATTTGAAAATTTTAAATTTCCTGTTCATTTCAATTACTTATTTTTTAATTATTTTTTTAACAATTATTTTAATTATTAGAAAACCCACAAAGCTGCAGACATATTACAATTACTGTACAAACATATTCCAATCTTGATATAACATTTCAAACATGAAAAAGTATGATAATTTATTAATGTTTACCGTTGACTTCACTGGAACGCCAAAAAGGTACCAAAAGACACTTCAAATCAAATTGAAAAATCATAGTACAAGTCCCTAATGCCGAATAAAAGAACCAATACAGCGACCTTGCGCTCGGGTGAAGCTCGACAACAACTCGGCTTCATTCGGAAATGTTCGGCACTTGTCGGACTCACCCGGTGTGCCAGGGGGCAGAGCAGCGCAGCGGCTCTCAGCGCTCGAGACAAGCGCCATTCATCAGAGCGGACCGCAGGCACACCTGGTTGTACCGAGGAGAGCATTTTGGCGACGAAAACATCTCCACACCAGTAAGTTTTTACTCGAATTTATACTCCTGCTTTTTGTTTCGTCAACTTTTCTTTAGTTTAACTTACTTTTAAAAGCGGAACAAATACCAGGTATATCTGGAAAGTTACAACTTTTAAACAAACAAAATAAACAAACTTATGGAACCTGCCGTTATTGAAGTTGTGCGCGCAGGGTTTGATTATCAAAAAGTGCCAGAAAAGTAGAGTTTCAAGAAAGTTTCGACTCTCGTGAAGCTAACTATATTTTCCTCATACCTGTCAACAGCACACGGGTTAATCACTCAAGGAATGCGGTGAAGGTAGGACAAGAGCTGCGAGCTGCAACTTCATATCAATCTCAATTATAAAGCTCATTTTCACTAACGTGAGGAAGATTGGATCATGGCCACGGGGGGGTTCAAGCCGAACGCCACTACAGACTTTTTGGAGGAATGGAAGGCAAAACGGGAGAAGATGAGAGCTAAAATGCTGGGGGACATTGCTGCAGCCACTGGTACTCCCTTGGCTGCCAACAATAGCAACAGCAGTAGCCGCCAGTCTGCTCCACCCTGCGGCACCGAGCTCATCAGCAGCCCGGACCGGAGCGTCTCTGCTGGGAACTGCCTCCCAGTGGCTCGGTCCTCCTCCGGCACGGCTCTGAAGAGACCCGAGGAAGAAGCGCACTCTGCCACCGCGACCACAACTACCCCGAAGAAAGCCCCGCCTCAGCTGGAGAAGCCTCAGTGTGTTACCCCGGAGTCCAGCCCCGTGGCGTGCAACGACAGTGACAAGGAGAGTCCATCACCCAGCAAGGTCAAGGAGAAGAATAGCAGTGGTCCCAGTGCAAGGAAGGGGAAAGGACAGATCGAGAAGAGGAAGTTACGGGAAAAGAGGAGATCAACAGGTGTTGTCAGCATACCATCCAACGAGGTGAGTCAGCCCATCTCAAGTTTGTTTTTGTGCTCATAATGTGGCTGTTAATAGGAATCCCCTGCGGAGAGAACACATTTTTTGGCTGTTATCTCCCTGGAGAAGCCAGGGGTCAGTGTAGATGTCTCAACTAGGTATGGTATTGTTGATGTTGTGTCTGTTGTCACAACAAACTAGAAGTGTTTTCTGTCTTTGCCGAAAGGAGGAGAGCGTGGCTCTGTTCTTGAGACTGATATTGATATTGCTATATGGTGGTTTAATCACATTTTATAAGAATCTATCTTCTGCAGTTTGTTTTGACTTCAACACAAAAAGTTCTGATATACTCACATGCATTTCCAGTATTAAGAAAGTTGGGACCAATGCAGCATTTGGCAGTTACAAACCATTTTGTTGCTAAAAGCATTTCTTTTCATCATCTTTTGATAGGTTCTTTACAAAAGGGACCCAGAAATTTACTAAATTTCAATTTCAGAATTAATTTAGTAATTAAATGCAGAAGTTACTAAATTTCAGAATTTAATGTAAAAAAATATTAATTTTCTGGCAATCTTCTAACCACTTTTTGTACTCATGTTTCAGTACTCAGTAAAAGCCGAACAAATGGGACAGCCAATTACAAATAAACTTCACTGGAAGAGAAATGTTATATCTTTCACTGATAATGCAAATTGCTTATCGTTAATTTAATAGTGGTCACATTTGTTCCATCACCTTCTCTCACTTATCAACTGACATTTATGCAGATACATTTATGATTGTTGAACAGCTAATAAATGGACTCCCTTGGTACAGGATGTAATCAAATGAGTGTGCTTATACTGTATATTTAATCCATATACCTGTCATTGATTACTGAAACAAAGTGGTTAGGTCAAGCAAAAGCAATCCAATAGGAGGAAGCTAATTTCTATTCCGTTGCCCTGAAGTGAACCAGCTTCCAATTTAATATCAAGTTCTACAAATACAGAAAGGCTAAAAGGACCAGGGTTTATCTTTGCTGCTAGGTGACACATAATTGCTGCATTTTTTATGACATATTTGATGTGTTATTTTAGGATTGCTTTATGGGGTTTTAGCCTACACTTTTTTCATTGGTAAAGTTATACTTTTTATGTTCCTTGGCAGTCTTTTTCCTTTAACATCTTGGGACCATGTTGGAGAAATGTTCTTGCTTTAACACGTCCATAAATAATTCAGATGGACTTGTTTTCTCAAAGTCTCCAAATTCCTCTCGTAAATGTGTCTGGTTTAATCGACCGTCCGTAGCGAAAGAAATGAAAGCATATCTCAGATGTTATGCAAGGGGGGGTGGGCAAGAAACGGGATGAGACGGAGGGAGGGGTTGTCAACTGGTGATGGTGGAGGTTTTATGTTCATTGTTGTTGAATTTACAACACGTTTCTCTCTTTCCCAATTCCTGTGGTTCAGACGCATGCAGGAACTCTGATATGAAGCTGAGCCAGCCGACATGCGCTGCTGGCCAACACTGTGGTTATGTACACTTGTACAAAAAGAAATCGTTGGAATTGACTTTTCATTAATGTGGTGGCGAGATGCCTTTAGACGTGCTTCAGAAACTCAATGTCTCCCATATCCCCTTATCGTATTTGCTCCATACCGGGCTTAGAGCCTTCAGGGTAACACAACTTGGAGTTTGACCAGTTCATCAGTCGGTACTCCACATCCTGTTATTAGGTGCTCAGCAGTGCCGAGAAAAGCCGTTTGAAAACTGGTCTCATGCCAGGCTGTAATACTGGGCTTCAACACTGCGGGCTGTGCCAGATTTGTCAGATCGAGCTCATAGCTGATTATGTAGTAAAGTGGGCAAACAGTCTGTTATTGGGAGATCTGGGATTTAATCTGATGAAGCAGAGTTCTGAGTCGTGTGAGTGGGGCTCGACGTCTTTGATCACAACTGAAGTGGTTTATTTATAATATTTTCAGAAGAACTTCGTAACCTCCAGGCCCAGGAGACAGCTCAAGACTTGAAATGTTGGTTGTTACAGCAACAGAATATATTTTGAGTTTCATGTCCAGACTTCGACCTCATCACTGCCAGCATATGTTTATATGGATATATTTGGGTAGTGATGCAAAAATGCCTTGAAACTTGCCTAACCACAGCTCGCAGATGGGCGCTCAGGTGGTGGTGGTGGTGGGGGGGATCAATGTGCTACAGCATTACACACATGGAGCAGCAGCATCATTGACAGGGAGAGAGAGAGAGATGGACAGTAGTTGCATCTTAAATGGACCGCCAAATTGAGAGGGTATGTTGATGTTTGAGGAGAATGAAGCATGTCATGTGCATATGTGTTTGCAGAAGTGCAGCACAATGTAATTGCTTGAACCAACTCAGTTTTCATTCAATTTTATGCACAACTGAAGCTAGGAAAAGCTAAGAGATTATTATTTTTCCATCGTATTGAAGGAGCTTTTCCTCCTCTCTAAAGCTTGTGGTACACGTGTTGCAAATATAGTTTCTTAGATGCAAATGAATCTTAACTTTCTGCCATTCATTCAGTATTGTCAATAAAAGGGTAAGAGTCAGCTTCTTAGCAATGAGGTATCCACTAGTGTCCCAGGTATAATCAGGATTTGGAGTGACCCACTTCTGTCAAGAAATATTTAAAAAACTTATATAAGTACTTAATCTGGTTATGAGAAACCCATTATTAACTTCCATATGAATTGTTGACATACCAGTTTGAGTTACTGATATCTAGAGAGGTCCTTATCGAGGCTTTCTGGTCTGTATTCGGAAGTCATTTTTGATTGCTCGTGATATCTCCATTGATAGCAAAGTTCTTACATTCTATTGTTGATCCCATCGTCTGAAACTAACGATTTGCTTATTTTAATGAAGAGGGATCCTGACAGCTAGAAACTAAACTGGGTTTATCCTCAGCTGCAGAACAATGCAGATCATGCAACCCGTAGATGCCCAGCCAATTAAAAACCAGGATTTTAACGTAATGTGGTTGTAATAGGACATTATGAACCAGATGTCTCAATGCTCCCTGATTATTTTGTTGAATCCTAAAAGTATTCACTGATAATATATACTTCACTACTTTTTACTGTATACTTTTATTAAATATTTAAATGTTTATCCTTCCTTTCCTGACGTACTGTGTCTTCACATGAGACAAATGTGACATCTATGAAGATTGTTTTATTAACAAGCACTTCATTTTCATCTTTCTGTCTCTTTAGAGATATTTTGCTTTTTCTTCCTGTTACATATAAAGAACACTAAACTAGAAGAAGAACTCTCCCTCACACAAACTCCCTTTGTGATGTGAATACGAGTGGACAGGTGTGAATAGAATTGCCTGGGATTATCTCCTGTGCAGAATAATAGCTGCTGAGTGGGATTTCAGACCATCAGGGGAACCCAATCTTCCTCCTGTTGTGGTTATAATGGCCTGATAAAAGGTCCACGGTTTACTGGAGAAAAGAGTCTTCTGCTAAGCATCAATCAATTCCACATCCTTTCTCTCACATCTGACTGGAGGGACTTGTTGTTGATGCTGACCTTTGACCTTCTCACGACATTCTTATGCAACTGCAAAATTTGGAAATGAATGTGTGTCTGTGTTTGAAGAGACGACGGCACTCTATGAGGCTTGAACCTTCTCATCTGAAAATGATTGGGATGTGACGTAAGCATGTTTCCTGTCGGACATGCAGCATGCAGTCTGGTGATTCATGTTGCTCATTATACAGAGTTATGAGTCTGTAGTCAGACTTTCCAGCCAGGGAGTGTGGATTATTGTTTTGTGCCGATGGCTTGATCTGCCCCAGAGAGGCTACTGCTGCCGGGGAATGTGGAGCCCGTCTGCCCCTCAAGGCTATTTGACAGCAGCATCACCAAAGAGGTCAACAGGTATAACATGTGATACTGTGCCAAGCACTCAGGCATTTAACACTCTGGTGACAGGAGGACATTACGGACAAGAGGGGCCCTTGTTTAAACTCATCCTTTGTACATCCAGGGGTTTGGTACCTCCACCAAGGAGCTTATTTCCAAACCTCAACAAAGGGGAGGGTGTTGATTTACTGGGCCTCATGCTATTTTAGTTAATTACCCAGTTTATTGTAACATGACTCTTCTCAATGAGGTATTACATGTCAGCTGAAATGATTCCTCCAATGACTCAAATAAACTGATTACTAAAAATCCTCATATTCACACAGATGGTCATTTCTTTTGGCTTCCTCCTTTGCTGGAACGTGAATTTGAGACCAGGACCGCAAAATGCAATAGAAAGAGGAAAATAGTGAGGTGCGCAATGCACAGGCACCACAGAGGAAACAACAGCAATTGTCCAAAGAGTGGGATCGCTATAAAATGAAAAGAGAGGAAAACAAAGTGCTTTTATATACAGTGCGCCCTTGTTACTCGCAATTAATGAGTTCCAGGAACCACACACGAATAACGAATTCCGCGATATAGCGACAAACTCTTTGTCTTATTATTTATGGTAATTTAAAGGTTTATGAACCCTCCCATACTGACATTAAACCACTTTCTATCTGTATTACCTTTTCCCAAACTCTTATCGACTGTTTAAAGCACTTTTATGTCTCACGGAACCTAGCACACTTCTGGATGCCATCAGCCAATAGAATGCGCGCACGGTATCACGTGACTACCTACTAAAAATCCGCAATGAGGTGAATTCATGCGTGTTGATGCGCGAATGTGCGAGGGATTACTGTATTGCAAAACAGGATTAATGTTCCACAATTGCACTTTGTCAGTGAGGCAGCACCTCAGGTGAAACCCTCCACAATGGATCCCAGAGAAGAGCAAACAACACAAAGTGAAGAGCACAAGTTAATCATGGCAATATTCAGTGAATGGTTAGTAAGATAAATCAGTCCAGTGGCTACCTGGCAGGTATTATGTGTTCCCCAAGTTAGCAGACTTTTCAAGAAAATAACCAGAAATCATATTTTTTTGTTTTTCAGAAAATATTTTCTTTAAACCAAGAACTGTGTAATTTAGTACTAAATTAGTTTTGTTCGTAACAGGCATTATACGAACATTTTTAAATCTATTAATTGCTCAGTCATTATATTATTATATACAATTTTATTCTGTGGTGAAGCTTGACAAGACTGTTGTTTTGGAAAGGGGCCACAATCACCGCATAGCTTTGAAGATTTGTTCCGGTGCAACAAGAATGCTAAATGCAAGAAGTAACACTAGCCTAGGAGAGCATTGTGTTTCACTTATAGGAATAAACTATGCATTGTTTACAGTGGCCATGTCAATTAAAATATTTACAAGGTGTACCATTTAGAAAACCTCCAGTTGAGCAACTGAAATTTAAGGGAATTCCAAAGCAAAAGACAGGAAGGACCCACAGAGGTTTATTTTATTTCTGCTTGTGCAGTGATGTTGTTCCCAGCTTCTTGCAAGCATCTGAGGGTCTCGACACTTTGTAAAACACAGCAACCATTTAATAGGCTGTGGCACGTGGTTTTGTTTAGTTTCTGGGAATTTATGTCAACTTCAGTTCCCACTAAAGTGACCCATGACTAGGTGTCCATTATTCTGTCGGAAGGCATTAGATCACTGGGTTAGAGCTGAAGAGCCTGTGAGAAGGAAGTCTTACAGTCTGCCACCGACGGAGCAGCTCACCACCTCATTTTATTGTAATACAGCTGGTTATTGTTCGAGGTCAGGCTAGCATGAGCATAAACTTTTGTCTACTTAGTTATGCCTCACATTAGAATGTTGTGTATGTTGAATTTTCTGCAGCACCTCTTCATCATGGTGGGATATAAACACAATGAGTCGACACTTTGCTTGTATATCGATACATCCCTGTAGCCCTTGAAGGTATTGATATCAACTCGGATCAAAATGTCAAATTCAGGTCAGATGAACAGTGTTGTACTTATCTGCATAATGTCACAGCGTATCCTTTCTGTATATTTTCTGTATATTTTGCTGCGAGTTTTGCATGCAAAGTTCAGTCTGTTTTGTGTAGGTCATTGCTCTTTGTCCCTCAACAAATATGAAGATACAATCTGCAGATTATTACCAAGGACATCCCCCCCTTGCTGGCACTACAATGCCCAGCCAATACATTCAATTAGGGATGAGTTAGTAAACCAATATCTGTATCTGCATCTGTTCAACCATCTAAATTATCTATATCCGTACCTGTACTTGGAATGGGCGGGGCTTAAACCAGAAGTGGGGTGTGGTTTGACCGGAAATAGTTGGGGCTTAAAACGGTACATTAGTTTAAGTCGGTAATTGATACAGATTGATCCAAAGTTGCTATATTGTTTATTTTAAAATTATTCACAGAAAAGCCTCAAAATTGAGATTCAAATCAATGTTTTTGATCAAGCAAATGAAGGCTGGTCCGTGAAAATATTGTCTTAGATGAAACCGGTCTGTGATGCAAAAAAGGTTGGGGACCGCTGGTTATGAGGATTTTCTTTCAGCACGAGCCCGGGTATAGACTAGTTTTACTCGTATTGTGCTCGTACTTGTCAAAAATGCTGTATCCGAACCGGATACTTGTCTGAAACGAGTACCCAGCTCAACCCTACATTCAATGGTATTTTAATACTCAAATTTTATGAAGATGCAAAACCAAACCCGTCTGTCAAGGTGATACTCAATACTCTGCTACTGCCTAAGTGATACAATTACTGTCTGTGTAGTTAATGTGTAACTACTGAGTGTGTTCATATCCAGGTAATACAAACCATAAATTAAGTATTGTTGTATTGTAGTCAACTTGATATTCTTCCGTGAGCTATAAATAAAGAAGAAATTCTGTGAGCTATAAATAAAGAAGAAATGATTGATCCTGTTGAAATGCATAGGTCAGATGCTGTTGGAGCAATGCTGAATAAAATGTCTGGACCCATCATGCAGCATAAGACTTGTAGATATTTAACCTAATCTGATTTGACTGCTTTGTCAGGCCGGCACACACACAATGTCAGTTAATAGCCTTGTCTGTGTCTGACCCTACACTCAGGCTCATGTTTGAAAGTCAAACCACCCTCCCTCAGATCTGTTTTACATCTCTTTAGTTAGTTTACTTATTTGTCAAAGTCTCAAAGTCTAATAATTCCCTTGCTCGTGTTTTCCCCATCATCACCTGCATTCAAGCTGACATTATTAACATAATTTGGTGTGCGTTGTGATAACTGAGTTACTGCTCATAGAAATGTAATGTTTTGGAGTTTTAGCCTAATAATTACAGAGCCATGCAGAGATATGAGATAATCCATTTCATGCTTCCACATTTTGGAAAAAAACCCACCACAGTTGTATGGTTGTTGGGGAACTTAGTGTACTTAGCAGCCAGGCACAGACACACACAGCAGGGAGCAAGTCTTGGATTAGAGAGGTGGGCATGTTGTGATTTTTTGTGTGTGTAATATGTGGCCTGTTTGTCTGACATTCCTGTGAATTTGCTGGACTGTGGGGAATTTGTGAGTCAGTCCTCTAATCAGGACACTACATGATGAAGTCCTTCACCGTGTGACTATGTATTCATTAAAGGAAAATTGGAAAGGAAAGGACTCCAGTCTCCGTTTTTGTTGTCTGTTCAGGTTTGTGTGAAGTGTAGTAAAAACTGAGCTGCCACTATATGAGGTTGCGCTTTATTGAGTGGATTTATGCGGTGTTGACACACAATCATTTTGCTTAAATAAAAACAATTCCAACTTCCCTCTGTCATGTAGTTGATCCATCTGACCAGTGTGATCGCTGTTAGGCAAAGTCACAAAGTCTTTGCTTTAAGGACAATGGTAAAAATGCCTTTTGCTGTCTAGCATCACTGCAGAATATTAAAAAAAATACAAAGACATTACTATATTGCACAGCAGTCCCAACATTTCAATGTAGGAGCTGAAGAATTGCAAGCAGCAACAGAAAAACAATTATAGACATTAAATTATTAAAACAATAAGGCTCCTCAGATGAACAGATGTCAAAAACCAAGTGTACAAAAGCAGATCAGTACATTGTAGTGTAAAATTAAATATATTGTAATGTATTCTTTCATATTAAAACATTTTCACAGATAATACTGTGAAACAAGAGGATTTATTGGAAACTGCTTGATCCCCAGTTCGTTCTGAATGGATTGATTGTGATTTTCATTAAATTTAGCATCTTCATCAGTCAGTCATGCCTTTCAAATCACTCCTCTGTAGTTTCAGTCAAATCAGACCACTTTAGTCCCACATTTAAAACACATTTTAACCACCGGTTATGGCCCAGTCAGTATCAGAGCCAGTCAGAGAGGTCATGTGTGCTGCAGCCACAGTCCTCTGCTCACTCTGCTGTTTTGTTGCACAAGGGACAATAAGGCTCAGTTGTGCTTGTATGAATGAATGAACACCAACAGACTTATTTTGTGTGCAGTCAAACAGGTTTCACGCACTGCCTCTACATGTTGTGTCACCATGGATCTCACTTTGCTTCCTCCTTTTTTTTGACTATGTTTTAAACTAACTAGTATTTGAACTAACTAACTAGGTTTTTTAAATTAACTAGGTTTTGAAATAAGTAGTTTCTGAACTAACTAACTAACCCATTAGGTTTTGAACAAATTAGGTTCTAAGCTAACTAGGTTTTGTACTAACTAGGTTTTGAACCAACTCACTAGGTTCTGAACTAACTAGAATTTTAATTATTATTTAACATATACATTGTATTTATATTTATGTTATTATTTATGTTTATTGTTTATGTTCACACTGTTTATGTTTACACTTGATGCTTGCATTTTTACACCTACCCTGCTTTATGTGCTTTCAGTTGCCCCTTGGGGACTAAAAATGTTTTATGAATTTGAATTTGGTAGGAATCACTGTTAGCAGACAAGCTTGTTTGACGCATGTAACCTGATCTGTACTTCAGGAACAAAAATAATTTCCTCAAGAGGTCAAGAAAATACATGAAATCCTCCAGTGTGGGAATATGGACTGATTATTTCTGAGACCCATCAGTGTTTTTTTTTATTTTTTTTTGCATTTTAAATTTTTTTTGTCACCAATGGGCAGGATCATCTTAGTTTTCACAAACTGAACTGCAAAATAAAATTCAATTCTGAACTCCAGTCGGACATCTGGGAAATGCTTTACCCTTTTAATGAAAGCAAAATGTTTTATCATAGCCAGCACATGCAAGATGTTATGACTGCTACAAAAAGAACATTAAAATAATTGGACTCTTCTCAAAAACTGACGGACGTGTGCAAAGATGCACGCGTATTGGACTGAATGGACGATTTAAAACAACAATGCAACAAAATAATTGATATTGAACTATGATGTACAATGTATGAATTTGGTTGACAATGTGCTGCAATGAGAGAGATGTTGTTGATGATTTACGGGACGGGAACCTTACAAGCCAATGGCTTCTACCCGTCAACCCTTTTTTTTTCTTTTCGGATGTTGTTGCTGATGTTCCAACATGAAAGTGAAATTTGTTGTAATAACATGTCTGGAAAGAAGAAGAATAAACTGCATAAATAAATTAAAAAAATTAAAAAAGACATATAAGAATTCATGTGGCAATTTAGTACAAAGTGAAAATATTTTTATCACAGGCTTATTTTTTTCTCTTAGACAAACCTGCTAGAATGTTAGACAGATGGAGATAGATATATTGGGTTTACCCCCCATGACTGTTTGAGAAAGCTTCACATCAAAAGGACACAGTATTCAAAACACAGCTCTGTGAAACAATCCAGGAATGCAGATGAACTCGAAAACTTGAATAAATATGTGTGTCTAAACTGCCAAACATTTGAAGCCTTGATGTTTAAGTCTTTCTTTCCAACAAAGGAACCTGAAACCAGCTTGACATGATAGAAGAGCCAACCTGTTATCAAGCCTTCACGTTTGAGTGTTTTTGTGTTCATGTACTTGTGAATGAGTGTGTGTGTGTGTGTGTGTGTGTGTGTGTGTGTGTGTGTGTGTGTGTGTGTGTGTGTGTGTGTGTGTGTGTGTGTGTGTGTGTGTGTGTGTGTGTGTGTGTGTGTGTGTGTGTGTACGCGCTGTATTTTAACTCAGGTATAGTCTGGCACACAACACTATGACAAGAACGCTTGCAGTCTTTGCCAGCTACAGAATATTTTCTCATTGCACTTCTCAATTTGTTGGATTTGGAATAGTGACATCTGGCAGTTTGTGTGACGCTCACAAGTGTAGATTAATTTCCTTTTGTGGTGTCACTGCTAAAATGTTCAGCACAGCTTTATTTAACCTTATTAGGGCAAATATGCAGGGCACATTGCTAAACAACACAGACTGACACAAGTAACAAATCCAAATCTGAATTTAAAAGCCATAGTTGGCCTTTCAGTGAGCTGTCAGTAGATTAAATCTGAAGTTTTCTGTTTAGCATTTTAGTGTTTTCATTAAGTGTATGGAGAAAAAAAACCCCACCTAAACTAAAATGTTGTGAAAATGATTTTTTATCCCCTATAGATAACAACTACACTTTGTCATACTTTGTGGTATTTGATGAAAGCAGCACATGATAGAGGAAAAGGACCTTTTGCAGTTGAAACTCCATTATAGTTTGTTTAAAAATACTGAAACATAAGCTATGAGAGCATTGAATGGATGAATAGAAGCACGTTCAATTTGTGGAATTTAAGTCTGATATAACACTCCACATTTACATCTACTTTTCACAGTATTTGCACAGTGAAAACCTGACAGCCATTAAATTCCCTGGGAAGGCCAGGGGTAATACATTCTATCAGAGCATTTCCAGCATGTCATGGGAGACACCTGATGTATAACATGTTGTATGCACTCCTGACAGCTCCTGACAGATTTCCCAGACATGTGTATAGTCAAACTAAAAGCTCATCTCATGTAAAGTCAGGGTTTGCCTGAAAACTTATGGGACTGCTCTATTTAGCACATTCATAGTCTGATTTCATTCACTATCAGTGACTTATAGTCACAACTGCATTATGACGCCGTGCGAGAGACTCCTGGCCTCACGCTATGTCAAGATATTAAGATTTAGAGTAAACATGGTGCTCTAGCAACACAGAAACAAATACCACAACTATCAGCACCAAATTGTCAGCCCTGCCACAGTTTGCACACCCCATTAATGGTTACACATACAAGTGCATCACAGTCAGCACAAACTGTTTGTCCTTGATTTGTGTCAGTGCACCTGTAGACTGAATGTGAATGTTGTTAACATCCATACTGAGGCAACCACATAGAACATCTTGGGTCAATTTTATGACATTTTAACTACAACTAGACAACACAGTACAAACCGCTGCCAGGGCAGCATCTCCATTCTTTCATTGCAGTCAAAAGCAATCAGTCATGATAGATCAATTCTCATAATTTGACCACAAAATCTATGTCCTTAGAATTAGGAATCATGTTGTGTCATTATTAATTTCACATATATTTCACAGAATATTTTCATCTTCTACCTCAGAAACTTCCAAAGCTGACTCAAATTAGACTGAATCACCTCAGTTTCTGTGGCCTCTATTGCATTAGTTTTTATTTTAGCAAAGTAGTGAGATTTTGTGATGCTTAGGTTTCATGTCCTGGATAACCATCTCCAGTACTTTTATTTATTTTGTGTTTCCCTATTCTAATCAAATCTGTCAAAATGACCATTGTAAAAGCTCTGTAGGTGGCATTCACCGCTTCTAGATATCACACTAAAGCACATTTTCTTGTCTTAGAATGCAAAAAAATGTACTCCTGAATTCAAATCCATACTATGTTTCACCTCAAATACTAATTAAGTTAACATAAAAGGCAACATTTGGGGATTATAAAAATCTGTATAGATGATCTAAATAAAGTATTTGGATTTATTAACTTGAATCATAACACTGAGTCTTTGTTTATTTGACGTTCTTGTCAAGTTACTTTGCTCATAATCTGTTCTGTATTTGTAGAATTCTCATCTCATTTCCATTTCAAAATGCAGCAGTGCAGTCAACACAAAAAAACTAACAATGCGTAGCTGTCCTACTACAAGAGCAACACAATACATTCTATAGTCAGGATCTGTGTCTTTATTGCATCAGACATCTGGCTCACACCAGCAGGCATCTCAGAGGTTCACCTTGTTTTGAACATTTTCTCTGACTCCGATGTTAATCTTCGTTTTGTTACTTCACTGCAGATGTTGTTGTAAATGACTTTCCTGCTCTCTGTAAACTTCGCATTGATAATTAGGTATCGGGGTCATTGCCTCAGAATACCTTTCACATAGTTGGCAGCACATTTTCAAACCAACTGAAAGGCTTACTCACGCAGACAGACTCAAAATAAAGAATAGATCTTGTTTGTCTGGTTTTCTTTTGCAAAGTGAATCATGTCCTGTTCATGAAGAGAACTGTTCCCTTATTTGAAAGCTCTCTGGTACATAAGAGTCTGCTCTGTTGTTTTGCTAGATGACCTCTGACTGCAATAAATGAAGTCGCCTTTCATGATAACAAAGGGAGGTCAAGGTGCAAGCTGGAGGTACACTTTGTGTTGACTCTTTGACCTTCACACACTGGCCCAATTAGTATCACTTTTTAGTCTTATAACGGTGATTATTGGTTATGATGATTTAAACATCCATGTGTATTCAGTGTAGAAAAACATTTCTTTTGAGGTAAAAAAAAAATTCAAAAAAGTCTGTTTTACCTATTCTGTTCTTTCTTAGTAATTGAGAAGAGATGATACAAACATGAGATTCGGTACAGATCTGCAATTTCTCAGACATAAACAACTTATTACAAGCATAAAGTGCAGTCAGAGCATGTAATTTCTTCCATGTTTGATTCCTCCAGGGTCTGTATACACACATTGCTTTAATTCTGCAACTTCCATTGTGCTGTAAACTTAGTTCTGAGCTGATCACACCAATGGGATATTCCAAATCCCAGGCCAATTTGCTTCTGATTTATTTTCTAAATACTTCTGTCAGGACAAGTTTTCCTTCTTATCTGACAGCAAAATCTTCACATTTTATGCTGCTGTGACCTCGCAGTTCACCTGTTGCTGTAGAGCCACAAACCCATAAGTGAAAGTTAAATAGATGAATCAAGAGGCATTTCGGTCATGCTTTCATGATCTGTGAAAGAGAAGCTGAGCAGTAATTTTTAGCATATTGGTGCCTTATAGCCTTCTCTCTTCTGGGGGTGTTAACCTCTGTCTGAGTCACTGACAGCCTCCTAAAAGATTCATAGCCAATGAGACTTCAGTTCAGATGACAGATTGGATTGTCATCACAAGCCTTCCTTGTGATTGTGTTCTCCCCTTTTTCTGCACCAATTCTTTATTTGTATTTTTGTCTGGTCTCCTCCTGTCAGTATTTCATGTTTCACCTGTATTTTGCCACGTTTTTTCCTTTTTCCTCTTCCTCGTTCTCTGATTCTATTAAAAATCCCTTCATCCTCAGCTGTGTGTTCAAACAGCTCATTAGTGAGTCAGTCCCCAAGTCTGCATGCATACATACTCATTTGTTTGCAATCAGAGATGTCAGGCTTCAGTTTCGTAAGTAAAGATGGCGTATGACTGTGTGTGGCCTGTGTGCCCTCTCCTCTCTCTTTCTCTTCAGCTCTGTTTTTCTTTTTTCCTTCCAACAGATCACTGCTGGTCTGTTAGCTAAATGTGAAGCTGTCCAGGCCAGGATGAATGGCTCGGTGTCACCAGCTCTATCTGTCCACAGGGCTGGATTTATCTTCCTCGTGTCAGCCTGAAAGGTCACACAATAAAGTGCAAACAGTCATCAGACCACCATTATCTAGAGAGAGTGTTGCAGGTCCCCCCGGGAAGTCTTTGGAGATATTACTGAATGTTAACAGCGTGCAACACCTTCAAGATTTACATGGCACACAAAATGCATGACTGCTGTAATGTTTTACTTTAAGTTGCATCAGGCAGGATGTTTACTTCCAAATTTTCTTATCACAAAGTGGAATTTGTAGCTTAGAATGACATTGTTTTTATATTTATTATAACTGGTACAAGTTAAGATTTGATGGGTCACTTTGTACAGCTTGGAAGAGAGCAGTCTGATTTGCTCATTTTCCAACAGTTGCATGATTTTGAGAGGAAACCTGATCTACCTGGATGCTTTTTTGTGCTGTGACTCGTTTTTTCTTTTTTAATTTCCAGGAACCATCCACGTGTGGCATAGCTTATAATTACCACATTTATGGTTCACAGGTGCTGTTTGAGCGAACTAGGCTTGGTTTAAAGCCTTTATGGTGAACAGTCTGTAACCTTTTCCAGTTCAAGCTCTCAACTGTCGGTTCAGTTCAGTCTGAACTTAGCATGACTCATGGTCTGGTTTAGTGTCTGCCAGTGGACAAACACAATGGCCTCTGTACACAATAGTCCTGCCTCTCTCCTGGAATGCTAAACATGCATCAACGGTTTCCGTTACTGTATATTGTGTTACCCAGCAATTGCACAAGGTGCAAATCGTACCCCCAATCTAGAAGCACACGCAGATGCCATCACCTCCATATTCTGACACATTGTTTAAATACAGTAGTTAGGTCTTGTTTTTGAACTTTGACTTACAATCAGACACAACTTTATTGTATGTTATAAAATATCAGACGTTATTAATTGTTAATTATTTATGATATTGTTGCTTTAGATCACACGGACTGCTTGACTTCTGAACTTCTGCACCAAATCCTTTCATTAACAGCTTTTTAAACGTAACCAGAGCATTTATATTTTTGGCTCATTATGACTTTGAGAACTTTCTGAGAGAATCTTAACAACATAGTTGCCTAAATGTTTTCAGTAATGGTTCATAAATCTTCTATGAGATGGTGATGTCCCTGTTTGCTATTAGTGTATGCTGATCCATTTTTTGTAGTCAATTCCTGAATGTTTTTTCTTTTTTGTTTGTCCTTGCTTGAAATAAATACTCTGTAATAGAACTGGGTGATTAGCATGAGAAGGCATGAGCTATGATTGAATGGAGAAAAATCCAGTGAGGTAATGAATGACTGGTCATTGCCGTGTCATGTGGCACAATGTTTTCTAGCCATCTATATTAATTAGTCATTGCTACCCCTCAATCTGGGTTAAGGAGAGGCCTATTATAGCGGAGAGGAGCCCCCCTCCTCTTCAATTCTGCTTTTTCCTCTTAAGGAGATGTTTTAATTAGGGTTTTAACACACAGAACTGAGAGAAATTAAACTGTCTCTGCTTACTATATGATGCTGTCGTCTTCTCTGAGCTGCAGCCATGAAAAGCTCAATAAATCATAACTGTCTCAGTGAGGAATGATTTATAATGTGGATCAATTTGCTCTTGAGAGCCGTTACATAATGTTACTGTGTAAATTCTCTTATGCAACAAAATCCTTTTGCAGGAGCCATCTGAATACACCTCCTCCAGTCTTTCATGATTCTGGATTTTGTGTCTTCTAGTTCTGGCTTGTTATTTGCAGCAGGAATCAGGGCTGTTAATGGACATGGTTTCAGTATATAGGCTCAGGTCCTGTTGTCAGCTGCAAATTAATCTTTCATGCATTCCTCATTTGCATGCAAAACTCTTACACACTCCCATCCTTCTAGTGTTGAATTGCCCTTTTCTTCAACTGATGCATCAAAAAAACAGATAAGGAACTTGAGTCTCGAAAAGTTACAAAAATTCCATCAAATCTCTCTGTATATCTGATGCTGCTGGTTTTCTTTTTTTCACTTTTTTGAATAGAGCCTGTGTGTTACATAACTTTCACAACTAAGGGTTCAGTGTAGATTTAAGAGAAAGTGGTCAAGTCTGGTTTTGCAATTAAGTTTAGGATCAACCAGATGGAGTTTGTCCTCAGGACATGCCCGAGTGCACATTTTTTTGCTTTGCACTTTTTGTCTTCATTCCTTTTTTTCTTTCCTTCCCTGCATATTTCACCCTGATCTAATGAGTGGTTGATCATCTTCCAAGGATATCCACTATCAAAACACTGAACTAATTCCCCCACTCAGTCTGTTGTCTCTCTCTTTCTCCTGCCTCTCTTTACCCCCCCAAAATCTGCTGAGCAAGATAAGCCACAGTAGGGCGCAGCGTTGTCAAAGACCTTAAATTGACAACAGACACTTCTTTCCAGCGGAGGAAAGAAGCAGGTCATTCCCAAAATTGCAGTTAGAATTTTACCCAGAATGTCACAAGGATAGCCAACGCTGTTGTGAATATCAAACTGAACTTTGCTCAGTGGAAGGAGGTCGTCTTGACTCACCTTTATGCTTTCTCACCTTCAATCCTCCGGCTGCTCCAAAAGGCTTTACAGAGTTTATTAATCAACAAGTACAACAGACATGTTTTAATTTTTTGTTGGCTTGGGGACAGTGTTGATAAGGTCCAATTTATGCTTCTCTCCAGTTGACATTTACAGGCCAATGTGGAATGCAAAAAGCTTTATTTAAAATACTATTATCTCCCACTGCGGCCTTCTCACTCCTAAATCTTCCAATAAGTGATACTGGCTCATGTCATGCCTTTGCATTGTCTCATCTACATAGCCGAGGGCTATCAGGTCTCTGATAGCCCTCGGCAAATCAAGCAACTTACTGAATTTTTAAAGAAAGATGGGAAAGTCTGGCGAATAACGAGACAGATAGGAATGCAGGAGGGGCCAGGCAGCGATCACTATCCACATCCTCTCTCTTATTTATATGTAAATACATGGATGCAGCCATGCATTGCATCAGCCCTCTGGAGAGTTCTAGAAGGGAAAGAAGGAGAAATTCTGTTGTTCGTCTGGGCTGGTCCACTGGTTGGCTGTGCTGGGATAGTGAGGAATGCACTAATCATGCAATTGTGCTGCCCTGCCCTTGCCAGCCACCCTTTCTTTTGTCTACACTGGAAATCAAAGCAGACAGCAAGTGATGGGTTTCAACCATTTTTTTTCTCATTCCATATACATTGACCTATGGCTAGGGAAGGGGTTGTGGGAAATGCATATTTGTTCAGTTCTGCTGAAAGAGTCCAACCCCGTCACTTCTGGTTCCCAATTCCATCCTCTCCTTTTGATATGATAGGAATGTTTTAACTGAATCAGTGATATATTTGCCATAGGTTGTCTGTGACAAAACCTCTCACCTGTACTCAATTATGTCTTGTTATATCTGCATTGTTCAGCAACGACAGACAACATGCATCTTTCTTCATGCATTATGCAAACAGAGTATGGTTGTTTTTATAAATCTAGTATTTACTTTGGAAAGATATTTTATGAGAAAATGAATTTCAAACACAGCCAAAAAATATTTGTTCTTGAGCTGCGTGCTTTTCATAGTACAGTTTTAATCTGCACTGAAGTATAAAACGTATGGTTTTGTAGGACATTCTGCGCTCTGCTATCCTGCAGTAAAACTTACTGCTGCTCTTAGTTCTGTTATAATCGTGCAACCAGTCACGGTTCCACAGAAATAAATCTTTTGCTGCATAGTTTGACGGTTTGGCCAGAGGCATGCTACATTTTTCATTATGTTATTTCCCTCCGGTGAGTTTTCCAGATTACTTTCCATTTAGAAAAGAATGATTGACAGCACATTGCAGACAGTACAGCTCAAGGCACAGTCACCAAATTGACTGATTGGGTTTTTTCTGCAATAACTTAATTATATTTGTTTTATTTTATATATTTGACAGGTGACAATAAAATGTAAAAATTTGATTGGTTATTCTCAACTGGAAGTACGATATGATCAATTTATATTTAGTATTAAATTGTTTAGGCTAAAGTGGTCATTGGTAAACATGCTTAAAACATTCAGCATTTCATAGTGATTCTATAACAGCTGTTATGTACAAGCCAGTGACTTATAGTCAAGTAGCCCATTATTGATTTAATCAAAGTACCAGTTCTTTATAACTTGGAATCATCAGACTGTTGTTCTGAAATAAGTTTGAAATGTGTTGACTGGAAAAGGTAATGTCAGTATTGGAGAAAACACCAGTCATATCACAAAGAGCCTTTAACTGTTCCGCATGTCAAAGCAAACTGATGTGCTCACAAGCTTCTGGCCTCTTTAAACAGACCATTGGAAAGAAATGTTGTTTACAGCTTGAATACTGTCATTTCACTGAATTCACTAAATGAATTCAGTGAAAACATAAAATAATTCAGTTTTTAAATATTGTTTAAACTAAAAATCTGAAAAATGAATAAAACCCTTTCAATTTG
Organism: Antennarius maculatus; assembly: GCA_013358685.1. Classification (NCBI taxonomy): domain Eukaryota; kingdom Metazoa; phylum Chordata; class Actinopteri; order Lophiiformes; family Antennariidae; genus Antennarius; species Antennarius maculatus. Next base: position 8,011,800 of record CM023627.1, read on the forward strand.
CTTGGTTTATGCCTTTGATAGTTGTTTTACTTAAATTGAAGTAGCCCTGTAATCTAGAAATGTCATTTTACGTCCACATACCTAAATTCAGCAATCAAACAAGTCGATTTATTTTCTTTCAGTAGTGGATTTAATGCATATAATCTTCCCTTTAAATGTGGACTGTGTAGGGTTAGCTGATTTTTAAAAGGAATGCTATAACACATACTGTATTAGTGCAAACATTTGCCTTTCCTTTTCTCCGAAGAGCTTCACAGGGACATTTTAATCTGCCATTTTACAGCCTCTATAAATACAGAAAGCCAATCACTGAGTTCTACAAAATACAAACATGTTCTACAAACTACAACCACGTAAAATGCAGCCAAGCAAACTATGTGATGCACAACAGCAAGTTGTTGAAGACCCTCAACACACAGAAGAAAAACTACAAATACAACATTATTCTGCAAAGAATGGTCATAATTTAAAGCAGGCTGAGTACAAATAGGCTTTTAAATAGGAAAACAGTCAGAAAAATGAGAATATGATGCAAGAGCTTTTATTTAATGCCAAAAACTGTCTTTGCAAGATAATTTCTAACTTTGTTATCACCTAACTGCATTCTGTTGTAGTCATTAATCATGGCAGGTTTTAAGCCACTTGTTAAATGACAAATGAAAGATGCGTGATGAAAAGCTCATTTTCTGCATATTTGTCTACTTGGAGCATGTTGAGTGCCGTGAACGTGACACTGAGTTATCTCAGCATTGTTTTAAATGACATACACTACTGCATGTGAACACACGTGATCAGATTTCTTTATTTGGAACTGGTTTTTTAATTCAGTTTAGTTGTTTGCTTTCATGTAAATGCAATTCATGTAACATTTCTTGGACATAATGCAAACATGTGAAGTTGTTCTTCCCCTGTAGTGATTAATTTACTGGTGATTTAAGCAAGCATTCTGGGATTTGTAGTCAATTTTAACTAAGGCTCAGACTCTGTTTCAGTATCTTCTGTCCAAATTCCATCTTGTCCCCAGGGCAGTCCGTTTAACCATTGTTTTATGGTTCAAATTGCAGTGTTGATTGCTTTAGTGGGTTTGTCTCCAGGAGAGCAGATGGTGGCTTGTACTTCTTTTTCAGTGTGTTTTCACCCTTAAGGGATAAAGAAGGACGGCATGTGCAGAGTTGCCCAGCGTACAAGAACAGACCCCTGCCCCCAAAAGATAAGGGCCTGGGTTGACCCCATTAATGTCGGTAAGGCTATAATTGTGTGCAGAGAGAGTGTTACGGGCATGAAGCAGTAGGAGTCAAACCATTGTTACCGCCGGTGGAAATTACATAACATAATCGCAGGCTGCAAACACACACATACACATACACACAGACACAGACACATTCGTACAGGCTTCCCCATCTTGAGTCTTGTGCTTTTATCATGTCCCCACTCATTGTTGGATGTTGAAGAGCTTCCAGTAATGCTGAGCCACATGTTTATTTTTGGGCAGGAGACTTAAGCTGTGTCCCATTTTCAGACTATGTTGGAATTTTAAGCAAGTCTTGAGACAACAAAATTGTACAAACTGAAGTATAAAGTCTTTAGAACAGCCTTTATCCTTCTATGTTTTAATTACATTTGCTTTTTAAAGTCTTAAATGACATCTGTGAAGATGGGGCATTTTTATTGAACAAAAGAAAAATATGCATGAATTCCTAAGGACTCTGTTTTCACGAGTGTCTGTTTGTTTGTTGGTATGTTTGGTTACTAAAACCTTGATGGAGGGAGATGGGAGTGCATGTCCAGACATCATCATATCTTTGTGCAGGTCTGGATAAAAGGGATCAGACTTTTTCTGTAACTTGAATTTGTCAGATTTTTTTAAAACATTTTCGGTAATCACACAGAAATAAATTCAACAATTTTCACAAAACTTGATTGAAGGTTCTAAAATAATGCCCTGAAACCTTTATGATTAATTTCAGCTTCAGAGAAAATTCTGAGGGCCTGTCTTCCAGTTTCATAGTAAATATTTTTTAACATTTGTTTTTTTTGATAACAGACAAAACTATATTCTAATTTTAATTAATCAAAGGATTTTTTTTTCTGATTTGGATCACTATGCACAAAAACAGAAAGAAATCTGAAGAAGATTCTCAAACATACATTTTTATAAAGTGAAATAACAACATGAATGCAAAGTATTGATTAACAGAATGATTTCATGTATATAATTGAGACAAACACAATGTAAAAACACTAATGAAGCCAACAGTCTTGAAGTCTAACATTTGGAAAAACACAAAGGTGAAGAACAGGAGAACAGTGCTTTTATTTTTTTTGTTCTTTTTTAGTTACGTCACTAGAGTTGAGACATGGATTTGCATAGAGTGTTGACTTCCTCAAGGCTGATTTTTTTAAATCATTTTATTACCCACAGCTAACAAAAAAGCACTAGGACAACAAACGAAGAAGAGGAGTTTATAGGTCAAGTTGGTATAGTGCCAATCTAGTCCAAAAGTCCTTTGTTTGCCCTCAGCATGAGGAAATGCCATGCAGAGCATATCATTGCACAAGGAATACAGCTCACTATCGTCTTTGCACAGGCTTTGTCATCTTGTGCTTTACTGAAGTGTGTCCCTGCTGAAATGAGGTAAGACTGTACCTGCCAGTGAAAGGAGACTGCTATCTGAGCCTGTGCATTGTGAGGTCTTTGATAATATCTCTACTTAAACACTGGCCCTGCTCAGGGACCGGAGGCCTTTATATCCTTATAATCTTACACCATCCTTCTCTGGACAGACTCTTCACTATGGTATCTTTGAGGTTTAGCCTGGAAGCAGTGCTTTATATCATCCTCCACCTACATCAACATTAGTGGTGAGAAATCTGGTTTGGCCAGCGTGGTCATTGGCCACACAAGTTTATCCATTCCACCAGATGTCATTTTCATGTTCGGCAGCTGACAGAAGAAAAAAAATATTTTCCTAAGTGTCTGCTACTCATCTCTGCTGGCATCAAGAGTCCATTCTGGAGAGAATGTGGAGGAACCTGCCAAAGCAAACCCGCAGAAACTTGATGAGTGTCCCACCACCGTGGTTCTGGGGATCAACTCACAGGTCACTGAAATTCCTCTGATATTGGAGGCTGGTTCACTGCTCAGGGCTGCGCCTGTATCCAGACCGATCCTCCACAGTAGAGCCTTGCACCATTACAACTGTTGATTTAATTTTCATATTGATATGTACTGAAGAAAACTCTTCTCCTGGGTCCTATTTTCTTTTTGTAGCTTTTCTCCTTCAAATGATCCTTTTCAGCTAAGTCCCAAGGCTATAACTGTTGATTATTGGGCTGACAATTGTTTCCCTGTTGCTTGGTATTGTTGGCTTTCTGTAGTTGTGTTTTTCATGTAGATTGTTAATCAATCATGTGATTAAAAGCTGAACCTAGATGATATTGATTGTTTAAACACATAACTTGGTTTGTAGCAGGGTTTTTGTTAGAGCGTATTGGTATTATTGGAGAAAGAAAACAGTGAAGAAAGAAGTATATCCTAAGTAGTACTAAATCTAAAAAATATTGTCACACTTGTATTAAATTGGAAATAATATACTGACAATCACCACAATGTTGAAATGAAGTTGAACTCTCGAGAAAAATCAGTATAGCAGGATAGAGGTAAACGTTACTTGAAGATGTGTACACTTCATGTATAGAAACTTTCATCAAAACCTGTATTCATTAGTTTCCTGTAAAATAGAAGATTGTTTGTTCAGTTCCACCCTCATCACTCAATCTAACACTGTTTAACTGCAAAAACAAAGTTAAACTTGTGCTCCAAATTCATAACAGTATACTTGCACACAGCAGTGTTTGCGAGACACTTTTAGTTTCAAATATGGCATATAAAAAGCTAATTTCTTCTAAAGCAGTTTATTTCAGCATCATTTTAAACTGAATAAAAAGCTTCATTCAACTTTGTACATTGTGGTCTTTTGTTGTTGCAGCAATGACTATAGATATCATTTATGTCTTATCTCATAGCATCACATCTCTTCTAGTTTGTTTGAGCTATTGCGCGATTTTCCTGTTTGTCTCAAGTGAGATCTGATCCTCTTGCCACCTGTTTGTAGCTAATTTTAGCACTTTTATGAGGAGTCTGCAAATGTTTTGGTCACGAAAAGGAACTCTTGTCTGCACAAGTGGAATCACATGTGTGGCTATTCATAAGTAGTACAAAATGTTTTGGGAATGTGTTGCTATGCCTTTTGTCCCTTGGATTCACATCATGTTTAATGCTCTAAAATATGGATGCTGTCAGAATCATCCCTCTTCACCATTTTCTTTCACCACTAATGCTCCTGCTCAATATGGAACACTGAGGAAGTACTCCCCTCTTCTATTTGGACTGTAAATCATTTTTATGCATCCATCATCCAGCCCCCCTCCCTTTCATCTGGACCAGTCGGTCTCTCAACGGAAGTCATTGTAATGGAAATGAAAAAAAGGAACGGCATTGCTTGGAGAATGAGATGGCTTTAAATAGCAGTACTGCCTGTGTATTCCACTCATTGTTTTTATTCCGAAGCTGTGTCAATCATAGTTACAATAATCCCAGTGGCCCCTCTCCTGCTGGGCTCTGTGATAGGTAGGTGCTACTCAGTCTTCTGTTTGTTTGGAAGATCTGCTCATGTGTGTTTTAGCAGGGGTCAACTGTGAATTCCACATATGGTCTCAGCCATATGGTTACTAATATACCTGTAACCTGGTAATATGAGGCTCAAATGGGCACAAAGGACCTAATATTAAGAGATACATACTTCAACTTTGCCATCACTTTTCATTCAATTTAAGAACAAGCTAAAAAGGACCAGGTCAAACAAAGTAATTCCACCTCAGCACTAGCAAAAGAAAAAACACACAAAAAAGAAAATAGTTTTGTCATCAGTAGAGCCATTTCATCTTGTTACCTGTAGCAGTAACAGCACTGCAAAACAACCACAAAACACTCTATTACGTTTAAGTGTTCCAAATGACGTCAATTATAAAGGAATTACAAATTCACAGACTAGTTTTACAGACTGCCCCCTAATGTGTAGTCTACTGAGAGATTTGGCAAATGCAGCACATGTCATATTACTCTTTTAAAATCACCAGAGGAATGAAGGTATCCATTGTTTGACTACTAGAGAAAACATTTTTGAAGTGGTCAACTCTCTTTGCTAAATCATATTTTTTATGGACAACATTTGCCTGGTGAGACCCTGTGTCTAAAGTCACTGAATTATGATCTGATCTGAAACTGCAGGGTATTCATCTTGGCCGATGCATTTGTTTTGGTTCTGTGAGACCTCGTCTCTTTAATTAGCTGTGATTGAGGCTCAGAAATATCTTTCTTGAAGGCAAGACTCTCTAGCATAACATAAACGGAAGGATGTCAGGAATAAAAATTGCTTTCAATGTTTTTCTTTTCTGATGAGGGAACCAAGATTTTGAGACAGCAGTGAGTGTGTTTTGTATGAATTGGATTGAATGTTAAATTTGTCTGGTCTTTGTTTTGAAAGAGACATTCCCATCCGGCTGAAATATGTACTGTACTTCCTATAGGAATGTTTTGAACGTCAATAAATATTGGACAGGAAAGTCAATGTAACATTGTTTTTCACATAGTAACATAATTATACTACAAAACGTAGCACAGTATAGTGTAGCACTGATGCTTTCATACCAGTTATATAATAAGTTTGAATGTGTAGATATAAAGCAACCTACATTAATTTTTTCATTCATGTAATTCCTTGTTGTAATTTCTTGGGATATCAAGAAAATGTTCTTAAAAAAATGAACTTAAAAATGAATTTAGTCATCATTGATGATCTTGACATGGCTGTGCCTCTAAATGCTCTCACAAACCTGCTCCTGCCCATTTACTGTACAGCCATACCTGTCATCATTGACAGTTTTGGAGCTTCCTGTTCTTTCTTGTCCTCCGTTAATGGTGTCATGTTTGTTTGCCACGAAATGTGACACAGCTAGACACTTTTATTGTCAGGTGTGTTGTTCAGGTGATATGAGGAAACAGTATGGTTAAGCACTGCCATCAGGTGCCCTCGGGCTGCTACTGCCCTCCAGCTGCCCAGCAGGCACTCAGCATTCGCACGCGCACACACACACACACACACACACACACACACACACACACACACACACACACACACACAAACGAAGTAAGCTCTGTTTGGAGCCACAACACTATGAATATTTGTTCCGGTACTCTTGATGGACTGGGAACTGAGCTGGCATAATGGTGAACATGTCACATATTCTAATAGAATACTAGAATAACACTTTTTTCATCTTTATTGTGCTCTCATATTTCTTCCGTTAGAATTAATGCATTTAAAACATTATTAATGTTTTGAATGAAAGGCTAAATCATTTCTTATACATGGACAATTGCTTAGTAACTTGAATCTGCAGCAGAGAGCTTCAGCATGGGACACAAATATAATTAAACCACAAGGCTATTATTCTGCCTTTTGCAATTCACCCTATTATGATAACAATGACATGCAAATGTACAACTTAAATGGACTGGATGTGCCCTGATAATTTTGTTGGTCTATTTGTGAAGTGCATCATATGTCTATAGAGGGACCTGTTTTATTCAGACTTTCATAGGGAAACAGCAAGCCTTTGTTAAATGTTCATTTATTAAATGACCCATATATGGCTTTCCCTATTAAAATACAGAATACAGTATGTCATTTTATTATGCAGGACTATTGACGTTGCTGGTTTACAACAAAAAGCTGAAGCCTTTTTTTTAAACTGAGTAGATGATATTTCATTGTGTTGTAGTTTCTAAGATAGCTTGCTCATACAAAAAAGCATAGCGTCAGGAAGCACATACAATGTGTGTAAGTCATTTAGACTTTGGTTCCTCCTGCCACTCTGTTAGCTTCTGATGCTGTGGACCTGACTTTACTCCTACTCCAGCTTGTCTGTGGTTCTTTTGATAGGTCTATGAAACCTGAACAGTCCCAGAGTTGTTGGAGCTCTGAATGAGCGCAAGCCCTCAGCCAAGAAACTCAGCGTCAACAGCCAAAAAACACAGCAGAAGCATAAAGGCAGCGAGTACTAAATGGCCCTTAGCTCTAACCATCTTGTTCTCATTAGATAAACCCAGTCAACTGAGAGATGGGACAGATTCTCCTCCACAATGGCACAAGACATCTCCTGTCTTTGTGGGGTGTCCATCAGGAGAAGGGTCTGCTGACACAATGCATCTCTGTCTAAGGGCTTGTATTGTCTCGCATCTTCCACGTTGATGAAGGCCAGGGTGAGCTCACTCAGAGCCATTGTGGGTAACATAGGTGAATGGTCTAGGATACCAGATGTTGAACATCTCATTTAGCATCCTGCTGTGGGCCAGAGCTATAATCAGCTGTACACATCAGGAGATACCAGACATTCCACGGTAGAAATTTTATGGAGAGGTGGAGGCTGCCAGGAGCAGCTTGGGGTCAGGGGTTGCATTGTAGTCTGCTGATAAAATGCCCATGAGATAACTCTCAGGGACAAGATGCCGTTACGTCCCTGTTGTAAAACCACGATGCTTCATATGGATTTTTAAAATTCTTTTTCTTTTCTGTTTTGTCCATCCTGTGTAGAAAGGATGGTCATTTATTTTCCATGTTTAGAAAGACAGGTATTCTTTTAAAACATTTTTTTTTTCTTTCAGACTGTAATATTTGTTTCTATGGAAACTTAAAAAGCTGGACGATGGAGGAGCAAGTAAGGAAAGAAACTGAATTGTTACATGGAGAAGCAGGGTGTTAGAGAATTATGCCACTCTATCGATTTTCCTAGTGGCTTTTCATCCTCCTGTTCTCATCTTTGGATGAAATTTATCTCCTGCTGCTTTCTAAAATCCTCTCCTCATTTAGAAAGGAATCTTAAAGGTAGAAAACAACAGGTTTAGTCCTCTGGTTTGTTCTGTCACACAGGCAGCTTGAAGCTTGTTGTGTTGGGCTGCACAGTCGTGGTGTAGTGGGATTGGTGAACTGTTTGTGCAAAAAGAAAAAGCACAAACCCAAAAACATGAGTACAGGAAGGAAAAAGAACTGCACATGCCAGCACCAGGACAAAACACGATTAGGAGTTAGACAAAATACACAACCACTTCCTCTTGCGGCCTTTGTACAGCACACAGCAGGCACTCCGTTAATACTACCGGTTCACTGAGACAGGATTCATTACCAGGACTCAGGACTCCAGAGAGGCTGCTGGGATAAACTCTCTAGCAGCTATCACCACCAGCTAACCCCTGCTGCTTCTATCTTGAATTACAGCCAGCCTGGTCTGTGGTCAGCCTACACAGATGTTAAATCTATCTGATGTCTCTCAATATAGCGCATAGCTCTTGTCCTAATGTAGGGAGAAAGCAACAATTGCTGTTGATTGTGTTACTTGAATGACTGTGGGCTTGTCAACATCACTGAACATACATCTTTGCACACCCATACTACAATATTGTTTTCTGTTTACTGAACATTTTATTTATCTGAGCCTTTAAAATTGTTTTTTTCCCTCCTGAACATGTATATGAAGCCTTTATCACACCAAATGTGTGTGCTCTTTAAATACAAGTAAATTAGCTTATATGCTGAGCTTGCTTATCTTTTTTTTTCTTGATGTGCTACATTTAATGTAACAGAAAAACAAAGGACAGCATAGGGCAGAATAGAGGCCTGTGACAGCACTAAACTTCTTTATTTTGTTTTTATTGTCTCTCTTTCAAACTTGTCTTGCACATCATCATAAATGAAAATGGGGATCAGGGAATTGCACTTCCCTGCCAATTTTACTTTGGGCCCATTGAGTCCAATAGAGTTTGACAAATGACTTTTCATTTTGTTTCTTCAAAATCTGAGGCTCCACCTGATTAGAATTTGCTTTGAGTGAGGCTTGTGCTCAGTCAAACATTAGCAAAAACAAACAGATGACCTCCTAGAGGGGCAATTACTACGAGCTGTGTTTCCTCCACTGGAAAGCAGATCAGCAGTGTTTATAAGGAGAAGGCTTGAGCAAACACACAAGGAGATACCTGCAGCAAAACTAGAAACCAGGTTCAGTCTGCTCTCTATTTCCTGGCATGATGATGTTTATACCTGAAGGAAATGGAATGAGAAACATGAAAACAGGCATTAGATGGGTTTTAAGAAGCCACAAGGAGATATGTTTGAGCTACACGTACTCACACAGTGGTAATTTACTGACGTTTTTTCTTGTTGTTTTTTAATTTGCATGCATTTACTTCACTTCTCATGGATGCACAACTTTTGTAGGACCTAGGAATTAGGAGCAAACGGTATTTTAAAATCTGTCTGGAATGAAGGTGATGGCTTTATCTTAAAAGTGGTTTGATAGGCTCATGTTTGTTTTTCCCTTTGTGGTTACCAATCTGCTTATCTAAACTGTAAGCCAAGTATTTATCAGAGGTCCAAGGTAAAACCATGTAATAACATAATTGTCTGTAATCTTGGAGAATTTTGTGGCATTAAGCAAATTCGGCAACGTAATCCATTAGCAATGTCTTCCTCTTGTTTTGATTGTTTTTCAGTTTGTGTTGCCCACTCGCAAATCTTAATTTCACCTGCCTTTTGATGTTAATGTCTCCAGAATTAAATTACACATGGATCCTCGTTTGAATTGATAATAGTTGTTTTACATATTGTGGCTGACAGGCATGCATTTGCTTTCAAATTGATATGCAAAATGATTCGATTAATACTCTGGGTACAGTGGTGCTCATAAAAGCTTGATAAGCTTCCATTATCCTTAAGGCCTGTCAGTGTGTATAGAAAGGGGTCACAAGACTTTTGTGGTCTACTTAGAGTCAAAGAAACAAGTCAATCAGGAGAGAGGATAATTTAATGGCCCACTGGCTTTTTTAGGCACTTCATTTTGTTGTAAGTGTAAGCTCTGTTACCCACAATGCGTGCTGTATATCTTCTACATCATGGACAGACTGCACACTTCCTCCGTGCATGCATGTGATTGTTGAACACACATTTAACACATTCCTACTTCTAACTGTCTGCAGTCATTTCTTTCTGTCAAAATAAATAAAAAGGAAAAAACAGGCATCCTTTTATTACATGTGCAGCTCCTGCTGATGTGTTTATCACAAAATAGATGAGAAAATGGCAGCACAATACTACGGTGAAAATAATTTAAAGCACAGCGTGACATAGGGTGATTAGGGGCAATTTGCCTGTGCTTACAGGAGTGTTGTCAGTAGGTGATATTCAGAAGTAAGCCATAAATCCTATCTGATAAAATGCTGGCATTAACCTCTTGTTTTAAAGTTTTAAAGTCTAACTGATGGATTTTAAGGACGTTAATAAAATCATTACTATGCAGTAATAAAATCTTATGCCAGTCCTGATAGTTAATGCTACCATATATAAAAATCTATTCTTACATAGTCCTATTGAAACACGCATGCAAACACTAAAATCACTGCCGTGCTTGACATTGACCTGCTGAAGTATCGCTCAGCTCTGTTTGCAGACTTGTTTCCAGGATTGACATATCTGAGCATGGATGAGTGGTTTACTGAGGAGGTCTGTGGTGCTGGAGTTTAAAGTCCCATTTATACGGAGTGAAACCTTGTCTGCCTGCTTTGTCTGTGCGTGTGCACGCACAGGACACACACACACACACACACAAAGCCAAGGCTAGTCTCTCAGAAGCTTCTTTGTTGCTCTGTTCCAACCTTCTGTAGAAGTTATAGACTGGAGAACAACTTTGGTAAACTTCAAAGGGTTGCTTCCCACAGAAGCATAAAAACTATTTTAGATGGTCAAAGCTCTCTGCCCAGTCCAGCTGGGTCCAGCAGACTTGCTCTCAAGCCTCAGCTGCTTTTGCTACATCCACAGGACAGCCGATATGGCTATCAACAATCAGCCTGACCCCTGCTGTCTGTCAGAAAGTCTTTTTTTTCAGTGCTTTCCATGTGTAACACAAAATCATTTTGTGGTCTGGCTGAGTGCTGATTAAAATAATATAGTTTCACTTGGATAAAAATGAGGGTCAAGCAGATTTGAAGTGTGAATCCAAAAATTGCAAGGCTTTTGCTTGATAAACACACTAGTTTAAAGAAGGCAACCATGGAATTTGTTGCCAACACAAGCTTTTGATTCTTGAGAATGTTTTGTTCGCTGTTTGACACGACTCTGTCCCCGAATAACTTTTTCACAGGACTTTCCATAAACTTTATAATTTTTGTTTTATGCTATTCCATTATAGATCTTTATTCAAGGTGACAGTAAGTTTTCTTGATTGGTTTAAAAGTGCAACCTTGGCACAGATTAAGATCAAGGTCAAATTGCACCTTCTTGAGTTTGTCAAATGATGCTTCCCTTCAGTTCAGATTTGGCTGGTCTTTACACTGACCTTTGCAGCCTGCAGTGTTGTATTAATCACCGAGCAGATCTGAAGTTGCAGTCCTCACTTTGATCTCTGCCATACCTGAGCGCTGTCCAGCGCTCGTCTGCCCTGTTGTTGTCTGACCTAACTGGCTGTCCTCATTAAAAGACATTGTGCATCCATGCCCTCTCCTCTAAGAGATCATCTTAATGAAGTCTGTGTGCTTTGACGAGTGACAGGTGATTAATACACCATCATTAAATCTGCTGTATAAGTGTGTCCCTCTGGCAGAGATGTCCTTGTTTAGAGATAAATCTGAGGACTAAGTGGACAGGGCACTGGCAGACAGATAGCACAGCAGGGATGTTCACTTTGTATGACATAAGGGCTTGGCTCTGAAGTAAACCACAATGACACTAATCTTAAATGTATCCTTATTATTGCTGATAAATAAACACATTTTACATCTAGAAGTAACACCTTACCTTTTGCAGATATAATTACAGTCTGTTTTATCTTAGGCACATGTTGCTGGCTGTGTCCTTTCTCTGCCTGACTGTATTGTGACCCAATACACATCCATACCTGGTTCAACTTAAATAATGTAATTTAACTCTTTCTTGGTCCCTGGTCCACAATCTGCATTGAACTTCGTCAACCCAAATCCATACACCTTTTTGAGATATCATGGAGACAAACAAACATTGACGATCACTTCAGTTTTGTGTCTCACGGAAGTGCGCTGCATCCCGAGATTCACGAAACGTAGCACACTTCCGGATGCCATCAGCCAATAGAATGCACGTATGGTATTATGTGACTACCTACTGAAAATCAGTGATGTAGTGAATCCACGTGTGTTGATGCACGAATGCACAAGCGATTACTGTACATACTTGTCTGAGGCTGGCCCATCACAGACTAAAGGCCTTCAAAACCAGAGCAACACTTAGATTCATTCATTCGTTCATTCATTCATCATCTACCGCTTCATCCACTGTGGTTGGTTGCGGGGAGATGGAGCCTATCCCAGGTGATTTGAGGGTGTGAGGCGGGGGAAACTCCAGACGCGATGCCAATGCACTGCTGAGCCACACAGAGACACAGACAAGCATGCACGCACACACTCACTCCCATGGGCAATTTGGAACGGAAGCACGTGTGTTTTAGAGGTGGGAGGAAGCCGGAGAACCCGGAGAGAACCCACTCAGACACGTGGAGAACATACAAACTCCGCAAAGAGCAGGACTCGTACCCGGAACCGCCTTGCTGCATGTTGACAGCGCTACCCACTGAAACATAGTGCCGCCCACACTTACACATATCACTAAATAATATTGTTTCATCACATACCACCATATTATCACTAAATTGCCTGTCCCTCTATGTGGACTGTCTAATACATTTGTGTTTTTATTCAAAACCTCTGTTTTTAAAAGAAAGCCTGTTGTTATTATGAAGAATGTTGTGTTCTCTACCTTTTCAGCTCACTTATTTCATCCTCATCAGATCAGTTGCTCCTTTTCACATGAATAATTGCATGTTCACCATCTGCAAGATGGTGAGTTTCCAACCACAACAGACATTCCAATAGACTGTGAAGCTCTGCTCCAGATGTAGCTTCTTTAATTCTCCATATGTGGAGTGACCAACTTGGATATTGAGCTTGGAGCCGACCAGGATACATGTTTCAGTAAAGTAAACAGTCTTGTGAGGCCCCAACACTTGGTTCTGCTGTAAACAGGAAGCAGAGGGGATTCTGGAAATTTGGCTGCTATATTTCAGACAATGCATGTGCTTTTTATCTCTTCAATTTGACAGAAAAAGCAATGTTAGGCCTTTTGCACCGACGTATGGCTTCATTTTGCAGTGTTTACCCTCGTTGTGGCTCATTAAGAAGTCACAGATGATTGCTTTGACTTGATTTCTGTGTAATCATGAAATTCGGCAATACGGACGAGTTTTAAATATCCCTATTTTAAGCCTTGGTGCTATTTGGAGTATGGTTCAATGTACAGTCAGTTGCAATTATGATCATGCATCCAACAAGCCAGAACTGAAATAAGATTGAAAGTAAAAGACTTCCAAATGTCTATTTTGGGAGGAAAACTAGGTCCAATCCTTTGCTAAAAGTGTTATCCAGGTATGAACGATCTATATGTTAGTTACAGTGGTGCAAAATATTTTTAAAAATGTTAAAAATATGCTAAAAAGCATATTTTATCTAAAAATATCTTGCCTACGTTGCAGCCCGTATGAACTTGGTTTGTCTAATCTGTTTAAAGTGTCAAATCCTTAACTCAGAATTCTGATGTTGAAGATTTGTGTTTCACATCTCTGCCCCTAATTTTTTATATGACATTCCCATATCTAGTTATTTTTAATCATATTTTTCATTTTTTTGGAAAGTGAACACACATCTCCAGCCACTTCAGTCCAAACATCAGTAGAAGTATCACAAATTCATCCATCCACAGCTTATCGTGGTCCAAGGTAAGACATTGGCCAGAGTCTTACAGAATCATTTTGATGATGATGTAAGGAGTAACAACATCCCTTATAAGGTTGCATGCAGATTCCTCTTTTCCCTTTATTTGGAATATAAGTATGCATAGCAATTTGGGACATTGGAGGGCAAAATGGTCTGTATTTCGATCCAAGATAAACTCTGAGATTCCCAATTCCTCATTTCAAGCAACTTTGTACATAGCAATGTGATTAGTCACTGTGCAGTTCACCATGTGTCCGTTTAATCTCATTTTTCTTAACTCTGAAACCTCTGCCCTTAACCGATCATATTAGTCTTAATCTTGAAATTTTGCCAAATATAGATTATTGCAAGACAACATTTTTACGTGTAAGTATGTGCATAAAGGATGCAATTTAGTGCAAAAATGGTACAACTTAATGGTATTACCGTAATACCTCTCTCACATAAAGAAAGTAGAGTTTATTTCAGGCCTTTTTCCTGTGATTGTATCAACCACCACATGCATCTGTTTTACAGAAGAAAGAACTTTTGAGTGCAGAGTTACATCAGGAGGAGGAGATCTAGTGTGAGAGTTAAAAAGAAAACGGGCTGGCGTTTTCTCCAAGGACAACTGATAAACGATTGGACAGGAAAGGCCTAGCAAATGACTGCATTCCTTGTTAAGCTTGTAATGCTATTTTACCACTAAAGAGCCTGTTGAGCAGGCACCTTTTGTTTGCCCTGCAGTGTGAAGCAGGGTGAACTGGTTTACATTGTAACCCGCTGGGAATTTGGCCCAATCGCTGTCGTCACCATCTAATCATCAATCCTAAAGTCTGGTTCTGTTTATGCAATGCATCTTCACCACTCCAGACAGACGAATCCAGGGACTCCATCAAAAAGATCACAGAAAAATAGCATCAACAGGAAACACAGGCCATGCACGTATCTCAAAATACAGCTAAGATTGCAAAGAGTACAGTTGGATGTTTTCCCAGGCCATGTGTAAAATGTCGGCATAGATAATGTTGGTTATAACTAATGTGAGCTTTCTTGATGAGTTTCTAAATGTCTTTTAGTGTGTTTTGCAGGGGACTTTCCATTGGCTAAATAAATAAATCCCCTCTGACTGTCCTCATGAGGTGAAAGGCCATCAAACAGGTTATCTTCCCGTTAGCCATCTAGAGTTGATCTACTCTTTGGTAGTGTTTGAGCTGTAGTTCCTCAGGGATTCCTGGAAGTGAATGTGATCACGTCTTAAGAGGATTAAGAAAAAACCCTGGATGTGTCCAGCCAGGGGTCAACATTACTGATATGGTGGGAATAACCTTGCCTTTCACCACACATCTCTGTGGCTTTAAACATTTATTGAATTGAATGAGATATTTTTGACTTTCTGCAATAAAGTGATTTCTTTAATTCTCAATTTTTTTTAAAGATGAAGGCCTTAAAGTGATCTGATTGAAAGTTGAATTCTTGGTAATATTTAGGAGTAACTTGCAAGTTTCTCCGGACTTATTGCAATAGCTCAACATTCTAAGTCATTATAGCAAGGATGGAACTGTAGTGGGATTAATGAGGACATTGGTACACATGAACTTGTATATTTGTTTCCAAAATAGTAAACTCAAAGCTGACAGTGAAATAAAAAAATGCTGCCTGAATGTGCCATATAAACCATTCTTACTGTAGAGCCTTGTCTGACTACACTACACACAAGCTTGCGAGTAAATACAGGGTTGAGAGTGACCTTGGTTCTGTTTCTTAAAAGCTGTTTGTAAGTCTGTCAAATTGTGGAGGCTCCATGCAAGAGTGATGAAATGATTTTTTTAATCTAATTTCCTGTCATTCTCTTCTTCACTCAGAGCCTGGATGAGCTGGATGATGATGATGCAGGGCAGAAGGAGCGGAAGGAGGAGGAGGAGCTCGTTCAGGCCAACACTTTCCAGAATGAGTCTATGCTGGCTGACCCCACCATGGGCCACTTACTGGTAAGTGGGAGCCATTGCAGTAAGAGGTGGTGTGTAGTCATTTGTTCAGGTTTTGAAATGCTTTTCTGAATTTTTCAAACACGACCTTCATAGAAGGATGGTAAATAAAATTTAAATTTTATACATGAAATATTTTATATGATTTATCAGAAAGGAATTATAATTTGAAAACTTTTAATGTCTGAGTTTGTTGATTACGTATTCCAATGAGAGAGATGTTTGTTGATTCTGGAGGACGGGAATTTCACAAGCATATTGGCTTCTATCCGTCTGCCCTTTTTTTCGGATGTTGTTGTTGATGTTGTAAATAGGATGAAGGTGTGAAGTCTGCCATATTAACATGTCCGGAAAAAAAAAATAAAGTAAATAAATAAATAAAAATAAATAAATAAATAATTTGTGTGCAAAAGTGCTGCACACCCTCGTCTGATTGCTAGACTGTGATGGGCTGATATTCTTCCACATAACTGCTGCCAAACAGTGGCACTGTTGCTCAAGGAGACGCTTAGAAAACTCAGACGCTGAGTTTGTGTGAAAGCCTGGAGTGATGCAAAACCCACATGTGTCTTGGTGTTTCATCATCTCTGTGAAATTGGTTAAAAGTAAAAAGAAATTCACTAAAATGCAGTTAAAGGTTCTTGAAGAGACAGTCCTCTGGTTTGTGGAGGTTGAATTTGCTTCTTCCTAAAGCTGGTTGGACATATAGAGCTTTTTAAAATTATTATGGACTGTTGTTAAGTCTATGTCAGCATGAATTGTGTATTTGATTAACAAAAGCATGCAAAGACAGCTATAAAATAAGTTTTTCAGTGTTCAGCTGGAGAGTAAGGGCATGGATTCATTCATTCATCTTTTTGAAGACGAGCTGATCTTAACAGTCTCATCTTTAGCCGCCTATCTTGTTCAGGGGTTATGCTAGACCAAGAGGTGGGGTACACCCTAGAAAAGCTGCCAGTTCATTGCAATACTCACACTCACACTCTGAAAAATTTTGAGTGACCAGTTCACCTAAGTTGCATGTTTTTGGTGGTGGAAGGAAGCGGGACAACCCAGAGGGAAACCATGCAGATACAGGGAGAATATACAAACTCCGAACACAAAAGCTCCAGGTGGAATCAAACAAAGGACCTTCTTGCAGTGCTACCTACTGCTCCACTGGGCTTCACTGTGTTTTGTTTTTGTTTACCACAGTGCTTTTATTCACTAGTGCATTAAATGTATGATAATATAATACCAAACTCACATATAATACACCCAGTGAGTATCCTGAGAATGAGAAGGATGTGAAGGCATCCAGCTATGAAACCTCCACTCTGTATTTCTATAAAACATCATCTGATTGACATCAAATTTGGCATTTAAAAATGTTAGAAAAAAATGAATGGCTGTATCACTGAGTGGCAGTTCTTGTGGATGAAACTAAAATTCACATTTCAGATGAATTGGCTGTTATGCATCAGGAAGCATCTTTTATTTTGGGCAAAAACCATTTGAGGCTGTTTACTAGAGCAGGAGCCTGTGTATGAAATGTGTACACAAAATACCGCACCAACAGGAAGATTGTCACAGCACCTGCTGAGATGTTGCATGAGAACAAAAAATTAATTATGGGTTCGACCAGTTATACAAGGTGGTCTGTACATAAACAAATATCCAGCAGTTCAGCACAATCACTCATCAGCAATGTCTTCACAATCTGTTTGAAGTAGCGGAAGCTATTCACTATTGCTCACTGGACACAGAATGTCTGTTCATGCCCACCGAATCTATTCTTATCATCTCAGTACACCTCTAGATATCTTCCTGTCACTCATCTCTAACCAACAAACATTTTAGATCATTGCTGTTACTATAAGAGATGCCTGGTTCATTATGGAGCTATTGCAGGAGTTTTTCCGATTAATCATCATGACTGTAGTGACCCATCTTGTCTAATTTTAGGAGAAAACAAAGAAGTAACAAGTAGGAGGGATCCTGAGCCATCACATAATGTTCCTCCTCGGCCCCATTCATCAAGCAGAAAGAAGCAATCACCATGTCAGGCACATTATGATGTACTGCATCCAGTAGGCCTTCTGACTGGTATAATATCTGCTCAAAAGGTTTTTAAAAAGAAGCGTAGATCAATTTCTGTTCAGAGCTGCAGGGCTGTCGGCAATCTCCCCCAGCTCTCGGCGCATTTCCCAATCAAAACAAGCTGCAAGTCTTCTGTGTTGGCTGCTGGAGATATAATGGAAACTCCACAAAGGACCTTGGATTTAAAACATTTTGTCAGATGTTCTGTAACCATGTCCAGTCCTTACCTGGGTCCCGTTTACTAGACTGTACAGAATATATTCTTTGTGTTTATGGACACGCATGTCATCTGTGTGACTGGACACATGTGTCCAATATGTCCACTTCCAGTGACGGCCAGTCATAGAGGCCCTCTTTAGGCATGTGGTCCTGTTAGTCAGGTCTTACCTTCCTCTGGTATGCAAGGATACCTATTTCAGTGATATAGCAACCAGAACCATATGGAACATTCCTCTGGATCATCTGTATTTAATGTGGCTCCAGGCTCTCAGGGACAAACAGTTCTGTTTTCTCTCTGTTTATTTACCTCTTTCTCTCATATGTGGAATATGCATCTTGATGACAGTCCAGTGAGAACTTTATAACAAGCCTCATTTGCATTTTTCATTAGCATTTAATAAATTCTGATTTTTTTGGGAAAAAAACAAACAATATTTGATATTTGATTCACACTGTTGTTGACTCAATCCTAAGGATTGCCATTATATCAGCCAACTAACCCTAACCAATGCACAGATTTGACAGGACTATTAAAATGCACAGATAAAATGTCATCTCTGGTTCTGGAAACGGGTAACATGTGTTGATAGCTATTTCCTTAACCTCACCGGTGTCTTACTGATTTCATGTTTTTTCACCACGAAGTATGCCAGTCACTACGGCAACATCACCATTCATTTTGTTGAAGTCAGACAGCTGCCTTTGCAGGGTTCATGTCCATTCATGGCTACTCCTAGCATTAGAACCTCAATTAAACCTGGTTGTGTGTATGATTCCATATTATTGTTCAGTAGTATGTGTATTTTTGATGGAGAAGAACATTTGTGGAAATTCTCATTATGTAGGGATGAACCTGATTGTTTTAATAAGTAACAGTGAGAGTAGACTAACACACATAGCTGAACCAGTCACAGAAGTGGCAATAATTTAATATGACTTTCTGCTGCTGTCTAATGTTTCCAGGTTATTCTTGTTCCAAGTTTCATCCTTCGAGTTATGTTACAGGTTTGTATTCTGACATCTATTTTTCTAGTTGAGGAGAAGGCAAGGTTGGCATTGTAATCAAAGCTATGTGTGAGTGCAAAGCATCTCTACTACATCTCTACTACTTAAAAAAAGCAGAGAGGCAAACATTATAATTAATAATGAAGCTGGGTACTAAATGGAGAAGATGCTCATAATTTTTATGATCAGAATGGGATTGTCAAATATTTGATAAGATTTGCATGTTTGTACGCAAGCATGATCTGCCCTCAATCGTGATCTTTCCCAGCAGAAAGACTTTCCAGTTCCATACTACTTATTGTGAGTAGTAAGGACATATATTTTGCCATGTATTTTGGCTGCATGCTTCTAAATACCAGCCATGCTTATTTACTTGACCATCATCGCTATTGAAACAGGTAAAATTGGGTTCTTTATTGGAATTTGCTTTGACACAGATAGGTGGCAGGATAGAAAGCTGAAGAACACCTTTTTATGAATTGAGATGCTCTTCTATCAGATATTTAAATTTTAATGAGCTCTAAAGATCATAAAAATCATAGCCAAATCTATATACGTCTGAGTCATTTGAATGTGTTTTACCACAGATTCAGTAGCATGATGTTTGATTTAGAAACTTGCACTCAGAAATGCAGATCGACTACTAATCTGCTGGAGGTCAGTGAAAGTACTTGTTTAATTTTTGCTATCCGTTTCTTGGTGTTGTACTTAGTAACTTGAGCTCTGCTGCAGGTCGTGTGGGAGCGCTCAGCACAGCTTAGGCATGATAAATAACAATGCATTAGCTTGTACGGTGCGGTGAAGAAGTAGTACATGAATTATCTCGACCTTGTCACACAAATTCATATCCCAAACAGGAGGTTGCTTGCCGTGAAACGTCACCAAATGGTGCCATAGTGATGTGTAAAATGAAGACCAGGAGGATTTTGGGAAACACAGTGTTATTGTGCTTTCAGATTTCCGGCTGGTTATCAGACACAGAGAGATGTGAATGATCAGTTTATCCTCAGAGTCCCTGAAGCAGGAGAAGGGATGTTGGCCTGCGAGCAGTATGTATAATTAAAGCCTATTTTACACTGTGCAGTTTACCATGGCTTTTGTTTTTTACTGCTAAATACACTTCATAAAATGTCCTCAGAGTTGCTTTATTGGTAATTGTTGTAGTTTTATACTATTAGTGAACTGTTTAATTTATTATTTTCATCCAAATTAGTGACTGCTATGCAAGAGCTCATTTTAATGTTTCTCTTGTACATTGTTGTTTAGAGAACAAAACAGGAGGAGGAAGAAATCTGTGTATTCTTGAAATGATACTGCTTAGATATTTCTGTTGCCCTTCAACAAATAAATGTTTCTCTTAGCTAGGCACACTTATATAAACACTGTAAGTGATATGATTGCTCTAAGGTTGTTTTTAGACACATTTATTTTAGTCTGTGCCTGATTTATCACATCCTTTATTAATGTATTTTCAAATCAGTCCAATATACAGTGTACAGTACAGATGCTAATGCTAACTGGAAGAAGCAGATGATAAAATCTTCTTGAGTTAGCTTTAACATCTAGTAATCATAAACGATTCAGTCTTACTCATTTATTTAGTTTGTTTGTTATTGGTCACGGCATCTACTGACTGCTGTGACATGCACTTTAAACTTTTTCCCTTCAGAAAATGATCACCATCAAGATTTTTGTCTTTATTACAACAGCTTTGGAAATGAGACTTGCTAATGCAAGCAAATACAGTGGTCTTTATTTAATGTCTGAAAGCATTATTTTCTACATAGTCGCTTTCCTGTTGGTACCAAGAGATAGGGTTTTCAGGTCAATTGTATGCTCAAAGAAGATCTGTTGATTTATTCAAGTTACACTAGACTGGTGGAGGAAGAGAATAAACACATATTTACATTTAGACAGGATTTTTTCTGTGTACACCAAGATTGGTGTTCGGTGGTGGTTCTATCCGAGGGAACTTGGCTTTACAATGGATGCCATGGAAGCGCACAACCAAAACTTTTGTGACACTTTACCCTGTTATTTATCACATCATGAATGATTTGCAACTTTATAATCAAAATATTTCCTTGTCAATAAACAGTCAATATTTTTAAAACTTTGGAATCATCACCTCAATCAGGATGGTGGGAAAATGGGTAGGTTTATTTCACTCTTTTCTGACATTTTATTGGCTTTTGATTTACTTATATTGCTAAATAATGAAACACATTTTAGTTTTGCAACCTGTTTTGTGTTAATCCTTAACTAGTATCTGTACCCCTGGTAGGTACAGTCTGGTCCTGATTTTCTGAAAACACTCCATGGACAAAGTCTTTGTTTGTTACAATTGATGGGTTCAGACTCAAATTGGAGGAAAGTACAATTGCAGTAGCAGCCTCTGTCTGCCTCAAAATAAATTCCTTATAAAACCAAGGTGGATATGATGTGACTACAACTGTTTTCAAGTGGCACCTGTTGGATTACATCAAATCCTAGAAAATGTGAGTTTTTAAGGGGAAAGTCATCAAATTGCACTTAAATCCAGGCTTTTCTTGATCTGGAGAAGAGGTATTACTTAGATTATGCCCTCCTGCTGCAGCACACTGTCCTGCTACTGTCCTCCATCTTGTTAGATCCTTCCAAACCTGAGCCAGGGAAGAGATGAGGGGATTCAGCTATATGTAATGTGTGATATATCACTGAGACATAGATGCTACGTGCATGCTAAGAGCAGCGACAGCATTTCGCACTTCCTACTAAAGTCAAGGTCTGACTGATGGATAGCAGCAGAGCCAATGCCCCTCAATCAAACTCACTGGACATGACAAGAATAAGAGATGTACAGTATATTCTTTTTTCGTTTTTTTACAGATCTAAATAACCTTTTGATCATTTGTGGCAAATGAAGATACTCGCATCACGTTACAAAACATGATTGACTTTCGCACCTTGGGGCTGCAGGAATGCTGAGCTATTCAACGCAGCAAAGTTCATCTATATATCAGCTCACTGGCTACGATTCATGGCTGTTCATACACAACCTAAAGGCTTTCTATAAATGCTGATGATGATAAATGTCTCTTTTCCTGTAGATGGGATTTTGGGTTTATTCCTCTTTTATAATGGAAGACAACCCAAGGCAACACAATAAACGACACATAACTCATTCTGATATCTAGTTTTCTCTGGAATTAAAGTACAAGAAATTCAGATACAAGGGGGTGTCCAAACATTTTGGAATGTGGGCCAGATTTGATAATGTGAGCGTGTGTGAGGGCCGACAGTCCCTGATGACAATATTTAAAGTAATCAACACTCACATACAATGCATTGAAGTCATCAATACATTGGTAATGCAGTTGATACCGTACATTGAAATCTATACAAGACTGAATCTATTTCTTTTCTCTTTGTTTCAGGATACCTCCAGATCTGGGAGCGGGCGCCACAAGAGGTGAGACTGACTTTATTACCCTGACACCAAGAGTTTATCTGCTGCAGCATCAGTAGTAATGTGTCAACAGGAGGAACAGAGGCCAGGATGAGAAACAACAGTTTGAGTCATTAATTACAAGATTAAATTCCTTCATTCGTCAGAGGGCATTTTCCTTGTGCCTCACTGATGGCTGTTTTCCCTTGTAATGCTGGTATTTCCATGCACATGTGGCTGATGAAAGATGACTGTTGAGTGGTTTAAACAGTAGCTGTCGGTACACCTTTTTTTAGAGGATGGCTCCACTGCCATAGATAGTAGAAGGTATACTGTATGTTGAGAGGTTTGGATTAAACGTGAGTTCATCTGCAGTTTCAAACTCAAAGAGCAGAGTTGTGGTCAAAATTAAATCAACTTTTATGTGCTTCCGCTAGTACTGATGAAATAAAGTAAAAAAGATTCTTTGGGGATTTTAAGATAACATGAGTAAAACACTAAGGGAGGTGGAGGTGTGGATGATGTGCATATTTGTTTCTGTCTGGAAATCATTAGCATTCCAAGTGGTTCAGTGTTTTGTGCACACCTCAGTGTGTGTCCATTGTGCCTTTATTTTGTTATGTGCAATCCAACCCAAGTTGTGGTCAACTCCAAAAGCCATGTTCACCAGCTGTCATTCAGTTTGGCTGCAGTTATGGTTGCAGCTCTCATGAGCTAGTCTGGACGCACTTGGATGCACCACCATTCTGCAACAAATCACCCACCAGGTGGGCCAGTCAGCGAAAGATGGCTGACAGAGCAGCCCTCCAAATCTATCTAATTTACAAAAGTTATGTCACTATCCCTTTGTCACAATCACTGTCTAGTAGTAACTCACATTTTTTAAAAGCTTGAAATCTCGAAGTGTGACTGACATTGATCAACAGCACTTGAAAGCCCCACCCATACATCATGATAGTTTTGCGTGATGAAAGGGAGATTTGCTGATAACGTTGTGAGGATGCGGCAGGGTGTATTTCAGCTTTAACGTACACTAGTAGTACATGATACCAGTTAATATGTTCTGTAGCTGAGGTCGTAAGTCAAACAACATTTCCCCATTTAAAATAACTAAAAGAATTTTAATCCATTCCAGCATGGTAAAAGCAACAAACCTCTCTAAATTATGTATAAGAAAACATATTTTTTATCAACCAATAGACATGCAGACTTTGACTGTGCATAATTAATATAAGTTAATTTACGTAACTTAATAATAAGTTACTTAAACTATGACACAAGCGCACAAGAGCTATGTCTTTACTCTGTAAATGAGAATGAGATCTGATTTCAGCTGATCTTGTATCCATTCGACAACATGTGAGAAAGAAGAAGATCCAGTCTTAGCTGATCCATCCATCTTCCAACACGTGGGAAAGAATGAGACACAGTCTCAGCGGATTTTGTATTCGTCCGCCAACTAACAGTGGCGGACGACTGAGTGTCTCAGAGTACATCCCGTACCTCAAATTTTGAGATATGAACAAAAATATGGATAGCGCCACAGCTCATATCTCAAATAACTCTCAATCGCAAATAACTCAAGCTCATATCTTGAGGTAATACTGTACTCCACATTGGCACTTGACTTTGTGAGAGACTTTGCCATACCTGTTGCTGTAAGAGGCTCTCCTGCCTTCACACCTGCTGAGGCTTCAAAGTGAGTCTGATTGGCTCAGCTTCTTCCCCCTTGACTTCTCCCAGCAGGATGCTAATGGGTCACAGCATGATATTTAGTATTTAGGCCATGGATGTACTTGTCTCCAGTATACTGTCATGTGAGTGTTATTTGTGTGGATGCCTCCAGGTCCATAGTTCTCAAAACTATGGGTGTAGGCTGGACAGGTCATTTTGCTGTATTGGTGAGGGGGAGGTATTTTGCATGTGTACTTGTGTGTGCCCTGTTGTTGATAAATGAAGAGTCAGTGTGAAAAATAAAGGAAATGCCTCATATCTTTGTGTGGAGGGGTGCTAAACAGAGCATTTCAAGGTCCACACTTTGATCTAAAGCAGTGACTTCAACAGTGTATGGAAGAATTAAGAATAAATGTAAACAATCAATTGATCCTGTCAATGTAAAAGAACAGAAAAATACTATTCCTGCTAAGTGTATATTTTCTCAACAGAGTAAAATAATATGAGAGTTGAGAGTAACAGGTGTGAAGGTCCTTTCACACAGCCGTTTCATAGCAGGACAGTTACCCTGTTAGACAGACCGGGGTCGATGTTGATCACCCTTGGTGCAGGGAGCAGGGCAGAAACAGAGCGAAAATGACATCTGGATAAAATCATGAGATTGTAAGTTCACAGGATGGGACAGGGGTATTTTTTTTAATCTCTGTTACCTGAGTGAACAACAATCAGGAATTTAAAAAACAGATGGTAGCAGTTGGCATGTAACCCCAAAAAGAACAACAGCCATCAGTGTTTGCAAGTCTTGGAAACAACAACACTCTCTTCTCAAATGACCACATAGCTGCTAAATAACAGGGTGATTAGAGGATTGTAACTGCCATGGTTATACCATTGTTTAGAAACGGCTGTCTGACGTACATGTAAAACATCACGTTAGATTCTGTTGCTGTTGTATTGCACGTCATGAGTTGTTTGCAGAGTACTGCCATGTTGTCTCAAATCACAAACTGAGTTGGCATTCTGCCAACTCGTGTAGAGTTTTAAACAACAAAGCTGGCATAAAGAGAGTCTGAATAGCAATGTCTGGATGGATGGATGGATGGTCTCTGAAGAGAGGTCACAATGTACATTGAGAATCTGTTCATCTAGTAAGACTTGGGTAAAGTTGAGTAGGTTCCCAATTTGATTGACTGTTTCACATTGAGATGAAGCTCTATCCTGGATTTTAGTTAAATCTGACTCCAAATGGCTGTCACACAATATTTTTATCACTAAACAGTCCATTGATACAGGTTTGATAAAAATATGGTCTCTCCACATCTCTTGAAAACTGATGAACAGAAGTCAGAGAAATTTTATTCACATTGCATATTAGAACTGGTGACTTCAGTTTCCTGATTTTTACACTGGTATGCATGAAAGCTTTTTCCAGCAGTGGGGCATTTTTTTTTGTATTTGTATGCACATTTTCTAGTTTGTAAAGGACGTCAAAAACTCCTTTAGGTTTCATCCTATTTCTACAAACATTTGAGCTGTCATCAACTTCTGATTCAAGTGATAAAGCTAAGGGTATAAAAAAGTTTTTTTAACAAGACCACAACTTCCTTTCCAATTTCTTTCCCATCTTTGTATAGTCTAATATTGGAAATATGATATTTTGCAGATCCTGTCAGGAGTACAGATGGTAGAAAGGAGTTTATTTGCCCTTGTTTCAACTGCAGAAATATGCAGACAGCCCCTTCAGACAATTCAGCGAAGCTTACAGCCTCCCCAGTAATTTGATTCCCAGGGAGATTTTATAACCTCAGTCTACTGGGGAATGGGAGAGGTTGTACTTGGGGTGGGGTAGAAGTTTGCTGGGCTCCAGAGCCAGCAACTCATTCCAAGTTTAAGCATCAATAATTGAAGTAAGGTGAGCAAAAAAATAAACTACACATGAATAATCTTCCCATACTGCCCCAGAATTGGTCTCTAAGCAGCCAGGAAGCAAAGAGGAGATAAGGTTAATGTTCTGCTCCAGCAGGTTTTTCTCACCAGCTTAAGAATGGCAGATGAGTTCCGTCCTTGAGCCCATTTGAAGTTTTTAATGTGTAAATTGTTTTTTAATCAGAATCCTTTTTGCACCAAAGTTGCAAGCCATTGAAAGCCTTTCCTCTATTAATGGAATAAGAAGTAGAGCAATGTTAATAATGCATCCTAAGATTGAAAGGGCAAACATACAGAAGACATTCCCACCTGTTCCTTTGATGATGGATGTGTCATCCCATTGAAGCAAAATTATGTGGGTATGATTCATTGCCTTCAAAGCCTGCCACTATGAATACAGTATTCAACACACGGAAGACTTTGAAATTGTCACAAAAAATGTAACATCTATTCAACTTTAATGTCAAACAACATAAAATTGCAAGTTATATTTTGTGTGTTTTGTGTAACAGCTTTGAGGAGGAGATGGGAGGGAGCAGCAGGCAGCGACACAACCATCATAGCAGAGATGGAGAGGCAGCAGCAGCAGCTGCTAGTTTGGAGAAAAGGATGGAGGAGCTGGAGAAGGTATGTTTCTGAACTGATGACAGAACACACTCAAGCCATTTTTCCTTCAAATGCTAATAGGCTAACTGTCAGCTGATGCTCGGACATGAGAATTAGTTTATTAGATTAGAAGCCATTTACAAGCCAAATGGCTTCTACCCGTCAACCCTCTTTTCTTTTTCGGATGTTGTTGATGTTGCAAATGTGATAAATGTGAAGTCTGCTGTAATAACATATCCAGAAAGAAAAAAAAAGCCTAAATAAATTATTTTAAATTATTTATTTTATTTCTTATTTTAACTACTGGCAGAGCCAAAGATAATAAACTCTTCCTTCAATGTTGCACATGTCATTTTATTACTTACTGTAATTATTGTCCTCTATTTTCTAAATATTATTAGCCGTAACATAAATTGATTTAATTTTTGATTTTACCCCAATTATTCATGATCTTTGGGTGTGTTATATTGTCCATCCAAGCAATAATTTAGATGTTCTTATTTTAAAAATGTATGTGAAGAGGTTAATGTCTCAAGATGTTGTGCCGTATGCACTAAACAGATGTGCAGGATTATTTGGCATTGATGAACAACAGCTGTACTTACTGAGAATCCATTTATGAAGGCACTTTCTTCTTCTTCTTTAAATCCCCCTAACACCCTCAGAGGCTGCTACTGCACTGCTTTAATTTTTTTGTCATCATGTCGATGAAACAAAACACGAATTCCAAAAAATTCTACAAAATTGTGAGAAAACACCGAACCGAATTTTAGCAAACCAAAGTAAAATCAACCCCATTTAGCATGGACATGTAAAATCTGAGGAAGCATCAGCTTTGCGATTGACCTCATCTATTACAAAATCAACTTTTCAATACTCCCTGAACTTTAACTTGGCCACTCTTGTTAAAGTCCCTTAAGTCTCTGCCTAAGGTACCACTATCTGGATGAAATCTGTGGCTCAGCACTGCAAGAAAGTCTTCTTAGTATTGTTGAAGAGATGACCTTTACAGGTATTTTTTCCTTTCTGTGCACATCTCTCCTATCAGACACTGAAATCCTCACTGCTGTGACCATGGAAGGTCACCTTTGAGTCAAATATCACCTTGGCTTTCAATGATATTTTGAAAGCACTGCCGTGACTTTCTTTGTGAGGCGTTTCTCTGAGTTAGTCGCTTTTCATACTTTTAATGTTAGCATATTGTTATATACTGTATGTATGACAGCAGGCTGTTTAAATGTGACAGCTGGCAAGTAAAACTCTGAGACACTAGGCTTAGGCTTGTGTTTGGATGTACATTCAAAATGTTTGGTAATGCCTGATTCAGGTGCTTTATTCTGTACAGGTAGCTGAGATGGACAGCATATTCATCTTCTGTGACCTTTTATATGTTTTTAATGTAGAAAGCTACAGAAAGACAGCAATACCTCCTAGAAACAGTTATATAAGAATAAAATTAATCATCATTCAACAGCAAAGAAAGTTGGAAGCTTCACATCAAAATCTGTGCAGATTTAAATAGAAACAGGTTTGAGCTTTTTTTTTTTTTTTCTTTTTCAAGCAAAGACATTTTATAACAGGCGGCACTGTGGTGCAGTGGGTAGTATTATTGCCTCACAGCAAGAGGGTTCCAGATGCCTGTGTGGGTTCTCTCCAGATTCTCTGGCTTCCTCCCACCAACAAAAAAATGCAGCTTATCAAAAATCAAAATGAGCATGACATGGACTGACATATCCCTGTTCAAGCCATTCAGTCTATTCACTGAGTGGACTGCTTCACAACTTGGTTCACAAAATAATTATATTCTGGGTACATTATTACAGTTCAGTAATGATTTTGAGCCATTTAGAAGCCCAACATGTTTTAATGTTTTTTTAGCATCTTATGCAGTACATGGAGAAGAAGCGCTGCAGCATTTGTCAGACCACTCATATTTTCTGGGCAGCATCTCAGAGCTTGGAAGTTAAAAGTATATGAATCTACTTTTCTTCACTGTGGCTTGCACAATCATCACCTATCATACTCGTAACCTGGGAAATGGACCAGACACTTGACAAGCATCTGAGCTTTTTTATAATTGAAAAGCCCTGTCCAAACACAAGAGCCCATTTGTGGAACCAGATCAACACTTCTTCTCTGTGTGGGAGCTTTCATCATCCTACAACCGTCTGCTTACAAAGCTCTTCCTCTAGTTCCACAAGCACCTCATCCCAGCTCTCCCAGCGCCCTTTCAGCACTTTTCCGCCAGATAAAAATAAAATGGGGACAAGCCCCCCCTCAGGCTTTTTGGATGAGAAAACAAATTCAAAGTCAAGGGAGGTACAGGTGATAAAAAAAAACCAAAAAAAAAACGTGAAAGTAACCTTCCGTCAACTAGGGACATTTATTTATTGCAAATTTTAATCGTTCAGTTATGTTTCAATTGGGGCCTGAACAAATTAAAACAATGAATTTATTGTGTGATTTTACTTTTTTCCATCAATGTTACTTGAAGTTTGTCTGCAGCAAAAGAAAATGAAAACAAAATTTTTGAATAGAAATACTGGTGTGATATTCCTGTCCAACATAAACACAAAGGGATGCGTATTGACATTTGCATGCTGCAACTTGTGTGTTAATAGCTTACATGAAATCTCTTTGCAGGAAACACAATCCATTTATGTCCCTGTGATTTTTGAAGGAGGCGGACAGGAACACACTGACTTTTAATAAAGAACCATTTACAAAAACATGAAAACACTGGAAAAACAACCATTTATCTACTGTTCACTCACAGTCTGTTGTGTTGATTAGAACAAATTGGACATGTGGAAAGAAATTATATATTTGATTAAAAGCTGTCACATCACAGAATGCAGAAGTTTTTTGTTTTTGCTGTGTAATTCATTTGGAGAGCAGTATGTGGAGAGAAAATATGATTTCAATACATGTCAGCCGTACCATTTTTCTTGTGCATCATTCTATTCAACTTTTTTTGCATAATTTTATTGGTCATCATCTGGATCCAGGGTCTGGTGGTCACAACAACTCACACAGATCGCATTTACGCGAGCTACTAAGTTGAGCTGAATCCCATTTGTGGTGTAATTAATAATCTTACCGGCAGATAATGTTTTTCCCAGTTGGACCTATCTCGGCAGTCAGGCTTTAAGAAGCATCCTTATTGAATGAGCAAACCACGTCAGCTGGGCATTCTGAAAGCAAACTCTTGAATGAGCTCCTTGAAGTATTTACAGTATATCGAAGTACTTGTTGCAATAAAGACCAGCAGGTAAATCAAGGGCTTTGACCTGATGCTTCCCCATCATGAGAGCAAGCTGGTACAAAAGTTACCTCCGAAAACAAGGACAGAGATACTTGACCTCCTTTACCATCCCAGTGTCTGAAGTATTTACCCATTTAAAAGGTATTGCTGAAGGGTTTTTCTCTTTGGCAGTAACACTACTATATTACCAGAGTGTGTTTGATCTAATGATGAACAACTATTTTAAACTAGAGTCAACAGAGAGTCATTTCTTGTCCCATAAAATTGCAAATAAGCAGATGTCATCCATCATTTTTCAGGAGCTGGCCAAAGAGCGGCAGGAGAACGTCAGGTTGCTGAAGGCCCACCAGGACAAAGACGACCTCATCGGAAAGCTGAAGGAGGAAATTGACTTACTGAACAGAGTGAGTCCAGCACACATCACTGTACTGCTCTGGTTTTGAATTTTTTTTAGCTCCCCTTTGTGTTCAAATGTGTGCTTCGCTTTTGGGTAATGTAAATCATCGTCTGACATTTCAGTGGCATTTTCTTCTCATCAAAAATTTATATAATTTTTGAATTTACAATTGTTGTTAGATTGCAGTAAATATTTTAGGTGCAATTTTCTATTGTATATATTATACAAAACCTTGGTGGTTTGCTGACAGTTTGGTAGTAAAATCTTATTGATTGACCTACCAACAGCTCATCTGTTGTCGGGTGAACAGAAATTTCATGCTGGAGTTTTTTTCTTTTTTGTCATTTTACGTTTTGTACAACCACCTATTTGTGAAATGAAGCAAAAGTACGATCAATAAGTAATAAGTTAGGCTGTAGCAGTTCCAAACATCACAAACACACTCGTCTCCCTACATCTAGTTTATTTTTCTATTTCAGTACATCTCAGGAGACAAAGCCTCTCCCTTCACTTCCTCTGCACTTGCTGTCAGTTAGTGTGGCTGGGCCCAGAATCAAGAATCCTGTTTAAACTTGATTTTTAATTTTAAATCAGTAGCTGAATAATGACCAGATGACAACATTGCCATTTTCATGTGTCATGTTCATGAGTTCAGAGGGAATTTGATAATTGAAGTTGATAAATTCACATTTAACTGTAGTTAGTATGGGAAAAAATATCCTAAGCCAAAGGATAAGAAGATTAAAATTAGAGGGCCTTCATCACCATTATGGTAACAAAGTAACAAACACAATATAGCAGTAGTACAAGACAAACAAGAGGAAAGAAGCTACTGTGTGTGGTTGTTTTGGTGTGCAGGTACCTGCTGGAGGGGCTGAGTTAAAGAAGATTGTGTGTCCTGGATGGAATCTTAAATGATTGACTGTTTTGTTGCTTCTTTGAAATAGACTGAGGAATTCACACATGAATGATTTAATGATGGCTGCAGAGGTGGATGTACAGCTCCTGTGGCAGAAAGTACATCCTCTGTCATCCCTTTTTGAGGATGGGCTCTATGTCCGAATCCATTTTCAAGTCTTGAGAGAGGCATCTTCATGGATTTCGGTGAAACTTTGTAAAGAAGTGGCCCACAGGATGAAGAGGCGATTCAATTTTTAGGCGTATACAGATCAAAGTGCAGATCCAGGGAATTTTTTGCAGCTTTGGCAGAGGTATGTGAGGTATTTGAGTGTCCTTCTTGTTTTATGATTGTTTTCAGAGATGGTTTTGAGAGATGATGAAGCGAGCATTTGGTTTGGCTTAACAGGTCAGGGTCCTGTTTCCTCCTCAAACATTTGGTCATGGTTCACAGGTCAAGGGACTCTCCACAAAACCAAGTATTCTTTATATTCAGCACCTAAAGTGAAACCTCCCCAAGCCCTCTGAGCCCTCATCTCATCTCTCTTTCACCTCAAACTGTCAAAAATCCCTCCCCACCTTGTGGCCTGTGCCTGTTTTTTGTTTTGTTTTTTGGGTCACAAAGCTGTCGGTGAAATAAATCTCTGCTTTTTAGCATCCATAAAAGCAAACGTTGTGAGAGGCAATGAAAATGTCACAAATATTCAGAGAATAGAGATGTTAGCTCTCTCCTGTGGATCCAACATAATGTAGACAGGAGTTAAAGCTAGTTTGTAAGCCAGTTTATTATTGTGCTATTATTAACCAATATTATTAACCAAAATAAGTTATACAGTAGCACGTTTTTGAACAAAAGTTTCTCGATTATTGACATTCGAGTCATTACGAAACACATTTCCAGCATCCATCACTACAAGTGCCTTATTGCACGTAGCTTGAAATTGATAGCATCGCATTGACGGGAAGTTAGCCATAACAGAGACTTTATGAAAGGACGGTCAACATGGTGATAGCCATCAGGAATGACCCTGAGAGAGGTTTTATGGGAAAGCAAGGTCTGCAGATAACATGGCAGAACTGTTGCAGGTAAAAAGTGTTATTAAAAGTTAAGAGACATGCAGGTTTCTCTTTGCAAAACAACTAATTCATTTAGATCGGCAGCCCACTGTGGCCGACCATCGAAATAAAGCAACTTCAAAACTTAACGCTAGAATCATTGCATTAAGATTATTATATATTCAATCACATAATGTTTTCTAAAATATTCCATCTAATCCCTCTGTGATGAACACCATGCCAACAGGATTACTCAAACTACTGGATGGATTTAAATGAAAATTGGTAGAAGGAAAGGATAGTTAAATGCTTGCATATATGTTTCTGGCTCTCGCAGGTTCAACGTGCACAATTTTGTAACTTTGTTTTGGCCAGCTGAGGGACTGGTCTGGCTTTCTCCATGCTAAGTCCTGCATCAAATCCATCAGACTGGTTGCTAACTGTGTCTGTCTGCTGTTTGGCTCTGAGCATGTAGGTTACAGAGAGGTTATTGGACTCTTTTCATGAACAGCACCACTGTCAAGAGTCGTGACAGTGACAGAAAACAGGAAAGAATTTGATCAGACGGCTGCACAATGAGGTCACTCCTCATGTTAGCTCGTTAAACATCTTGGCGAAGATGAGAGTTGCAGATTCTGTGATTATCTCATAGAATCATCATTGCATTTTCAACTGTAGTAAATTGTGGTGAGATTTTTGTAAATTAAATGCCCTATTTGATCTTAATTTATGATTCTTCCTCTGCATAAGAGCCACCAGCCTGTGTAGAAACTTCCTGATCTGTAGTGCAGTATTGCTCATCCTCAGCAGCCATGTGATCATGACCGGTGATGGAAGAAACCCAAAATGAGGACTGTCACATAAATGAAACGCCGCTGTGGCAACTGAGACAGTCTCTCATTTGCAACTCATTGAAGCTGTTAATGTCTAATCTGTTTCTGTCGAGGAAGGCTGGCTAGAGGGGGGGAACCTGGCTGTAAGTAATGCTTACTTTAGCTCGCACACTAACACGCTAACCTGACAGGTCTGTCAGAGCTGCAGATGCAGGGCTGGAAATTATCCTGTCTAAATCAGTCCACAGATAACTCACTCCTGTTTTGCCCTTTTTCCCAGGATCTGGATGACATTGAAGACGAGAATGAGCAACTCAAACAGGAGAATAAGACGCTGCTGAAAGTGGTGGGCCAGCTGACGAGGTAGAACCTGCCTTCCACCAAACAGCCCGGCCTCTTTCAATGAATGGAGCATCTCTGTTCTCTCCGTTCTCCGACCTCCTGCCCTGGGTCGAGTCCAGCAGCATGGCCTTTATCAGTTTGTCTGTTTGTTAGAGGTGAACTGTAAAGTAGTTGTCCTCAGCCTCACAGCTGTAAAATGCCCCCTGGGGAGGCATTATTCCATTTGTTGTTCTCCTGTTGTGACAATCTGTTAGGGATTGTGCATTATCATATACATATTTAATGTAAATTTATTGTATATAGGCAATTTAGATCGTTCATGTTTGATTGCTTTTGATAAGGTCTTAAAAGAAAAAAAATTAAAATGAATGTATGTGCTGCACACAGAAGTGCGAACAGTCTTTTAAAATGTGTTTAGGAAGTCTCTCCATCTGTGCACACATCATCCAATAGAGTCACTTTAAAAATTGTCTTCTCTACTTTTACTGACAAAGACTCTGCTGAGGAAGTCTTGGACCAAATTTACAATCACAGATGCCATCAGCCAAAGTTGCCTCAGTGCCTCGCAGTGCAATTGAGATTTTTTTTTCCAGATATCTTTATTAAAAAACCATAAGAGATTAACTTCCCTCCAGTAATATTGTGGTACATGAACCCCAAACAAAGTTAAAGAAAGAAAACCATGTACTCCTTCCAGCTGAATTATTAAAGTGATAAAATAAGAAAAACAAAAGCAAGCCTTTATACTTGTAAGTGCTTTATGCATTTCAGCTTCTGAGTATTACATTTGCTTGTGAAATATGTCAGGGTCAGACCCTTATGAGTGTGTGTGGATCCTTTTGTTAAGAAAAAAACATTTTGCTCTGTAATTTGTTTACATGTTTTGTTTCTGCAATGCTTGATGGACGTTTAGCTTTTCTATTTGTAGTGTCCAGGATGTGTGGAGTGAGCTACAGCGCTATTTTGTATGATAACCAAATGAACTGAAGGAACAAACCATTTGAAATGCATCTCTATTGTTTACTCAAAGACACAGGCTTGGCTGATTGTGGCATTTTACTTCCTGTATTTAGATTGTTTTACTCCAGAGGAGCTGCTCAGCGACTGTTGCCATTAATCTATAGGTTTTAGTCCATTCCTGGATGATTCTGCTTCCACATGCACTCGCATATTTTGGGGCCAAGGTCATCCTTTCCACACAGTCATCACAGACCCATCTCTCCTCCCACTACATTATGCATGTACAGAAGATTAAGACATTTAATAAAAGTTTGATTATCTCTCCTCCTTCGACTCGCTTGTGTTTCTTCAAACCAGTTTTATACCACTGAGTACATAATGTAATGTGATGGTGGTGAGGGGTTCAGTTTCTCTTCTTGGCTCTTTACACATTCACGAGGACTCACCAATCAGCATCCTGGGACATGAAACCACCATCCACCCATGAGAGGCTCTGTTGCACCTATGAAACACATTAATTCCCTCACCTCAACAACAAAGGATATCAACTCTGATGTCAACTAAATTTCCAGACAATGGCCTCTTTCAGCTGATCAAAAGGCCTTCAGGGGCCCTTTCCATAATCCCTATTAGCATTTTTATGAAAATTTGTTGGGCCTGTCGTTTGGAATTGTCAAAGAGGGCAAAGTCAATTCAAAGCTGCCTCCAGCTTGCCACAGAAGGCTCAGACTGTTGCTAAAGTTCAGATGGCGTCAGAACCCTTTCTGAAGCTTTCAAGGACATGTCATTATATCCACAACTTGTCTGAGAAGAGTGGCAGACCATGATGTCCTCAGAGAAACAAGTGTTAGATGTTAGGATGTGTTCTGTTGTATCATTTAAACAGGCATACTGTTGGGGTGGGAACTGCAATTATTTTTCAGACATTTGAGTTTTCCCACATCTTCTGCATGGAAAATGAATGGGGTGGGGGATAATCTGTAATTTTGATTTAGTTTAATAAATTTGACAGAACTAATCTCTTTCCATGCTTTAAAACAAAAAAATCCAAATGGAACTTAAACTGCTTCCTGTCTATAACTATAACAGAAATATCTTTTCTATTTTCTATATTTTCTATCAGCTCAGTATTCCTAAAAAATGTTCAGGGTTCAAAATGTATAAAATGGATGGGATCGCAAATTCCTTATATCACCTCAGCAAAATATGAAATAATCACATGATCAGCCTGGTTGCGTTGGATGTGAAAGACGTACCTGATATCTGTTTCCACAAAATGCATTGGATTCTGAGATGCAGATCTTATCTTGTCCTTGTAGAAACCACAGCCATATTCCATTATCAGTTGGTTTCATGCTCTTGCTTCTCTGAGCAATCTCCATCTCCGGGATCCCTGGTGGAGGGAAGCACTCATCCACACAGAGGACATCAGGGGTCACGATGCCAGAAAGAGCAGGAAGAGATGGATGAAATGATCCTGGACATATTTGTGCAATTTCCTTTGCCTGTTCCCTCTGCACTACTTTATCTCTCCAGCCTATTTTCTCTGCCAGCCCCTGAAAGTGACTTCTACTATTTAAACTATATTATCTCAAAACTATATTTGAGGTGACTCTCAGAAGGTGTCACACCGTAGGCCCAGCAGAAGCAACACACTCTCTTTCAAGTTAGTGAGATTTCTCAGTTAAAATTCATTTTTAAAGTCTGCTTGGCCAGACGATCTTGAAACTGCAATAGCAAGACTTCAGATGCCTCCCATGCACTTCTCTCAACACCTGGACCACATGTGGATTTTGCCCTTTTTTGAAAAGCTCTGTAAAAAGTCAATGGGATTCTAATGTGCTTCACAAACACAGAGGAATCAACTAATGACGGTCCAAAAGCATGACATTTACGAAATGGCAAAATTTACCTCATATTGTTGTGAATAATTCACAACTTCTGGAGGGTTTGTTTCCTCTTTAGCTGCTGATGGCAGCCTGTCAAAATGTGCTCAAGTGCCAATTTTAAGTGACAAAAAATACTTATAATAAAATCAATGAATGTAAAACGATAATGGTAGTCTGAAAATGAGGTATTATTAACCAGGAATTCGTCAGTCTAAACACTTTATTCCATTGCCAACCTATTTGGAAAAGATATTTTATTATGTTTTGACAAGTAATAATTTCAATGTGTACGACAGCCTGAACGTATGAGCCACTATAATGTGCATGTAAAGGCTTTCAGCCAGTTCCATTTAACAGTACAGCTGTCACTCATATCTCTCCCTCACCCGTCCACCCATAAAAACCTACTATCTTAAAAAAAACAACAACAATCTGTTTGAGATTGCATCAGAAATCATATACTGCTCTCTCCTTGCCTATTGGTGGTGTATTCCTGCCTATCTTTGTCCAGTTTTTTGTTTTTTTCAAGTTTTAACTTGATCTGTGTATAAAAAAATGAGACATGTAGTAGAGCAAGGAGGGAATTCATTTGTCTCATACAAAAATTGAATCTGGCATAGTTAAATATTCTGGATATAATTGGACGAAAACACTTAGAATTGTGCTCCGGTATTAATGAGGCAGCTCTGCAGACTGGAGCGAAAACACAATCCAAACTTCACTTTGACTTCTCCCTCATTTGGAATTAAAAAACAAATATTTACACCTTAAAACATCACTCCGATATCTCTCATGTCATCCAGTAACTCTAATTTGTATCTTTCTGTTTGAAAATAATATCAACTTTCCAAAGAATTGTTAATCAGGTGTGATTATTTGATTTATTATTAGATATATGCTTGAATGAAGGCGTTGAAATCATGGCTCTATTTGGTAGTGAGTAATCACCTGACAATCAACATGACTTCTGTTTATCATTAGTCTTCACATAGCAGGAAAAAGAATTGTCTGATGTTTAGGTAATAAAGACGCATCTGAAAGTAACCCATCAATGATGCATTCATCTCATTATTCACAACATGAAGCTCCCATACATCACACTTCATCAGCCTCTTTCGATAATTTATGAGTTGTATTGATTAAAATTGGTCTATTTTTGAAATTCCCAATCCTCCAGAAACTAACAAAGATATTCCCATGTGGATTTTAAATAGTAAATTTTGTAGTAGTGATGGTAGTCTAGTCTGTATTCATGAGTACACCTGGAAAAAAAATGGGTCCAGGTGCTCCTAAAATATTTTTCTTTGTTATTTGCTACTTTATTTTCATTTCTGAATTTAGTTTTTATATTTGTCATTAAAATATTAAAACATATTTAGACATAATTTTAAGAATTTTAATTTTAATGATGCCCTTTTTTACAGCTTTGTTTGAAGACTTGATTATGTTATTGTTTTTGGGTTTTTTTTTGCATAATCATTGATGAGCTCTGATAAAGATGAGACTGTTGTTACATGTTGACCTGGAAACTATTTCATAATTAATGGAGATAAATTTAAAACTGTTGAGAACAAAAGAGTTTATTTGGTGTTTGTCCAAGAAAGTCTAGAAAAGGAACATTTCGAACAAAAATTTTACTTGGACTTCACGTTGTATTTTACCTTTGCCTTTATTCTTTACACACATGCCTCCATTGTGTGTGCACATGCACACTCACACACACACACACACACACACACACACACACACATGCACACACACACATGCACACATATAAAGACAACTCATATAAAACTACCATGCTGTGTACAAAATGCCATGATTTTGACTGCCAGGATTAATGACTAACTATAAATATGATGACTTTCCATCTACCACCCAAAGACCCTCAGTGGTTGCTGGAAGCATAATCAATACTCTATTGTTTGAGTGCATGACTTGTTTGAAATATACAATGATCAGGATTCGTTCTCTCAGCCATCCTGGAGATGATTGACAGTTTCCTTTAAAGTCTGTCAGTTCCTGTTCTCTCCAGTGAGTGGCAGTGTTTCCAACCTGGACTCCATCAGTGTGACGCAAACAAATAGTCTCTGATGTGTGTTTTTTCCAGGCTTGTGTGCTCAATGATGACTGCTGACTCTACTAATGGAGCTCCCTGGTGATATATTATAGGCAGAGGTTGGATTGGGCACCCAGAGCTAAATGCTCCTGATGTAAAGCGGTGTTTCATATTCCACTTGCGGTATGTTGGGAAGGGTTTCTATGGAGTTTCTTCACAGTCAGCACTGAATCACATCCTGTGCAACATTTTGAATCAGTTGCGTAACATCCGAATGCTGCTGTTGGTAAATCTGATGATGGATGTCGCCCTTTGATCATCCATGCACTGCACAATGTTGTTAAGTTTAGTTGTTGCTATTTCCATCATCCCCCCCAATCACCTACTTTAACAACCCCCAAACCTCCAGAGAGACAACGTGTGATTTTGGATGTTGTTGATGACTCACAAAGTCCATGCCTAGCAGAATAGCATGCGGCTCTAGGGAGCATCAGCATCCTCTGAAGGTCACTCTACGCTGTTTCCATGACAGCGTCGGCCTCCCTTGGAGAAGTTCTGTTTCGTGTTATTGCACGGCGTGATTTAAGGAGGCTTGCCTTGAGATGTGTGCGAAAACAACACGTGCGTCCCTTCCCACCCTCATCAGAGCTACCAAGTCAGCGGGGAAGAGGCAGTGGTGCATGTTCAGCCCTGAGCTTTGTCTCATTCTGAGCTTTCCCCTGAGACGGACGCGCAAACGCGCACCAGCATCATCCAGCCTGCTGTCCGAGAATCAAAAGTAATATTTCTAGTGAATTCTGGTTTTGTGGAAGCCGAAGAGGCCAAAGCTTCACCTCCTTTAGCCATCCTGCAGTATGTAAACAGTGTGAGTAGACGGTACAGATGGATCAGACAGACACATACACTAATCATCCATCTGTCATCTACACTTATACTCTGAAAATGGCTGTCAACCACTAAAATGTGGCCATCCCCGTCCTGTTTGTCCTTCCATTCATCCCTTGTCCATCATCACCCACTGCTACCCACCCTATCTGTGGATTACTGTACATGCATTACTATGCTGCTTGCAGGTGGTTTGTGGTGGAGTAGGACTGCAGGGTTCATCCATATATGCATGATCAATTCAAGGCAGCTCACAGGGGAGCTTACTTCATGGGAAGCCCTAACAAGGCAATTATCTATGTTAGGTTTCATTTGACTTCAGCAGAAGGTGCACTGCCACTGGAGGGGTTGGACCTGGAATGACTGGTTACTTCCACTCAAGGAGTGTTTCTCAATGAAAAGAGATTAACGTTCACTAAAGTCACGGTTTGGGATGTTTTTGGTTATTAATTCCAAATCACACGCAGTTGAAATACAGCCAAAAGTTTTAGTTTGTCTTCAGTTTGATGTTTTAATTTTGGCTTTCTAACTGTCAGGTAATCTTTGGGCTTTTGGTTATTTCCCTGTGCTGCTAGAGTCAAGAGATTATACTGAATTATAACATTGCTTGAGGCGAGTTATCCATCCAAATCGTGGCTTTGGGTGTGTGTGTCAGTCACCTTCGTGAGGGGATTTACAGGAATGAAACTGAAAACGTGATTTTTGCTTCAACACCTCAAATTAACAACCTTCTACTTGCCAGTTGATCTACACTTCAACCCTCACCTTTGGCCGCCGGCTTTGGATGAGACCGCGTTTGAAATGTGCTTCCTTCATAGGACGACTGGATCAAACTAGTCAGGGTGAGGAGCTCAAGTCCCCAGTGGGAGATTGAAGTAGAGCTGCTGAACCTTTATGTGACTTTAAACACACATATAGGAGTTGGGTTTCCTGTGATCTAACAATTGATCTTTTTTTTCCCCTCTCTGCTTCCAACTTTTGTCCTGTTTGACTTTATTACCAACTCTCTACTTGTTTTCTTTTCAAATTAACTCTTGTTACAGGCAGCTTCACTTGAGCATTTTGACATTCAGACATGATATGCTGAGAGGGCCACCGAGAGCATTATGGGTAAGCTACACATCTAAAAAGGTCATTCTCCACGTGGTGCAACCCATGAACCCATTAATCATCCATGCATGATGGTATAGATGCAGGAAAAGCAGTGCTTAGTATGACGTTGTTCTCATGAGCATGTGCAATAATGAACTTTAACCCACATACACACATAAAGCAGGAGCGCAAGCGAAGTACTTCCACCATTACATCTCTTGTGTTACACCTTTGACAGGAACACAAATCTGAACCTTGAAGGTTCTTGTTTTGTGTTCTGGAAATCTCAAATCTTCCCATTACATCAAATCCACAAGAGATCATTCACTTTTTCCATTCTTCACCCTAAAAAAAAAAAAAAAATGTCATCTTGACTCTGGCATGTGGAGTGAAAGAGGCAGAAGGAGCACAAATAGAATGAAAAAACATATTTTGTAGGCTAGTTTACATAATGGCTGCTTGGAAAAGGGGATATTGCTGAAAACATTGTAAAACAGCAGTGTTGATGGTTTTAAGATTCCTCTCGAAAGCCATTAGTGATTGGATAAAGAGTGTGGATGGATTTGTTCCCTCCATTTATCTCTCGCCTCAGCCTGATGAAAGACAGTGAAGGCCTCATGGGGCCTTTGTTGTGGACATTATTTTACCCTTACAGACTCTGTATGGCCACTTCACCACCTGCAAATGCAGCTGTGTCCTTTGATCACTGTTTATTGCTACGAAATAGGAACGTGAATAATATAAGGGCTGAATCAGAGCGAAGCCAGCGCTCATACACGCAGGTGCAAATGACTGATGTTTAATAGACCAATCTGATCATCATAAAATAGAATAAAATGTTATTAGTTTGGATATAAGACAATTTTTTCCACCCTGAGTCTGTAATCGTTAGACGTGCTGTTTTATTAGCAAGAGTTAATTCCATGGCCAGATACCATACAAACACAGTTTAAACAGAAAGGAGACATTCAAGAAAGAACAATATCAGACTTGAATAATAGGAACCTGCATCATACTCAACCTCTGTATCAAAGTAAAAGCCTGAGATCAAAAAGTTGACTGAATTTTAATTTGTAATAGAAACACTGAACTTAATGGAGGTTTATGTAACAGATAGCTGAGCCATCTGAACTCAGGTCAGTTTTCTTTAAAGTATAGAGTTGCCAGCAACAAGTCATCTAAAAATAATTTGAGCTAAACAGAGCACAAAATCTGGCAACATAAAACCCCTTACCTAAACAGACCTTCCCACTTTTTGGTTCTCCAACGTGTGACTTTGTCTGCCCAAACATCTGAGCAGGTTGCTTTGGGGTCAGGTTGGTTGTGTTGCTCTCTCTTCCTCTGATGAGAGAGCAACACAACTTTCTTCTTAAAGTTTCCAACTGCTTCATCACACCAAGGTAAGTTTGCTTCTTGAGTGAACCATAGCTGAATATTTTCATCATAATATGGCATTTTTATTTTATGGTTCAGATATAAGCTAGCGTTCATGATAC
Source organism: Antennarius maculatus (assembly GCA_013358685.1). Taxonomy (NCBI): domain Eukaryota; kingdom Metazoa; phylum Chordata; class Actinopteri; order Lophiiformes; family Antennariidae; genus Antennarius; species Antennarius maculatus. Next base: position 8,053,783 of record CM023627.1, read on the forward strand.
AGAGCATAGTAACAAATTATGGTGTGTTTTATTTGAATATTAAACCCTTCTTTAATGTTCTTGCTAGTGGGATCATAGTAGTTACTTAAACACTTTATAAAGAGGAGCCACTTATTTGCAGTGCCATATTATTATTTGTACACTACCAGTGGAGAAAAATCCAAAAAATCTACAGGAGTGCTTACAGAAAACTCATCTTTAAATTAATAATACAACATATATCATCTTTATTTTAGCGTGTTCCTTCTTTCTCATCCATGTCACTTCTTCCTTCTTCCCTTGGGGAGAACATTGTACATTTAGAGAAACAAAAAGAAATCAAACTCATAAGAAGGCAAAACAATAGCTGATAGATGAAGCTGTATATTCAGACCAGTCCAGCTCCAGTGGACTGCCTGTGTGCAGTTCCTCTCTGAGAAGCCCGGGCGAGCTTTGAAAGTGATCTGAGTATCACCTGAAAGAGCCGGTGGTTTAGCGGAGCACCAAGCCTTTGGAGTGGTGGAACAGAAATGATGACAGACATCAAAGACAAGCTGCAATGGCAAAGAAACTATCTGTCCACTGTGCTTCAAGTCCAAACAGAGGCATTAATAATCTGTGAGGTTAGAATGCTCCGCGACAACCTCCTCTCTGAAAGGAATGCCGACCAGCTGTGATTTATTTTTATTATCATGCCACACCTTTTATTTAGAATTTCTGTGAGGGAAGATAATGACTCAAAAAAAGACAACCAACACCATAGTTTGATGCCAAGTGTTGAATAAATGCATGCATTTAAGATATGATGAAGGTTTTGATAATGAAAAACCTTTGTGTAGTGTGTAGTGTTATGCATGCAGCCTCCCTTTTATAAAACATTGCAATAAATTGGATGTTGATTGTTTTCGCCATATTATTTTTGCAATCTTTTGGACAGATTTAGTGTAAGAGTGAATTGTTTTTTCAGTGAAGACTGCGCATAAATGTGCTAAACCTGGTGAGAACACATTAGTTGCCCCACAGTGCAGTTACTGAACCGGGGTCAACCCTCAACACTCTGGTGCAGATTAGACCCAGTAGAAAGAAAGGAATAAGCCACCGAGGGAGTCGTCGCATCCAAATAGTAAAACCGAACACAGCTGGCGAAAACCAATTCACAGCATCGCACACTGATGGAAACTCCTTTTAAAATAAAGACCAAGATGTTTTCATGCCTGTGGGCATGGAACCCTGGAGGGCGACGTAACACTACTGCTGCTGTAAGTCAGAGAGATAACCTATGCAACCTCTCCTCGGATGGAAAAGGAGGGTGGAAGAAGCCTGGGAGCTCAAACCTCATAGAGCAGCAGGGAGGCAGATACGATTGTGGAGGTGTTTTAGGGCTAAAACCACTGCTAACGGCTAACATGCTCGATATGGAGACTGCATTGTACTAACAAACAGGCCTTTCTCACACCTTCACCATTGTGCAGAGAATAGTGTTGCAAGCCACGATTTAAGACGTGTATCCACAACGCTACGTGGTGCAGCGACCACATCCCATCATCCCTAGCTGTATGAAAATAGTTTTCTTAGTTTGCAGGCTTTTAGACCAAGAGTATGAAGCTACTGATGCTAATTCACTGAAAAGCTGTGAGATAACAAGCATGGCACATGAAATAATCTGTTCTTCATCGTATGGCTGGTTGTAGGTTTATGTATGACCTGAGTTCAGTCTGAGTTGGAATTGCTGCAGAAGTGCTACTGTTTTGGACCGCAGGAGGACATCGGCAACAATCTATCTGTTGATTTGAAACTCTCTGGAGTCTTTCTTTCAGTACATCAGTGTTTTTATGAAAATGGAAGATGACCTTGGGTTACTGGTGGGCTTTCACTTATGCTTTTAGATATGTGTTATTCTCTCCCAAGTAAATATCACCATCCATTTCTCGACACCTTCACAAACATTTCCCTCAAAAACATTTTAGTATCAGGATTTTGTTATTTTGTTATTTGTTACGTGTGTGGGTGGTTGGATAAATTGCTATTTCTTTGGCAAATGAAAAAAGTGAGCATTGGGATTTGATGTGCATCTGTGTGTTTTCAAAACACAGTTTGCTGTTCCTTATTAAAAAATACCCAATAAATAGTTAAGATATGATGTTTTCTGCTAATTTGTTACTTTGTTTGCACCAAGAGTAGTTGATAAGAAATGAAAACCATCCCTGGCATATGTATTTAATCCTCAGTGCACTTTATTTTTGCACTCCTATGTTACGGATGGATGTTTTTATGGTGTTCATTTAACTTATACAGCAAAAAAAAAAAAAAAAAAACGTTGCCTGGAAGAAGAGACTGAGTGCTTTCCTTCCACAATGTTAAGAGAAGGCTGCAGATTCACCAGGTTACCGTACCATTAATTTTAATTGTGTTCGGCAGCAAGAGGATTGCAGTGCATGCTGGGAGCTGTGTGTATAGGATCCAGGGGCTGCACAGAATTGAAAACTGTGGAATGGGGATTTTACTGCAATGCCATCATACAACGGCACCTATCTGTGAGAACCGACGATCGCATTACTCTGCTCCAGCGTGAACACTCACAACACGGCTGACGTCGATGGGGTTTCATGGCTTTTTAGATGATAGACTTCTCTGAACCTCTCTTCCTGTGGAGGCTGTAAACACAAGATGACATCCTAACAAACTGACCTTCTGATTTTATCTTGAAAATTTAACTACGCTAGGTTAAAACAACTGTTTAATCTTGGTGAAGTAATGGAAGTACAACAGTAGGGAAATAAACTTGATGAATACAAAACCAATTCTGGCCTGACAGGGTGAGATACATTAAATAAAAGGTCAGACATTTTATGAAAAGTTGTAAGCAGCAGTATGAAACAGGAACGGTTCATGGTTTCTCCTCCTGCAGCACTTGCTGCGATGGTTTCATTGAATTCTAACATTTTGTCTGAGGATATTTGCATCTATTTGTATTTTTATGAAATTATATACTTAGGGGTCAACAACAGCTAACATAAAGGTCACAATGCTGTCATTCCTGTTTATTTTAATGTTTGTCTAAATGGCAATTCCTTGTTTCAGAGGCTGTTTTGGCAAACTGTTAATGGAACGTCATTCATTTTGAAACCAAATACGTGAATTTTACATTGGATTACAATTTTTCTTTTTGGTTGTGTTGAATTTCAATTTCCCCTTTTTATCTCTTCAAGGACATACACACGGTTTTCAAAAACCGGGAGTAAATGACCACCGAAGCTGATGCAATCAATCTGAACATCGGCTGTGGGAAGAAAAGTGATTTTTGAAAAGTGACTTTGAAAGTGGCGTGGTTGTTGGTGCCAGACAGGCAGGTCTATTTCAGGAATTGCTGATCTACTGGGATTTTCATGCACAACCAGCTGATAGAAAGGCAACAATAACTCAAATAACCACTGGTGACAACCGAGGTATGCAGAAGAGCATCTCTGAACACACAACATGTCGAACCTTGAGGCAAATGGGTTACAGGAGCAAAACACCACACCGGGTGACACTCCTGTCAGCTAACAACAGGAAACTGAGGGTGCAATTCACACAGGATCACCAAAAGTGAACAAAAGAAGAAGGAAAAACATTACCTTGTCTGATGAGGCTCGATTTCTGCTGCAACATTCGGATGGTAGGGTCAGAATTTGGAGTCAACAACACGAAAGCATGGATCCATCCTGCCTTGTATCAACAGTCCAGACTGGTTGTTTTGGTCTAATGTGTGGGGGACATTTTCTTGGCACACTTTGGGCCCCTTAGTACCAAATGAGAATCGATGCAATGCCACAGCCTTCCTGAGTATTGTTTCTGACAAATGTCCATCCCTTTATGACCACAGTGCACCCATCCTCTGATGGCTACGTCCAGCAGGAAATCGCACCATGTCATGAAGCTCGAATCATCTCAGACTGGTTTCTCGATCATGGCAATGACTTCACTGTATTCAAATGGCCACCAGATCTCAATCCAGTAGAGCACTTTTGGGATATGGTGGAACGGGAGATTCACTCCACTTTGCTAGCGGGTCCACCTTCTTTTGATTTTCCTTTGCTTTGCTGAAACCACTGAGCCAAGTTATTTCCTCTGACGTTGGCGAACCAGTATGACTGAGCCTTTTGACCATGACTGATTTGCGTGGATAATATGAGATGAAAATTACTGTGCAGAACCAGCAGCCTTTTCAAGGATATGGTGTGACAATATTATCATTTCTTCAGAGCAGGGAAAATAGAAAGAAAAACAACATAAATTAGTACATTTCAGTAAAAATACAAAATGTTTTATGATGAGTTAAATTATAGATATTTCCGCCCAGGTAAATTACGGGGTGTCTATCATGTCTGTTGTTTGTACTTAACCATCCTATGGTTAATTGTTCCGACCCTGATATCATCTTGAACCCCCACAGGTGTGGATGGAAAGCCGGTTTCTTTTCCTGAGTGCAATTGTTTTGTTCATGACAATGTAGAACGCAGGTGGTGTTCCAGTAGTTCATTGGCGAGTGATACGTTATAATTATCTATCGTCGTTGGACTTTTAGTTTTGCTAAAAATTGCAACAGATAGCATTTTATTGTTTTGTTAATAGAGGCTTAGCTTTCTGAGTAAATTAGAAGCAAACGGAAGATTACGACAACACAGTCTGAATAAAAACAAAAATAAGTCCTCAGTGCACCCTTCACCAACGAGAAACTTGTCTAATGAGGAGCTATGTTTTTTTTCCTTTCTCAATGTTTCTGACTCAGTAAAGTGAGTGGTTCCCAGACTCCACAATGCAAAGGGTGAAATCAGTATTTAGACATGAACAAATTGAAGGTAGATAATTAACAAAATCATTCTCGATATTACAGTTATTGTCATTAGGCTCAGTGGATTGATAAATACTGCTGAAATAACGAATAGACCAAATGAGTCACTGAGATTTGAGCTACATAACAGCAAATACATTGCAAGAGTCCACGTGTTAAGACATACATTTCAATTCTGGTAAATGAACTCAAAGTTAATGCTACACAATTTTTCTTGCTGATCAATAGAACTACAATATGTTCAAGGCTTCCCTGACAAATTCACACGAATAGTTATGTATAAGTTAATCTTGATGATGAATACATTGCAGTGAGACAATTTGCTAAGTTTATTCAGAAATGTATGATTTTACCCAAATACTTGTCCCTCTGTTTTTCACACTTGTCTCTGCTGGTGTTAAAATCACACATAGGGAGTGAAACTGACAGTGAAGGAATGACAGTGGGGACTGAACAGACAACAAGAACAACAACAATAATAATAACGATGTATGATAAAAGTACTTCAATGAAATTGTATTTTTTCCTATTACACTATATCTTACAATAAATATTTTTCTTTCGCATTGTCCTGCTCTCTTTTGTGGAAATTTAGAAATTATGCTTTTAAATTAAGATTTCTTTCAGTTTTCATTGTTTTTCTAATTGTCTAATTTAATTTACCGGATCAAAGTTAAATATATTTTGGTAAATTTGCTAACTTCATTGCAGTGATGTTCTTCAATATGCCTCTGAGTCCTTGACTCCTACAGGATAGTAGTCATTTGTTCGGATACATTGTACCAGTAGCCTACAGCTGAGTGACTCTAGTTGCACTGATGTCACATAACAGCCTGACTAAAAATAACCCTCTTTCTCAATACATGATGAGGATGATACCTGCAAATAGGAAACTCGAGGGAAATGATATGATAGTAAATCATCAGTGGAGTAATGGCTGCAGTGTAACAGCAAAAGTGGTTAGAAATTTACCTTTGAAACAACGTGATATCAACCGAGCCTGTGACAGAATAATTTGTTCTGTAGAGCTATTTCTTAGTATCTGTCTAGTGTACATGCTCTAATTGACTCGAGGAAGGATTGGTATATAATTAATTTAGATTTAACCTTGGAGGGGTGTGTAAACAAAGAGGACTCGGAAGTCTTTGGCATGTTTGTTGTTTAGCTGCTGTCTTTTCCCGGTGACTGCAAAATAAGACAACTCACAACTGTCATGTCTGTTATCAGCCATCAGTAAGTGTAAAGTATGAGTATGAGAGCAGGAACTCATATTCATGTCATTTATTCGACTGTACCATCAAGGAGGATGCAGGCTGAGGATTATTACTAACATGAGCCAAAACTCAACACACACATCAATACACTGCCAGCTGCTATTTAGTATGTTCCAACCATGTGTGAGATTGCAGTGCATGAGCTGCATAGTATTTACAAGGAAAAATATGACGGAAGCAAACTCTGTGGTGGAGACAATAGCAGTTGGAGACAGGTGATGAAAAAAGTTATCTGAAATGTTTTTAAAGATTAAATTTTCATTTAAGAAAGAAACCCTATAGCAGAATGCATCAACTATAGGGAGGTGGCACTGGCTCAGTGGTAGAGCGGGCGGTACACAGGTCATCCAATGTTCCAAGATCGGGAGTTCAATTCCCACTCCCGCCCCAAAACAACTGGAGTCTTAATTTCCCCTCAGGGATTAATAATTAGTGGAAAAAATACAAAATTGCATATTTATAAGATTGCAAAGAGTCACTCCATCACTTGAATACTACATTTTTTTACTCGACATGAAATCCACACTACATACATGTATTATGTTTACACCTGAACATGATCTGTAACCCTTAAGTCAGCACATGACTCAAGAGTTGAGCCCTAGTGCATTCTATCAGTACATACAAGGTCAAGGTTATATCTCAGGTGCCCTGTCACTGAAGGCAGCCAGGCGGCCATTTTGGCTCCTATAAGAAGATGATATGCTCTTAGGCAAACATGCCAGTCCCATTTATCTGACACCTGAAAATGACTGGAATGACAGATCAATGTCTGATCTTCATGATCACAGGTGTTATCGCGTGTTGGTGTGGAGGTGTCGGTGCGTGTCTGGCCCAAACATCTTTGGGGTAAGTTAAATTATAAGACTGGCTTGAAGTCTGGATGCGCTGATAAGGGGATTGGCTCATCCTGCACTTGAATGACTCCTGAAAGCATCAGGGTGGTGCTATGGTGAATGGAATGTCATCATAGGCATTAATGAAGTGGTGGCTGTGAATGACTAATTATTACAGGATTTCAGATGGATTTTGCAAAAGTGCAAAAACTCATTGCACTAATCTGCTCATGACATAAGCTTGCACATCTGCATAGGTTTGTATAGGTATACTGTATGTATATATACTGTATATACATGATGTATATGTCCATCTCTATGTGTAAAAGACTAAATATGATCAGGGCTTCACATTTAATCAGTGATGTGCTTAGCAGAGAATTACCTCATCATGTCTCAGCTCTAAGCTAATCTCCTGAACTCAATTTTGCCATAACAATAGAAACCATTAGCAGACTCAGTGGTGGTGAACCCCCTACCCCCACCGGTTTCTCTCTCTCTCTCTCTCTCTCTCTCTCTCTGTCTCTCTCTCTCTCTCTCTCTGTCTCTCATGCACACACAACCACCACCACCACCACCATCTTACTTTATGGCCATTGTGGAGCATCATGTTCATGTATTTCCTTTAAGTTAATTTGAGGAGCTTTTAACATAATTGGATTAAACAATATTCATCAACAGAATACAACAAAATTTGCGATGCTGTAATTCATCTGATCTGATTCTTTTTTTCCTGTGTATTTCCAGTGCATCTTAAAAACAACGCAGTGCAAGCAGCGATGGAGGCAGGAGTGACTAGAGGATTACAAAGTGGTCATTAAGCCCTGCAGATCCACTGATCCATTTAACAGCAGAGGCCATGATTGTTGGGAAAGAAACAAATTTGTTTGAGGAAGCAGAGAAAAGGTTATAAACTCTAAGTCACATACAATTGCCTCAAAAAAGAAGCCTAATTTACCAGAAAATAAGTAATTGATGGCCCTCTGAGTGATACTTCATTAGATTAGCAGTGGTGCCATGAGCACCTCTCACAATTTCTTGTTTGCTGTGAATACTTTTCAGGTATTCTTGTATTTTTCATTTATCATCTTGACTGTTGAGACTATCTGTGATGTGTGATAGAAGAGTTTCAGCTAAAATGAAAGGAAAGGTGTACAAAACTGTGGTGAGACCAGCGATGTTGTTTGGTCTAGAGACAGTGTCACTGAGGAAAAGACAGGAGGCAGAGCTGGAGGTAGCAGAGATGAAGATGTTGAGGTTCTCTTTGGGAGTGACCAGGAAGGATAGGATCAGGATTGAGTACATCAGAGGAACAGTTTTGAACTGCTAGGCAGGAGGCCTAGAGGAAAACCAAAGAGGAGGTTTATGGATGTAGTGAAAGAGGACATGGAGATAGTTGGTGTGAGAGAAGAGGATGTAAAAGTCAGGGTTGGATGGAGGCAACTGATTCGCTGTGGCGACCCCTGAAGGGAAAAGCCGAAAGGAGAGGAAGACTGTTAAGACTATTTACGAGGCGCCATTGATTGACAAGTTTCTTACTGTTGAGCATCAGGCTGATTCTGGGACGTTTCACCGCTCACTGGGATCTTTCAGCATGACATGTTTAATATTTGGGGAGAACTTGCCAATTTCTATGCAAATTAATTTTGTGCCTTCATGTCCTGTTACCTCAATTCATTGAGTTGACTGCCAACAACCATTTAAAATAACATTTATCTTTCTTTTTTTTTAAAACTATAGACTTGTACTGTATGTTTTGGATGAAACGTGCAAACTTTAAGACAGATCTGCTCCTCCGTTCTCACCTCAGGCAGCGAGTGTGAGCGGGTGAAGGAGGAATTAGGTGATGCAGGAGTGGATCAGTGTCACATCATCTATCAGTCTGTCACAGGCTGTTCCTGACTTCTCCCAGAGATGCTGTTGAACTGTAAACAAGAGAAAGGAACGCCAGGCGTCCCGGGGCACCATGTGTGCAGACAGTCAGGGCAGGGTGACCATCCCTCTCCAATGAATCATCCGCTGGCAGCGGGTTGATTTGATCCAAGTAGGGTCGGATCCACACAGCCAGGTGTGGATGACTGATGGCGCTGAAGAATGCTTCTTAAAACCGATCAGCTGTATTGGATACAGTAAATGACCTGGTAACATTTTCCAATGAGGGAATAATATTTATTGTGAGAAACTGACAACCGTTTTTCTTTTTTTTCCCCCTTCTGCTTCACCACCTTGAAAGGAGTGTTCTGATTGGTTTATTGAACAAAATGATGAGGGAGGTTATCCTGTTGTGTTTTCAGGATACCCTTTATTAGCCTAGATCAGTGGTTCTTAATCTGGGTTCGATCGAACCCTGGGGGTTCGGTGAGTCGCTCTCAGGGGTTCGGCGGCGACAGAGGCCGAACATCCACGAATCACTGTGTACGTTTGACACATCGTGTCAATTGAAGATGACACGCCCCCTTAGCCATCACTGGCTGCAGGTGATCACGTGACGCTACATCGATTAGCCTATCTGTGCTACATGGGATTTTGAGCACTCAGTAGTCGATTTATGCCTGTCGTGATGGTACGTTATCTAATTGCTTTCTTAATATTTTTAATTCATAGTAACTATGTTGAGCAAAAAAAGAAAGTGGTCGGACGAATGTGTGCAACGTGAATTTACATGTAGTGTATAACGGAACGTGATGGGAGTCAGCGTTCTGCATGATTTGCAATGTCAAGTTGAGCAACTCTGGTCTCACACTGGCAGAAATAAAGGAACACTTCTTTAAGCTGCATGGAAAACAACAGAAACAGACTTTGCTGTGAAAATGACAGAAGAGTAGCACTTGGCCAAGGTGAAGCCACGCACATCTGAACTGGTCTCTCAATAACAACAGCAGAAGTCACACTGATTTGCAGGTAGGTCATTTCATGTGAGTTCATGCACTGTCTTGGTTTTGTTCTTGAAAAAGGTGATATTAATGCTCAATTTATTAAATACACCAATAAAACATATACTTACGCCTTAAATTAAAAATAATATATATATATATATTTTTTTTTTTTACTAAAGAAGGGTTCGATGAGTGAGCATATGAAACAGTCAGGGTTCGGTACCTCCAACAAGGTTAAGAACCACTGGCCTAGATTCTTGAAAATGCTCATCACGTCTCTCTCCTGTATAAAGGTGTGTGCACCAAGTTCATTAATGTGTGTGTGTTTTAGATGATTAACATGTATTTTTAAAGGATGATAAAGCAACATGGTTATTGATCGGTTCTTATGTTGCCAGAACTCACATGTCTGTAATTTAATTGGTTGCTAATGACCGCCCTTTAATCTTTCACTGGAACAAGCAGCAATCAGTCATGAACTGTATATTGGATGGTCGAGGAAGACAGTCAGTCTTTCATTGCCCCTCTAATTATTTCCCCCATCACATGATTAGTACTGTCACTTTGACTTTGTTCTGAGTTGATGATGAAAGACAGAGGACACTGTTTGTAGCGCTGTTCTCCAGGACTAGGACCATCGTGCAGGATGCTGAGCCAGGTTCTGCCTGCCTGATTGGGGCTGCTGGCTGGGACGGGGCCAGAGACGTGACTGGGGCCAGGCTATTTCTGAACAGATCCAGGGAGGATGCAGCTGGTGTTCTTGCTGTTGATAGTGTCAGCCTGCCAGTGTGGCCCCTCCAAAATCAATGAGCTCTTTTATATGAAGACAAACTGCCATTAAGGCCTGTAATCATTGTACAAGCAATCCACTGCCAGAGCATGGAAGCATGAGAGATTTTATTGCAGAGGGATTTTTATTAATAGCTAATATCGGTCTTTACATTTAAATAAACTTACCCTGCCAATAATACCCAAGTTTGATAAAGTACGACTTCCACTGCAGTAAAAATAATTTGGGTATTATTTAATCAATGTTGTTATAGCCCAGCGTAGTTTCACTGCTTTAAACCTCACAGATATTATGATTATATCAGCCTAAGAATGCTGCACTTTCTGTCTCAGACACCCTCACACTTTTTGTATAAAAAACAATCTCATGCTTTCATGCAATATCCTGCATGACTCTGATAGTGGACTCCACACATAAACACAGTCAGTAGTCGGACAGTCGTGAACAACAAAAAAGAAAAACCTGTTACTGAAACACATCTCTAATCCTCAGGAGGCCATATGACAGCTTCATTCAGGTAGATTCTTTGGCTTTTGTAAATCATTCAACATGAGTCAACGAGCGCTATTCATTCTGCAGCCTGTCAATTTTAGAGTGACCTTTTGAGTGCAGCTGTGCAATGCTTCTATCCGGTTCTCCTGTGCAGCCAATGGAAGACCTGCTTTGCTACCTGAGACAGCTAAAAATGGCCCCGCCAACCATTTTCCATATTCATGAATCCTGTGTCACATAATCTTTTGCTTGTATTGCTTAACCGGTTAATTTCCTCTAGAGTTTAGAGCATGTACTTGAGGGTTTATTTAAATTAAAATTTACATAAATGGAGTTATTGTTCTTCCATTGCAGAAATCAAATTCAGTATTATTTAAGAATGTCTAAATTAATTCAGATATGAAGCTGGAGCCTTTTGAAATTATTCAACAGACTTTGCAACACAAACTTAAATAGCCTGTAGTCGCTATTTAGCAGCGCCTTTGTTTTTTGGGTCAGTGTGACAAGACAGTCTCTCTAATGGAAACCTGTCCTTGCAGGTGTTTGTGTGGCTTCTCTATTGACAGACTCAGCCTTCCTCTGGGGAAATCATCTTCCCTTCATGGATTGTGTGTGTTTATGTGTGTGTATGTGTGTGTATGTGTGTGTGTGTGTGTTTTTCCTGGATTTATTCATGTGCAAGGACAGCTCATGGCTTAGGATAAACTGGGAAACGGACAAGCACTCTCAGGGATCCCAAGATGCTCGGAGTGGGGATTTTTTTTTTTTTTCTAAGTGTCCTTGAAGGTGGCAGCTTCCCTAAGGGAATAGCCAGCACAGACAGGGCATGTTAATATGTGTAGAAAGGGTCATCTTAGGTTATATTGCATGCCCGATATTCCTGGCATCTTCACACTACCCAGCCAATCACAGTCAAGGACTCAGTGATGCAGTGTTCCTCTTCCTGGAGGGATTCCTAGGAACCGCTGTGTGACGATGCCGGCATAAATAGCCCACAGTCTCTCCTGCGTCTCTCATATCTCCGCCTCTTCCCCTCCTCCCCCTTGTCCTCTACCTCAGGGTTTCTTTTCTTCCAGGCGTTTGCAAGGCGCCTCTACCCCATTGCATTTGAACCGATGACGATCTAGCGCCATCCACATTGCTCCCACAAGACTGGCCACATAGACGGCAGAGAGAGTCATCATCCAGCCCTCTTTCTCTCCTCCTCCTCCTTTCTCCAAATCAGGCTCCTCCTCTCACTATCCCACCCTCTCTCTCTGTCTCTCCGAGCATCACGCTCACTCTTACAAGCTCTCTCTCTTTTGCTCTTTCTCTCTCTCTCTCTCAGTCCAATACTGCTTTCTACTCCACATGAGCATACGTCCGTGTCAGGGCAAGCAGATTTGGAGCTGAAGGTGTGCTTTGGTTGCCAGGTAGGAGCACACATTTCCTCTTTGGGCTATCCCAGAAGTTGTAAAGAAACAGGGTGTCTGGATGGTTTTACAGGCTGCTTTTGTGATAACATAGATATGTGTGGATGTAAGTGTGCATGGGTGACATAATCAGGAAGGATGGGTGCTCTGAGGGTGTCTCAGGGGAAGTACAGTTTGCAGCAACTCCCAGCCTCTCTCGATGACACCAATTTTGGCGCCCATTTTTGATGCAACTTTCATTGGTTTTCATGTGCACTGAATGTCTCTTTTGTGTCGCCTCGCTCAGAGCTGCTGTAGGTACAGGGTGGAGTGCAGCTGGCAAAAGCAGATGGGCTGCAACATATAGAGCATGTCTCTGGTTGCGAGGGGAGACCACAATCTGGATGTGTGGGCGGACGGAGAGACAGGGAGAGCAGGGAGGAGAATGGAGATGGAAGATGAGCAGCTGCTTTCATCTTATTGGAGCTAATCCCTCTGTTGTTCACCTCGCTCAATCAGATAAAATTAGCTGGCTGTGGCTCTGGTACCCTGTCTTTTCTTTTTCACTACTTTGCTCCATCCCTCAATTGTGATGGGTTTATTTTTGGCAGGGAGGAAAGAGGCAGGCTATTGATCCAGAAATGAGCTGTAATACCATTTGAAAAGGGAACAAGACATCGCTGTCTGTCTGGGACTTTTCTCCTGCATGCCTTTGTCCCTCTAGTTTGTGATGATTATCTACTTTACATACTCTCCAGGGAAAATGAGGTCCTGTGCATGGTTGCAAGTTTTGATGCTCAGGAGTTTGTAGAGTGAGCAGATCCAATTGAAAAGCCACTTGAGTTCCATATGTTACCCAATATCTCTACTCTTAACGTGACTGGTGCTCTAAAGTAGACTTGTCACTTTCCACCCATTAAGTGATAAAACCTTGAATGGCTGCTGGCTTTCTACAAACATGTCAGGCATATCTGTACCAGTTGTAGTGGTGCATCACAGAAAGAGAGGCAGCCTATCACCTCTCTCCTGCTCCTGGATTATCTAATATTTCAAGGTGCAGAATCGGGCATAGAACAAGAGAGAGCGAGAGCAGGGGAGTGACAGGGAGTTGCTCAGGTGTTTCTGTTTAGCCCAGTCCTTGGAATACATTATCCCTAAAACTCAAAATGTTACCAGGTAACAGATGGAGGGATTTTGAGGCAGCACTCCATGCTTTCCTCACCCAAATCTAAATGACCCTTCATTTCCCATGGCAGACTTTATGTTTACATACTGTGTGAGAGCTTCTGCAGATGCTCCATTTCATAAGCGCTAACTGAATCAGACAGGCTGAGCCTGTGTCTGCACTTATTGATGCGGCCTGGACTGCTGGCTGGCAACAGCTTTTTAAAACACCCCTAGGATGTTTTTCATAGTGATGGGTTTCAATGAATCCTGAGTAAATTAATCTTAACCTGATCCACTCTTTGTGCACTCTCCAGTGCTATTCTACAAAAGCTTTGTCAGCGCATTAAAGCTGTGCATCACATAATTGGTTTGCATGCAATTATGGGACATAATGTTTTTCGTTGCATTTGAACAGAACTTTACACGTGGATTTTCTCACGTTCATCATAACTGGGGGTATTTTCTATTCACATCTCTAGCTGTTCAGTGGTTTTAGTTTTTCAAAAAGTTATTGCTATCAGGACACAAACGTGGTCTGACAATTTTATTATTTGCTCCTCTGAAGCCCCTCATTTGTCATCAGGCTGACATTTGTATTTGCTCTGCATAGCAATAAAGAAATGGAGGATAAAACTCTCATCCTTGTTACGACTGACTTTGTGGCCATTTGGTTGTGGGTGCACGTGTGAGGGGAAATATATAGATCTGTGACGCTCTCACTAACGAGGCGGCTGGTGGAGGTGGACGCCTTAGAACCAGTTTTCTGCTCTTTTAACAGACATTGTTGAACCAATACCTCCCTGTTACCATCATCTTATCATCCTTGTACAAACGTAATCAATAGTATTGAAGATAATAGCAGTATGGTTATGGATTATAATTCTTTAAAGCAGCTCAGTCACCTGAATCTTGATAGATTTATATTAATTACAACTCACTATCACTGTTTTCCTGCTACGGTATGTGTAACATGTTGATTGATGATATTAATGTCTTTGATTTGGGGTATGAAGCAATCCATTTGACCTTGAAATGACAATGAGAAAAAAAATCACATTTGACATTAAATACGTTAATAGCGCAGAGGCTTAATATGCACAACTTCATGTGCTCTGATCGGGTTTTCTACCAAATGATCCACCATGATCACATCAATATATGCACTTTGAAAAAGTTCAGTGCTTTGAAAGATTAACAGTCAGTGCTGCAAAAGGCTAATTTAATTCTCTTCTTGCAAAAGAATACGTGCAACTGGATGACGTAACTAAAGATCATTGGATAAACATTAAACAGTGAACAGCTTTGAAATAGCTGTGGAAATATGACATTTTTTAAATCTTATTTTGCTGTTGTTTTTGCAAAATGACTGAGGTTTATTTAAATCATCGCAATCAAACATTTCTGTAAAAAAAAAGATACAAGATCAGGGACTGGACTTTATAGAGTGGATTCAGAAAAAAAAGTATTGGTCTACCTCTTCATCACATCTGCTTGATATTTACATCAGCACCCAGCATGTGTCACACTGCATCTAAAGAAAACTGGTCCATTTACTGCTGTAAGGCACTGATTGGAAAGGGCCTTTTGATAGCCCTTGTTGCTTGATTAGGTGGTATCAGAGTTTTTTAAAGACAGGGAACTGACAGGCTTCAAGTCCTGGCTTCAAGCTTTAAGTTCAACAAAGCGTAGAATTCAGGACTGCTTGAGCTCTGCAGACCCACTGTAACAGTCTGCGCACACACACACAGTGCAAAAGATTTCTATTACGTGAGTATGATCATAATATATATATGGCTTATAAATCAGCATCTGTTCTGTTGTGTATGAATAAAACAAGGTTGTTAGTATGAGCGCTGACAAGCAGTGAAAAGATTCATTAGAAATTCCGGAAATTGAGTACACAACATTAAGAGCAACATCATTTGTGCTCAAAATATATCACCAAAATATGCATATATAAAACATCTCTAAAATGGGAACCAAAACCACCATTTGACTTTATACCATCATATAGTCTAATAAATAATTAAACTCTGCTTGAGAACACAATATGTACGTTTTGATTTGCGCAATAGAACCTCTTGAACTTTTGTCTTCCAGCACCATGAAACTGCGTTTATTCATACTCATTGGGTGCCGCATTGTCAGAACTATTACCATTAAGTTGGAATGAGTCGGAACGGATCAGTGCCACAACCTGAACAATGTCTAATGAAGCTAGTAAAAAAACCCATCTGTGTTGAATAAGCATGCCTCAGTTCGCGCATTCAACAACAGTTTGCTTAATTGAAAACAACAAGTGCATGGTTTCAGAACAGGCATAGTGAATTAATGTCACATTGACTGCATTCAGATTTGTCTCCTGAGGAAAATCTTCACTTAAATATATTATTGTGAATAAATTCACAACTACCTTTCATAAATGCACAATGTCTTTTAATGACGTCTTAAAAAAGATTTTTCATTCATAATTGTACATCTATGAAAGTGATGGGAGTGGGTAGGAGCCTGAACGTGATAGCTAAGAAGGACAGAAAGATTTCATTGCAGAATTTACTCCCAGTCTGAGGGCTATAATTTCAAAATATCCTTTAGGGGGAAATTGCTTTCCTTGCTTCATTTTTTTAATATCCTGATTCATACTCACTGGTTAAATGCATCATCCAGCCATAGCATTTCTCCTGCCACTGCCTGAATGTGCTTTGTGGGGATATTACTAGAGATTAATATGATCTCTGTGTGTAAGGCAACCATGGGATGCAAACCTTGCCCCATGTGCTCCATGCATGTCCTGAGCCTGAACATAGTGGGCAAAATGTCCCCTTTGCTTAATGAAAGAGTGGATTAATTATTACTGAAGGGCATGCAGCATAGAAAGAGAATCTCGAGGGCATTTTCACTGTTCCATGAATATATTAAGGCATTCTAAAATAAAAATAAACCCTTTTCTGGGTTTGCTCGAAATTTTCTCACACACCCAGATCTGAAGACAAATATAGACTTCCCATGATGCACCTAAGTTACATTTTGAAAATGGGGGGAAAAAAAAAAGAGGTGTCATCTCACCTCAAAGATGCGAATCAAACCTATGACTTCCATACCGGATCGGTCAAGGCCCGGGTTAACATCTCACCTCTAGGGTGATGCTAGCAGGAACTTAACCAATCTCTGTTCTCTGCATCTTTTTTTTTTTTCATTTTGTTCATTTTCTTTTTGCATATGAACCAATTAAATTAGAGGTGATCCACTATGGCCCCATGCTGCTTTAGCCAGTGTCAGAATATAGATGAGCCTAAATCAAATTACTTGTATCTACCCATCTTCCATTCATGAGGCTGTACGAGCACAACAAATGCAATTTTGGAGGGAAAATTAAGTATCAGGACTGAGTAGTGCAAAGGCGAATACATCAATTTATACAAAATGACACATTCATAGGTCAAGCATCATGCTGAGTCTTTTAGCCTAAACGGCTAATTGTGTCTTTGCAGGTTTTTGTTATTCTCCAGAGCTTTTGTCGGAATCCTCAGAAATACATCAGCAAGGCAATAGAGAGAAAACAGTATGAGCAAGTTGCCTCTCGCCCCTGCTACAGCTTAACTCCTCTCACAGCTTCTGCATGCCCTTGCAGGATGCATGAGTCACAAAGCAACATGACACCCAACAGTGTGAGCAAGATACAGTGGCGTGGTGGGATAAAAAAATCAATTAAAATCAGTGTCACATTGCACCGCTCTGCCCCGGAGAGAAATAACCTTGGTAATTTTAAAATATATCACATTTATTTCAGCAGGTTCTGTTAAGCATTATAACCTAGTTGTCACAGATATTCAACTAATTGCCTTTTCCATTTCACTTTGCCTGTCAAAGGCGTGGTGGTGACTCACTGTTCCGTTGCACTGCTACAGTTCAAGGTCGATGCATGCTCCCTAAATTCGATGTGTACCAGATCTGCGATGGTATGAGTGGCTTTTTTTTTACTTCAGTGAAAAGCAAAATATCATCGGGGTATGGTGGTTATTCCAAATTCTCCAAGACTTCAAAGAACCCTCTAGTCTGACAGCACAACAACTATATTGAACTATGTGTGTGCAACATCTCCTTCGTTTTTATCTTCTACCTCATTCCCCCAAATGAGAGCCCAGACTAAATGTGCAGGGCAATCCTCTATCACTTCTAGTCGAACAGCATGCGTGCCCTCCGTTGCCAACTGCTGAGATTTGCCTCTGATGCAAACATCCTTGTTTGTCACCATGGCAACCAAGTCTCCTGCCTGCTGTAGGTTGTCATGCCAGCCGCCTCCCCCATACTCTTCCTCAGCCATTAGCACTGTACTGTTAGTGACACGTGCGAACGCTGTAGATCCTTCCACACTACTGTTGTGGTTATCTTAATAAGCCACTCTCATTATGTTGTGCCGCTCCGCCGGCTTCGTCTTGAGGTGGCCTTCATTTTAGGGAAAAGAAAACGTTGCATAGTATTACAACCTCAACTGCTGTAATGTTTTTACTTGAGAAATCTGCCAACTGACACAGCCAGACTAAATTGCTGGAATAATAGCGCAACCAGCAAAAGCCCACAGCTCAAAAGACAGAAAGATATAACAGCGAGTGGCTTCAATTTCCGCTCATCTTGTTTACTCTGCCATGTACCAACTCTTTCATCCCTGAAAAATGGAGCAGTGTGACATGTCTGAGGCTTCCAAGAGGGAAGATGCAATGTGGAGGTGCATACGTAGGTCCATGCTGTGCATAGTTCATTCTCAGAGCCAAGCATCTTGTGGGGTGGAGGGTGGTAGACAGAGGCCTTTCTTCCCAAACATGTCCACCCAGTCAGACGAAAAAACACTCATTACCACAGCACCAAGGGACCAACACTTGGGGATAATAACTAGGCATCTGCTTAAATTTGATATAATGCTGGAGCACAGGGGAGTCTGGGTTCTGCGATAGTTGCAGGAATTATTGTGCTCCCTTAAGCTGTTTGACTCCTGCACTTGACTGCTTAAGCTCAAGCATTTGAAGCTAACCCGCTATGTTATTCACACCAGAGGCTTTAATAGGATCTTTATGATGACGCCTAAGGGTAAACTTTACTACATTTTGAGAGGGTGATTACTCACATTCGCCACTCTGTAGAAAATGGCGAGCTAAGATGATGATAATAACGAGTAACTGTTCGATAGAATGGGTTCGAGGAGCCATTTTACTGCCGGTAAAATTTCAGAGATTGCATTTGCTGTTCCTTATCTCCTAAATTAACTCATTACCTTGACATCCCACTTTCCCTCCCTGGGAGCGAATTGGCCTTGAATTTATAATGAAACATGGCTGTCCCCTCATGTCTCATGGATGGCGAGAGATTCAGTGCCCTGTTCTTCCCATTGATTATGACTCCACGGCCAGATGAACAACCGTGAGGAGGAAGGCAAGCAGAGAAAGGAAGACTGTAATTGGGGCAAAATAAAATACTTCAAATTGATTTCCGTCAAGCTAGGATTCAGAATTATATTTTGTTTCTCATGGAGGCCAAATTTCCAAAGCTAACCTGAAGTTCAAGCATGGTGCAACACAGCTCTTGATTGCTGATGCTGTGCACAAAAGTGAAACAGTCAACGAGTAAGACGCGTTTGGCCAGAACGTTTTCCAACCAATTCAATCTCTCTTGGACATATTTGCCACAACAGTGAGGTCAGCTGTCAAACAGCATTATCATTCCTTATCTCAAAATGGCTTTAGAGAGGAGACACTCACACCCACAAAGATTACTGTTAAAATGGCGTTCCATTCAGCCAACTTCAAGCAAAGGATTTTAGTCTTGTCAATCACATCCTTTCCTAATTTCGTATGCTAATTCCGTAAGATTATGAGTGCGCACCCGCTGTCGGGTTTAGTGATTGCGAGTTGTGATAATGATGGATTTCCTCATTCATTTCTATAACTTTGCTAATGAAGAGGCTGCCACTTTCGCCTGCAGATCATGCATGCAGTGTGCATTGCACAGCAAATTCGATAAGGTTACCTTCATTAACCACAAGTATTCAAATTAACGGCTGCACCATTCTGACTAAGCCATTAGTGAGGACCAATGAGTGGCCCTTGTCCAGTGGGGTTGTTACTCTGCAGACCAGACTTCTCTAGGACTCCTTTTAAATCAATCTTGCATATCTAATTGCTTTAACTGTGTTTGTGGTCAAATTTTATTGTAATTTCTTAAATTATTTTTAAGCAAGCTTCTCCTAACTCCTTTTTATTTGATTATTTTACATTTTTGTTAAACCTGTAGTTCTACATTGCTAAATTGTATAGTTATCCCCTAGTATTTAACCCAGTTGAAGGCACCATCTGATTACCTGTAGTATTGCAGGGCTCCACCGGTGAGTGAAACTATCCATCCATCCATCCATCCATCCATCCATCCATCCATCCAGCTAATTGTGGGGCATGGAGCGCGAGACATGATTGAAACCAGTATGTCAAATTGTCAAATGTGCTGAAAGATAGCACAAAACATAAAAGAATCCACTGTTAAATTTAGATTTTTGCACCCCATAAAAATGTCATAATGACATTTCTATAGAAAATCAAATGGACAATGAAGTTTGGGCTTGAATGGATGGATGGAAAAGGACATTTGTTTTTACCTCATTTAGTTGGAAGTCAGACCACATCAGAGACATTTTACAAAATAGAGAGTTGAAATTTTTTTAATTATTATTAAGAGAATTATTGTATAGATGAGGTCTATTGTGTAATTACTACACTGCGTATTTCAATATCTGCAGGTTTTTTCCTTCAATCTTGTTTTCACAAATCTTGATTGTGTTTCTTCAAATAAAAAAAAATATAATTTGTGTTTTTTGTGAGTAAACTTTGAATTTCTCTTCGATTTCTTTTGTTATCACCGCAGTCCATTTTCTGTCAGTTTCACTTTGTACATAATGAGCAGTTTCTTGGCAGATGCACGGGACAGGTTTCATCTCCGGAATTGGCGCTAAGCCCATTCAGGAAACAGGAAGGGCAGACACCTCACCAAAACATCATGATAACACACAAAACCATCTTTGTCATGTTCAGCCCTGCAGTGTCTCCAGACCTGCTTACAGATTATGAGAAGCTTCAATCAATAACTCAGGATCATACTCCCCCACTCTCCTTAGCTGACCCTGAAGTTATGAACATAACTTCATCATGGTGAGCCTGTGTCTTTCGATCAACCAGGGGACTGTTGATCATTTAGATTTGGGAGGAGGGGTCTCACAAAACACTAGCCTTTAGCTACTGCTCCAACCGGTAGTCTGGCTTCAGGGGAAACAGACGTGACATTTGGTGGCCACTGACAGCCAACACATTGTCTCTCTGAAAACCGTCATCTCTCCATCTGTAAATAAGAATCAGACAGAAATAAACCAGCGAAATTTCCATCGAGTTTTCAAACAGCTTCTCAATGCATGCCCCAGCCAGATATCCATAAATTTAATGCAGATTGTTGCCACTACATAATTAAATATCTTACAACTCAGTCTATAATTTGCATTTATGGCATATGATAGCTGAAAAAACTCTTGACTTCATTTTTTGAAGTATCTCTTATGCTGACTTCAGTTCATGTTGGTGTGCATTTCAAATTAATCCGCACATATTGTGTTATGATTGGAAACTTTCATTAGCAATTTGCTCCTGACCAGAGATGCCGTGAAAAAAATAATTAGGATTTTTTTTATTGAAGCGACTTCATGGAAACATGTCCACTCAGGACATAAAACAACTGTTAGACCACTCTGTTCTCTCAGGGTTGATATTTGCAGGTTGTGTGACAGTGAGAAGCAGTTTTCTCTGCTCCCAGGAGGATCTATCCCCTCTGGACAGAAATCCCTCTTTTCTTGACCACCTTACTGAAAATCACTAGTAGCTGATTGAGCCAGTACATCAGAAATGTGCCAGTAAATGATTTAGTTCATCTGTGTTGTCCCACTGTCTCTCTGTACAGTAAACACAGTCAGTGACTCATGACTCCATCTCAAGCATTGGGGTCACAACATACTAACTGGTTGTGTTTACCCTCCCTCTGCTTCCTATCTCCTGCACTCCTCCCTGTTATCGCCCCCCTTCTAGTCTCTCTCTGGGTATATAATGCTATCTCTAGATGCACTTTGCTATATATATATTTAAAGCAAGAAAGAAAAAACACTTCTTGTGAGTTTGATGTGAGTCAGAGGGTTACTGCAAGCCAGATGTTAACATCACATCGCACTGAATTTGACCCTTATTCTGAACAGAATTTGAATGTGCAGGGAATCCTGGTTTTTCCTTCCTCATTCTTGAGTTTCAACGCTTAAAGCCAGTTTATCTTGCATTGTTATTTAAAATAGGATTTGGTGTAGTTCAGAGGCTTAAAGGGGCAAGCGACTCTCGTAATCTGATACAGTCAGTGAACTAGTCTTTTAAATGTGGAATCAATATGTAGCTAAATACACTGTGTCTCGCTACTTGGTGGTGTGCCAGCATGTAGATCAAAATGGCCTCTTGCCTGTTGGTAAAAATAACAGTTGGTCTGTGGCTGTGTTTTTGTCCTGTTTCGACCTTGTAGAAATTTAACACTTTGTCTCCTCCAGTGGGCTTGACCTCTGCAGTCCTGGAAATACAAAGTATTTGTGTATGAGATGGAAAGTGGAACAAGGATTCCACAAAATGAACTTGATGGTTTGTGAGATTAGTTGGATGAAATTTAGAAAAAAATTAGATAATGTGAGTTTTCCAACTTAAAAGTTTTGTTTATAGTGAGAATGGCATCATCTCTACTCACATTAAGAGATAAAGGAGATTCCTACCAGTGACTTTGGATAACAAGTGGCCAAAATGTCTTTTTACATCATCACAATCCAATGATTTAAAAAGGTTACTAATAAAAAACTGTCATTATAATTTTTCATTTTTTATTTTTACTGAACGCTTTACAGATGGAAGAAACTTATGTACTGTAACTGCCAGTATGAGCATCTTCTTGCATCCTGAAATGAGTCGATTTCCACGTAAATCGCAGACAAAATCTAGGCACAAATAACTTAAAATATGAATGTATGTGAAAGTGCCTCAGGCAACTTCCTCATCTGTGTCCTCAGTCAAACATCCTCTCACCCAGTGCTGTCAGAGAACAGAGGCTAAATGCTCAAATAGCCACAGAGGTGGGAGTATAGTCAGATTCAGCACTACAGCCTCCAGGACAGCTCCTTCCTCTCCACAATGGCAGAGGTCGTGTCGCAGCAGCCGGCTTCATACAAACTTTCTGTTTGACTTGTGTAATGACTTGTGTATAGACTCAGTGAGTCCCAGACCCCTCTGTCCCCAGGGTAGGTAACTTTGTCCCACCATTAGTCAATGAGTCAGTGTGTGGGATGTTTTATTCAACTCAGCTGTGTGCCTGAGTTTGACACCTGGCTGCGTCTGCAGAAAGCAAGGGCAGAACAGGAGTGTGTGTTTTTGAGGGATTCAACAACAGGGTGACAATGACTTCATGGTTACAACCTGGTGGACTAAAGCAGGCTGACGTCAGCAACTATTACATATATTGAACTGTATTAATGTTTTTACATAAACTCAAACAACAAGTTGACTGCATTTGTGAATGTGAGAGCAAATATTGCTCTTAGAACATATTAGTGACCAAAGAGAAACCCATTGTAGACAGTCATTTTCATGGCTGTCTACGTACCACCCAAGGCGGACCCTTAGACTGCATGAGAGACCCTCAGTGTCACCACTTCTGCTCTTGGAACCCATCACCCGGAGGGTCTGTTCATAATCTCAAGTGATTTCAATCACGTCACCCTATAGGAACGGCAATTCCCACAATGGTCCAGTGTGTAGACTGCCCCACAGGCAAGAACATAACCATTGATCTGTTATACACCAATGCCCAGGAGACATACATACCAGACAGTCAGGTGCTACCCAAAGAACAAACCCTGGGTAATTACGGAGGTCCGGTCTGTCCTGAACATGAAGAAGCGGGCATTCAGGAGGATATGAGAAAGTGAGACTCAGCCTGAGCTGAAGATTTCTGGCAGGCACCCACCTCTAAACAGTCGATAGTCTTTGAGGGCAGTGAGGTGGAAGTGGTATCTGGGACTGTAGATGCTATGGACTGGCCTGGAATGGACTAGTCTTACAACCTGGACTGTGTGTACAAGGAGGGGCAGAGTAGGGTGTACTTCCTGAGCAGGCTGGCCTCCTTCAACATCTGCTCTGAGCTCCTTCAGATGTTCTACCAGTCCGTTGTGTCCCCTGTACTGTCCTACGCCATTGTGTATTTGGGAGACGGCACCAGGAAGAGAGACATGTGACGCCTGACCACACTAATCTGCAGAACTGGTCCTGTGATCAGGTCAGAGCCCAGACTCTAGAAAGGTGGACTTTCTCCCATTCAAATGGGAGAAACCAAAGACTCTGGAGAAAACGTGTCAAGCCAATGTGCAAATGGTGGAAGAGAATGGATTTCAGTTGATGAAATGTTTTGATTTAGTTGCAATGCAAAGTTCTTTTCAAAGTCAAACAACTTTAAGCCACAAGCACATTTTCAAATGTGTTGCAGCTTAAACAAGATATTATCTCTGCAGTGTGTTTAAAAGGAGTTGAACGCTTTAGGGCAACTGTGTGATTGATGACAGGTTTCTGCATAGACCGGCTCTAATGTTCTTAGCTGTCTGATGAAACAAAGTCACAGCTTCCAGTGCTAATCATTTTATTGCTCTTTGCATCATTTGTCTTTTGTTGAACAAATAAATGATAACAGTTAGAGGTATGACAAAAGATGCTGACAATGACCTTCCCATTTATATTATACACCACTATCTGAAGAATCAAACGGCTGATGAGTAAAAGGCTTCCACATCTGGCACAAGAAGAAAGTCTAAGATCTTGTGTGTTCTAGTCAATCAAACAGTAATATAATTCTGAAACTATTTAATGTCTAAATAATATTTTGTAATATTCCTACTTAAAATACTCGATGTTGTAGGAGAACCCAAAGGGAGGATGGACTGTAAGCATTAGGTCGCTTTCCATGATTTAATACTCTTCAAGTACGACAGTATATTCTGTTTTATCTTACTTTAGTTGTGGTCCTGCATATTCTACTGCTGCTATTTTTCAATTACAGTTATATATATTCAACATACTTTTTCATAGAGGACTGGTTTCTAAACCCCATCGGCAAATTCTGAAATACTGGAAATGTCAAAATTTCCATGTTGTCACTCATAGACAGAGACATTGGCTGAATTTCAAGGGCATCAGTTTAAAGTGCATCCCCCACTGAGAGAAACAGCTTCGCTATCTCATTTCCTTTTTCACTTTGAGAAGACATGAGCCAAGAGAAGAGAAGCAAATGAACCAAGTGTAAAAGACATATTGTATTACCACGCCACAGGTGGATATCTACAGCCTGCAGTCAGAATCCAAATAGAAAAGATGCCTAAAATTTTTACTTAAGCCTTTTATTTGCATCTTGGAAAAGCACAAATGTGCAAATTACATTAATGAAAATAGATAAAGGTGACTCGATTCTGCCGCAAAGGAAAAATCACTCAATAAAATTACATCCTACTGTTTGCTAATTAATTAATTAATTTCTAAAACAGAATGCTATAAGGAGACCAAAGAGAAAATCTCTTTTTAAATCCTTAAATTAATTGTGTTGGAGTGTTTCCAAAAACAGGCTCTCAAATTGAAGTTACAAAATCCAGAAGTGATGGTCAGGAGAAAAGAAGGGACTAATTATGAAGTGCTTTTGCTGCACAAATGATGATTTTTTTTTTTTTTAAGTATCAGAGGATTTGAAAACTTAGCATTTCATGGTGTGTTGTCTTTGCTGTCGTAACAAGCAAGCGCTCAACACCCAAAACACAAAATGTCCCGTCTTTCTTTAATTCACCATAAAATGATTTTCCTCCCCTTTCATAGATTCTCCACTGAGGTTAGCATCCATGGTTCCACAAGTATTCATTAGAAATAATACAAAATCAGAGCAATTTACTAGCATCAGCCACCTTTGCCCTTTCAATTTGAATGCATGGCATATTTGTAATTCATTCAAGTTGCGGTACGCCACTGTTATAGTGACAACCTTCAGTATTTTCAGCTCCAATAATAGACAGACCCTTTCATTCTCAGCATGCCCTCTACCTACATCAATGGTAATGAGATCTCCCTCATGAAACTGTGAAAGCCCTGCATCCAGGCTGGAGCTTTCACTCCACATTCATTAACTCTTCCCTTAACCATCTGAAAATGTTCCTGTTCTTGCCTCACATGTTTGTAAATTTGAGGGAAGATATGTAGTTTAAGTTGTGCTGAGTATAAAGCATGTTTGTGCTAAGATTTTGTGTTATTTTGCTATGCAATTCAAATTGTACATAATGGTAAAAAAAAAAATGCAATTTTTTGATGGTTTAGTTTTTAGTAAAATCTGGTTAGTACTGGGTTTTCAAGGCTGGTGCTGATGTTTGCATCACGTCATGCAAACAACAAGCTGAGTGCATGTGTGAATGTGAGGGTATTGCTCTCAGAACAAAAGTGACCAAATAGAAATCTTATAATTTCAAAATAGCAAATAATGCACAGCAATGTATTTAACAGTTCTTTCCAGCATCAGGACATGTCAGAGAAATACAGTAGAGTCACAGAGGGTAGCGATGGAGGACGGTGTTCATGAGCCGATGATGAATTACATGCTGTGCAGTTGGATTAGTTTTTTTATCTGCTCACATTACTCTTGAGGATGGCCTGAGATTGATGCACTGTAGAGAGCTGACACGCTTTTGTTTATTTGGACTGTGCATGCTTGTCTTGAGCCACAAAAGGAAGATCGGTGCATAACAGGCTTGTCTTTCATGAAGGACTCACTCAGTCTTATTATTTAAAGAGGCACATGTGAAACGTTTCTCTGGTGTTTTCTGAGCTATTCCCAGTTTGCTTTCTCAGACAGGGGTCTCGGTGATAATTTGTAAATTGATGGCGGTGAATGTTATTTATCTTCTGTGTTTAGTCCCCCAATTTACACCTGTAAATGGGGGGGACATGAGAGGAAGCATTCATGGATTTTCTTTAAGGTTCAAGGTCACCTTGTGGAATCTTAATGGAAGAGAATCTAGTTAACATGGGGTGTGTGCGTGTGTGTGTGTGTATGTGTGGTATGCTTTATTTACTGTATGGAGACTGAAAATCTACAAACACCTTCAGCTTATTTACAGCTTGCCAATAATAACAGGGATAATTAGACATGAATATCGAGCTCAGAAAGTGGATCTGGGCTAAGAAGTCGCTTTGGAATGGAAAACTGTTGATTAAAAATGCTTAGATCTTATTTTATTCTGGTAGAAATCCAATTTTTAAGAAGAAAAAAATTCTCAGATACAATGAATGATAAAGGATAAACAAAAAACCCAAATCCTTTACTGTAAATCATCCTCACTGGCATGAACGTACGTCATCCACGTCATCAGGTGCAGCTTATTGGTACCAGCTGAGAATCCAGAGAAACCTTAGTTCTTTGTGGCATAGATTGAGCTTGCTAGTGGAAACCTTTCTCAGAGATTGATCGATACAATCATGGTATCAACATAGAGCCGCTGGAGACTTTCCAGCTCTGCCTCCATCGTGTGAATCTCCCGTTCCATCTCATCCCAGAAGCGCTCCATCGGATACAGACCTGATGAGAGTGGAGGCCGTTTTAAGAACGTGACCTCATCAAACATTTGTCATCATTTAGCACATTATCTCTCTGGAAGTAACCATTAGAAGATTGGTGTATTGCAGTCACAAAGTGATGTGGATTCTGATCAGTAAAATGTGACACTTAAACCACAAGATTCTGTGAGGTCTGGTGTGCAGACAGGTTTTGATTGCATGGAGAGATGATCTTCTACACACCTCTTGTAAAGAATGGATATTTGAGTCACTCAGAACTGCCACTTGCTGGTTATTTAATCCTTATACAAACATTCTCGGTAAACACGGGGGATGGTTGAGAATGAAAATATTCAAATTCAGCTAATATGCCTCTCTTGTCCATGTCTCTGCTTGGATTGAATTACAGGAGATGATTAGTGGCAATAAACACTTGAAGTGACAGCAGTGATTTGAAGAATGTACAGCACATATTTTATTTAGCACATAAACCACAGAGATCTTTAAATTCTCTCAAGAGCATACCTGACTTGAGAGGTCAATGGAATTTTGTATTTTGAAAATTTAGATATTTGTAACTTGTGTAAAAGTGATTAATAATATAAAACAAGTTTTTTTTATTTATGATTAATCAATCGTTAATCAAGAAATATGTTGCAGACTGGAATGTAATAAATGGACTTCCAGGCGTGCATGAGTTTTTTAGGTTCCTTTACTTCAAAATATACTGCAAAACACAGACACATGCACATCAGCCTCTTCTCTGTGCGTCACAGATTATCCATATACTCAATATATAATACTTGTTAATCACCCCGCAAAATTCTTAAAGCATTCCCCATATTCTGTACATTCATATCATTTGTATTTCAGTCAGAAGGCTACACTTTCATACGCATATGATGCATCCACATCATTACTTTTATATACTTTTGCCTACCTGCCAAACACACACACGCACATCACCCTTGTCTTCTTAGGACCCCTAAGGCCACCTGGCCGCCCAAAGTGCCTGTGTGAGCTCTGCTCATTGTACCCATGCATTCTTTGCTAAAATACTAAATTTGACAGAATATGAACCCACCAAATAATAAACTCTAATAATAAAAATTACAAAAACAATACAGGGTGATAGGGGGTGCTCAGTGTTTCTTAATATGTGTCCCACAAATACTTCTGTTGAGAGTCAGATTGATATGGGTTTTTCTGTTTCCATTAGTCTTTGCAGTGTAATTTGAACACATCCCCAGCGTAAACAGCGAAAAGGGGTAGTTGTGGTGTTTGCGATGGCGATCAAATATTTTTCTCATTTGTTTGTGTTGCTCTAAACAGCTTAAATCACAAAGGAGAATGAAACAGCATTGTTTTGAAATTTAGCTCTATAGCAGAAGCACTCTACACTGTGTGTGTGTGTGTGTGTGTGTGTGTGTGTGTGTGTGTGTGTGTGTGTGTGTGTGTGTGTGTGTGCAGTCTGTCAACATCCATTTCCTTCACTTTGAGCTAATACCCTGTATTGAGCAACAAGCAGGCGTGCTCCAAACAGAAGCCAGAGCTAAATAGCCATGTCTAATAAAGCCCAGTATTTCCAAAACAGGAATCAGTGCATCCAGAGTACGTAATGGGTCTTGATGAGAGTCGATGCCCAGACCTCATTTCTCCTCGTAGATTTATGGGATTGGAAACTCACAAGCTCATATCCTGGCAAAGTAGAAATGGATTTATATTATTTACTAAGCCTAACATGCAGACAAACTTTTAGTGGGAGCATTAACTTCCTAACAGTGAAGAAAATTAAGTTTGCTGTGGATTGTTATAGACTAAAACAGCGATATCAATTTGTTTATGTAAATCTATCCTGTTCTAGTACACCTGTTCAAGTACGGTTCATGTAAAATGACCTATTATCTATAAAAAGAACATAATTGTAATTTAATGCATTTTTCAAAAACAAATTTGGCAATTTTTGTTCGGATAACTTTGCAAATGGCTTCTCCAGCTGAGGTACTCTGTCTTAAGCCAAAGGAAAGCTCAACTTTGGCATTTGTTGAATAGGTGAATTTGGACATCCTCAGGGCTGTTGGTTCATGATCAAACCAGGCATGTTTAGCATGCCTTCATTCTGGCTTTCACTCAAGTTTCAGCCCTGTTGGAGTCGACTGATAGACGGTCAAATGAGCATTCATGCCAGGAGAAAAACCTGCTTCTGAACAAGATGAAAAACTGAATTTCTGGGCTTACCTAACTTGTTCAAAGTCACTGCTCAGTGGTCTCTACTCCTGCAGCCCGGGTTCTTACAAACGCTTTTCAGCGTCAGTTTTGAGCACCCTGCTCTGAAATGCAAATTTAGTGATGCTAAATCTCACCTGGAAAAAAAATGTTCACAAGCCTCAGATGAAGAAATTACGGGTAATAACTTTTGCGGAGCTGCTAGATCTAATGTATGGACAAGCAGCTTATCATCAATGCTAAAGTGTTTCAAATCTTTTCATAGCATCGCCCAGTAGAGCCCTGCATTTATATGCAAATTACATTTTTGAGAAATGTCAGACTTAAATTAGTCCGAACAAATCCTTTACTTCTTTCATCTCTCTTTCATCACATGGGTAACAGTTATTAGTTTTTGGTTTCTATCTTCTAAAACATGCTTTGGCTATTCACTTTTAATATTTTTTCCTTTATATCACAATGAAAGCTTACGAAATCTTTCTTTGCTCTGAAATGCTGCCACTCAATTTTCCATACCAAGCCCATTTGTCCAAATGAGTTCCTAAATCTATTTAGAAAATCTTTGAAAGCGAAGCAATGTGCCTTTTATTGAAAAAGATGGAGTCGGGATTCTCAGATTTTGAAGTCTCTTTGATGAGTGTTTTCCCAACCTTAATGAGCACCAAAGAGAGGGATGTTTTCCTCTCTCTAACCCTCTTTCAATCTCCTGAGGAATTTTCCATGAGAGAATATCAGGAAATAAGCCAGGTTAGCATGCAATATGAGCCCACCCCTAAAGTCCTAAGTGGTGGGATTTAAAGTTGGACACAACCCAATTTCAAATTTAATCAGCTAAACATGGTTTGTGTTTTTTTGTGCAATAACTGAACCCCATGACACATAATAACATAATATAATATTCATCAGATAGCATGCTGTTTACAAACTCTTGGATAACCACACAATTAATAATTGAAAAGGGGACAGGCTTCAATGCAAACACAACTCAGGGCTGTCCCTGACTGATTTATCATCCAGTATGGTTTAGATTATTGCATGTCCACTGTAAGGGTGAAAATAAAAAAAAAAACAACCAAAAATATTTATTTAAAATATTTTATCTTTCATATGATCATGTGTTTGTTGCTTGAAAGTAAAACACAATTTTACCAGGTTTTTGAGAATGAAGGAATTCTCTTAGAAGAACAGAGTACTCTGTCGCAGGAGCCTGTCAGATAAAAGAGCAGTCAGGCCTAAGACTTTGAGCTTATGATGTCTGTCTAGACCAATGAACATCTTAACCTGTACCACCCTCTGTGTGATGTCTGTTCCAATCCTGGGTGGAGATTTGGTTCAAGGAGATGAAGATGACAGAAACCCGAGGTACTTCCAGTTCAGCAGGCTAAACATCTTTCTTCCCAAGCCCCTGCTCTTCATCAGGCTCCTAAACCAGCCGTGAAAGGTCAAAGCATCCTCCGCTGCATGCCTCATTATTTGCCCTTTCTGCTCGCCAAGATCCCCCACTGACCTCCAGTCAGATTACTTCCCTCTCTACTGTACTTGCACTCAAATGAGCAAATGAGATTCAAACTGTGTCCATGACTTGTTCACTACCTTAGACGCAGCTATGGACAAGACAGCATTTTTTTTTTCTATTTTAGCTTCCATTAAGTCCCTCTGGCTTCATATTCTCTATCACCGAACCATGAAAAATAGATGAATTACCTCTGATGTAGTTCTCTTATTGTGTGCTGTTTTCATTAGCCGTGTCACCGCGCTCCTTTTATCTTCTTTATCTCTGTTCTATTATCTTATGTCCTGTATTTTCCAGGCTGTGCAGGACCCTTAACAATCGATGCTCTAAAGGCCACTGTTCAGTAAAAAAAAACCAAAAAAAAAAACAACCCAAACAAACAAACAAACTTTCTGATAATGCATCTTTCACATATTGTGTGTGTGTTTTATTAGTAGGAGAATAGGTACATTTTCCTCCAGTAACACAATATTTAAAGACATTGTAGTAAATGAATCAGCAAATTTGTAGATTCATTAATTAGTTTGATGCATCCATAAGGAACATTTTGCTGAAAACATCACATATTTATTTCTTTTATTTGAATCTATATAAAACAGAAAACAGTTTTTTGCTTTTTTTTTTTTTTTTTTTCCCAAAGAAGCTCTAAAGCTAAATTACATTTTTGTTATTTTTAGTTTGTTCTGTGTTTGATATATTTCTTATAACTGATCTGTATCCCAAGAACTGAGATGAGGATTTGTCCTTATGATAGAATAACGATGTAATATATTTGATCTTATCCTAGTATGATAATGTTTAGAGGTTGTATGTTATTGATGATATCAGAAATGATCAATGTGTAAATGGTATTCAAATTTTGTCGACATAAATAATGTATCTCAACTTAATCCAGACCGTAACTGAAGGATATTATCTAATCTAACATCTTTCATAGCAAAGTGTTTAATGACCGCCAAGATGCTGCAGCCCCACCTACTGTACAGGAGCACACAACGTCCAGGCCGTGTTAAAGTCACGTCACTGGTGGAGAGGCCAAATGCATCATAGCTTATTATTTTATGCTGCATGCTTCAGCTTCTTTTGCCCTGTAATTATGCATGCAACTGGCACACGGCAAGTTATTTATACTGTGGAGTGTGTTGCCCAACTGCTATGAATCTTGTGATTGGTCCAGCTGCTTTTTTAGGTCAGACAGTGGATCACATGCACACACACACATAGACAAATATTCTCTTTCACTCCCACACACAACTGAATTTTTCCACTAGGGTAGGAGAGATGCATTATTCAATTGGAAGCTCCTTTTCCTCCCCAATCTAAATATAAATATGACTCACAGAAAGCGACGCGCTCGCAATGGAGACATACCTTCAGTGTTGTTCTTTTCTCCATGGTTTGGCAGATTCCACTCCTCCTAGACAAAGAATAGCTTTCTGCATTCCCATTTAACTCATTTATTTATTTATCTTACTGTTAGACAGGCCTGACCTTAACAACAGAGGTTGTTAAGGTCAATTTTGGAATAATCTAATGGTAAAAAAACAGCTGTTGCGAAGTGTTCAGCCCAGAGGTGGTAATCAGGTGGGTTCTCATTCAGTGGCTGCACAGGTATGATCTGCCTCTTTTTCCCTCTGTCGCTGCCTCCAGAATGACCTCAGACAGGGGCACTTATAAATATTTCATAATGAGCACATTTAGGATGCATCATGGGGACTGGATTTCAGTAAGAATAGAGTCATGAAGATTGATATCTGGGTGTCTAAATGGTAATAAAAACTCAATCTCCAGATCATTTGATATGTGCCCTGTAAAGAAGGTGTTGGATCAGATCAAACTGTATTTTGTGTTGATTGCTGTTCAGTCAGTTTATTAATGTGACTTACTGGTTTGCAGAGAACAAGCTTTAACAGCAATTGTTTTTCTAACGTTAATTTTAAATTAATTAGCATGTACCGTTTGAACCAGCAGAATGTATAGCCTGTGCCTGACAATGACTGGAGGCTCTTAGCTGAACATTTGGTCCACTACTCTTTGGTCTACACTACTACACATTGATTTTGTCAACTGGGGGGTCAGAACAGTTTATGAACCATGCATACCCTCTAAATTGCCTCTCAGTACAGAGAAATGTGGCAAAGTAGAAAGTGAAGAAAATATAATAGTCAGTTTAAACATGTCTAGATTCTCCTTCTTGATTTTTAAAGACTGAAAAGGCATTCTTCATTTAAAGATGGTCTGTTAAGTTGTCCTTTAAATGGAAGTAGTATTTAAAATAAAAACAGAACAGATCCCAATATTAAGCATTTAAAGCTCCAGAATGTTGGTCTTATAGGAGATTTAGTTGCAGAATGTTGTCATTAGTGTGAAATCACCTTACGCGCATTTTGTTACCTTACATTGAATATCTATATCTAGAGAGGAGACATCACCACAGGAGCCCAGGCCAGACAAACTAATGGCTCTAGAGAGGACCAGTCACATTTTTAATGCATTCTGTAGCTGCTGTAGAGACATTAGATTAAGGGTGCTCAGTTTGTTTGTAGACCAAAACTCAAAGCATTTTTCAACGTGTTATAGCATGATTAATAATGTAAGTTGGTATTAAGACTTTTAACTTCTCCAGTTTGAGAATTGCAAGAGTTAAAGAGTTTTGGACGTATTTCTGTGTGTGAAACGTACAGGAATACATCCTTTAACAAATGTTGTTAATCTTCTATCTGACTTGTCATTGCTTCTCTTTCTTCTTTATATGGATGCACACATCCAGTTTGACATTTAGAAACCTCACAAATAACCATTGTCATTTATCCCTTTAACTCTGCAACCCTAGATGTTCTCATCCAGATAAAGATTATTGTGATGTCTTGAAACTTATTGTTACACAACACAAACAATGGTGAGATCACTGGATCCTAATACAAACCTGAAACTGGTCACATAGACTGGTGTGACTGTCACCCTTTTATGCCACCCATTTTGAGCTAATATCAGTTCAGCTGAGTTGTGACTGTTGTCTTTTTTCCACTATCGATCATCTCCACCAACAGGAAAGAACATCATTAGCTGCTACTTAAAGCTGTTAACCCTTAGGATCCACTTGACTTCAGTGTTGACCAAAGGCTTGACAACTTGTACAGCGCATGACTTACTCTTACTTCTGAATTATATATTCTGACATGTTGAAAAAAAACAACAATATGATTTGATCTTCTAAATCATATCAAAAAAGGGCAGATGTCTTCCTGGTATTTAGAGAACAGGCTTGTTTTCTGAGGCCATTTTTGTGAGATTTGATCAGATCAGTGATCTTAAGGTTAAATGTTGGTGTGCACAGCTTCTCAATCCACCCATTGAGCATCCACTGTGATGCAGGGAGCTGTATGAAGGTGATTGACAGACCAAACTAGAAATGGAGGTGGGTGTGCAGCCGATGTGGCCAACTTCAAAATATAAACATAGAATTCATCTGTATGTGTTTTGTAAGGTAATAGTGATTCCACTTCAGAAGAACTGACCTTGAGATTTCTTTTGTTGTGTTCAGTGTCAAGCTGTAGAACACTTACACTGACATTTATGATGTATTCATTTGCTTATGTAGGTCACATGAAGGCATCCTTAGTAAAGTGTACACCTAAACTACGCTAATAGATTTATATTCTCATTACATCCCAGAAATTCAACCTGAAAGGCAATTTTTCACTTTATCCTGAGGTACAATTCTGATAATACAAGCAAAAACCAATATTACCTGTTGAATTCCTTTATTAAATCCGTGCCTCAAAGTACAGAAAATTACTCAGACTCTCAAAGAGAGTTTTTTTGAGGAGAACTGTTGACACACTTGGTGTGGATTCTGTTTGCCAATAGCAGGAAAATCTACCTAATATTTTACACAGCCATTATAAATGTCTGATCATTTTCATGCTAACTTATTAATTCATGCAGTTTCTGTCATAATTGTGCTTCACACAAGTCACAGCAAGCAGCAGCATTTCTGTCCTGCACAGACTCGTCCACATGATGCAACAGGACACCTTATATAACACAAGTCACTGTCGGAACTGGAGCAGAAAAATACACGAGCCAATCACAGGCTTTTCCTTGCCCACTCCCTGAGAGCTGATCACCTTTTTCAAAAAATAAGATTGTCTGTATGCATAAGCAGAAAACATAATCAGAAGACTAATTTAATGTCCCAGTCAATGGCTGGGTAAGTTTTCATAAGCACAGATTAGCATGAATGCATGATTTTCCTAGAGAGTGTTCTGTAAATAGCATTGGTAATTGCTTCTGACAACATTCCAATATGCAAATTTAAAAGTACTGAGATTGTAGGATGAGCCTGAAAATTGCAACAATTGGAGCTTTTGTTTGCTGAGCACTGAGGCTATTCGAAATTACAGTATTTTTTTGGAATATTCTATGGACATTAAGTTCCAATTAAAAGGGGAAACTGAGCATCTTGAAATGAAAAGACTGACTGACACTGACTAGATGCCGAAGCCGAATCAATTCAATATTTAACGTACAAATTACACTCCAAATATACCAACTAAGATAATCTAAATGGGACAGTTTTTCATAATAATCTCATAAGAAACATCTGCTAATGTTTCTTTTGTAGATCTGTTGTCTCAGTGATTATCACAGCTAAATCCAGTCGACTGCTGATTAATTTCCATAGTATATCAGCTGAATTAAGTAGCACATGATGCCCGTTCACTTGATATCATATATTGTATGAGAACCAAAATTCTGTACAGAATATATGCACTGGTCAGTTACTTTGCTAATGAATTTTATCACTGAAAAGCCTTTTATAAAAGGTAAAGAGAGGCTTAAATTATGGAATCGGATCACTAAATTATATAACGGACAAAAATAATGTAAATAAAATGATGTGATTTAAATAACTGTTCAGAAACTTACAAAGAAAAGTAAAAAAGGTGCACATGATGAGCAAAAATATAATTCATGTTTAAAAGTGAACCGAAGTAGTACAGGAATGACGGTAACCATTATGTTTGGAAGTTCATTCAAAAGTATTTTAGAGAATACTTTAATATGTTATTTTAGTAAAAGAATGAAACTGAAAAGATGCCTCAAAAATTTAACATTTTATAAATAATGCTAAACACCCTAGCTAGAGCAAACCTATTATTTTGCTAAATTTAGTAAGAGCTACTCATAAGATGGAAAGTAGCTGCAGTAAGTTAGTTGTTGAGCAGGTAGTAGCCGGGCTGTTTATACAAGAACTACATTTCCTTGCATGATAATTTCTGCTTCTCTGCCCGTTTCTAATCACTAACAGAGTTGACTTTTTTAGTAACCTCATTCATTTCCTTTGCAAATTATTTTATGTGCTCCTCAATGAGCCGGGTGTCGCTTTTTCTGTAATAATGAACTTCTTGTGTAATGATCTGAGGAACATATCTGTGTGTTCTCGTTGTCAGATTCACTACAACACATGGGGAAATTTCCATAACTATCACTGCACCTCATGAGCAGCTGTAGCTCTTGCAAAGCCTCCCAAATGGTTAGTGTCCAAAAGTGGACGGCACTTTGATGCTTAAGCTTCCTGTGCTTCCCAAGTGTTAATAGAGTGAAAAAGATACCACATGTGTAAGTTGCTGGGCTTGACTAAATCCATCATCTTAATAAGTCTGCCCTTTTCTAATTCCAGCTTTGCACAGCTGACTGACCATTCCTTATTCATAGTAATTAGCATGTACAGTATGTCACCCCAGAAAAGAAAGCTAATACTTCCATTGTTTTCTATGTCAAGCTAATAACAGCAGAACTAGAAAGGTCACCTTTTTCATAAAAAATGTTTGCCAAACTCAACCCAACCAAACCTAACCCAAATCAACCCATTCCGACCAAACCAAAACCAACTCAATCCAAACCAACCCAACCAAGCCAAACATAAATATAGAAACAGGTGCTTGTCTACAGCAAACTCAAGAATAACCTGATGTATTGAACTGGCATCCATGAACCATTATAGGCTTCTCGAGATTGAAAAGGGTTAGCAATATTTCAAGTTAGGAAGCCCTCAATTAGTTAATCTATTCCTACCCATCCTGGTTAGACTTGAGAAAATCAAAACTTCCATTCAAGTCAGTATGTTTCATTCAACAGATTGTTTTTGAGTCCCTCTTGAACACCTGGTAAGAACACTGATGCAGCTTTCATGGCACCTGAAGGTCAAACCCTAACTGATGTTGAAACGGTGGGTGGGTCTTTATAATTAAATTAAAAAAAAAATCTGTTCTTCATTGTCATGCTGGTTCAGACTCTGTGTGGATGGATGTTTTAGCAATTTGAATTCAAAAAGAATTTCGTGATGGTTTTATTTTGTCCTTACATCTCACTCTTGGTGGGTCAGAGTCCAAACAACATTTTTCACTGATTAGGTAGTTTATTATAATGTCAGTGGATGCTGCATATAACTATGCTGGATATTCATTTCATCACTATACCACTTTTAGCTAGTTTTAATATCATTGGTTGTGAATCAGTTGTGTTTAATGAAGTACTGTGATGTCAAATTTGCATGATATTTTTCTGCTGCATGAAGTTCATTGTTCACAAACTTCCAGGTAAAGAAAGCTGAAAGCTTTTTCTTCCTCTTCTATCTTTAAATCTACTCTCATCATTAAGAAGTAGCACAACTAAAACATGTAAAATATCCAATATTTTGGTGACAATGTGTAATGGATGTGATTTGTGGAGGTTGAGTCCTTCTTACCAGTACACAAATACCTGATTAGGCAGAACCAGCTGCATTGTGAGGAAACATGACTTGTTGCATAGTTAAGCTTCTCTCATCGCTTTGAGCCTTAAACTATCTAATATTTTATACTTCACGCAAGTTTAATGGCAATTCAAGATGTGACATTCCGGACAGTGCTTTCCAATACCACAGAATCAACCTTTTCTTGAATCAAAACACATTCATTGAGGCCATGTTAGCATTGTTTGCATCTCGGTGACCTGTACATTCTGTTTCAATGTTCACAGAGAAGTGCAGAAGAAATAATGTTTGACAAATCGTAATTGAAGTTTTCTCAAATCTGCAACATTTTTATTCACTAGACGGTACTCTCACCTTACTGGAACATAATAGTCAGAAAAGGTTCACATAGCTTGAGTCGTGGAACACTGAATATGCTTCTGAAAGGCAGGTCAGAGCTAAACAAAGCCTTTCAGACTTTGCAAACCAAGAATGACAACATAATCACATCGAGGTGAGCGATCGCCTTTTTCACAGTTTCAATATCCCTAATGTCAAAATGACATCTCTACAACTTTCATATCAGAATACCACCTACCATTTTAGGTAGTATTCTACAACATGTAACGTAAGCAATCATTTGGATAGCTTTGTGAGTCCTCCCATTTCCCCCTTTATCTTTCATTACGAAAGAGAATTTCAAACTGGTCTTAGTGCCACTGCCACAGCTACGGAATCTGGACATATGAAAGCATGTGATCATGTCCTCAGTATTCTGTGCTTTTGGTCAAAATTTGTAAAACAAAAAAAAAAAGAAACAAAAAAACAACAGCAAACAAAATGCTGCTTAGGATCATTCATTCAATTATCATCTGGTCCTCAAATGGAAATTGGTCAGTGCTTACTCTTAGGAACAAATCTCCACAGAGGTTTACTGTGTTGTTTACAGCCGGACTAATTCAATTCTTCCGTCCTCTGCTGCCAGCTGCATGTCCCAGTCGGACCATACTCTCATCAAACAAACTTGATTAGACAAGTCTAATCTATGCGACTACTAGATGATGCAGTTTGTGTGTGTGTGTGTGTGTGTGTGTGTGTCTGTGTGTAGAAGTGTGCTTTTTCCTTGATGTTCTTACATATGAGGACCTCTATTTATCCTTTTAAATACTTACAAAAGGCCAGAAATAAGTATATAGGTCCACAAGTGACATCTTGATGATAATCTTGTATCTTGTAACTCATTAAACTTTTTGATTCATAATGAAAGACAGAAATATTGGTTGCATTACACATTAATTGTCAAGTTATCAGCTATCTAACAATTTCAAGAAAAAATATCTCAGATTATATGACAAACGTGTGTGTGTGTGTGTGTGTGTATGCTATAACCACTCAGTAAGTATTGTATTTACTTTAAGTTCAGAAGACTGTGATATACAATACTCCTAGTGCCAGCATTCATTGCTAATGCAGGGACAAAATAATCCAAAACAGCATAGCAACCATGTGCCGAACATCCACAAATCACTGTGTACGTTTGACATATCGTGTCAATTTGTGGTGACACGCCCCCTTAGCCATCACTGGCTGCAGGTGATCACGTGACGCTACATCAATTAGCCTACCTGTGCTACAGGGGATTTTGCACGCTCAGTAGTCGATTTTTGCCTGTCATGATGGTACGTCATCTGATTGCTTTCTTAATATTTTAATTCATAGTAACCATGTTGAGAAAAAAAAGAAAGTGGTCGGACGAATATGTGCAACGTGAATTTACATGTAGTGTATAACGGAACGTGATGGGAGTCAGCGTTCTGCATGATTTGCAATGTCAAGTTGAGCAACTCTAGTCTGGCACTGGCAAAAATAAAGGAACACTTTCTTAAGCTGCATGGAAAACAACAGAAACGGACTTTGCTGTGAAAATGACAGAAGAGTAGCACTTGTCAAGGTGAATCCACGCATATCTGAACTGGTCTCTCAATAACAACAGCAGAAGTCACATTGATTTGCAGGTAGGTCATTTCATTTGTTCATGCACTGTCTTGGTTTTGTTCTTTGAAAAAGGGGACTTTAATGCACAATTCATTTAATACACCAGTAAAACAT
The DNA here is from genome assembly GCA_013358685.1 of Antennarius maculatus. Taxonomy (NCBI): domain Eukaryota; kingdom Metazoa; phylum Chordata; class Actinopteri; order Lophiiformes; family Antennariidae; genus Antennarius; species Antennarius maculatus. The sequence continues at coordinate 8,093,694 of CM023627.1, forward strand.
ATACAATATTTTCCACACCTAAAAGCCTTTAATTTTCTCGATTTCTTATAATCCAATGTGCCTTATAAATGAAAAAAATTTTAAAATAGACCATTCATTGAAGATGAGTTCTCAGATGCGTTTTATAATCCAGTGCGCTTTATAATCCAGTGTGCTTTATGTATGAATTTTTTTAAAAAATTGGCCATTCATTGAGGGTGCGCTTTATAATCCAGTGCAAGTACTATGTCTTACATTTGAGAAAAATATATACTTTATTTTACTAAAGAAGGGTTCGGTGAGTGAGCATATGAAGCCGGCAGGTTAGGAACCACTGCTCTAGTGTTTCACTTTCTTCCAAAAGTGGTTCACATTTCACAAAGGCAGTCTTATTGGTTGCTTGTAATCCCTTAAAAATCAACAATCTTTATTCAAAGTTCATGAGTTCAGCTATCAAGAAGCTTCAACACACACAGTTAGCCTTTTGCCTTTATATTTGTAGGTCACTCCCAATGTCTCCAGAATATTAAACTACTGCTGCAAAGCATTTTTCCCCTTGAAAATGGTCATATCAAATATATTTTAAGTAATGACTGAACAAAATTCCAATTGGTTCATTATTTCATGTACTAAGGTGGAGCAGAAAGGAGGAATAAATACTGGTCTTGATGCATTTTGGTATATTGTCTGGATCAGAAACTAAATTTTATGTGAGCTCATTAGATTGGCCACTTCAAAGACTCCTAGAGAAAGAATTGAAAAGTAGCAGGAGCACAGATTGGATTCCTCTTCCCTCTTAACTGCATGATACCACAGGCTCTGAATGGGTTTGGTATGTGGCTCGAGATCAAATATATGCAAACCACAGTAGCAAGGGCAAACGTTCCCTCAAGAGGTTATCGGTCATTGACTTCACCCTCCATTTTCCACAAATGAAAAATAAACTAATCATTATCGTAGGTGGATATTATAATAAGGTCATGTCTGTGTGTGTTTCAGGTGATGGTGGGTGTTTTGCTCTCATCAGGGTACAGCTGCTTATTTTCAAACACTAAAAACTGGATTTATTACAAAAAAAAGCTCAATTTTCAATCTCTTCATTTCATTCTTGTTATGTTCAGTTGTTTCACATTTAACTCAGTAAAAAGGCAACTATGCATTTCATGCGAGCAACGGGGTGGGTTACGGGGTGCAGTTACCTAAATCCAAAACATAAATTGTGAGCATTTCGATGAGATGGATTTGGAAAATTCTTTCTCCAGTTTTTGTTCCTATTCAACCGTCCTTGGGGGTGGCGGAGGAGGTGATGTGCTTGCTGACATCTTCAAAAGGTGCTTACTTGTCTAGATGAGGGTACAGAGAACAGTTTTTTTTTTTATATAACATTTTTGCAGCTTTATGGAAGTTAATGTAACCAATTGCTGTAAATTAAAATGCTCAGGCATTTTAAACTCAGAATTTCCGAATTAGAATGATCAAATTAGTTTACAAATCAAGACAAAAACCTCAGAAATATGTCAGTGTTTCCAATCAGGAATTAATTTTACAAGGAATTGCTAAAATTCAAATACATTTTACAACAAACAACATGGCCAGCTAAAATTATAATTAACTTATTATGATATGAAAAAAAATATTTCAATTCTGGCCATACAAGTGTGTTGTTGTTTACAAATGTTATTTTAGGTATTCAATCCAAAACCATCCTTAAAACATTAAATATCTCCAGTGCATTCGTTTGACTTTGGATTCACACGTCCCATCTCTCAGACTCTATTAGTAGTGAACACTAATGAGTGTTGCCAGGCAACCGTTTAAACAGGACTGGTAAAGTCAGCGATTCTAAAAGGACCGCTCAGCCAGCTCTTTTTCATTTCACTTCGTTTTGATATTCATGGGCCATCTGCATGAAGTAACAATGCCCATTTTCACATCAACATCACAAAGGTTGTGTTGTACTGCCAAAAATGACATTTTACTCTCAATGAGCAGATATCTCCAAGCCACATCTTTTATACAACAATGTGGATGATCGGCAGATGTCACACTAGATGTGAAGCTTGTTATTTATGTACAAACATAGATAAATAGACCGATATTAGCTGAATACATACGTGATTTCCAATTTCTCTTCCAGAATATTCTGGGAATGAATTTGTCTTCCAGATTTAGTACCTATAGTAATTTTTAGTGTTGACAGACATTTTGCAGTTTCACCAATTTTTACAAAAAGGTTTATCAATCAATCATTTCAACACGTCGTTTGAGAACTCCTATCAGGATGTGATGCAGATTTACATGGTTTACAACTCCACTGCAATCTTCTTATTCAGTTGATAATGTTGAATATTCATACATCATCCAGGAAGACAGATACATTTAATTAAAAATGACTTATGCCAAAAACTCTTAACTCAAACGGTTAACTATTTAACAAAAAATGTGAACCACACTGATTTCTTCAGGCTGGCAAAAATCAAAATCTTTATTTGTAAGTAATAGTTCAGGTATGGAGGGCCGGTATGGCTGGTTCTCTTCACTGAAGAGTACCAGAAATTAATTGAAGACTCCAGGTCTATCCCATTATCAAACATTAAAATAAATATATAAATAAATATTCAAATAAGAGGATACCCTTTCCCATTATCAAATATTCAAATAAAAGAACACCCTTTTGTCGCAAAGTAATGATTTCCGCAGAAATCTGCTGTAGCAAATGAGCCAAAAATGGCTGAAATTAGTATTAATGGCGAATGCTTCATATTTGCTTTGCAGCTGTGGAAGCCAAATAATGCACTTTGATTGCATGATTATCCAGAGTGCAGACACTCAGTACTGTCATTCAGTGTGATTGTGCCACATGAGAGGATTGAGATCAGCTCTAAGCACACATGAGGGAGAGTTCAAAGAGTACCTGATCCACTTTCTAGATTGGTTCATAATTTCTGAATGCATAAAGTTTCTAAAGCTGGGTTTAGCCTGCTATTATACAGTGGTATATTCCTGGAATAAAGACAGACTGTCTTTGTTTGCCTTCTGAATCTTGGTTTATTCCTAAGAGCATTGCTTTAAACAGCTTACCCTGAAAGGCTGACACTTATGATGGTCTATTTCAAATTAAACAGTGTTTGAGCAATGTTCCACTGGAACTGGGTCATCCTCACCAGAGGTGACTACTGGGCTTGGCAGTGCACTGCACGTGGTCATGCTTGTCTCCTCCAATAAAGCATGTGAGGCTTCATGTTATGTAAAATCTGCCTTCCTTTCAACTCATGCAACGAACATGAGTTGTGTGTCTCAGGTGCTATAATGGCTGAAACAATAATATCCACGCTTTTTTTTTTTCTTTTTTTTTCTACTTATGCAATGCAGAACAGCCTGTCAAAGAAGTCAAAGTAACAAATTTAAGGGGTGAAGGCTTTATAATTCAAGGACAGATGACCGGAGAAGCAGGGCTTGCCAATGTTTTGTCATCATCATGCAGGGAGACCATCTGAATGTTATCATGCTGTCTCATTTGAGTGCCAGCTTCAAGGGCATTCTGCTGTACTCAGATATTGAAGTTCTTTGTTGCACTCAGCCAGACTCAAACAACCTTTCATTTATGTAAAATGTCTTTGCTTTCTCAAACCTTAATTGATTTACATGCTTTACTGAGCGTTTGCATTTGACTTCACTCAGCTGGTGAGTAGAAATGTTCTTAATGGCTCCAAGGTAACTGTTTATCATGGGAAAATATCAGAATATAGTAAATCGAGCTTCTTGTGACCAAATAAGATATTACTATAAAAAATAACAACAGACAACAACAACAACAAAAACAGTAGAACATTAGGATTAGAGTAGAAATGTTTTACAAAGGGTAAGATCTGAATTAAGCATGCCTGCCTGCAGTGTGTGTTCATCAGTCATATTCCACCTACACTCTAATGAACCCTGGCAAATGCTTTAGTGGCTTTAGAAGTAAACATATGTGTGTCATAGAAACTAAACTTAAATTGCATCAGCTTACGTTCACTGAACAATTAAACCGATGTTATGGATGTGTCACAAGATACGCCTGTTTCTTATATCTCTGTCAAACATTCATTTGTCATTTGCATGCATTCAGTTTCTATTGTTACTCTTGCACATTCAGCTAACACTTTATTGTCAAAAGCCATTTTAGTCCGACGACAAAGAAACCTCTCTGGCACCATAATTAGCAGGCAAGGGATTCGAGTCTGCACCCCCACCCCCCCGCCTCCACCCACCTCTCCTCCTTCTGCAACTGTAGTGGCTCGATTATCAAATGTTTTGATGTCAAGAGATTGAAATGTTGACTGACAGGCCTGGCCAGACTGGAGCAACAGATCATACGAAAACTCACATCAGAGCACAAACCATTTTTCCTATGCATAAAAAACAAAGAAAAACATTTAATTATTTTGCAGCCCCAACAGAGAGAAGAACAACAGTATTGATGTGCGGAAATGAATTTTTGTTGGGCCATCCTTATGTGGTTTCACTTTTAATCCATAGAGTTGCTGGATGTTTGAACAACAACAACCCAACGAGGAAAAAGGATTTCAAAGTAAAGTCAATGCCTAGAACATTTATTTATCATAGTCTTACTTATCATGAAAATCTATATGCTCTACATGTTATTAAAAAAAGAACATTTTCTATATTAATGGCATTAATGGCAAAAACATTTTTTATTAAAAAAAGAACACGTTCTATAACCAAAATCTAAGCATCTACAATACCATAGTAACAGTGATGACATCAAGTTCTATTTCTCTTCAGAGGATATTACATTTATACATTTTTTCTGACAGCATAAATAAATCAGTCTTAAGCTCTAATTTTTAAATGCTTCACAGGTAGTTTTTTTTTTCCATATGTGGCTGCTTATAAACACCAGCAGATTTCCTGGGTGTGTTGGATTTATATAGTAACCCTTCATGTTGCCTGCAGGGCTTCCAGGCAACTTCTTTCTTCCTGCTGACTGGGTCTCTCTCCACAAAGTTAACTTGAAAAATATTTTTTACAAGTTATAGGACAGTTCTTGCTTGAATGCAGGGTTTAAAGATTATCTTTCCGTGTTGGTGAGATTACATGCTGAAAAGGGAAAAAAATTACTCTTTTTTTATTTTTTTCCTGCATTGACCTCAACAGACAGAAGAACAAGAGTATTGATGTGCGGAAATGAAGCTTAATGTTCATATAGAATTTCTAAGCTGGGAAAAAAAAAAACCCTCAAGCAACTTGAACAAAATGTTTCTTTACATTGTAATTGTTCTTTTTCTCCTTTGTATAAAAATTGAACACCGTTTACAGGGAGTTAAGAGCCATTTGAAAAAATCTTCTTCCAACCTTGAGTGAGGCTGCTACCAGTTAAAAACCTCAACCTTAAGGACACAGTTCAGGAAAGTTAATGCACAGAACATGTCAGACTTGTATGTCAAATGGGAGAACAGCTTCAAATTGCTCTACTTAAAACAGATGCCCTGAGAGAAGCCTTGTTATTAAATGTGTTTCATACGATACAGCAATATATCAAGTACTTATCATTATTATTATTATTAGCTTCTTGGCTTCATTATGATCAGCAGACAACATTCTACAACTAAGTTACCCTTAAGATATTACTCTGTAGACTGTTCTGTATGCATCTTGCTAGTAGTTGTTAATCTGTTTTTATATAATTTATAACAAATGCCTTTACATTTTCCTTTTGCTATTTGAATACAAGATGGCTCATTTCAAGAGATTTATCCTTAAAAAAAAATTTAAGAAAAGACTTCAGGAGGTGAAAGAGAGGCATAAATGCAACATCACCCTTTCAGTAATGTATGATATGTAAACGGCTCAGAAACGGGGGTGTGGGGGGTGGGGAGGGGGTATCACCTGGCAGTCTCATCACATCCCACAAAAACACAAACACCCTTGTGAACAACTTTGGCGGAACAGAGGTGTATTGTCCTTTTGGCCAGTTGAATGGTCGGCATAACAAATTCAAGGATACAATCATCGCGCACACACACACACACACACACACACACACTCTTAAAATCCTGCAACTTTTGGAACCTGGACAGGAGCTCCACCCCATCTGGTTAATTACATCCTGGTTCAAAGCGGTGATGTATTGTAATTGTCAGTGGTCGTCCGTCCATCCATCTGTCCGTCCGCCCGCCCATCCGTCTGTCCGTCCATCCATCTGTCTGTCCGTCCGCCCATCCGTCTGTCTGTCCGTCCATCCATCTGTCCGTCTGTCCGTTCGTATGTCCCCCAAATGTCTTCGCCACCGTTGCAGATAGAAAGATGAAACAAAAAGCACATGAGAAAACTAGGTCAAGGTCAAATTTCATCTTTTGTACACTCAGGAACCGAATAAGGTAGAAAGACGAGGGGGAAGACCAGTGTGAGTAAGACCATAGATCAAAGCTACTGCTTTGATCAACTGACAGTAGGTCAGAGCACTAGATTTGATCTTTGACCTATGCAAGTAGGTCAGGGTACAATTTTGAATTAAGGGGTGTTGCGGGATATTGCAGTCTGTGACTGCCTTGTTACATCCCGCTTCAAAGCGGTGATGCATTGCGATTGTCAGTGTTCGTATGTTCGTCCATTCGTTCGTTTGACCACCAAATATCTTTGCAACCATTGCAGATAAAAAGATGGAACAAAAAGCACATTACAAGGATGGCAAAGCGTATTAAAGTGACAGTCAAATTTCAACCTTTGTACACTCAGGAACCGGATAGGACAGAAAGACAAGGGAGAAAGCCAGTGTGAGTGAGCCCCTAGGTCAAAGCTAGAGCTTTGATCTACCTTTGCACTAGCTTTGATCTATGGTCTTACTCACGCTGACCTCCATCTGCGATGGTCTATGAACTATGGTCTATGTTGCAGTCTCTCATTGCCTTGTTTTCGGTTGCAAATATTTGCCTTTGTTAACAATCGGGCATTCAAGGGTCTGAATTGGCTGTTGTTGATGCTGTCTGTCTGGTGGTTAGAATGAAACCAACACAAGGGAAACAACTGAAGAGGCTCTAACCAGACTTCAAACTCTAAGGAGAAGATAGGAGGAGATTTAGAATAAGATGAAGGCGCTCTTTTCCCAGGCGTAATATCTCTATACCGGATATTGGCTTCATGCTGCTGATGCTGTACACAGGGTCCATCATTGTTCCTTTAACATTGAACCCCTCAGCTTCCTATTAAATAGATATTGAGATCTAAACATCAATATAAGGTGAAGTCCAATATTGTGTGTTTGTGTTTTTCATGATGCAGTCCTTCCTGGTCCTTATGAGAATTGCAGTGTTGTGTACACTTGAGAATATTTGATGTTTTGCCGAGTAAAAAGGAGCTAAAATTACCAAAGGATTGTGAATTGTGCAGATTGAATCTAAGAGAAATACAATAGTCATGCAGCTGATCTTGTTAACGTTATTTGTCCTATTTAGGCTGTTGTAGTAGATTTTAATAATTTGCTCTTATGAAATTGAATAAAGGATATTTTCTTAAGAATTTAAAGAAAAATATATAGTCAAAACACAACTCAACAATGAATAATTGAAAATAATTGCCTCTCAAATTATTTGTCTTATAATTTTTGGCACAGTTGATGCATAGAAAATCCTGAACATTACATTAAAGACAATGATGCTCCATGTGCCACCCAAGTCCAGCTTTGTCACGGCTGACGATAAGACCGATGGCTTTAGTCCAATGACCAACAATGAAGCCTGCAATAGTGTTTGAGTTAGCCTCCATCAAGCTTGCCGGATCAGTGATTGCTGGATATATGAGAGTGGAGTCAGGACAGACAAATACGATGGCAGGATAGGATAGCTGTTCGTGACTGTGAGAACTAGGAACGAAAGACTGACAACCACAGTTCTGATGGTGCAATAGCTATGAAAGCTATGAAATAGCATATAGAACACAAATTTTTTTCTTTTCCTTCACGGGTTGAAGATAATTAAAGATGAAAACCCAACATTATGCTAAATGTATCTCAGGCTGAATGACATGTTTTGGGCTTCTGATGTATCCAGTAGACATTACTACTCTCAATGGCAATTTTTTTATATCACTTGTTGATATTTAAGGGTTTAAATGTTTTTATTCTGCATTCTTTAACTTTTACTCTTCTGTCTTTTTATTTATTACAGGCATATACACAACAGAAAAGTATTATGTGTTTGTTTTGTCTCCAAATTAGCAGACAGTGGGGCGTACCCTTTTAAAGCCTTTTGACTTTTGAAGCCATTAAACACCTTTTTGGTTGAAGCAGAGAGTTAACTTTCAAACCTCTCCTGCTGTCTCCTGGTAAATATTTGCCTCTAATTAGAGGCTCTCTCTATCGCTCATGGCATCATCTTGTGGAAGACAGCCAATCAGCACTGCTACTGATTTTCTGCCATTAACAATCACGAGACAAAAAGTCTTCTGTACGCTCTTTCTCTTTCCAGATGTATGTGTCTGACGAGAGAATCAAGAATAAATATTGGCAAATGTTCCTTTTATTTGCTGATGGTGTTTATTAGCTGTAGCTTGTAAAATTTATGCGAAGGTCATTGAAGTCCTTTAGACTTCAATGACATAAAGCAAACTGTAGTTTGCTTTATGAGATTGTAGTTATACCACGTCATGATCCTACCTTGATTCTAATTTCAGATGGAAACATTTTAACTCTCTGATAAAATTCCTGGTCTCATTAATGCCAATAAAATCCTTACAAATACTGTCCTATAAATAAAAACCAGGCCAGTCCATGACTTTTGCTTTGTCGGAGTTGGACTTAGGTAATGACCTGTCTCCAAAATAAAATTAATCATGCTTTTAATTCATGATTAAAAGCATGAATCAAACTCCCCCTAGCTCGACATTCAATTTTTTACATCAGGTTGCCTAGGTTAAAATTAAATTTAGTTGTTCGACTAAAGAACGTCTTGTAAAGTATACTCAGCATGTTGAACATCATTTGTGACTATATGGCAATATTTTCAACGGTTGCCATGACAGTCTCTTGATTCCTTCATCTATCAAAGTCTTCCAACACATGTTGTTCATTTCTGCCTACAAATGAAATTTCTAATTTCTGTTGCCAATTATTATAAGACTTATTTACTTTAAGGATAAAACTGGGTTTGAGCTATTTTTTCTTACACTTACGAAACTTAACACTGTTTGTGAGCGTTGTTATTTAAGCTGAGTTTAACCCAATGTGCTGTTAATGTAGATAGACAGAACTTGATTAATCCCTTGGGGAGACTCCCTCAGGGAAATTCGGAAAGAAAATTTCCAAACAATCCCTGTTGGGCATCACACTGAAAGTACTGCAGACCATTAAGATACCTGGGATTAAAAATTACCACCGTACTCAACGTGTTCTACATATCTTGATTCTTTGGATCAAAAATGATTGAAAATGATTGCTTTCTTTCTTCCTGCTATAAGATCTACAAAGTAGAATTGTCAAAATAGAAATGAGCAAAAACTTTGGTTTGGTTGTGTGAAATCTCAAACTTTTACATGCATAATAATAATGCATTGTGGTTGTGTTACAATCCATTACACTTGAGTCAAGGATGCATGTTCTGAAAGCTGTCAATGAGTGTGGTGTGAATAATATAAGAAAAAAGGGTTTTATTAGTCCAAAAAAAGTTGATTTTAGAGTGAAAGATTTAATTACAGTAAATAGATCATTGGGTTTTATATCAACTCCCTTGAGTGTCACCATAATTGTTTAATTTAATAGTGGACATCAAGACATTTTATTGGCACTGAACTGTGTTAATTAATAGCTACTGGTTCACTACTGTACAAATCTAGCCTACGATCATGGACTCATTTGACATGTTTCATTGCATTGCACCAAGCACTGTGGTTAGAATGCACTGACTGAATTGTTGGAGTATTATATGAGACCCTCGCATCACATATATTCATCTTGATGTATTTCATAGCTTAAAGGCAGATGTTCTCATGCTTGTGGACACTGACAAAACAAAATCTCTCTTTCAGATCTGCCATTTGGAAAGAAGACTGGAGGAAACCCAACTTTCTGAAGATATTGTAAGTGTCTGGTTGGTATAGCCTCTTCATTCAATCACAGAACCAGTTCACATAAAGGACAGTATAATGTAGGCTATTTATAGCATGTGATAGAATCCGAAAGACCTGTTTATGCCCAATTGTGTCATTTGTAAAAATGGCCTGATTGTATTTCCTGTAAAGGACATCTTACTCCCCTGGTGGACCCTGATGCAAACACACTTTATCAATCAGATCAGTTGATCCAACAGGGAGTCATGATGCTTGACAGCCCCTGGTCTCATTTGAGATGCAGACATTGTCCTGTTGCTGCCTTTAATGAGATCTGGAGGCGTGCAATCTAATATTCACCACTGAGGTTCCAACATGGCCCCTGAGCCTGTAGCCCAGAGGGCTGTGTGCTAATTCAATGGACCAAAGTCAGCTGTGGTCAGAAGGAGAGTGTGGTGGCGTGGCCATTCAATTAAGACGATGCGAGGCATTAGCCTTTTCTTTACACGGATAGTCCACGTTTATGTTTATCCTTGATTTGGTCGAATGGACTGGAGGAGAAGCACTCTGGGGCTGAAACAAATTGTGAAGTGGGATAAAACGCCACATTATCAACAAATACCAATATTTCAGAAGGAAAGTTTTCACCCTGGTGTTCTGCTACACGCATTAGAACTTTTTTCTTATGTTAAGTGCAAAGAAGCTTGACATCATTTCGAAAATAAATATAAGAACTTTGAAAAAAATGCAATGAAATTAAACCTACAGCAAACTCTGAAACACTTCAAATGTACCCACTGGCTAAATGCTGCAATCGGGTGACGGAAGATTTCATTTGGGTTTGTGTGCATTTTAATATGCCAACCTGCAGGACATACTGTATGATGCTTCCCTAACCAGTTTTTCATTATTTTTTACCTGCTTACACTGAAATAATGTTGGAGGAAACATGTTTTGCACCAGCAGCAACGACAAAGGGGAAGGGTGACCTGCAGGGTTCACCAAGTCAGCAGTTTGACAAAAGGAACTTAATTATAATACGTTCAAAATAAATCCGGCCTTCAGAGCAGTGCTTCCTCTAACTTCCAGTTCACCTTTTGCTCAGATTACTGAGCATTTTGAAAATGATTTCATTGATACCCCAAAGACGTATGATATTAAGTAGTACATGTGGTGTTGATGGACATTAAGAAATGCTCTGATAATTAAGTTATATGATAATCCTCTTATATGTTGATGAAGGGTAGCACAGGCACTTATGCTTGGGTGTTGGTTAGAGGAATAGATTAGAAAAAATTACTAATTAGTGCTCTCTGATTTGATGGAGTGGAGCACCCACTCCCCTCTTGATGATGACGAAGTTCCCTGCATCAGCCCCAGCTGTCGCCAGTGATTGATGCACTGGGCTCTTCCTACCTTCACTCGCCAGTGTTCGCTGCTGTTTATACCCCATACCTAGTCTCACATCCTGAGATGTCTCAGACGCATCCCATTAGCTGGAATATTAATCATCCATCACAGCATATGATCAGGTTGAAATCCCATTGAATCATGGTTCCACCTTGAGCGAAGTCATTGCGTGGAGTATTTATTTTTCATTTAAATATTTTTCATGTTTAGCAACCCCTGATTATCCCTAGAATGGCTTGTGTTAACTACAAAGCTTTGTGTTACATGTGGCCAACAATAAAATCAAATAAATCTTAACATTTAAAAAATCTTGTCATTTAAAAGACAAGCCTTAAGTGTTTCTAACATCACAATTTTGCTATTTTGCGCAACAATTCATTGGTAAGTTTCTTGGCGTAAACACAAATTATAGAGGACCTTTTGAAAGCTGAATTTAAGCAGGTAATTTTCTATTGTTTTATTAGTGTTCTTTTTTTAATGTTTCCTAGAGACTGTCAGGACATTGTAGAGCTACCTCAATGTAGTGCAGCTATAATAATAACCACATGACCCAAACCTGGAGACCATCTCATTTTATTTGTAGGATATCCAGGTCTCCTTGTGAGAGTGTGAGCAGTCATAATGTTACACTTTGATCATGAAACAAATGTATTTATTATATTGTGCCGCTCAGAGAAATAAAATAGTAGGTGTGAGCTTGGCTTTCTTCCAATTTAATATATCAGATTTCAGACTGATTTTCTGTGGACACGGCAGTGGCTGATGAGATACTATCAGTCTCTGTGTGTGTGATGATCCACAACCTTGGCTACAAATGTGAATACACATTTGCAATTTGCAATGGATTTGAATCCTAAACCTAAAAACTATAAGGATGTAGATAACATATTCAAGTTTTTTTTTTAAGGTAAATTACAACTGATGATTATAATTACCAAATAATAAATCTGCAGATGATTTCACCGTACAGCAAATAGTCAGTTTGTCTAAAAATGTCTTAAATGGAGAACGAATCTCATCACAATTAATAACACCATAAACCTTTTTCTTTTTTAACTACGTTGCCACGAACTTTTTATTTCCTGTCAAAAATGACAAAGAAAGACTAGTTTTTTCAACACAACTCTTTAGTTTTAATTTCTCCATATTTTTGTTTTATTGTAATTCTGCAATAATACCAGATATCATCATTTTCAGTATCTAATATGCCTTTTCAGTTGTAAGCAGTAGATTGTCCTCTGTGACTCTGGTATGTGCTCTAGGCTGCCATGCGCTGTTTAGTAACCATCAGATGGGTTGGTCTGTACCTGTGGGTGCAGCTCTATGATCCCTGCTTAGTGAGAGAGCGAAGTTCACCCCGGGATAAGCTTAAGGGAAGACAACACATTGGAAGAACATGGACTGGCGTGTTCAAAATGGCCACAGGGAAACTATTTCCCACAATGCTCCAATTCCCCTGGCTCTTCGGTGTCGATCTGTCCTTTGTGAGCCAGAGTGTCTGAGACATATTGCGGTCACCATGGGCTGCGGGAGATATGACAAATACAAAAGACAGATCCTGTTTGCTTCTCTCCACCAAAAGGAAATAGACTGAGCTGTCTTCTGGTTTCATATTCATTTGTCAGATTTTTAGATTTGGGGGGGGGCTGAATTTGCATGTAAGATGAATAAATATTCATCTATTTACATTTAAATAAAGAAAACATTCATATTCATTTGTTGTCATCCTTTTAAAGTTTTGTATTAAACTATGATTTTAGCAATTCTGACCAACATGAGTATGTCAACTAGTCTACCCAGGCCTCTAACCTGTGTACTGTACCCAACTGTTCATCTACCCATCCAGTTTCTTGTAGACGATAAGGGGGTGAAGACAACACGACTGTGATCATCTCATCTACAGCTGCTTATCTACTTTGCAGGTCATGGCTCTGCTGGAGCCTATCCCAGCTGGCTATGAGCAAAAGGTGGGGAACACCCTGGATTAGATGCCAGCTCATCACAGGGTCACAGAAAAGACAAACAACCACTCACGCACACACACACACACACACACACACACACACACACACACACACACACACACACACACACACACACACACATACACCTACGAACAGTTTGCTGTAACCAATCTGCCTAGGCTGCGTGATATTGGAGGTGGGAGGAAGCTGGAGAACATGGAGGGAGCCCAAGCAACACCGCACAGAAAGGAATCAAAACCAAACCCACTGAGCAATTGTGTCACCCTACTTAAGATTTTGATGTGCTGATGTCAGTCATGATTTTACACTTTTTGCAGACTTTTTAGTCACGGAACAGCAGTTCTGTGACTATATATCCCTACTGGATTATCTGATGTACTCTTCAAAGCAAATTAAATTACAAAACATAAATATTTAAAAAATAATTCTCTCTTTAATGTAGCTTTTCATGTGAAAATTGGGTGTCACAACCTGTTTATGCAAAAGAAATTAGTAATGTGCTCACAAAAGTACTAATGACTTCAAGACATTACTAGTGACCAGGAGCTCATTTGTCATGTAATGAAAAAAATCATTTTTTATTCATCCTTTTTCGTTGTAAAATTAACCAAACCAAGGACAGAACACAGCTTCAGAATGCAGTGAGAAAATCTTCATTCATACTTGCTCCAAATGTTGCAGCCCTGACTATCTTGGGCTTCACTCATAAAGAGAACATGAAGCTTTGCATATATTTGCTTCAGTGGTTTTCACTCTTCTTGAACATGGCAAGTTGGGGCTTTTGTGATTTAATTAAAAGGAGTGCTGGACCTTGGCGGAGGTATACGCTTTACTGCGTTATCCTCTAGTTAGTTGCTGATTGAGATCCAGAGAAACGGTCCCAGTCCTCTTGTCTGACTGCTGACAGGAGCAGGCAAATCATCTCATGTGGCAATACTGCCAAAAAAAAGATGGTAGGCATCATAATAACAGGATCAGAGCTCCTGCATTCCTAATCTGTTCCTCGACTATGTAAAATATCTAGGACACGCGAGTTTCTCAAACTGTTCTGAGATCAGCTCCTGGTGACTCATCATGATGCCTGAGCCCAAGGCACTCTCAAACCGAGACCATGTCAATACTGAGGAGCGTTTGTTTTGTCTAAAACCACAGGGAGCAAAAAAACATCTGAGTTTGGAAAATGGAATGCTGTTTTCATTGGTGTGCGTGTTCGTGTGTAGGTGTGAAGTAAAGACCGTGGGTCTGATCCCTTTTTCCACTCCTCAGAGAGTGTGGGTGGTGTTTTTTTTTCTTCATGCTACGGCTCGCTAAATACTTCAGACAAAAAGAGGACCGGTGTTACAGCATGGAGAACAAACAGATATGGCATATTCAGAGGAGATGAGTCTCAAACTCCACCTGGTCTTTATTAGATATGATAATTTCCATTCTTATTCATCTGAATAAGAATGTAACGTTTGTCATCCCAGGTATTAAGCATACAAGGTTTGGTATTTACCTTTCTATTCAGTGACCTCGAGAGTATTCCTGTTTATTAAAGCAGCAGGACGTCTACAGTTTGAGCTGGGCGTGTAAGAGCCAAATTCTTCACGCCCTAGAAGATATGTTTGTATGGATGTACCAGAAAAAGCTTCCTGATTCCTCTTATCAGAGCCCACAGGCTGATGCTGGGATGGTGGTTGGGTTTAAAATGCAGCAGTAAATGCACACGTAGGTGCAGCGTCATTGGCAGGCTGAAGGAAAGATGGGCAGTTGTTGCATTTAAAGTTTGAGGAGAACAAGGCATGTCATGGGCATAAGCGTGTTTGCAGCAGTGCAGCTACAGTTGTCTGCTTGAACTAGCTTGTAGACTTTACTCCATTTATTTCTATAGTACTTCTACAAAATAAGATTTCTTTGTGACACATATGTGGTCATCTGGTTAATTGCCATCTTCGTGCAACTCTTGTCTGGCCTGCTTTCCTCCTGCCTGAAGGTGGCTTTGATTCAGACTTTTCATGTATTGAAATTCTGTTTCTGGAGCATTTTGTTTGCCTCTTATAGTCACTGCCATGCCCATCTTAATCCTGCAGTGCCACAATGACAGGTTGAGGCGAATGTAATTGGACTCATTTGTGTTTTTGACAAACTTAATATAGCTGAGAAATATTTGAGAAGACTATGGGAGTGACCTCAATCATGCTGACGTCCATGCCTGACTTTGTGCCAGACCTTGCAGACATATTGTCTTACATTAATGACTATGACTCTTGAAAATGGTTGTTAGCATCGTGTCATGGATTTGCTGTCAGCTGTAATTTCCTCTTTTTTTCCCATGTTTTTTCCTTGACACTATATTAATTATAAGTAATTGTGCCTCTCAGGTGTTTGCATGCTGATGAGGCCATGCAGGCTCCTCTGATGTGCTGTATGTTTTCATATATGTGTAATTACTTAAGTATTTTACTGGAGGATTTAAACTACTCCAAAAATTGATTTAGCATTTTTTCCAAAACCGTCATTACTGTTGCTTCCAGTAAGAGTTGGTGTCTAGTGAAATGTGCAATCCAAGTTCCAGTGTCACATTTGCTGAAAATTAATTTCCTGGCTGGATTAAAAAGACCTTGTCAAAATCAGTCATGCCAAAATCCTGGGTTTGATCATGATATTTGAAAAACGAGACAAGGAAAGCAAGTTTAGGCTTTGGCATCACTGCATCTATATAAAACCGGACTGAGTGTCATCTTCCTCTGTCACATCTTAAGCCACTCGCTCTCTGTTGCCTCTTGCTGGGTGGCGGTGTGCAGAGAACTGACATCTACAACAGTAGTGAAAGCAAAGAACACTTAGACAACATGGAATATTTTATAGACTTTTGTCAGATAACGCATTTTACTCAACAACTGTATTTACTCTATCATGAAGTAATCATGAACAAGCTTTTAAATGTCCTATTAATTCATGTTCTTACAGACCCAATAAGTAAAATGATCTCCACTAATGAAGCTGTAACAGAGTAGCAGCAAAGGTACAGTACCTTGACTTTTTTAAATATACTTTAAATGAGGTGGCCTTAGATGTAGTCACATCTCTGTGCTAAGCCTCAGAAAGAAAGGGATTATTCCGCCTAGCTGATGACAAGCTGAGCCAAAACTCCCAGATGCTTGTTTAATGCTGCGCTGGCTTGCAGTTGCTTGTAAATTGAACATGGGAGTTTAATTCCAAGTGTCTGTTTGTTGTGTTCAAACACCGGTGAACCTTCTGTGTCCACTAGTTCAACATTGCTCCCCTCAACTTTAAAGATGCCTCAATTCTTTCTCGGCCTCACTCAATTTTTCAAAACTCTTTGTGCTATGATACAGTACATTTGTTTTGGGAGTGTGTTGCAAAGTCGATTTTGTTATTGTGTGAAGTTTTTTTGCGCTCAAGTTGCTAGGTAACAATACTACCTCCTACTGTGCTGTTATTTCTGAAAACTACATCAGGTTTTTCACCCCTCTAAGAATAAATCCTGTGCTGACAAGCTGCATTGTTAGACAGATAAACTCAGGAATATTGCCAGACTAAATTTAAAATGTCAATATTTCTCCTCATTTAGTAGCAGATGGAGAAGAACTTTTGTTAATCCCCAAATCAATCCACAGTGAAGAATCAGAAACAGACATGCAGTGGAGATCTGAACCACAGAAGGGAAACAAGAATTAATTCTTAATGGAAAATCAGAAAAATCGACATGACTTTTTTTTTTTTTTTTTTTTTTTTTTGAGCTCCGAATGCAAAAAAACTTGAAAGATGACAATTCTTGGCAAAAATGTGCAAAATGCACCATTTCAGAGTGCTTTTACCTCCAGTGCATGAAAGCACCAGAGCACCATGTGTCCCACTGGAGCAATCATTGTCACAGCAGGGGTCAACTTGACAGCAGTCTTCCCGTCTGACTGGTGCTTTGTGCACAACACCTAACACCCATGATCCTTTATATCGACATTGCCAGTCATAGATTTTAATTTCATAGATATATTTCAGAGAATCTACAGTTAGTAATATCAGAAATATGGAAGCCTAGTTGATCTGTGGAAGCCAAGGGAGAGAAGCTGGAGTCAATGGATCTCTTTGCCACTTCAGTTTTTTAAGAGGCAAGCTTTGATCATCTAAGCATGAATTGAAAAGGTGAAGGTCAAAGGCACTGGGCACTTTGTGCGGTGCTGCGATGAGGATTCATTTGTAGTGTTGGTGCAGTTCTAGTATTGTTAAGTCTAAGGATTAGCACAAAAATGCAGTCCAAAAGCAACAAAAATCACCTTTATCACTGATGAAATATGTTTGCTTCTCTGTTTTTTGACAGTTGCAAAGATGTTTTTTCTGTGGTGATTTTCAGCTGTAGCTGTAAAAATTTGGTTCCATATCTATTTAGAACCAAGGCAGTCAGAGACTGCAGCATCCTGCGACACCCGTGCATTCAATATGTAAAGAGATCAGCTATATATGATATGTTATTATAAAAAAAAAAATAACATGCTTTCCAGTTCTTTGCTTTCACCTGACCTTCACATTTGACACAATAAATGGCTGTTTATGGGTCATGATTTACATCTCCCACAGGCACAGTCCTTTAATCTCCTGATGTTTCCTGTGGAATTTTTCTTCAATTCTTCTATATCCACTCCATATCGTCAATGAACTGAAGGAGACCTTATATATTTCAGATCTCTACAAGTGTTTCCAGTCTCTTGTGATTTATCCACCTACCTCATACATACACTGCCCGTTTAGGGTCCTCAGGCATTGCAAGATGCTTCAGGCATGTGTATGAATAACAATCATCTCACCTTGGGTAGCTACACAAGTATTGCCGCCAGTAGATAGATAAAGCATTGTGGGAAATGACAGAGAATGAGATAGGAATCAGCCATCCTTAGCCAAGATGGAGCCCACTCTCAAATGGCGGTCTGCCAACCAAGCGCGCCGCTATCTCTTGCTTCAGCAATTGCACTGCAGACCAGACGCATGTCAACATCCATCATAAGGATATGTGACCTAAACTGGTCTGGTCCATGAACAGTGTTTATGTAGAGTGAGAGGTACAGATGTAATGACACCATGGACATTGCTTGTCCAAGCATTGGCTTGTCTATCAGCATGTAGGAAGCACATGGGAATATTCACTGGTTTGATAAATTGTATTTCAGTGTTGAATAACCGTTGCACCGCCAGACTCAAGGCTTCATATTATTAGAAAGGAGCATTATGGAAATGTTAACCAGCAGCAGAATGGATCATATTTATTGAATTTTTGGAAGATACAATATGCTATTTTTCAATATGGATATTCAATTGCAACTAAATTTGCTTTACAGCAAATGAACTAAATTCTTCTTTAGGCTTTTTCCTGCTTTGTATTTTTGTGAACATCAATACACTGACATAAAGCTATAAACTGGAAATTTAGGATACAATATTAATGCAGTTTGGATGGAAAGCTGCGTGTGGAACTATGTACGTCTTAAATATTTTCTTTTCCACTTGTCCCACTGCCACTACACAAACTCAGTAAGGCTAGAAAAGCACATTAGAAGTACAATCCACTCATCATTCTAACACTGTAAAGAAATATTCGTATTAAAAATACAGACAGTTCAGAAGAACTTATAATTGACCATTGCCCTACAGAAACCATAAAGGTGCACTTATTTGAAAAGCAGCTTTAGAGAAACTCTGAGTCATGACTTTCATTTCATCGTCTCAAGCACCTGAGAGCTTGTCTGTAAAGTTTTTCTTCCTCACTGACACAGAGTCACCCCCAAAGTTTCTTGACGTAAGGGTAAACAATTGTTCCTCTCTTCGTCAATAAAATTTTGTTTGTCAGGGCAGTGTCTATGCAAGACAGCACTCTCTCAATGGGATTAAGTTCATGCTGTGGATAATGGAATCTGTTTTTACGTCTTTAAAGAAGGCTGGACATGGTGGCCTCATTGCACACATTTGTTCTCTCATGACAAGGATGAAGGTTGAACCGTAAAGCTGCATTACAAAAACTCAAGGCACACCTGAAATTTAAAAAGAGAACAGGAAGACCACACCTACAGCTCACGCCTCTGGGATTTCAATTTCAAATAGCCTTAAGCCTGAAGAAAAACACCCATATTATACTTTCCATATATTTATGCAAAATCCAACTTTTATTATGTGCCTCTACAAGAAGAAAGTTAACCACTCGACGTGATATCTGGGGTTCACAATATTTACCAGCCCAGTGAGCAGCCATCAGAGGCAGACAGAGAGTTTCCATCGTGTCACAACAGAATATCTTCCGCCACAGCTGCCACTGAATCTGCAATGTGCATCATATCTCCAACTAAGGCTTGATTTAAATGCTTTGGTGTGAAGAATGGCAAGTGGATGGTGTGATGGTAGATAGACGGTCGGTGTCACATGAAAATGAGTTCCTACTGCAAAAATAGAACTTGATAAGGAATAAAAGACAAGACTCAGTCTCAAGTTACAGCTCAACTGGAAGTTATCATGTCAGTTTTCTGCATCTTGCAGCATTAATCGCCCACTGTCACTCTATTATTGACAGCAAACTGATGCCACCTGCAGCAAACTTTATGATGAGCAAAGCAACTGTTCTATGTGACACTGACGGTTAAAAGATAAGACAGGAGGAAGATCAAGATTTAACTACAAATGGTTTAGAGAGAAAATTAATTTGCTACCTAAAGCGATTTAGCTTGTGTTAGCCTTCTTGCTGCAGGGTATCGTGTTTTGTCTTGGAAACTGGTTTTTAAATTTTTCATGTAAAATGCGATGATTAGAGGGGATTGATTTTCATAAACAAAAATTGACACAATATATTGAAATATATAATTAAGTAATACATACATAAAAATGTATAACACCAAATAACTATACTTGTGTTTTGAAGTACCGATGAGAAACAATGTGCAATGGATCCAGTTTGAGGTACAGATAAAAGTGTTTAAAGATGCCAAAACATTGTTGTTAGTATTCACAGCTAGCAGACAACTCCAGAAAGCCATTGAGCTGACAATTATTTCATCTTTCATCATAACAGACACACACCACACTGGATGAAATTGAATTGTAGCCTGGTTCAAGCTTTTGGCTGATACATCCCACATCACATTGACAGACTTGCTTCATCCAAATGATTGAAAGTGGTTTGAAGTTGGTCTGACTGCAGCTACAGCCTTGTTATCCAATGCAGTGTCTGACTGTCAACAACCACTTGTGCCTCTCCATGAAGAATATTAGCATTTTACCGCCACTGGCATCAAACTACAGGCTGGTATAAAGCCTGCATAAAGATTCACATAATTAAGAGAACATTCTGCTGTTAGAAATTACAGCAACTTTAGTGTGGCAAGTGGTGCATGGATTATTTGTGTCTCCTCGTCATTTATACACTTGGACCTTGCTGACATATCTGGGTCTTGGCTTCCTGCCTGTCAGAGGCAAAACTGTCTTTTGATTGACAGGTTAAACTCTTCAAGGTCAGCATGCTCTACAGCTCACCCTCTCAGTGTAAATTACTGTGGTAATATCTCTTCTGGTGAGTGTCTCCCTTCCCCCCTTGACTAGTTCTCAGTCTACCCTCAGATCAAAAGATTGTGTCCTCATCTCATCATGTCGTTACATAAGCTTCTGCACCGGCTGCTGAACATTGAGATGGTGCTACATGTAACATTTGCCATATCTGGAATGCTGTGAGGGAAATGAATGCCATTTCTCCTGGTCATATCAGGTTAGGTTGGCAGCAGGAAATGGGATGTGGATGTATGATTGCAGCCTCACAAAATGGAAATGGCTGTCTACACAAGGGCAGCATTGATTGAAATGGTCTTTACTTATGAGTTTAGTTAAATACGTTTAGTTTAAAATCAATAAATGAAGCTCAAGTCGAACCAGGAAAGACACATTTTTGCAGTTGGATTCTCTTTTATTTGACAGGCACATATTTTCAATGTTGTTTTGCTGCTTTCACAATCCAGCCTGTCATTTTACTTATCAACTGCTCTCATCAGGTCATGTCTTTCCAACACCACATTGACATGTGTTTATTGTCAGCCAATCATCTTACTGCTGTATATATACTCTCCCCATTCCTAGTTCTTACATGCTGGTATTTTGCATAACTTTACACCTCCCCATCACCACCCAGTCTTCAAATATTCAGAAATCTCACTATCCCAACCAGGTTCACCAGCCACTGCCACCAGTACCTAGATATCACATACCATTTCATGTAATTAATATTCCTTTTCCTTCCTGCGGTGACCTGGATGGAGTAAGAGAAAATTTGAGGATGTGTAAACCTAATCTATGGTTGATTAAGATGAGAGCTAGTAGTTTTTATGAGAGTGAGAGTGGTTGACAATTAGCTTTAAACAGAAGGATCTTTAGAAGTATTATCAGTTTGTAGTACTAAGGGGTAAAAAAGGATGAGCATTAGGATTAGACATGGAAATGTGAAAACACAGCGGGAAGCAAGAACAATGTTCAATGAACCCTCACAATGAAACTTTGGCAGATGCCTTCTGAAAGCCACAAAGGCAAATACTGAGTTGCACACAAATAATATCACAATGACATGCCCATTGTGTTCTGATCATGCTTTTTATCATGCATGCATATTTAGCAGTGCATTCAAAATGATGATGCATCATTGATTTGTGCGCAAACCTGCAATCAGAGTCAGTGTCACCATGGCATTCAGTACGTGAGAACAGCAGGAAATTGTGCTAAAATGGCAAAAGCACCCCGCTAGTCCAAAATGTAACCCAATGATGTCATTGTTATGTTCAGTCCAGGTCCCAACTGCAAGACAACAGGAAGGTAAGAAAAATACGAAACAATAATCATTTTTAAGAATAAAGTTAGAAAAAGTACAAGCATGCAACAAAATCTAAACCAAAAACCCAAATCAAAGTCCAAAGATCAATAAATTCAAAGCAAAATTTCTAAAGCAAGCAAGTTCCAAAGGAAACTAATTTATTTTGATCCAGTCTCAGGTGCGTCACAAAGTATGGCAAAGCAGATGACTAAACATAAACACAGGAAAAGGAAAGCTCACATCGTGACATAACAGCTCCACTACAAAATAAAACAAGGCAGTCACAGACTGCAGCATCCCGTGACACCCTTGAATTCAAAATTTGACCCTGACCTACACATTTTTGTGCCTCTGGCTTCCTGAAAATGTTGCTCTTTGTTTTGTGATTACATCTAATCAGGTTTCAGAAATGTGTACCTGAAAAGGGGTAGGGTTAGGATTGCGAAAATTTGACCTTGACCTAGTTTTTCAAGGTTAAGGTTGTGATAGATTTGTTATCCCCTTGCCTCCCTGAATATAACACCTTTTGTTTTGTCTTTCTATCTTATCCAGTTCCTGAGATACAGTATGTGTAAAAAAATGTAAAGTAAAAAAATTTTTTAGAACATATTTGTTTGTTTTACTACAGTAAAATGCTACTGAGTACAACTGTAGCACCACAGAAATGGAGAGATATATCCAACTTTTACAAAAATTACTAAATGTCTCACAATAGTGTGTATTTTCAAATGGTAGCGAGGTATGATTGTGACATTAAAAGAAAAACATTCTTTGCTGACAATAAGCTTGAATAAGCTTGAGTGTTTTAGGAGCAAAGGAAAATGGTGTTTAACATTTAAACTATATTATAATTCTATATTATATCACCCAACAAACGCATTAAGATGTGAATATTCTGTCTGGAAATAACTTTATATTCCCACCAAATGGAGGTAATGGCTTTCACTCTGTCTCATCAGTTTGCAGGTAAATACATTTTTCTCAGCATGAATGGCAATTGTTAGTAGTAGAGCCACATTTTCACAACTCCAGACACTAATTGTGTCATTTCCTTCTGTGTAGATTACTTTCTATAAGAAGATGTAGGTCTGAACAGCGATGTCATCAACTAACTGATTTAATGGTGGAGTCTCAAGTTTGCTGTGGGTATTCATATACCAGAACCGTAGTCACCTACCTTTTCCATGTGAAAAAAACTTCTCATACACAGTAATACACCTATTTGCTGATCAGAAATACAAGAGATGTTTAAATACACAATAATGCTGTCACATGTTAATAAATAAATTAGGTGCTGTGCAGTAATCAGCCAAAAGTGACACAAAATCACCAAAACTAGGTTGTGATGTCTCATGTCTATTCAGAAATAAAGAATAAATAATAATCTATAAAACACAGGTATCGAAATGAAGACAAAGTTTAGTTATATTTCTGTCACAGCTTGGTGTAAACTGCAGCAAAACATGAAATATTCACAGTGCAGCATTCAAAATTATACAAAACCTTCATGAACTTAGTGTGATGGCTGGTACTGCTCATTATTGCATTTAGATAGTGCTTTGCTCATAGTAAGAGACACCAAACCTTTGTCTTTTGTTTTGATCGTTTTCATCTTTTGAAAAGCCATATCAAAGATATAACTAGAGCCGAAATAAGCCTTCAGTTGAGAAGCGTAGAAAAAAACTTTTCTTTGCTCATGTCCCCCAAAAGGTATTGTCCTTCTCCCTGGATTGCATTTCAATATCACTTTGAGGTTCACTTATTTATGAATTCCACATTTAGTAAGGAAAATGCATTCTGCAACTTGACAGATACAGTGTCAATGTTAAGAAATTGATTTAAGATGAATTTCTCAATGTCCTACGTTACACGCATTTCATGAAAACATTTCAGTTTCTGCTCTATCCAAATAGACCTGTTGAGGTTGGGCTTCACTCACACCCTGTGCCAGTCTTTCCTCGTGTGTGAAGTATGAAAGCTTCCCACTTCTCAACTGGACGTTCCACGATTCTATTTGGCTTTGAATAAAAATGACAGTGACTTTACCCAGTAGTTCAAAGTGGGGCTCAATGAGTTTTGTACGAAGTCCAAATTCAAAAAGTCACACACAGTTTGATAGCTCTTTGTGACCATCACTCAGCTCCTCCTTAGTGACAAATCTTTGATAGCATGTCAATAAATCACTGCAATACTTTGCATCAAATTAACCAACAGACCTCTTGTCTACCTCTTGCAACTTGTCTATTTACCCCCATAGATCCTCAGGATAAGATGGCCAAGCAGGACATTCGTGGGTACGTTTCAACATTGCCCTGGTTTGTCCACTGTTTGAATGTCAGCAGTGACACACTTTACCTCCTCGATTAACTCTATTGGTTAATGTTTTTTTTTTTTTTTTTTTTTTTTTGCATTTAGCCTGGAGGTGATACACTCGAAACAAGGTCTCCATAGCAGCCTCTCTTTGATCAGTGAACTTGGTAAACAGCAGCTGTTGAGTCATTAAAGCCAACTAAACTCAGTCTCTTTGGTGGAGCACAGTGATCTTTTGTGAAGGAAGTCCTCTTTCAATTTTGTGTGGTTTGTGATGTGATGGTGCTCCAAGTTACCTTTTTTCTTTGGGAGATAAAACGCTTGCTTACAAATGACGCGCCATGTTTTCTTGTTGACCAAAGTGAATAGAAACTAATGTTCACCATCAAAGTGAAATGTGTAGGGTTTTGACTTCCCGTGTACATTTTCTGCTTTTTACATCTGCAGGCTGGACATGCCAACTGACGACAGGATTGCTATCCAGCCAATCAGAAAAGTTCAGTCCAACAGAACAATCCAACAGATTGGCTGGACTAAAAAACAGAGGTCTTACCTTGACAGATCAAAACAACATTCTATTTTTATATGTCAATATATATTTAAAATATTTATTAAGTATTGCATTCTGATGCTTTGCTATCCCCTCCAGCTGTCCTAAAATGTAGGATTCCTCTGTCTAGAGGAGGAAGAGGATATTTGTTTGACCTTTAGTTTGGAAGTGGCATTGGGTAATAATGTAGCTACCACAAACATGAATAGAATTTTGGCTAATTTTCCAGTAAATAATTGCTGTTGTTATTTATATTCCACAGGGTTGGATGAGATGTCATACCCACTAATATACAAGAAATAGTTCAATACAATTGCAAATAGACTTTTAGCACATACTGGTAATTTTGTTTCAAAAACAGTATTTG
Organism: Antennarius maculatus; assembly: GCA_013358685.1. NCBI lineage: Eukaryota > Metazoa > Chordata > Actinopteri > Lophiiformes > Antennariidae > Antennarius > Antennarius maculatus. The sequence goes on from CM023627.1 coordinate 8,119,172, forward strand.
TTCTATATTTTAATGCTGTGAATTAAATAAAGGTCTATAATTTGTAAATGCATTCAGCTGTAAATTATGTACAGTACATCTAACAGACACTGACAAAGAAATAATTTATTTACATCATAAAATGGAAAATGAAAACATTGCCTAAATCATAGTTTTGTGACAATCACGTGACTATTCCTTCCATTCCGAAGATTTGTTAAGTTCTTTACACTTTGAATTAAGTTAATGCACCCTTTTTGGCTCCTAGAAATACATGTAAGGTTGAAGCAGTGAGCAGCACCCAGACCCCCACATTCCCCATAGGACTATTCTGGAATTATTCCCACATCTCCACAGCAGGCAACATCTGTTGGTAGGAGACCAGCTTCTCTATCAAGTGGTTTTCAAACAGATGACTGGTCTGCACTGGCCTTCCTCTAAAAATGACCAATTGTCTGTGAAAACAGCCCATTGATGATGGATATCTGCCACCTCACCAGTGACATGCACTAATTACTGAACTGATGGCAGATTGAGGCTTATTTATCTTTCACTTATTTCTGGATATGGTTTTTGAGCCCATTGTGGACTCAGAAATTTCAAATACAAAGCAGGCATTTAGTCTTTGTCATGCATACTAGCAGGTTATTCTTTGTAGCATAAATTGAGGACAGACAAAAAAAAAAAATCCCAAAGCTCTCCAAATGAATGAGTAACAACCTTTGTGTATATTCTGGCTATATTGATCTTTTATGATTTTTATGAACAAATATATTTTAACTATCACAGGAATGCTTGAACCATAAAAACCAACATGAGACCGTTATTTTATATTATTTTGCAAAAATCTGTTTTTTTTTCTTATTTATCTGGTCTAGATTTGATTGACTGTGAGCAGCAGGAAGCATTGGAAGAGACAGTCGAGGATTAAAGTAAAGGTAAGTGTCTTTTCCTTTTACTGATTAAAAAATATAACAGGCCAAAAGCAACTGAAATACTGCCTACAGTGATTGCCAATTAGTGCCAGGAAACCTTCCATGAACTAAGTGTAAGGTTTATTTATGCATGTTTTGCAGTTTAGTGATGTCTGTTCTTTGTAAGGGTCCTTAGGCAAGACGCCATTTATACTGAAATACACTGTATACTGGTATTTGCTCAGTTATTTTGACATGATGTAAAATATTAATCTGAGGTTAATGTTACGTTTAAGAGACCGTTCACATTCGGCTAATTCTCATGTTGGCGTTTCTTGTCATTTTCAACCAAAATCCAAAGTGTACTTTAAACTCACAAAGAGGCTTGTGACTTTTAGCAACAGTTAGCAACTGTGTGTTGATCATTGATGACCAATTAGTTAATTTACCAACTGTTCAGATGTGATGTATGTAAAACCAGTGAGCTGGAGAACCTGGAGAGAACATGCACGTCAGGTTAATTAGCCGTTCCCAATTGCCCGTAGGAGTGAGTGTGTGTGTGCATGCTTGTTTGCGTCTCTGTGTGGCTCCGCGGTGCACTAGTGTCTGCCTGGAGTTTCCCCCACCTCACGCCCTCAGTCAGCTGGCATAGGCTCCAGCTCTCCGTGACCCGCCACAGCGGATGAACGAATGAATTAACTATTTTATTGATTTTAGTATAAATAATTAATTATGGCTTCTTGCACATGAGCATTTCTTTTGGTCTTTACTGTTTGGCAGGGAGTCATTCTGGCTTACACACACACACACACACACACACACACACACACACACACACACACACACACACACACACACACACACACACACACACACACACAGAGAGAGAGAAATGAATCTGTTTGGATGTATCAGCCGGGAGAAATAATTATATTGTCAATAATGGATATAATGCTTTCAAATGTCAAAAAATAATAGGGGATGTGGATGAAATCAATTGAAAAAGACTAATAAAGGTCAAAGGCTTGTGTAGAGAAGTGTGTGTCTTGAACGTGTTAAAAGAGTTGTAAGAATACTTTGCTCTCATCTTGGGATTTTAAAAGAGAACATAGTTCAGTTGTGATTACAACTTTTATCTAATTATCTAATCTTAATTAGCTGTTAAGGCGCCCCGTTCTGTCTAAATCTTCCAATAGCCACTGTATATCAAGTGCTTTGTCAAAGTGATTGGGATGCTGTGAAATATTATTATTCATGAAAATGAACAATAAAGCTCTCTTTCCAAATCCCTAGTCTGTATATAAATGTGATCAGTAAAATGTGAATGATGCAATAAAAAATAAGCAGTAAATCCCTCCGTTTAGCTCCTCGAGCTAATCATGCTGTAACATTGTTAGAATAATCTGAAAATCTACTGACACAGTGTTTGATGTCTGTCTAAACCCAAATGGGATTTAACTTTGAAAGTTTATTTTTCATGTTTCTCAGTAAGTCTAGTAGTCTAAAGGATTGAGATGGTGAGTCTAAGTCACCAACAATTAGCTTTCCACAGAGCTAAGAAAATACATGCCTGCAAGTACAAGTAAGTCCAAGTAGTTTTGTTAAGCATGTGATGTAAAATGTGTGTTATGATAATATTATCACAGCTGCAGGTGTAATTTCAGCTAGCCAATTAATGGTGTTTTATTTTAAATGTCAGCATCATGGAAATAGCCGAATGGTAGTTATTCAATCAAAAATTCAATCCAGGAAGAGTAAACAAAGAATCAGGTGAAATTCTTTAGTGAACTGATTATTTTTCTGCCTCTATGGAAATATAGAAATGTTTGTTCTGTCTGCCCCCTGATGATGTTAGAGAAAACAAACATTGCCAGTTAACTTTGGACAGAAGGACACTGGTCTGGATGATTCATGACATTTAATGATGCAGGTGGCTGGTGGTTCATAAGATATAATATTTGTCACCTGTGGACAAAAAGAAAAAACAAAGTCTTTTTATATTTATAGATTTCTTGGCATACAAGAGAGGTTTGTGAATTAGAGGAAATGATTGTGTTGTTATGGTTTCAAACCTTTAAAACACTATTTTTCAAGTGTAGCAGAGCAGCAACTTTATTCATGCTTACTTTGGCATATGGCTTTTGATAGAACCTGGTTGTTTCGTTTGTATTTTATCAAAGGTTTAAACCTGTACAATCCTCCCTTCGCTGTCATATCCCATCCTCTCACTTTACACTTCTATGTTAAAGTCTGTATTCAACCACCACTGCTGGTTCAGGCAGGGTTCAGCGGCTATTTACCGGGGCATTGTGAGTGATTCTGGCCTTGTTAAATCCTATTTTGTTTTGTGAGCGTGGAGCTCAGCTTCCTGCAGGCTGGTGGAGGATGGAGGATGGAGTAGGAATGCCGACTGGGAACACAAAGAGCGGTCCAATTTTTCATCCTTATTGCCCATGACATATCCAAAGTGGCAGAGCGCCGTCTACGGAAAGAGGGGGAGAAAGCGAGAAGCAGAAGTGAGAGGAGTGTATCTGTACTTTCATCTTCTTCTTCCTCATCTGGGCCTCGATTTGCTTTGCTAAAACAATGCAATTCCCCAGCATTCATCAGAGCAGACGAGGTTAAACTCAAGAGTCCCAGGGTTCCTGCTTCTCTGTAACTGACCACACTTTCAGGATGGCAGTTGATCCAGAAGATAAGTGTTAGTTTGAAGCCTACAAACAGAGACTGAGGCCTACATTAGGTCCACTTTACTCCAGACATGGGCTAAATATAAATGTCACACCAACCTTTTAGCCCAGCTGTAACCATAGCTTTGTACAAGCTTGAGCTTCATTCACACAGAGATTATTTTGTCTTGTGGAGTTCCAGGTTCTTGTCATATTTGTGTAAATCATTCATTATAATCACTTATGAATCACTTATGTGTGTGCAATTTCTAAAATAATTTGAATTTATGCACAGAAAACAGCTAATTTTGATCCAATTCATGCCCATCTGGTGTAATTTTAGCAGTGATTTTAGTTTCTGCTGTGATTATTCTTTGATTTAGTTTTCTCTTTACCGCAACCATGAATATCACCCTGTGTGGATGATCTTATAATACTAGTAATAAGCAGATAGTAAGTGTTTATCTCTCCACGAAATAGAAAAACACTGTGTGGTGATTTTAAATTGAATGAACAGGTCTATGAGATCTGCGCTGTCACATGCAGACACTGCAGTGATGGAAGGCCAGGAAGGGCACCGTCAAGGTGACTTCTGGGGGGTGGCCAATATGGGGATGGAGCTTTTATTGGGGGGGGGGGGGGGTGAGTTCATAAAGCTGGTGTGACTGGGAAATTCTCCTGAAATAGATTTCCTCCCAATTGTTGCTTTCATTCTTACGGTTGAGATTAAGATCTCTTGTTGTAATTATTGCTCCGTGAGGCAGCCTAATTCCACCAAGTTGATAGCATCGCGCTTGTCAGGTGTTGTAGAGGGTATCTGGCACTAGCTGTTCATGTTCTCTACATGTTCCAGTAGGCTGCAGTGGATAGTAATGGGACTGTTACGTGATACATGTCTGCTGATCGACTTGCCTTGGAGGGCTGCCAATCCTTCCCCCTGCCTGTTTTTGCTTAGCTCCTCCAACCGAAAGTAGAAAAGATTATGAAATAAACACACACACAAAAGGTAAAACCCTTGGGTGTCTGGGAACAGCGGAATACAGCGATGGCATCAATCATCCTCCACAGTCCCAAGAAACCTGAATGTCTGCAGCTTTTTTTTCCCCCCCAAACACAGGTGCTTGACGGAAAGAGTCAATTCTACTTAATGAGCAATTGTTCTGCCATGTACTTCCATAGTTTTAGCAGAACAAGGAAAAGATCCAAGCACACCTCTTTTCCAAGTACCCAGACAGAACAAATCCATTCACATAAATTATTGTCTCAAAGACAAAATTTTTCGTGTAGGATTTAGAGAGAACACTCAGTTGGAATCAAAGATTTCTGTATATTGACTAACCATTTATTCCTGGTGACCCTTGTTTAAAATAGCCACACCAGCTGCCGGCACAAGATGGAAAGCCACCGCTCTGACCTTCTGCAAACATGAAAGCATGAATACATGAGATATTATCTGTGTCAGGCAGGCAAGCTCATCTTGCATCCCTGAATAAGATTTATTTTTCTTTTTGGTGTACACTTATGATCTCAAGAATCTGCCATGATGACTGATTCACAATTTCAGAAAACCTGTTTTAGTTACTGCACTATTATTATACTGCAATCAACTATAGAGTTGTCAACCCAGAAAGATTGATTGATTTAGAAATTCATAATTGATTGTTTATCATAATGAAAGTAGCTGCAGCTTTCTAAAATCTACTCCCTTAATTTAGTAGTCTTTATTAAACAACACATGGATGATCACTCATGTAATAATCTGTAACTTTATTTTATAGCACAAACTGATCAATGGTAAGATTTTTCCCCACAAATAATTTTACATGTGTGTTCATGAAATGTTTTATAATCATCCAAGCATTAATTTGGAGATAAAAAATGTTAAGCTTTGCAGACTGATAAATTGAAGATGAAAAGATGAAAAGAAAAAGAAGAAGGAAATGGTCTTTTACAATCCTCAAGTTTGATCAAAAGTGTCAGAAAAAAACTAATAAGGATTGAAAAAACTCCAAAACTTCAAAATATATTTTTTCTAAATGTTTTGAAACAAAAAATTGGCTCATGATACTGAGATGTTTGATCCTTCCAATGTGGCAGTTAATAAACCAGGTCCAGCATCTCAACATTATCCTCAGCACACCATCTATTTCACAAAAGTGCCAACCAGAGAGTTTATTACCTGAGTATGGCTTCAGAGGCTGTAATCTGTTACCTTCACTCGCAGCGAGGAAGGCTTCTGTATTTTTGTAGACTGCCTTCGCTGTGTTCTGCGTGTTTCGATAAGGGAGTGCTTGCCTTCATCAAAGAAAAACAAGAAGAATGGCAATATTGAAAGAGAGAGAAGTTAAATAATTTCTTTTAATTAGGTTGTAAAAAAACACGTTTTCCAATAATGTTTGTGTTTGCATGGATATCTGTGCAGCATGTAGGTTTGTAGTTTATCTTCCTGCTTATGTGTCTATTGAGCTGATGGGTGACCGTCACACCGCATAATTTAAAAAATGCCTACCAGATTTCTGAAAAGCATTTGCTGACTAATCCAAAACTTTAGTGGCATCAAGATTAATTTAATTGCGTTTTTTTGGATGAGTTGCATTCATGTTTTGTGTTGGTCATTGATTTTTCTTAATATAATAACTGAGAACCTGCACTTAACACAAGATTTCATTTCCGAGTTGTCATCAGCGTATTTATGTAACATTTTTAGCAGCGGAGCCAGTGGCGTCGAGGCGTGTATCGTGACTTTTCTTTCTATGTGGGCGTTTCTGCTATTCCCACGCATCTCTCTGCCTCCCTGTTCTCTCTCTCCAAATCCGCCCGTCTTTAACCTCAGCACATTTCTCACTTAACCATTAATTTACTCCATGTCACAGCTATCCATAAAAGAAATGAGACACGCGGGTTAACGGTTACACATCAGAAATTATCCTATGCATAGTGTGTTCAGCCATGAATCACTGCTTGTTTTCTATGATTGACAGGCAAGCAACATGATGTAACTTAAAGCTTCTGCACCAGAATTTAATTTTTTTCCTGTGTATAATTACGTCTGCACTCATGTATCAAAGCATTTTTTTTTCTACTATTGAACAGCACATATGGAACAATCACAGGGAGGGCGGGCATAAATGTTTGATGACAATTTTAAAAAATTCTAACATTCTTAAATTTCACGTGCTGACCTTGAAGGGTCTGTGTGGCTGGGCAATAACAGGGTTGCTAGGTAATTTAATTACCACAGCCTCCATGGGCCAAGGTAATTACTGCTCTCTAAATCCCATCTAATCCTCCTTCTGAGTCCCCGACACTGACTTGGACCGGGCACTCTAACAAGTCGTGCTGACTCCCCAATCCTGTCCCAGACAGGGACCTCCCCAAAAAACTTGCAAACCCTCTTTACCCAACGGGGCCCATTGGATGCATCCTCACCATACTTCACTGTCTTCTATACATCAGTGTGTTCCAGTACAAAAGACTCCAGTCAACAGTCCTGTCACGTTGCTTCTCCTTCACGCTTTTGTGTGAGTCAAGGGAACGCCCAGGTCAAAGGGGCCAATTATCTCTCCATAAGAATGCCATAATTATCACTGCTGGGATGAACAGGATTTGGCCTTTGTGAGCAGCAGTGCTTAATGACATCAGATGGAAGACAAGAGGCAGAGAAGAAACAAGAGACAAATGGAGTTATCCCAATATCTTTTACAGAGTTCATGTTTAAATTAAAGCTAAAAGTAGACCTGTTTCATTCCCACAGTAGTAGTGATATCGGCACTTCAACATCAACTTGCATATCTATTTACACATCAAATAAACACACCAAAGAGCTAAAATCCAGTAGTTGTACATATAATTCCATTCATTATGTCCTTTTTCTGTCAAAAAGGACGTAATACATGGCAATAATGACAATAATTTACAGTATTTCTTAACATATACCTTGATGGTGCAGAGGAATAAAGCTGATGAGCCATACAATGAAGTTATGGGAAAGAGTAGTGGAAGCTAGACTAAGGGCAGAAGTGAGCATTTGTGAGCAGCAGTATGGTTTCATGCCAAAAAAGAGTACTACAGATGCAGTATTTGCTTTGAGGATGTTGATAGAGAAGTACAGAGAAGGCCAGAGGGAGCTGCATTGTGTTTTTGTAGATCTGGAGAAAGCTTATGACAGGGTGCCCAGAGAGGAACTGTGGTATTGTATGAGGAAGTCTGGAGTGTCAGAGAAGTATGTTAGAGCGGTGCAGGACATGTATGAGGACTGTAAGACAGTGGTGAGGTGTGCTGTAGGTGTGACAGAGGAGTTCAAGGTGGAGGTGGGACTGCATCAGGGATCAGCTCTGAGCCCCTTCTTGTTCGCTATGGTGATGGACAGGCTGACAGACGAGGTTAGACAGGAATCTCCATGGACTATGATGTTTGCAGATGACATTGTGATCTGCAGTGAGAGTAGGGACAAGGTGGAGGAGAAGCTAGAGAGGTGGAGGTTTGCCCTGGAAAGGAGAGGAATGAAGGTTAGCCGCAGTAAGACAGAGTACATGTGTGTGAATGAGAGGGACCCAAGTGGAAGAGTGAGGTTACAGGGAGAAGAGATCAAGAAGGTGGAGGATTTTAAGTACTTGGGGTCAACAGTCCAGAGCAATGGAGAGTGGGGAAAAGAGGTGAAGAAGCGTGTCCAGGCAGGATGGAATGGGTGGAGGAAAGTGTCAGGTGTGATGTGTGATAGAAGAGTTTCAGCTAAAATGAAAGGAAAGGTGTACAAAACTGTGGTGAGACCAGCAATGTTGTTTGGCCTAGAGACAGTGTCACTGAGGAAAAGACAGGAGGCAGAGCTGGAGGTAGCAGAGATGAAGATGCTGAGGTTCTCTCTGGGAGTGACCAGGAAGGATAGGATCAGGAATGAGTACATCAGAGGGACAGCACATGTTAGAGGTTTTGGAGATAAAGTCAGAGAGGCCAGACTGAGATGGTTTGGACATGTCCAGAGGAGAGATAGTGAATATATTGGTAGAAGGATGCTGAGTTTTGAACTGCCAGGCAGGAGGCCTAGAGGAAGACCAAAGAGGAGGTTTATGGATGTAGTGAAAGAGGACATGAAGGTAGTTGGTGTGAGAGAAGAGGATGCAAAGGACAGGGTTAGATGGAGGCGGTTGATTCGCTGTGGCGACCCCTGAAGGGAAAAGCCAAAAGGAAAAGAAGAAGACCTTGATGGTGCACTAAAAGAAAGAACACAGTGCAATATAGTGAGCAGACATTTACAGTTGGTTGTCTGGTTGAATAAAACTTTGAAAAGCACAATTATTGTCCTTTTACAGACTTTATGACCCACTGCAGTTGTTAGCAGCTAAAAAATAGGAAACTTGGTATAAAAAAAAACAGCTTGTTTGTCTTCTGTTACTTCTCTTGTGACCTCAGGTGACATCCAAACATCTGTGGGACATCAGCAGCATAGTAAAGTGTTGTTGATCCAGCAGGTGCTGTTTGTGCTGCTGAGCATACTTTTTATTATGTTTGTGTGTGTGTGTGTGTGTGTGTGTGTGTGTGTGTGTGTGTGTGTGTGTGTGTGTGTGCACGCGCACACACACACATGCGTGTGTGAGTTACGTACTGTATCTGCAGCATGCATGTAAATGAGCCGGATGGAGGTGAAAGGGGCATCTGCATGATTTGAAAAGAGTTCTCTGAATAGCTCCATATTTGAACAGCCACTCTTCCTCCTGATAAAGCTGTAAATGAATCATGGCACCCACCAAGAGAAAAAGAGAGAGACGGAGAGAGAGAGACGGGATATAGGGGGAGACATCCAGAGAATATGGGGAGAGATTAAATGAGAGCATGAGCTGTAATTAAGGCTACTTTCTTCCATTTGGAAGTGCATGTCTGTCTCGGAGAATCAGCACCGGATACCATGGACGGGAATCAGTACGAACTGAATTAATTAGAGCTGCAAAAAATATCTTCATGTATAGTAAGTAAGGATTGATATGGAAACGGAATATCAAGATTTCAGTTTTTACCACCAGTTAATTGACATAATTTGTTACTATATCCCATCAGTGACAGTTTTCCTTTTTTGCCTCAAAGACAAAACACATATTTTTGGACTCTCCATTCAGTTACTTTCCAACTGTATTCACATGTGCTCATTCTGCGCACCTAGAAAATATCACCACTCAAGACAGTGTACAAATTTATGTCAAGTGGACAGCACAGGATGTCGTGTGCCCAATCTGTAGCAACTCAGACAGCAAAGCCATGGAGGAAGTGGCGGTGATGGAAATCTGACTTTCATGCAAGACTGGAGATTGTCCTGCAGTCAGATTATGCATGTCTCCCTAATCTTAAACATATGCTTTACTTGCTTCATGCCTTGCAAGACACCGTTCATTTAGCAGAAACACTTTTTTTTAAAGATTAACCTAAAAGACTAATTAAATGTTTAAAGAAAACAAATAAAAACATCTCTTCACAGCTTTTTCTTTCTTATTATACTTTACTACATTGTCTTTTGGGACAAATCCTGAATGTTTTTTGTAATTATTTTATCAATATTAATGTACTCATAACATTTTTTTTTTGTTGTTGTTAGCGTAATTATTAGCTTTTGTCTCGTACTACCAACTAGTACCATTAGTATTACTTTGAACCTGACCTATCAACCAATCAGAGGCTCCGCCAAGACTCAAGCTATAACATAATGCCAAGGGATTCCTCTGACCTGCAATCACCCTTTGTGAAGTTGTTACCTACAAGTTTGCTGCACCCTAAACAAAGGTTTGGTTGATTGCAGGTTTTAGCTTGTCTGCACAGCAAGGGAATGGAGTTGATTCCTATGGTGATGATGGAGCAATTTTAAAAGTAATTGATATCATGCAGCCAAATATCCAGATTACTGATTTTAATATTATGCTAAATATGTTTTTTGCATGTCACGTCAGCTTCTTTCATCAATACCAGTGACCAATGAGAAAGACTTGCTTATCAAAAGGCATAGACAGACAGACAGACAGACAGACGAGCAAAGGACTGTCTGTACACAATCGTTCTTCGAGTCTTAGAGTTAGCTGATCAATATTTTCACGTGGATCAGCTAATATCAAGAATCCCAAGTGCACAACATGCAGCCAAGGACACATAATCTCACACTTTAAAATTGAATTCTTGTCTATATATTGATATTCAAGCGGTCACCTTGTTTTCAATGCATAATGCAGCTGGTAGATTTGATCAGGAAAATGTCCCTTGTCCCTTTGCATAAAGATACAGTGTACCACTAAAATATTTATGTGGGTGACATAATTAATTCCCCCTTTTGAATACAGAGTTTCAAAAATGTTAAATATTTCTATCAGCTGTAGGACACTTCGACTAGGAAGGACAGGAATTTGGAGCCATGCCTTTTTCCAATTGGATGATAGCCAAAACTGATGACATCTTAACACATCTTAAGAATCCTTTTGCATCACAAGTAACAGCACAATCAAAAAAGTAAAATCTTTGCATTACTTCATGTATTGTGCAATAGATTTATGCACAATACATGAAGTCATGGGACACCTGCGTGGTGGAGCTCCATCCTTTTCAAAGGCTTAACGTTATCTCCATGTGGTTGAATAACGCCATTGATTTTCAGTGACCAGGGTTATCTCTGAAATTCTCTTGACATTTGGAAAATTGTCCTTTCTGTTCACTCAGCTGCTTTTATTTCACCACCATTTTTCTTCTAAATAGCCTTTAGCTGCCATTTCTTTCCATAGTTCTGTCTTTTTTTTATTGAGCTCACCAGGCTCCTGGTTTAAAGGGTTTCCTTTTTAGTTAATCCCTTTATGTACCCCATATGTCTGTTTATTCTGAAAGTTTTTTTTTTTCTTTGTGGAAATGTCTGATAGCATTAAATGCTGAATGAGCATTTTAATTCTTCTTTTTTGTCTAAATCTCACCTTCATCTTGTCTTTCTAAGCCGGTGGCTCATATGGCTGATGCCTCTGACCCTCTCTAGCTGTCAATGTTGTGTTTCTGCTTGACATTCATTTGCTCATACATCATTTATCAGTCACTCTGCACAGACATTTTCTGACATCTTTGCGGTTTTCTTTCTTCTTTTTGGATTTATCCTTGCATTGTAGATTCTTAGGTTTTTGTATGTGTGTCTTTACTCCAGTTCTGATATCAGCAATTCCAAATGACATGAGATTTTAATAGATTCTGAATAAAACATGGAGCATCGTAGCCTTATTCAACAGTAGTATTCTTCATTCTTTTATTGAAGGTCTTTATAGTTAAGTGCAAAGTCTTCATAGCTCACACACAGGGTGTAATCTTCACTCAGAGACACAAGCTCAGTGATTAGTGATTTTCAGCTGGTCATTTATATCTGGCTATATTCCTCCTCTCCATAAAGCAATTAATCTGAAAGCATTTTGTATGTAAAGTTGATTTCCTGGCTTGTTTTGCCAAAAGTAATTAAAAAAAAAAGAATTATGGTCCAGGCAGTGTAGGTTTGCACGAGAGAAAAGCTTAATTTTAAATCCTAGCTGTGATTGCAAACAGCCTCTGCTGTGCTAGGATGTGTGTTGATGGACGACTTATAATTTCCACTCCGGACAACTAGCAGCACTCAGCATGGATGCATTCCTTCCCTCGCTCATTAGGGTTGAACTTTCAGACTGCTAGGACACAAATCTGCACCGGCCACTTTGCCATTGCCCTTAATCAATCCCTCTGTGACCACATGACACAGGAAATGCAAACAGAGCCAGTTAACCAAAGCTTATGTACTGGGCAGCAAGCTGTGCAGTGTCCAGGCAGGGTGTTAGTCGATAATCATTAACGCAGACTCCCTGTTTACTTTGCCTCCAACCAGGCTATATGTCTGTTAGCTTTTATAGATTGGTTGTGTGTGTTGTCAACAGTGCCATGTGTCTCACTGTGTTTTATCAGCCTGTGCACTTTATTTACCAGCCAAGTCTCTCCATAGACAACACTGTATGTGCACATACAGAACACACACATTGGACATCTGTTTACGCCTGCAGTCGCACATCTTGGACAGTTACAGTGTGTTGTGCAGACTTCCTTTTATCTAGCGGCACGCAAATGAGTGCAGAGGCCAGATGTGTTGTAAAGTAGAAAATCATTCACAATTAATCTGTAGGCAAACAAGTGAACTCTGAAGGCAAATCTAACTAAATCCTGGTGAGAGTGTTGATTAGCTGCAAGCTGACCTCATGAGATGAAGTACTGAGTGCGAGGCAGGTTGCGCCTGAAAGGGCTGAGAGAGAAATAGAATGAAAATCAGGCTTATAGTTAGGTGTGTATTCATACATGAAAAAATGGGAAAAATATAATCTGTGCTGATTTTTCATTATGCAGCATATTAATAATAGGAAAGAGAGTAAATGAGATGCAGTCCTAAAGAGACTTGTGGTAATCATGTTACTTTTTTTTGTGTAATTGCTTTTGTTATTGAAATACTGTTGTGCATGTGCTTGATTTTGTTGTTTCATTTCACACATGTTTCACAATACAATAGTCTGGCTGCTTCCTCACTGCTTGAATTGAACTGAATGAAATGTCACTTCTCCTCATAACAAACTAGATGAACGATTTTCATCTACCATGTAAAAGGTCCTCTGTGCTCGTTCTACAATAAAAAAGAAAATAAAGGCAAAGTACAAGTACCAAAACAAATTCAGTCCGCAATTATTTTGGTATAAATGCTGGCTGCAAAAGATTTAATTTAGTAAATAATGTATAGTTTTGTCTGCACATGTTGGCATTATTGTGGTATTAACATGGCGATTGTCGATCTCCTCTTCTCTGGATTTTGTGTGCAGTAGCTGCTGTTGGGTTGAGTTAATGCATAAACCAATCAATAAATGAACAAGCGAGGTCACGCGTCTCAACGCATCAGTAATATTCGCCTTCAGTTCTTCAGATCTGTTGTCAGAACCGTTGTTAGGTGCAGTAAAGGGTTGTCTGTTGTGATTCATCACGTCGTCTTATCTACTGGCTGTTGGCTACAGCATTTCAAGCCAATAAGACGCCGTTAAACAAGCACACTTCCATCGGTTCAGGTGCCCTTGGCCTTGCTGTGTCCATCCAAGTGGTCAAATGAGACTTGATTGCTCTGCAGATTTTTGTGACCAGTCTTCCTTTTGCTTTCGCATCTGCTGCTCCCTCCCTGAGAGACCCTAGTGCCACATCTGGTCAGACTGAGAATCATGGGAACGCCAGGCAGCTCCTTGAAACAAAGCATTAGCATACACTTACTCTGGGAATGCCCTTGACTTGTCTGGAGAACGCCACGTGAGCAGCATCAAATACGTCAGAGGGACCTGGGCAGAAACGGTGGATGGAATAAAGAAGGATGGGAGTAACTAGATATCCTCTTAAGAAGGAAATCCAAACAGGAATCACAGGCTGTGAGCTATTTGTTATTAATTATATTATTCAAAGGTGTTTGTTTTTCAAAGGGAGCTTTATCCTATTCCAGAAGAACCACCTGACAAATCTGGAACACATTTCCCAACGATGTCTGGAAATGCACACCTCCTAGTACCTCCAGTGGATATTTGTTTTCATCAAGCTGAAGGTGGGAGTGGGTGGGACAACGTCAGAAAATCCTGAGAGATAGAGGGGATGTGTGCATTTTGTCTGACAGACAAGGAGCAGGCGAGTGAGAGACAGAGGAAGAGAAGAGTTGGGGGAGGGGCTGGAGTAGGTGGGCGGGAAGAGGAGTTGAGTGTCACGGACAGAGAGAGAGAGAGAGGGAGAGAGAGAAAGAGAAGATAGCGAGCATCCTGCCTGCCGGAGCTGTCGACTGGGTGTTGGAGTGTGTGATCGTGAGTGCTTCTTGAACCGTTGTGGGCAAAATAATAATAATAAAAAAAAAGAAATTGGCTTTCTGAGCCTTCATTCTTTCTCTTTTTTTTTGTTCTTCTTCTCAAAGTGCTTCATCTCATCTGAACCCCTTCCTGGGATTGTAAAGAGGACCCAGGGAAGAAGAGCGCGTGCTGCCAGGTAGGAGAGGATTGGACAGCGTGTTTGTACAGTGAAATAGCACCAGCGCTCCCATTTGTGTTTCCACTTTGAACAATGATACATGTTGAGCACATACTCTTGTGATGTGTGTGTGTGTGTGTGTGTGTGTGTGTGTGTGTGTGTGTGTGTGTGTGTGTGTGTGTGTGTGTGTGTGTGTGTGTTTGAGACATGGAGAGAGAGCTTTTCTGCAAATTTAGCCTGCTAGATATTGTAATAGTGATTGGGAAAGTGAGGTAGATGAGGAGGAGGAGGAGGAGGAGGTAGTGTCTTTCTGACAGGAGCTCATGCAGGATGTCAGATGTCACGATATGTCAGACTTGCCATGAAGGGGCTTACAGAACAAAGAAAAAAACTAAGAACCAATCAATTTGGAGAGACTGCAAAAGAGAGTTTTGTTCTCTAGCTGCCCCGTTTGCCCTCAAAGAAATCCTTTAGTCGAGATGAAAGTTGACATTTCTTTACTTATCTGGGTCACAAATGCTTCTTGACAGCTACTCACAATATTATTAGGTGAATATTTCTCTCTATATAACTGACTGAATAGGTTGTGTGATATGAGTGACAGGCAGGGATCCCCCATGGAGGATCAGGTCCAGCTCCAGATCAACGGTCGTTCATCAGGAAGAAGTGAAAGTTATTCCGCTACAAAGGAAAAACATTTTCCACAGTTCCATGTTAAAGTACGGTGACTTCTTAAACCAGGATTAGCCGTGTTTGTAATTTAATGAAAGTTATACTGTAATCAAATCACTGCACTGCCTTCCCTGCTGTTTGTCATTTCTCTTTTGTTGTTCCTCATCTCTTTTCTCTCCGTCCTCATTATCTCTGATTCAACTGAAATGAACTAGGTGATCACTCTTCCTCCTCCATCCCTCCCTCCATTCATGCATGCTGACGTACAGTAGACTATTAAGGAAAGACAGACTGGAAGGCCACAGGCTGAACAAAGCCTCTCTGTTCTTTACATTTGTGCTTTTTTTTTTTCATCTTTTCTCATTTAGAAACATGAAAGAGGTGAAGGTTGGTAGATTGTGGGGCTTCGAATAGCCCCAGCCTATTTGATTCCATTGCCATTTACTGGAACAAGCCATGAAAGCCAACACGTAGCTCTAGTCTTTTCATACACAACTAATTCAGTTGGATTGTAGTTACATTTTGACTCCATTTTTCCACCACCTTTAAATCCTTTATTCTCCTCCAGGGTCTGATAAATCCTATTCAGATCCACGGCACCTTTGTGGCTCCCTGGAAAAATAGATTTCCATGTCCCTTAGTGGAACTGAACAATCTGCCTGCCTCTCATAATCATGCATTGTTGCCATTAGATTTATGTGTAAAATCTGGAGTCTTTTATTTGACGCCATTCATTTTCTTTGCAGTAAATTGAATCGTTTTCTTGTAAAATACAAGCCCGCTAGCATTGCTATGTGATTTCATAACTGTTTGTTGCATGAGTAGGTCTATGGCGTGTGATGTGTATCCAGCTGTGAGATCTCCCATTGCATCAATAATTAATGAATCACTGGCTATCATTCATATAGCTCACTCACGCAGTGTTCTTGTCTATTTAACAACTGTAAAGCCTTGAGTGATGCGTCCTGCGCTGCTCCATCATGGAGCTTAAACACAGAACGACTTCAGTTCGATTTGAAACCATGCTGACCTTCGCACAACCTTGCACTGGTACCGGGGTTAATGACCAAGGGGTGGGAATTTTTGAGAGTAAGAGCTTGTCTCATGAATCTTAAAAATAAGGGATTGAAGGACACAAAAGTGAGCTGATAACAGGATATTTATATTTTTAATTTTAAACTAATTGACAAGTTCTATATATACATTTGTGAATCTAAGTAGTTTTGCTGTTTATGGGTGTTGGTGTGTTCTGGCCTGATCTCTACATACATGGACGTTACAGCCTCCCTGCCCAGAGCGGCAGGCAGTTCCTTTCGCTCCACTGGATGCAGTCCGTTCTGTCTGTGAGTCATTGTACTCATTCACTCTGATTGGCTGACTTTTCCTCTCCAGGGAAAGACAGGACAGAGAGGGGCCAACCTCCCCTGAGCAGAGATCAGCCGCTCTTTTCACACTGCATCCCGCTGAATGCACATTCACAATGTGTTCGGTCTAAATGTTACAAACAGACGGATCATGCTTCTCAAGAAACACGAGATTCCATCCAATCTCATCCCCAGTCATGATTTTTATCCATCTAAGGGATGTATTCAGACCTCCAGCCCCTCATCCCTGTGTAGATGATGCTGTCATATCTGACAGCTCTGAAGCAAACAGGGTGTGGAGCTCTCTTCCTGCTATGCTTTTCCTTTATTCGCCTCTTATAAATTGACCTGGATGACACAAAGTCAAAGCTGCACTACTGAGTGTCCCAGTCGGCAAAAAATCATCAAGTTTTCTGCATGCCCAAGCCAGGCAGTGCTGATTCAGAACCATGGACAGGGCTCCACAATCACACAGGGAAAGAGGAGGCAAGTACAGTAGCAGCGCAGGGTGAAGTATCAGCTCCACTTTGTGGTTATGAAGTGATTCATTTGGATAGATAATGCCCGCAGGTTCCCTGATGTTAAATTATATTGTTTTAAAATATTAACCAGATGGCAATCACATTGCTATAACCCCAAAATTCTGGGGTTGACCAGCTTTTGATCATTTATGTTACAAATGGCTGTGTACCTAAGATGCAGCAAAACTGTTCCAATATTTACCAGGTTTATGAATCAACAGTCAGTTCCGTGGGTAACTGTCAACTAGATAGCTGACAAATAAGTCAAGTTTTTTTTATCACAGGGCAAGTGATGCACTGTCTCCTTTTAATATCAGACCATATTTACTGATAGTGACAACTGTGTGTTTGCATTATGGGACAATATGGACAATTGTGTTACACGGCACTTTTAATTGGCATCTGGACTCTAACCTTGTCACTGCCGCACAGAGAAGCAGTAGAGGGAGGGGGGAATGAGAACATAAATTTCCTCAAAGTAGATATGATATAATTTAATTTATAATGTATTGATCCATCTATCAAGAATGTCCATTTTCCAATAAGACAGGAATTTTTACCCCAAGGAAACTGTTTCTAAGTTGCAAGTTGGCACATCAGCTATCTTGTTTCATTAAATAAAGACCAAATTCTTAATTTTGACTGTAAACATTTCTAAGGTGGTCTTTTACTAAATTTTGCGGTAGTGTGTCACACCCAAGTCCATCACACTCTTCCTGTTGGAACGTGTTTTAATTTCACACCATTTAGCATGATAATTAATGTGCTTTGGCAGCTATGGCTTTGTCAAACCTTTTTATTGATTTCAGTGCCATGCATATACGTGATAAGCATTTTAAAGCTGCAGCCTCATGGTGCTCGTTGATTGTATAATTTCACTCAAGTACACTCACATGAATTAATTAGATGCATTTTACATTTCCTCTGTGAACACAGAGGGGTGAGTAGACGCTGTGAAATCAGACGTGTAAAAGGGTCATTTCTGTAAGGGCTCTCGGATGAAACCATGCCATAGCCTGTGATCGCCGCCGATTGAAGATCCCATGAGAGAGTTCTCAGAGCCCCTCTGCTGCTCCGATACACTTATAGAAGCTAGAAAGATTACAGCCACTTCTGTTCATGCTCTGACGCACCCGTCCACACAAATATGGATACATGGGCCCAGCATGACATTGATTTCGTGCCTTACTTCATGTTCTCCGAGTACGGATGATCTCCAGCCCCCCCATCACAAACAACGACAGGAACAATAAAAGCTCCCGGAGTCTTGCCCTGAGGCTTCCATTATCACCAGTGGACAGCAAGCCACCCATCACCCCCTCCCTCCTTCCTCTGTCTGCTGAACCCCATACACATGTCCCCTAATTTAGATGGCTAATAACTAACCAGGGTCATTTGTACATATATGTATTAGCATAATTGAATAAGCATGAGTAAAGTGTTTTCCACTGGTGTGGTAATGTGCGGCTGCGTTTGTTCGGCTCCATGCCATCATGACCTGGCAGGCATCCACCCGCTCAGTCTTCTTCCCTTTTCCCTGCCTCTCTTTTCCTTTTCGACTGTCAACAGCATAAAACTAAGGTGGGGTCACTTTTCTGCCTCCTCTGAAGTGTCCTTGTCTCTGTCGGGTGTGTGTTGGCCAGAGCTAATAAACTGTGGCCTCTGTCAGTGTGAAAACAGGTATTTGTTGCAGGTTAGGCATCACAGACTGCCAGACACTGCAAGTTAATTTCCTTGTGTCAAACAGACAGGGGTGAGGAGTGTTCAGAAGTTCTTTTCCCTCCTGACTTGACCAAAGGCTACTGCCATTCCTGCAAAATAATCAGGTCCTCTTCAAGTCCACATCCCATCAATAACACCCCACCCCCCTGGCCTTTCTACTAGAAGATCTTGGGCAATAGTATAATTGATAGCAGGAGTTAGGACCCATGAAGAGAGAGTTGATGTGAATCGGGATAAAACTGAAGGGATGACGGGGAGGAGGGCAGCGATCGGGCCGGACTGAGGATGCATTTTCCATCTCTGTGAACTGCAGCTGTCTTCCTTGACACTGCGACGTGTAAATCGGTGTGCTCTCTGTTGAGATCTGGGCTGAAAAGGAAGAACTACTTTTTCATCAGGTATCTCTGGCTCCACAGAAAGCTCCATATTCACCAGAGACGTCTATTTGCAGAGATGGAAGGAGCCAGCATTGACCGCACTAAGAAAGTGCAATTTCTTTTCAGCATTCAGTGCACAGGTTAAAGAAGATGGGAGAGTGGCACAAACTTCTTTAATTGTTGCATAGCAACCACCAACTTGTTTTCAGTAACAGCACTGAGCAAAGTCTTGTTTTGTGTTAGACTACGGCTATTGGAAAGAAATAATGATAACAGAAGTATCATCATCGCTCTTATTCTGTGCCAGACAAAAAATGGCTTATACTTCTAAAACAACATCCAATCTACTATGATAAATTTCCCACTCCTTTGCTTTGCATCACCTGTTTTGATGTTGTTTAATGATAGGGTTGGTTTATTTTAGAATTATTAATATGCCAACAGCAACCAATGTTTGGCCAAAAAACAAACAAAAAAAAAAGAAAAATAAGGAAAGTAAATCCTGTTTCCCTGGCTTTCTTTCTTTTTTACACACAACTGGTCTCTTCACAAGGCTGTGTATTGTTAAATCCAGTTAGTCAGAAGTCTGGGAAAGAAAGTGCCACCAAACCAATACCAGGGTGTTGATTTGCCAGCTGTGTGCTGAAGTAACTGTGTTTGAGTTTGGATGGTAGTGAAGCAGTGCCCATCTACTGTATCTGCTTTTTGGGAACCTGCTTTGAAGCAAATGTAGCGTACATCTGGTTTTATTCTGGTGTAGAAATTTTTTGCATCGGTGATGTATTGTAATTGTCAGTGCTTGTGTGTTCGTCTTTCCGTCAGTCCACCAAATATCTTCACAACCGTTGCAGATAGAAAGATGAAACAAAAAGCACATTACTCGATCGGCAGAGTGGATGAAAATGAGATGATGACCTTGACCTTGGGAAAACTAAGTCAAGGTCAAATTTCAACTTTTGTACTCATCGCAGATTTTTGAAAGGCAGTCACTGTAAGCGCAGTCTATTGGCTGATGACATCCAGAAGTGAGCTACGTTCTGGGCGTGAGTCTCGAACTTCTGTGAGACACAAAAATGCTTTAAACAGTCGATAAGAGTGTGGGGAAAAGATAATACAGGTTAAATATCAGCAGGCGGAGGGTTCATTAATGTTTAATTCACCGTAAATAATAGATAAATAGTTTGTCGCTCTATCGCAAAGTTCGTTAATCGCGGGTGGTTCCTGGAACGCATTAACCACGAGGAACGACGGTGCCCTGTATACCTTTTGAGGTAAGCATCTCTAAAAACTGATGAGATATAATCACAAAATAAAAAGCAACATTTTCAGGAAGTCATAGCCACAAAAATGTGTAGGTCAGGGTCTTCTCCTTTTTTTCTTTTGGCTTTTCCCTTCAGGGGTCGCCACAGCGAATCAATTGCCTCCATCTAACCCTGTCCTTTGCATCCTCTTCTCTCACACCAACTACCTTCATGTCCTCTTTCACTACATCCATAAACCTCCTCTTTGGTCTTCCTCTAGGCCTCCTGCCTGGTAGTTCAAAACTCAGCATCCCTCTGCCAATATATTCACTATCTCTCCTCTGGACATGTCCAAACCATCTCAGTCTGGCCTCTCTGACTTTATCTCCAAAACCTCTAACATGTGCTGTCCCTCTGATGTACTCATTCCTGATCCTATCCTTCCTGGTCACTCCCAAAGAGAACCTCAGCATCTTCATCTCTGCTACCTCCAGCTCTGCCTCCTGTCTTTTCCTCAGTGACACTGTCTCTAGACCAAACAACATCGCTGGTCTCACCACAGTTTTGTACACCTTTCCTTTCATTTTAGCTGAAACTCTTCTATCACACATCACACCTGACACTTTCCTCCACCCGTTCCATCCTGCCTGGACACGCTTCTTCACCTCTTTTCCCACTCTCCATTGCTCTGGACTGTCGACCCTAAGTACTTAAAATCCTCCACCTTCTTGATCTCTTCTCCCTGTAACCTCACTCTTCCACTTTGGTCCCTCTCATTCACACACATGTACTCTGTCTTACTGCGGCTAACCTTCATTCCTCTCCTTTCCAGGACAAACCTCCACCTCTCTAGCTTCTCCTCCACCTCTTCCCTACTCTCACTGCAGATCACAATGTCATCTGCAAACATCATAGTCCATGGAGATTCCTGTCTAACCTCGTCTGTCAACCTGTCCATCACCATAGCGAACAAGAAGGGGCTCAGAGCTGATCCCTGATGCAGTCCCACCTCCACCTTGAACTCCTCTGTCACACCCACAGCACACCTCACCGCTGTCTTACAGTCCTCATACATGTCCTGCACCGCTCTAACATACTTCTCTGCCACTCCAGACTTCCTCATACAATACCACAGTTCCTCTCTGGGCACCCTGTCATAAGCTTTCTCCAGATCTACAAAAACACAATGCAGCTCCGTCTGGCCTTCTCTGTACTTCTCTATCAACATCCTCAAAGCAAATACTGCATCTGTAGTACTCTTTTTTGGCATGAAACCATACTGCTGCTCACAAATGCTCACTTCTGCACTTAGTCTAGCTTTCCACTACTCTTTCCCATAACTTCATTGTATGGCTCATCAGCTTTATTCCTCTGTAGTTGCCACAACTCTGCACATCTCCCTTGTTCTTAAAAATGGGCACCAGCACACTTCTCCTCCACTCCTCAGGCATCTTCTCACTATCTAAGATCCTGTTGAACAACCCAGTCAGAAACTCTACTGCCACCTCTCCTAGACACTTCCAAACCTCTACAGGTATATCATCAGGACCGACTGCCTTTCCACTCTTCATCCTCTTCAGTGCTCTCCTCACTTCATCCTGGCTAATCTTTGCTACATCCTGGTCCACAACAGTCACCTCTTCTAGTCTTTGTTCTCTCTCATTTTCCTCGTTCATCAACTCTTCAAAGTACTCTTTCCATCTTCCCATCACACTGCTGGCACCTGTCAATAGACTTCCATCCCTATCCTTAATCACCCTAACCTGCTGCACGTCCTTCCCATCTCTATCTCTCTGTCTTGCCAGCCTGTATAGATCAGTCTCTCCCTCCTTACTGTCCAACCGAGCATACAAGTCATCATAAGCTTCTTGTTTGGCCTTTGCTACCTCTACCTTCACCTTACGCTGCATCTCCCTGTACTCCTGTCTACTCTCCTCAGTCCTCTCAGTGTCCCACTTCTTCTTAGCTAACCTCTTTCTTTGTATACACTCCTGGTTCCTGGGAGGTTCCTGGAACGCATTAACCACGAGGAACGACGGTGCCCTGTATACCTTTTGAGGTACGCATCTCTGAAAACTGATGAGATATTATCACAAAATAAAAAGCAACATTTTCAGGAAGTCATAGCCACAAAAATGTGTAGGTCAGGGTAAAATGTTGAATTCAGGGGTGTCGCGGGATGTTTCAGTCTTTAAATGCCTTGTTTATCCATGCCTTGGTAATCCTTGAAGACCAAATCAGAAGCAAGTGAACTTCTATATAGCATTTGCAGTTATTTTACGTCTCATCCAAAATCTCATTCCATGCATGTGTATTCTGCACCAACAGCAAGTAGTGTCTGAAAGAATGATGACAAATTAATTTCCCTCGTCTGTTCTTTACTATTGTTTAAATGTTTGATTTTGACCCCGCCAACATGGGGGGTCTTTGTGCTCTTCCATCAAATGTTTAGGGGTAAAAAAAATCAGATTTCCACATGTTCCTTTTCTGTATTTATCCAAGTTGCTAGTGTCACCAGCACTCTGTAACATTTTACTCAATCTTGTTTTACTGCAATTAAAGGATCTCTCACTATAGCACTATAACAGAAATTTTAAAAAGCCAGGAGGTTATCTTCAAATCAGGTATTTTCTCCAAACCTTGATGCATCAATATACTCTAAAGGACAGCAGGCCATGGTAAATGGAAGGCAATCACCGAGCTTAGATGTCCACTAGGGAGTATGTTATCAGTCACCTCATCAAGGACGTCCACTATAGTATCTACAGATTCCATTACAGATGTGTCTCACAGGGTTTACATCTGGCACTGCAAAGACATGAATATACACCTGCACAAACACCACATACTTTTGAAAAATTGTGATTTATGCGTTCATGATTGCAGAGCCCGCTGGAAAAAAACAGCAGAATTCAGTAGAAGTCTGCACCGCAGATCACTCACATTTTCTTCCTATTCCTGCAGAGTGGTTTCTGTCTGAGGGTGCACTCATTTGGCGAGAACTTGCACAAAGGCCAGGTTTGAAAAGCCTGATAAAATGCAATCAGTGGCTTTACATTTACCCCCTAAATCCTCAAAACACATGTTCAAATGAGATGCATTTTTGCCAGCCAGAATAAAACGAGCAGAGACGCCGTAGAGAAATGTTTAAGCAGTGCATTTGTGTTTATTTCATCCATTTCTTCATCTTTCTCTGTAAGTGTGGAAGAGGAGCAAGGTTTGGATGCATCAGAGTGGGGAGAGGGGTCACTGTGATTAGCGCCAGCACACTGAGCTCATGCATTATTCAACCCGCGTCATCTTCACCCACTGACAAAAAGATGTGAAATATTTGGGGGAGATCGTGTTGTTCCTGAAAATGGGAAGCCGGATGAACAGAATCCTCCTTTCCACATTTAAATCTATTACTTGAGACCACTTTGGTGTGACGCATCATGTTAAACAGCCCCGATCATCCTGTCTAAGAGGGTGTGCTTGTGAAAGGAAAGAGTTTATTGAAGACCTCAAGGGAACATCTCCTAACCAGGTTTTAGATTACATCAACACCTGTGGAACTGCAATTGCATTACTAATCCATTAGTGTAAATCAAGCCTTTTCTTTGTGTTCTAAGCAAACCCAGTCTTCTGTCTCTTCCCCTCCTACGCCACGATTGTCAACATAAATAAGCTCCATGGCTCCTGATATGATAAACCCTCAGGAGAAACAAACGACGTAGGATGCAGAGAGTGCCGTAGATGGTGGATTATGGGAGCTTGAATCTGATATTCAGTGAAGACGCTTCAATGAACCATTTCGGTTGATCATCACTGCGAGGTTAAAGCTCACCCAAGACGTCTAAAAATCTTTAAGGTGGAACAAAGAAATCTGTTGGTCTATTTAAGGAGGTCAATATCCTTTATGTTTCTGTTTGTTTCCTCATTGTAGTGATAGCTGAATGTCACTGTTAAAATTCAGTTAATGCATCTTTC
The DNA here is from genome assembly GCA_013358685.1 of Antennarius maculatus. Classification (NCBI taxonomy): domain Eukaryota; kingdom Metazoa; phylum Chordata; class Actinopteri; order Lophiiformes; family Antennariidae; genus Antennarius; species Antennarius maculatus. The sequence continues at coordinate 8,143,598 of CM023627.1, forward strand.
AAAAGCTCCTGTGATGAACCCCCAGACTTAAATTCGTGTCAAAAGAATATATCAGAGCAATTTTGATCAAGTTACTGTATATAAATATATGTGTGTGTGTGTGTGTGTGTGTGTATATACTGTGTGTATATACTATATGTACATCAATAACTACATAAAGTATAGTGTAGATATTTTTTATGTAGTTGATCATTAGACCAGAGACTGCCAAAAATAGTTAAATGATTGTAAACAATCACTGAAAACGTGCACCGATCACAACGCAGACGCTGAAAAAATATTTAATTATAAATGCAGGTCAATGATTTTGTAGTTTAAAACAAAATTTGATGTCATTCATTCATGGCACATTTCCTTTGTCCGACCGAGAGAAGAAAAGTGTAAGTGGTTTCACAACCGAAGGTTCACCAGTGTTTACTAAACTAAGTTACAGCAAAGAGGCACTTTGGTTTTCGGATCAATAACAACGACCGACCTTAAGTGTTCCTTGAGTCATCAATCAATCAATCAACCAACCTAGCCCATATCACCTTCTCAACAGTAACAAGCGAATCTGACATTACACTGTAGTCTTTGATGCTGGCAAACCTGTCTGAAAATTTAAGTTTATTACAATATAAGGATTATTATGTTAAATTTACAAGAGTAAATTAATCTATAAGGCAAACATGACCACTTTTTATTTGGCTGGAAGAACGCAATGGAGTCAAAACTGCAGCTGCTGCTTTTTCCTGTGACCGGCTGTCTGGCTACTTCACAAGACCTCAAGGTCCCTTGCTCCTGCTGGTCTGCGACCTTTTTCATCAGGTCATTTGGCACCTCAAATGCCTGACTTGGTGTTTTAACACTCACCTGCCCATCCCTGTCTTGACCACTACATTGGCAGTGCCTGTCTTTGTGAGCATCTCAAAAATGCCTGATCATTATTATACCACTCACACACAATCTGAGCTGCATTCTTGTTTGTGTCGGGATGATGTGTGATGACAGAGCCGGGAGTTGTGTCTTTTATACTGTGCTTGTGAATATTGGGCTTTAATGTGCTTACCAGAGTGAGACAAGGAGGCAGTGCTGTGCAGGCGGGTGAGGTTTTGCCTAAACCAAGACTTTCCACACTACACTGCACCAAATTTATGCAAATATTCACCAACAAATCCAAGGAAGGGGAGGGAAATGACCATATTTGGTCAGATACATGTACTACAGCAATTAGAAGCGTATAAGGAATAATGCTTTCTCCTAACTTAACACTGTGTTGAACTTTCATTCGTTGCTGTTGATCTTGTGCCCTGCTCAGACACAATGTTATCAGGAAACTGACTGTTAGGGTGTAACTTGTCGACCAACACCATGAACTTGCTTAGGCTGGGGCATTTGTCATCTGGCGGTTGTCCTCCTGTTTACACTTATGAGTGAGGACAGGGTGATGATATTGCACTGCTTTGTCACAGAAATCCAGAAGGCAAGAGCAGAAGAGGAGATGTGACTGAAAAGAGGAGGGAGAGAAGAAGAGGTTGAAAAGTCTCCACCCTCCAGGAAGGCTGATAATAATTGTTTCCTATATGAGATGACTGTTGTCTTCTGACTCTGGCATAATTTATCTCCTTACAAACATTGCTTCAATCTTCCTGGATGACTCTCCCATCTACCCGTGCTTCCATCCTGTCTCCCAAAGGTCCAGCCTTCACTTGACTCATCCATGATAATGAGACAGACCTTTGACATTTGCAGACATCCTGTGGGTGAAAAGTGACTATTTTTTGACATGAGATGTAGAATTTCACCTTTCAATTTCCCTTCCATGGTAAACATTGTTAGGCTTTTGATTATTGGATATTTGAATGTGGGGTGGGGGTACTTGTATTTCTCTTTTATGCACAAAAATGAATGACAAATAGACACTTTTTTTTAAATCACAGGTTTATTCCTCCCACATATGCAGGCTATAAAAGCAGAGTAAGGTCAGCTGCTTGAGAATGTTCCTCTAATGACAGAATTTGTCACATGTTTATTTTAAGGGGGCTGTATTTTCACACTAATTCCCAATGTTCTAGAATGTGTAAGGGATGGCTTTAAACACTTGCACTATCCTTGGTTGCCATGACTACTGTGATCCCTGTATGATAATCGGATTTCCACTATAGCTGTGAAAACACTCAATCCTGCTTGAACTAAGAAAATTACAACATTCAACACTGCAGTGAGGAATTTGTGCAATGATAAGCAACCAAGTAAAGAAATACTTTGTTGCCAATCCAGTTGGACCAGTTTATTCATGACTAGAACTGACCGAGGAAGTTGTAATATGGGAAGGGAGCTAACCTATTTAACAACATTGTTGATAGAGGTGGTAATAGCATTTTGTTTTTAGTATGTGTGCTTTTTGCATGACACTTTTACACTACATAGAAGAAGAAGCACAGTAGGCTATTTGTATCCTTGTGTGTGTTTAAGTGGTAAGCATCCATGGTTCTTTTCTCTTATTTAAGCAGGTTAACGTCCTATTCCTCTCCAGCCGCCCACAGAGGGGGGGTTGTGTCAGACATGCTCACTGTGAGCACAGGCGGCCCCGTCAGTCTTTTTATTGCGTTACTCTCTCTGTCTCTCTCTTTTTTTTTTTTCATAATGAAATCAGAAAGAAACACATTAGGCAAAGCTGCCTTTTGGGTTCTCACTGGGACCTTTGAAATACAGACTAGCATTGGCTAGTTAGCAGTCAAATTAGCCAAGACAAAAGAGTTAATTATCTAGATCAGAAAAGGGCCCCAATCCCACGGGACAACCAACTGGTTGAAACTTTGTGAAACTTTTAATATCTCAGTGCAGTTTAAGATTCCCATGTGATCTTTCAAATCAAAATGCATATTTTCAAGAAATGATCGCTGTAGTTTTGTCTTCTAGTAAAAGCCTGTGGATTTGTTTTTGTTTTTCTATGTAAGATATTGTGGAGAACATTTTAGTATTTCACATTCCTTCCTGAAATCTGACATCCTGTAAATGTACTTTTTTAAAGGAAAGCCATAGAGGAAAACAAAGCTTATCTTGGCAGATGGCTCTCATCCTCCCTTTCTGCATTGGGAGACACTAGAGTTTGTCTTTTCTTTTCCCCGTTAGTGAAATGACACTACTGGACACATTTTTGTTAATGTCGGGAAAGTTGGGATTTTAACATAATTTTAGCTAATGAAGTCATACTTTTTAAGATGTGGTTTTCTATGAACTGCAAAGCAAAATATGGAATATTTGGAGGATCAGTAAGTGAAAAAATAAATTTTCCTGTCAATTCCATGTTTTTAATTTCAGTCCTTTTGCTTTCACCTGAGAGAGAAATGGGTTGACTGCAAAAATCTCTTTTCACTGGTGCAGTGTTTATCTTTTGAATTTATCTCCTGCTCAGAGTATGACAACTATAGATCCCCTCTCCTTTGTACAAGACAAATGACCTTATTACCACAGAGAATCATTCAGAACAGGATGGCAAATGCTTCACAGGAAAAGGCAGACCTGCTCTGCGGGTTAGTCAGATTTACAGACAATTTACAGATGAAAATGAGCTCTGTAGCCTGTTTGCGCTTTCAACAATCAAAAAGGGGTTAATCCAGAGGACTAACCAGCGATGCCATTGCTTACGTACTATACATACTGTCTGTTACCTTCTTTAGAGGTGTATGGGCTCCTAAGGACATATTTGTTTCACCATTATGAAGTATTCCATTTCACTGAGATATCCCTGTAAGGAAAACCCCCATCACACACACACATGCACACACTCACACAGGTTCCAGTATTGTCAGTGTTGTAACTGTGCTAAAGGGGGTCACGAGACCGGCTAGGCAGAGTGTCCTCCCTGGTGGGAAATCAGAGTCTGCATGCATAATTACGGGACAAGACAGTAAACCCAGGATTAATTTTCTTGACTGTGTTCAAAAAGCCCTTAAGCCCACTTCATTATCCACTGATCAGTATAACTTGCCTTGTTAAAGTATTCATATTTGTGAAGTGTGTGCGCGCCAGAATATTTGATACTTCCAAACAGTGCAAGGATCAACAGTTCGGTATCAGGTGAAGGATCACACTCTGTTTCCATCAGTCTTAAGCAATTTAAGGGAAAGTTGGCATCACATTGACCTCACTTCTGTAAAGGTCACAGCTCTAATAGTCCTTTAAAGAAGTGGAGCTCATTGATTTAGACCTGGACTGATCTGCTGAGCGCAGGAGGGGCTAATGAGCCAATCATATTGTAGCATGCAATCCGAAAACCATCAAGCCTGATTCATAATGGCAAACTTTAATAGCATGACTGATAAGCTAATAGACCAATCATATTTGTGTCAGTCATCCAAAATCGGTTTGGTTGTTACGTTGGAATCAATTGATTTGCATGGCTGTTAGAATTTGCACTCACAGGTCCCACTTGTTTTTGGTTTAATCAACAACATTTATACAAAGTAAAATCAGCACATTATTCCATCTGTATTTCATACTTAAAAATATCATAGCAGGATTCAAAATGGAATAGAGGAGAACTAAAAAAACAACTGTAATTCAGACATCCTCAGGGATTGTAAGATAAATATGAGGAGTCGTAACATGATTTAAAAAAGGGAGAAATCCACTTTTGAAATATAAATTGGTTGTAAAAACCTCCAACTAGGCTCTTCAAATCACTAATTCAAATCGATTTTCATTTTCATTGTCCCTGCTAGCGTCAAACTTGGAACAAGCTCCATTCTGTTTTATCTTATTGTCTAATTTTCAACCATTCTTTCCAGAATTGTTTAGAACCTTTACGTTTGGTGCTGACAATAGTGAGGGTGGTGACATTATACAGGTTGGAACACATCCTGTTCATATTGTCATAGTGAGTAATCAATTTAGGCTGATCTATGCTGTAATAACCAATAAGAAATATAAAGATGTTTAATGCCATCTGCTGTTGGGCTTCTCCTGTGTGTCTGTGTGATGTGTTTTATGTAAAACCAATGGAAATGTGTCCTAGCTTTGAAGATGTTGCCAACGAACAACAAATCGTGGAGAACATGTTCACGAACCCAATTATTTGTTGAACAGAGGTACAGAACATCTTGGTTTCCAGAGTTTAGTAAGGACACACTCATTACCAAGGACTAGTAATCTTAGACATTAAGACTAGCACTAGCATCAATACTGCTTTAAGTCCACACAGTTTACCCTGCACGTCTGATCAGTCTTTCTAGACTTTCTTGTCATCTTAGCGGTTGGCTGCATGTGCTAGCAGCACAGCTTCTCATCGCATCACTCGGCCAACCCTAACCCCAAAGTGCAAGTCATGTAGGAGAATGAAACGCCAAAATAGATGATTTTGCCTCAGTTTCGTATCCCATATTTAGCCTTGTCAAACTTGTTCTTGTCTGAGTGATTCTTCAGATCACTCATCCCGTCTTTTGCCCTTCGGGTGAGCCGCGTTTCTCTCCCAATGTTTATGCAGATTGTCAACACCTGACAGCAGGCGATGTCGGGTTGACATTTGGGTTCACTTTGCCTGATCAGTGTGGACTGTTGGCCCACAGCGGAAGGTCAGAACAGGACACCTTCACATACAAACACACTCAACCACACAAACACACACCCTCAGTTCAGAAGGAGATTTATGGAGAAACCAGAGGACATATTATGTGGGTTGAAAGATGCCGAGATTACACCAGTTTGATAAATAATTGTGAAAGCAAATTCTTGCTAATAATATATAATTATATATAATTCAGATGAACATTAATTTACATTGATGATAATTTTGTTTGTTTAGTATAAAAGGTTTTTCTAAAGTAGAAAATGGATATTAGCAGGTATTGTTGATGCATCACTAATGTGTGATCAATGCCTCATCAAAGACAAACACATTGTTCACTGCAGGATTTATTAACTAATGCAGTCCAGCCTCGAATATCCATTTACCTGCAAATTGACAATTTGCTTCAGATCTATTCCTTCTCCGTCTTTCAACACGTATATTACACATTTCTATACTCAGCTATAAAGATGCTGCTCGTAACTTTAAGCCTGTTGTGTCAATTCATTGGCCACCTTTCACTTCCATGTGGTCAGCTGTCAGAAAAAAAGCACTTTGAAAGGCTAAGTTTGAATTATTATCGGAGACTGGCAAGGAGGAAAAACTGTGGATTGCACACTTGTAAATTTTTGCACTTTCATTTTAAGGGACAAAAGCAAAAACCAAAAGCCAAAATTCCTTTCTGTGCTTTCGAAGCTCCCACAAGAACTATGCAAAATTGTTCTCCATATCTTGGCCAAGCTCGTCAACTCAGACAAAGTGTCATTTTCCTTGAAACCATCTAATTCTCTTAAATGTCACAGGAATTCATCCTTCCAATGCCATATGGAGCAAGAGTGTCAAGTGTGGTCATGCTATTTAAAATCATCCTCTGACTTTTCTTCCATATATTTTTTCTACTTTATAGCATGTAAAGAGTCAAATTTGGTTCCAGAATAAGTTCACGTTTTGCCACTGAGCTGGTTTCCTGGTAAGTCGTGTAGCAATAGTGCCTCAGGGATGAAATCACAATATATTTTTCTGCATCTGAGTAGACAGTAGTGTCTCTTTACAGGAAAGTAATTTCTGAACAAGTGAGCATATTTCTCTCCACTCCCTCATGGGATAAGAAACAGCTTGTTCAGTCAAGGGTTGTCAGCTGCAGATGGCTGAAGACAATAAACATGATCAAACATGGGGGTGGGTATTTTGAGGCAGTGTTTATGAAGCCAGGTCATAGAGTGATGCAATGCTGCCTTCTCCACCATATCTTCAGCATTTCTTTCCAATAACTGTGTTTAGATGTTCATTGTTTGCATCAGTGAGACCTTAACTTTATACATTGGACCCCCTGATCCGTTTTTTTTTAAACCAACAATAAACAATCTTGTTCATACAATGAGATGCATGGGCTTCCTCATATTATTAATGACTCTTATAAATCATCTATTTATCTGAACTGTGCACAGTATCAGCCTTTCTCTCTCCCCCGGCAATGAGACATTTTCAAGCTATCCTATCCAGTAATCTTGATTAAATATGTTTATCTCGGTGCAGTCACTGTAAAAAATGGCCCTTATAATTTTAGCAAGCATCATGTTGGAGTTTAGAGGCTGACCTCGATCTCCCTTTCTCTCAAGGTTACTGGCTCTCGGTGGGTTGAAGCAAAATGATAGCAAGATTTTGCACAGTTCCTGTTGTGTGTTTACTTCGCTTGTCCATGTGTAGTATGCAATAACACTGAGTAGTTGTCATTCAAGGAATAACAAAGCACTTGGCGTTTCATAGACGATTACACCACAGCAAAATGATAAAGCATCACACTTTTTCTAAATCTGTGGAACAAAGAAAAATCATACCGAATAATGCAGCATGCACTTCGCAGCTACATCTCCATTTGCCTAATGATCATGAAAGAGAGGGTCCCACTCCAACCACAATGCTGTCTGATTGTATGGTCCTCAGCAACACCCTAGATAGCTTGTGCTCGGCTGGTCTTACTTCACATCAGTGAAGCTCTTTTGTTCGCGGATAATACCTCCAAAGAGCACATTTATTTCTTCATAATCGTTCTGCTGCAAAGCTCCCATATTCACCTTATGCACTCACATGTATACGATGAGAAGAAGGGATGAGAGAAGGGTAAACAAATCAGTCCACTTATGTGGCATTCTGAGCCATTTAAAGGTTGCTTTATGTCACAGATCAGGTATTATGATGTGGTTCATCCAGCACCGGAAAAGTATGGAAAACTCTGGATGGACTCTGCTTGTATTCACAGTTGTTATAGTGCAGTGATGAAATTTGAGTCTTACCAGATATAGGACGTCATCAACCACCATGTGATCAGGGTGAGACAGAACTGAATGTACAATCACCACAAATTTCATTCATTTTCCTTATAGCTTTTTCTACTTATGCGGAGCCTATCAATGGACTTACAGGCATGACACGGGGAGATGTTCCGGACACGTTGTCATTGCGTCGCAGAACCACATGAAAGACATACAAAGATTTGCGCACACACTCACACCTATGGACAATTTGAAACCGACCAATCCACCTAAGCTGCATGTTTTTGGAGGTGGAGAGGAAACCGAAGGACCCAGAGAAAATGCATGCAGACATGGGGAGAACAGACAAAATTCCGCACACAACAGGACTCGAGCCTGGAACCATGCTGATGTGAGGCGACAGTGCTCCCCACTGCGCCATCGTACCGCCTTCATTTATTCAATTCAAGATAATGATTTACACTCCATTCCTTTTTTCCATTTAAGCCACTGAACTGGATGGGTATAAAATGGATTAAAGGGATGTTGTCCCCCATTGCATAAAGTGGACAACTTCACGGAAGCTCCTAAAAGGTAGAAGATCTCGATGCAGCTGCTTTGAAGAATTCAGTCCATAAAATATTGTCTGTGATGTATACTGGCCAGGCTGCAAAAGGCAGAAAAAGAAGAAAGCCAAAAGGGATGACACTCATTACTTGGCCTTGCCACTCCCTCCTACACTGATCTCAAATGGAGCCTCGTAATAGACCAATTTCAGCTCTGCCTGGAGCAAACCAGACCCTTTATTCATGTACTCTGGTCTCTTCCTTTTTGGCAAGATTACACCGGGCACAGGGAGAAAGATACCTTCTCCCTAGCAAGATAACATGAAAGAAGATGGTGGAGCCATAAGATTTCTGGATAGGCACAGCTGCGAGCACACATTATGGATGGTAATGACTGTTTGCATGCAGGCTCCCTCGCTGATTTGCAGTGTTCATTTCACAGGCTCCCGGCACACTATGCCTTATTCCAATGTCACAGGGGTCTGGTCGGTGAGGTCAGGCCCTCACCCCATAGTACTCGGACCCCCCTGGTGAAGTTGGGCAATGCCAATCACAGTGAGATGTGATTTAATAAGCGCTGGTCCATCTGGTTCCAGGGAGAGTGGAAAGGAGGGGTTTCGGAGCACGTCAGGGGGGGATAGAAGCCGTGTTATTTATAAAAACAGAGGAGAAGCATTTCTAAAACTGCTGTAATGAATCAGAGAAGCCTGAGGAATACTTACAAGATATGTAGTAAATAAAATCAATAAACATATCTATTCACAGCCACCTCTGTTACTGTTGCTGTCTTTCACCACCTATATGAGCAGATTAATAACACCAGTAATTCATATTATTGTTCCCAGATTCCAACACGTTTCAGAAAGCTTTTAGTTGAGCTGAAATAGACACTTGCTATGAAAGTGTTGTAAACCCTAGACCCTCATTGCTCACTGCTATTATTCTTACTGCTGCAAAGACATATAGACTTGTGGCCCCCTTATACTATGTAGTCAACTATTTCCCATAATACACAGAAGGGTATTCGATCGGTTATTTTCACAAGTGGTTATACATTTGTGTTTTATAGAATAGCTTCTGCTCCTGGTGAGTTCTCGTAAATGAGTCCAGACAACACATGTTTCAGTTTAAATCCCCTAAGGGCTGCAGGCAGCACAACTCAAGCATATGTACGAAATGAACAAAGAAAACAGAAGAGGGCAGAATGAACCGGTGTGTAAATCAATGGACATAGCAAGTACAACAGCAGCATGCAGCTGGAGTAAGAGGTGCATAACCTAAGGATAAATGTTTAGCTATTTAAATATACAGCAGTACCTTGAGATACAAGTTTAAATTGTTCCGTGACTGAACTCGTAAGTCAAACAACAAATTTCCCCTTTAAAAACAACTAAAATCATTTAAATCCATTCTAGCCTTGTAAAAAAGTCCTAAACACCCCAAATTATGAAGATTTTTTTTTTCTAAACCAATAGAGATGTAGACTTTACCTGTGCATAATAAGTTACATAAACAATGATAAAGTATGTAAAGGAATACATAGGTCAGGAGCACACACAAGTTACTTCTTTACTCTGCGAACGAGAATGAAATCCGATCTCAGCTGATGTTGTATCCATCAGATTTTTTCTTTTATGTCGAGCAAAAATATGGATAGAGCAACAGCTTGTATCTCTAGAAAATCTCCAATGTCTGGTAGCTTGTATCTCAACTGGAAAGTCAAGCAGCAGAAAATAAAAAAAATTAAAAATGATTTTTGATTTTATTCTTCATTGCAAAAATTATAATCATTTTCTACAGGTTCGAAATCCTGCTATAATGGGTTTTTTTTTTCAATTAATTGCTTTTTGCTTGCTTATTCTAAGTTGAGGTCATTAAATGTGTTTGAAGTTACAGTTAGACTCCAGGGAATTTACTGTAGACTCTGAAGACACGCAGAACCACAAGATTATGAAAACACTTCACTGTGTTGATGAAATTATTTCCTGGAAAGACAGATTTCCACATCGTTGAATGTGTGTTAAGGTAGGTAAACAGATTAGTGCTAGTATTTTTATGTTAATAATAAACCTTGCTGTGTACGTAGTAGATGTTTTAGGAAGGCCGTCTCCTTCTGGCCCTTCACATAGCCACAAGTGTGTCGTGTCCGATGGGGAGAAGCTGTGAGGATTTGGACAGCTTGCTTTTGTGTGCTTTGACCTCTGCTGGGCTGCGGAGTTTGGCTCTGTATGGCAGTGTCCCATTAGGCTCCTCTCTGTCTGATCGGATTGGGCTGCAACTGAATGACACAACTGTCCCCCTGCGCCCAGCGGAGGCAGACCGGCATTCTGCTCATGCCAAACCGGACCTCTGCTGAGGCGTCTCACTGGGAGCTTCATCCCCTAATCTCCTGCTGTTCCCCAAAAAACTCTTATTATCACAGAAGCACAACCTGCCTGATATTGTAATCTCTTATAATTTTAATCACCAAATGGCTTCCATGCACACTTAATTTAGTTTTTTTAATTATCTAAATGCTAAATTATAAATTATCACTATAAAACTGACAGGGTGGTAACCAGCTTGAGCTGTTCGACTGCTTTATACTTAATTTGTCCACAAACAGACCTATAAAACACCACATTTCTGTACAACAACAGGATTTGCAATCTCTCCGGTCAGCCTCATTGTAGTGTTGCTGACTATTTCCAGCTGGCTAGCTGCAGCATGTTTTGACCGGAGCTGGGGAAATGAAAACCATCAGCACGGGGTATTGCTGGGAATGGATGTCAGGATGGCACACTGGAGCTAGCGAGGACTGACATGCTATCCTTCATGAGAAGAAAGTAATTGGCCTCCTAATTGATCTCAGAGACATGTTTCACAGCCCAGACCAGTTCCTGGTTCAGTCTTCTGCCTTAATACAAGTCCACTGTCAGACCTGTGAGATCTGACCCCAACATGAAGCAGACTAGAGATAAGGGCACCCCTTTCTTCTTCATTTGTATTTTATTGCAGTCCATCATGCCTGTCGCACTGTCTCTGGAGCTCTGTTTATATGCCTCAGGGGCACTCTCTTCTGCAGCCAAGCACCCCAATCAGTGAACTGTTAAATCAGACTGGGATCAATAGTAATTACATTTCCACTGCCATTTTAAGCATCACCACTGGAAACGGCATCCCACGATCTTCTGTTTTATATATACAGTCTCTCTCTCTCTCTCTCTCTCTCTCTCTCTCTCTCTCTCTCTCTCTCTCTCTCTCTCTCTCTCTCTGTCTCTCTGTCTCTCTCATATTATATTGTTTTCTTCAAACTTAAAAGTATATTAAATCTGATTTATTTTATACAAAGTTTAATAACCACCTATTCATCCACCCACACAGACAGAGACATACAAACTCCACGCAGAGAACTCCCAGGTCCTCTTGCTGATATCTAACAAACTGGCTGCTAATTAAAGTAAAAACACAAAAAATACATCACAAGAAAATGTTGAACTATATCATTTTGTCATCATAGTTAATAAAGGGAAGGTGATATCCTTTTTCAGGCCAAATGGTCTTTTGGTTTGTGAAAATTAAGTGTTAAAAAAAGAATGAAAGGAAACAAAGTTTTGCCTCAAATAATTGCTTTAAAAAAGTATAGAAACTTTGACATTTTCAGCTAGCTATTGAATTTCACAGACATCACCATAAAACAATGAATGACAAGCCTGTCGACTTTCACAGTTTTGTTTGATTGCTCTGTTATAGATATGAAGTTAGAGAAAAGACTTGAGTGTTTGTAGCATCTGTTAATTGCGTCTTAGCTTCAGTCATCGTCATCTGTAAACACATTTCCACTGCTTCTGAATGGGAACACATCCTCTGAATCAATGCATTGTCACACTTAGTCTTTAGTTAGGTATTTTCGTAAAGTGTTGACAGTGCTGCTATAAATTGTGTATCTGCGAAGTTACGAGCCTCAGTGACTCATGAGAAGCCACGACAGTCAGGTTTAAATGGGGTAACATTTCAACGGCTCACTTGGAATTAAGTTGTGTGGTGAAATGCAGTGATATGTTTGGAATTTTGGGTCCGGGCCTGATCCACTCTGACGGGGTGGTGTCTCAGATGCAGTTCTCTGGAAAACAAGCAGATTGGACTTTACTTAAACAAATGCCATGATACAACCTCTATGGATGCGGAAATAATCCCAAGTGTTGTGTCACTAAGATGGCAGAGTCAAAATAATTAAAAAAAAAATAAAAAAATCATATGGCATATAATGAAAAAGAAAAACAATAACAACAATGATAATTAATATCATAAATAGAGGCATTTAACTGTCTATATTCAGGACATATTTTTCCATAGAGCCCATCCTTTTTATTTAAAACTAAATTATAATTGGGTTTAGTCTTGGAAAAAAGATATGTGGAATTTCAGACTAAATTGTGAACTTCGAAAATTGTTAGTTACCTAATCAAGAATATATCACCTTCAAATCACATAACACAGACTGTGGTGTCAATCTATTAAACACTTTCATTGAGTAATTTGCAATAATCCCAGGTGGAAGTCATACTTGTACTGATTTACTATTGTCAGCTCTACTTCTTTTCTAGGACTGTGTTTGAAATATTTGACTATTTTAAAGAACTTGGGCAAAACCCCAACAGAGTCACAGTCATGGAGAGTCACTGTGATTACCCTCTGTATGATGTGCAATACACAGGGCATCCTTGCTGCCTCCATCAGCGTCAGAAATGATGCTTCAGACTCGATGTGCTTTGCTGGAGTGACGGCTCATCATTGCACTATGAACACACGACTCAGGCTTCATCTAAACGTCCATCTGGAGGCTTTTTAGAGCAAAACTTTCATCTCACTGCAGACAGGATTGTTCCCTCGGTCAATCTTTTATTGATGTTTATTTTTTACCCTTGTGAAAATCCATGATAAAAAAAAAAACAAAACAGTCCCAGGGGAAAAGACAAGTGTCAAGCAGATACTGTATGTATATAAAAGGTCAAACTTTGAATTGATTAATTTATATCAAACAGAAATAAACATTTTACATTTTGAAGTTTAATTCCAACCATAAGAACATGCTGACAATCACAAAAGTAAAAAGGTAAAGATTTAACATTATTGTAATTCATTTGGGTTTTCATTCATCAAGACATGGTTTAATATTGTAAACCTATCAATGTTAACAAACCCCTGAGATGAGGTGACGCAGAACAGAACAGATAGAACACTTGTGAAAAAAACTTGTGAAAAATGGCATTAAAAATTACAACCAATTTTCTCTCTTTCGAGTGCTATTTATGGTTTAATGTTATGAAAAATATGTCCTATAATATAGTCAAATACATTTTATAAATATAAGGCAGTGTATCCTTTCAGCACCACGGACAGCTCCAACTTTACAAGCAACATCTTTTGAATAAGACACCTGTACAGACTCTATCGTACAGAAAACTCACTGAAGCGTTAGCTGGACATGGTAGTATGGATGGTACATTGTAAGCTTGGCCACAGCCAGCAATGATAATTATCATGTGGGCTGTGGGAGGTGTGGAGGGCTGTCTGTTGTTGCCTGGTGGTACAACTACAACAGATGTTTTGGTTCAGAGGCTTGTCTGCCAATACTGGGGTTATCTTGATCATGATCCTATGTCCAAGTGTCAAAACATGTAAGGTCATTATAGCTTTAGGATATGAAGAGGTCAGAGGTGAGGGGCTGGTTGTTGTTTGAAGTGTTGGCGCTATTCACGGGTGAAATCATTAGCCTTTTTACTTTCTAGTTTGTTTTTCTACTGTCGACTAACAACTAACAAACACTCTAGGTTTCTGCAGAGTGTGAAAGTGGGAATGGAGGTGAAGACGCGACGACTATGGCTATTTGAAAGGAAGTGAAAGAAGGCGTGCAGAACTGTCTTATGCTTGTAGAATGACAGATACTGCTGATAGGATTCAGTGACATAAGGCGTGTTCATCATCTGCGTGAACAACTGCTGAATAATTGCTTAATACGTCTAAAAACAGAAACCCTCAAAACTTGCTATGTGCAGTTTTCTAGTACTTTTTTATGCCATGTAAACCAAATAAAAACCAACTAATGGAAAAAAATACTCTGGTTTAACTTATTCTGAACAAAGTCATTGGTTTGAGCTGAACAGGAAGAGGTGATATCCTGTCTTCTGCTGAGGAAAGAAGGTCTTTAAAACTGCCCAGGATAGGTTCAACTGAGGTCCACATGTCTGCGTGTCTGTAAACAACAATACAGTGAGTAAATTGCTCCATTTTCACCGGCTGCGTACCACCAAACATTCATCTTAGTGCCCCGTCTCTGTTTCGTACTATGTTGCTGCAGACTGTATTATTCAAGAGCAATTTCAACTCACTTTCCTGGGCAATCTTGATATTTCAGCATCTGAGCCCAATCTACAGATAGACCCCCTTCACACACATACAAAGTTTGCATCATATAGGTTTCAAATGATTAGACCAAATAAAACCTAGGTTATAGCCTGCACTCCCCCAACCAACCCCCAGTAGAAATTGTGTTTAACATTTATACAATTACTAGTACATATGGCATCAACCCAACCCACTGCACACATCTTGCCATGTGTATGTTTTTGTGTTTTTGACAATTGTACAGACACTTCCCCTTCAGTGAGGGAATGTGAACACCTCTCTGGGGACACACGATTGACAGATGCATGACAGACATTTTAGAGAACATAAACACATTTGTGAGCAGAGAGGATCTAAAAAAGATGTGTCAAAAGCCATTATAGCAACATACATGAAAAAAATATAAATGAAATGACAGATGAAAATGGTAGAAATATATAGAAAAAAATCTCATTAAGTCAGGTTATTATAGGAATAGAAATAGATTTATCTTGGCAGACAGACACAAGATTCAAATAAATAATTGAGACATTATACCAGTTCGAGAATTAAGATAATTGAGGTAATTATGATCAATCAGAAGACTGCTGAGCTTGAAGTCACCCGACTTTACATTTTTCAAGTATAGACTTGCGTTTTTCCAGTAAAAGAAAAAAAAAAACACAATGCCCTCCAACCAGCAAAATGCTAATGGATAGATAATTACCATAAGAGTAAGATCCTTTTTTTTCTCCTGTGGGAATAAAATGCAATTAGCCTGTTTGGCACATGCCTGTGGAATATCTAGAGGGGCCCAATGACAGCAAGGAAGGGACATAACTGCAGATTTTGAAATGATCCCATGAAATATATTTTTTTAAATTTTTGGACAGAAAGGGTAAAATATGTTACGATGATTGGGTGGGATTCGCGTAATTAACAGTTGCCATGTTGATCCTATTAGGGACCTTAAATATATGAATTCCAGTCATACACATGATGTAGCAGAGCATATGCTTTTCAAACATCTATTACCCGCACCTGAGCTGTGAAGATGAAATATATCAAAGCATTAGAAAAAATATAGCATGTGTGGTGGACACATCTGGTACTTCTCTCTTCTCTGTTCCCCTCTGCCTCTAGAGCGTTCCACTTCCTGTGGTCACAGAGATAACACCTGCAAATTAAAGAGACTCTTAGAAATGAGAAGATCAAATCTCATGCTAATTTTGTGTCAGAGAAGCATAATGGCAGACGATAAGGTGAAAGACTGTCAGTCACAATATCTGTTTATTTTAGAGTCACCCTCACAATGTTATCTATCAGGCTGCTGTCAATAAGTTCAATCTCACTTTTGATGTCACCCTGGCACCGTAGAGTATGATTTAGTGAGGCTGTTGTGTTGGATGATAATGCCACAGAGATTGAACCTGACAGCTCACTCTTGTTCAATGGCACACAAAAAAAAAACATTGAAAATGGCAGCATCCTTTATTTTTCTGACCCTTTGCTACCCCTTGAAAAGGTCAAATTCCCATTTACTATCATTTACTATGTGTACTTTTAAAGTCATTATTTACTTAATTCTCCTGAAAAATCTGTACAAACTGTGGTGATTTAAACAAATTGTGCGAGTGGAAATCTCATAGGAGAATGTAGGCATTTGAAACAATATCCAGTGAGGAAGAGCTTTTTACTGCATGCATGAAGAGAAAAAAAAAAACAGGATACAGGCATCATGAGGACATACATGAACTCACGGAGAAGTCAGCACGCCACTGCCATAGCTGGAGTACAAAGTGTCGTATTATCATCACTCTAATTGGCTTATTCTTATTGTGAAGCCACGATCTATTCATGCCTGTCTGAAACGGCATATCATTGACACTTGTACTGTTATTTTTAAAGTTGAATTATTTGTCACCTTCTAATCACACTTCAGAATCACTCCATGACACCTCTATCGGCATACCAACCTGACAGCTCAGTTTGTGTTTGCTGAATAGAACGGAGTTCTGAAACCCACCAGTCTGCTGCAAGCGTCAGATTTCAGACACGGGTGTTTGTGGTGAAGAAGTCTTAGACAAACTGAATTATCCCATCCCTCAGCAGAATGTAGAAAGATAAATTTCGGCCTACTTCAGTGGGGTTTGATGCTTTTTAATTTAGCCCCTTTGGCTAAATTACTCTCTGAAGCTGCGCTCCTACGGTGCATTCATTTTTTATGAAGTAGAAAATCAGATAAAGTAATGTATTGTTTGTTTTGGAATGCCAGTATAACTTAAGTAGAGCTTTAGATGCAGAGCGGTAACTTTAAGTCAGACTACCTCCTTCTGAGCACATCCAAGACAAACCCCTATTTGCATTTTGATTTATTTCATCAAGTGACAAATCAGATGAGACGGTGTGTATTCATCTCTTACTCAGCGGGTACTTAACCAGTTCTTGTTTGAGCCAGTCAAGGCAGCATCATCAGTAAATCGTACACACATCGCACTCTGAACAGAATTAAAAGGTCAGCTGCCAAGTGTCTGTAAAGAGCACTTGAAGAGCCGTCTGTTAGAGAACATTAACAGCTCTGGGGACGTGTCTTTTTGACACAGGCGACATCAGAAATGACAAAAGAAGATGCACACAACAAATCGGGAAGTGCAGTGGCTCCATCTGTTATGTCACCTGTTGCCTAAGAGTCAGTATAGAGGAAGAAAGAAGAGATCATGGAATGTTTTGTTTTCTTGATCTCTGTCTATTTCCTATAACTTTATTTGTATTTAAGTTGCAGTGACGTACTGAGGTCTTGACTTATACAAAAACCATCCTGATTATTTGCCTTGATAAACTGTGTCAGTTGTGATATCTGTGGGTGAGCCCTGTGGGAGGCATGGTGTTAAAGAGGGAGGCGTGAAGAAGTGGGTGGCAAAGAGAAGAAGTGAAGCTGGAGGGTGGAAACTAAATGAAAATAAAAAGCTACAGGGCATTCTTTTCATTTTGCTGCTTCGCTGAGCTGCAGCTCAGATGTCCACCAACCAACGTCCCAAGACATTGTGTCTTCTTTAAAAGCTTAGATAATTACAGTTGTTGTCAGTATTTTGTGACACACAAAGCAATAACCTGCACAAAATTACCTATTGGCTAATTTAACATCTTTGTTTCTGCTTGTGAGCATTTATATTTGTGAGATTTTGAGCTTATAGTGTCAAACATAGAGCATCGATAAATAGCAGTGCAGTGGATGTACTATATGCTCTACATAAACTAAATCCACTGCTCTTCGTCAAAGGTCAGTTTCGCTCCTTGACCATTAAAATCCTGTCATTCACTTTCTTTCTCAAAAAAAAGAAAAAAAAAAACCAAAACTTCACAGCAAATGGTTGCCGGGCAGATTTACCTTAGGGTGAACCAGGGCTGGAAGCAGTTTTTGAGCAAACAGCTGCCCTTTATCTGTATAACTCACCTACCAGTAGTCGCATCATGGCCCCTGGCCCTTGGCCTCACTTCCCTCATCAAACTGATTCCAACCGACATGACTCCCCAGGCATTTCTATATTAACCCACCCACCAACCTGTTGCCCCCACCATGCTTCCAGGCAAACAAGCATGTTAAGAAACAGCAGGGCTAAGGGCTGCTAACCCATGGTTGCTTTATATTTTAAGGGTGATTGTGATTGGTGATTTGTTAGATACTGTAAACCACACAGTCATGTTAATAAAAAAAAGACAGATAGACACAGTCAGGCTTTAAAGATCTCAGAATCAGCTGAACTTATTAACCAAGGCCTAGCATGCTTTTTAAATGTTTATCTGATGATTTTTTAAAGTTTTGCACCCACATTTAAATACAATTCACTATTCATTAGTTACAGAACTGTAAATAGATTTATTTAGAGATTGTTTCCCATCATGGTTCTGGTGGGAATTGTATGTCATGGCATGAATAAATTGTGGATGATCTATTTGTAGTTGAACTGTGTGCAAAGATCGTTAGGGTTTTGTGTGTGTGTGTGTGTGTGTGTGTGTGTGTGTGTGTGTGTGTGTGTGTGTGTGTGTGTGTGTGTGTGTGTGTGTGTGTGTGTGTGTGTGTGTGTGATTATTGATTTAAATCTTTGAAACATAATGCAATGTCAGATTCTGCAGCTAAATGTTAGACCCCAAAGGGATGCTCTCTGCTTTGCAGTCCCACAATTAGCCCCTGCCTGATAGACACATTTTCAGGGGAAGGTTTCTGCGTGTATGTCATCTAAATAGAACAAATGTATTCACCAACAACTCAGGGAGTGTGTCAAACCAACCATATATAAGAAACAAGAGTAGATGATAAGAGCTGCTGGGATCTGGGGCCTTTGAGGCCCTTTCTCACAAACAAGATGGCTTTTTCTAACTTCCCCAGTGCTTTGGAAGCAGTAATTGAAAATGGAGGAATCCTTTTTGCACTGAGTTAATAGAGCTGCCCTGCCCTTGTTGTAAAGCGGGGTTAATAACTTTTTCCAGTTTCATTACCCCCCGAGATTGGCTTCAGGTGAGTAGAGAGGCTGCAGAAGACAAGGGGAAGTGTCCACGGTGCCTTTTAAGCCTTCTCTTATCACTGTTCGCTGTAGGCAGCTCACCTGACAATCATTTACCTGACTTAATATATTCATCAAACACTCTCCCACTGTGTGTGCATGTGTGTTAGTACGGTGTCTGGAAATACTATCCCCAAGCAAAGAAGTGTCTGATAATGGCAATGGACATTTCAGAGACTGACATTAATTAATGTACCCGTTCACCAACGTACGTCACCAAAGTTTGGCTGCTCTGCTTCTGTTTCTTTCTTTGGAGAAATGACTGGACTTCTTTTAGTAGTTTACGTGTGGTGCTGTCAGCTGATTTCATAAAAGACTTTTAACTTTTTCTGTGAGTCACTGATGCCAAACAAATTGGATTGACACTGGGTAGCTGTTGATGATTTTTCTTTTGGGTGGACACACTGGAGACAGATGGAGCACAGCAGTGTTTGGAGCTTGTCGGACATCCAGGTCTTGGACTTACACATGAATTGCTGTTTCTACTAGAATGGCCATACAGACTCTTTAATTACATTTACTGTATATGCAGAAGCTAAATCAAAGAGTCCCTTTTCGTATAGGCATGGTTGCCATTCAGCACTCAACAAATATTAACTCTAGATCACTAAATATGTATAAACTTGAGATACAAAAATCTTTTTTATTTATCCATACAAACAAATGACTTGTACAGGAATCAGATATCCTTTACTTGTTAATAGATTTCTGTTCATGACTAATGCATTGGACACTCCAAGCAACAGGGGCCTCGGAAGCAATATATCAATGTTTACAGCATTAAGAATGCTAGATATGGATTTATTTTTTAGCTGAACAATAACGGTTAATTATTTACATGCCATTGCCACAACTGATAAAACGGGCAATGCTTTTTATCCTTTCACAATACAGATTATGTTTACATCTTGAAGTTAATGCACACTGAGAAGTAAGAAGATAAAAAATAATATATTTTCTCTAAAACTAAAACCACAGCAACAGATTTTTTATCTCTCCTGTCTACAAGGCGTTTACCAGGTCCAATAGTTCTTGTTGTGCACGTTTTCCTCTCTTTCTTGTTTGTGTTTATTGATGAATTACAAGCTAATTTTGTTTTCTTGGTTTTCTGAATAATGATTTGCAGCACAGTTTCAGTAATCATCACTACGTCAACTCAAAACACAGAAACAGAAATTGATGTTAATTTTATTTTGAATAATGATGACAAAATAGTCATTGACAAAAACATAATCATCCAATTCTGCATTTTGGAAATGGAGACTTTTACAAGTAAATGACTTTTACACAGTTTATATGTTTGCTATTGGATAGTCCATTTCACACTATCACACATGAAGTGCATCATTACTGTGAAACCACAAAGTTTTAGCCGAATAAATACCCATCTGTAGATGGATTCCAGTTATTTTGATATCCGTCATCATCATCATCAGAATGGAGCCTTCAGGGTTTGACGGTCCTGCTGTGTTTTGCTTCTGCCTCTGCTTTTTTAAGAGATTGTATCAGACTGGTCCACAGTCTACATTGCACCCCTGATTATCTGTAGTTTGTCTAATAGGAGTAAAAATAATGAATATTACAGAATTAAAAGTTGTTATTTTCTTGTCCCTCTTTAAAGTACAATATTTAGGAACATTATTTTGTGATGATGGTAAAATAAAGAAGTGAAAAAACAAAGACGTGTTTTTAAGCAGTACTTAAATGTGCATATCTTAGCCCGACCAAATTCAACAGAAAATAGGGATGTACTGGTAACCACTTTTTGTCAGATCTAATTAAACTATGAGTACTTAAATAGAATTATAAATACTTGATGAAGCACTAGTGTGAGTGCTTTGTGATGACATTACAATTTTAATTTCATTACATATTTTTTTTTTATTTTTATCATATGTTACTTACTATTTTTCTGACAGTTACATTGTTGATTAAAGTATAGAATTATTTTTGAAAATAACAATAAGCAACTAAACATCTCAGCTTTTCAATGTAATACCGTGGTAAAACAATTGTACATGCTCAACACGAGCATCAATTTACTTTAAAGAGGTTTCTCTGTGTAATTGATCACAATTACACCATTAGTGTGCTCTCCTCTGATCTAAAGCGTGTCCTCGCTATCGTTACGAGTTTATTCAGAACTGTGAAGCTCTCACTAAGCGTTATGTGATGGTTACTTTAAACTGCAGTATTTCCAGTGCTTTTAACTGTTGGC
The DNA here is from genome assembly GCA_013358685.1 of Antennarius maculatus. Lineage (NCBI taxonomy): Eukaryota > Metazoa > Chordata > Actinopteri > Lophiiformes > Antennariidae > Antennarius > Antennarius maculatus. The sequence goes on from CM023627.1 coordinate 8,165,110, forward strand.
ACCTACAAACCTCCAAGCAGCCATTCACCACTAAATCATCGCCACTCTCTAGAAGCACTAAATATGACTTCAGTTTTCATTGATGTAAAGAAAATGAAACAATGACTGTAAGTCAAATGCATACTTCATACTTCATACTTCTGGCTTGAAAAGCGAAGTGTTCCTTTGCTTGTTTGGTCAAAGCACTTCCGAATCGATCATGATTGCTGATCCATGCACTACAGCAACATTTGTGCACCTCTTGCTGCTTTTTAATTTGTTTTTAATGACACATTTACACTATTGTTAATCTTGTCCTTTTTCAAAAGGATATCAGTGTCTCTAAATAACAGAGATCTGAAGACGAGTCTTTCAGTAGTGACCTGGCCAATGATGTTTAAATGGTTAAATCTGACTTAAATTCCATTCAATTTGAATTCTTTTGTGTCCTTGACATTTACAATTAACCCATTTTACTTCACTTGAACTTCATTTCAGTGATTTGATAACAGAAAAAGAACATTTTCCCCTGAATAAAAAAGCAGCTTTTCAGTTTATCTGAACACGTCAGATCTCCTGTTCAGATAATGTTTGTCATTATTTTCTTACACAGTTATGCACACACACACACAGACGCACACACACACATGCACACACATACGCACACACACACATCCTGATCCGTGTGTCTGTTTAAATACTATCTTTACTTTGTAGAAAGGGTTTTATTCCCTTGCATGTGCGTTATTGTTTGGTTTAATGACATTAAACCAAATTAAACCAGTTGATAGTGAACCCTAATTATGACATTTAACAAGTGCCAAATCGTTTTGTGACGATTATCAGATTGTTCTTCAGACAATGAGTGCAACTGGTTATTTACTATGTTATGAAAGCCCAATAAAATAACAAGAGGGAAGTGATGTTAGCAAATTCAGCGTGTCTTGTGACTGTACCATATATTGGCTGTGATTTGTGAAATATATCAATTCTGATGACAGCATGGAAAGCATTTATCCTGGGTTGGGTTGGGTTTGGCAGCTTTATCACTTTTTCAAACAGCATGAGATGTCACACCTGACTCACTGAGAAAGCTGGCCAAAAGTGGAACCGATGGGGGGGAGGGCAGATCAAGCTGTACAACCCTAACATCCAAATGTGAACTCAAGAAAGAAGAAATCTTTTTCATGAAAATATATCTACCATCTTTTTTGTTGTTGTTGTTCTTTTTATTACACTGAATATGTCGTTTTAATGGTATTCCAACTGTCCAGTTGAGATAAAATCCATTGATGGAGGAGACCAGGAAGGAACTAAAACAGCATGAAAGGATGATGGAGGAGATAGCAGGAAGGCTAGGAGAGTAGAGAGCAAGGGAGCTGACCCAGTTACGGAGGGAGAGCACAGGAGAAAGATGGAGGGAGAAAGAGAGAGGTGATAGGCGGGAGCTGTGTGCCAGCATCGCCTCTGTGGTTAGGGACCTGCTGGGCCATCTGGCGGCCCTGTAATTGGGTTGGGGTTTTACACCTGAGCGACACACCACCAAAGAGATAGTTTAAGCAAAAAGAAAGCGGAAACAAGATGTGTATTGTGTGCTGCAGCAAAGTAAAATCTGAGAATGAGTTTGATCAGCTGATTCGCTGGTGTTGCTTCAATTCATTTGAAACTTTTTCTCATATTTGCAGACAACCCTTTTGAGCTGGGAAGCTTTAACATTTCATAGCGGCGGAAAAGATGTGCCGCTGCGCTCGTGTTCAGAGGAAAATCCATCCATTTTGTGTAAAACAACAATTATTTGAAGCTGCCTTGCAAATGGGTTGTCGTAGTGTCAGGGCTGATATTAACTCTGTGTTGTAGTTGATATATAGTATGAATACATTGTGATGACAGCTCTCAGAAACGGAAAAAAGGTCAACTCTCTCTCAGGATTCAACATAAATAAGACCTGATTCTTTCTAACTGACACAGTCTCTTTGAGCGGACTGCCTGCTGCGAGCCACTGCATACAGTGAAGATAATACGGAAGTTGTCATCTTATGCTCAAGTGAACAAGTCGCCATTAAAGTGCAAATATGGGCTGCATTAATGCTTCATTTTTGCCAGTGATGTGAGGTCTGATGAGAGAGGCATAACACACGCCATAGGTGGTCCTCTATGCACACTGCTCACATTTCATTGCCTTCTTTCGAAAATGTACTTTTACAGGGAAGCGCCAGCCTTAAAATGGCCTCAGGAAAACTGTGAGATGTTAGATGTAAAAGCCTGGAGGATCGCGCATGTCTCATCCTGCATATTTGAAAGGCCTCTAATTGGATGGAATGGTACCATTTACATAAACATTTTGCACCCACCGTCTGCTGAATTCTTAAGGATAATTAAAGTCTATTCAGACACTAGCGCCCCACATATTACACATCCTTGCACAAGCGCACCCTTACCTCACAGTAGACATGGAATTATTGAATGAAAACCTTTGGGCCCCCTAGGGGCATGATCAATGCTTTTTCTATAGAAGACACCTCCCACAAGCACTCTGCAAAGCTTTGTGTTCCCTAAAAGTCCTCACCCATGTTGAAGTATCTCTATCATTGCCAAGTATGCCTTTCAATGGCTCAGCCCCCGTACTAACCTTAAAGCTTTTCAAAGGGAGGCTGAGAGCACATGGACATGTGTAGGTGTCCTGCAACAAAGGAAGAGGTTGAGAGGACCATGGTAACCAATGGATGAATTGTTCACAGCAAGAAAAAGTTCACAACCACCTTACATTGAGTCATCTTTAAAAAAGGTTGTCTGTTGTGGTTTAATACACTAGATACTGAGATTTTCTAAATTTGGCATAATTTTCTGCAGCACATGACACATCCTGAAAATATCTGCTGGTGATAGACAAAGATATTGTTAAATAAGTGTTAGCTAAGTGTTAAAATCACAACTGGAAGAGCACTGATATTTTTCACAGTATGCTGGGAAGCAGCAACCAGCAAAAATGATGTGATTGTGAATGCTTCCTTGTGTTATCTTATCAGTTGCAATTGTTAAATTGCTTGAACTTCAACATGAGGAGTTTTTGTATATACCATACAACCACAGATAGTTTAGTCAAAATTTAGTCTAGTCTTTCCAGGAACAGTTTAAATATGTTCTTATGGTCTCATTAAACTACTCAAGAAGATACATGCCAACAATAAGAGAATACAGTGCTCCTGTTACTCGGTTGAGTAAACCTCCTGGAGTTGGAAGAAATTGTGTTACAATGAGGCCGTGGTTAATCCTACATCAACAGGGAGAATCACGAGTGGTGTGCAGTTATCTATTAGCCTACTTTTGTTATTTTGATGCATTAAATATTGTAACGTGGTGGCAAAATGGAGGGGAGTGATTCCAGGATGCTGGTTGTCTCCGTTGAGCGTTCCTGAGGTGTTGTGGGCCTAATTTAATGAAACATCAATGAAAGAAGGTGCCCACTTGATAACACCAATGACATGCTGCAAGCTGCTGCTAGATGGGCCACTTGGTTTGGGTTTGACCATCGGTTTGTATCCTGATAGCAAACTAGCTTACTTGTTGATTTAATTTGGCAAGGGCTTCTGAATGACTTTTACCTTGGATTATGACACAAGGGATTAAACGGTGTTTTCCTGTGTGTAAATTAGTACAGTATGTAAATCTCTTTATACATAAAATATGATTAAAATCAAAAATAGACACAACAATTTGTTTTGTCTGCTCTGGATACCTAAAATGTGGAGGAATGTCTGTAACTTACAAAATTAGGAAACATTAGCATAAATAAGTGTCTTGATTATTACATAATTAAACATTAGAGGGAAAAAAAAAACTGTGAAATCAGATCTGGTCCCTTTTTTAAATTTAGCTGTATGTAAATGTTTCTTGGGGTGTTTAAACCAGCAGCAGGGAGAATTTACCCTAATCTTCTATTGAGGCTGGTTGGGTCTGAGTCTCCAGGAAATGTGTTCAGGGATTACACCATTATTAGTCGCTTCCTGCTAGCTCTCCAGCTGATGTTTGTATTTGAATTAGAATAATCATATTACCTCTGGTTCTTTGATGTTCTACATTCTTGCTATGTGTGTCCCTGAGCCAGTGCTATTGTACATCATGTAATTTCCTGACCCATAATGTAATTTCAGCATTGATATTCAGATCACTTCACAAAAGTGCGTCTACATACTGTAGGTATAGACACATGGCTTTGTTTGGATTTAGAGGCAGACGACTCAAAGTGTTTAAAAGTACAACAACTTTTTGTCAATTGTCATAAATTTATTGAAAGAAATACATGAAAAATACACTTGCTCCTTTTTAAAGCTAATACACTTCTATTAAACAGATTGAGTCTTGGGCAGAAAATTGAATCTGCTAGAAAAACACGCCCAGGACCAGGATCCTGCCATTTGCATGCGGGATGTAAGGCAGGCCTCCAGACAAGCCACCAAGCTTGTGAATGCTCATCATTAAATAATGTGTATAAGCCGGCGTTAATTAGCCAAACAAACAGCAATAGCTCGACATCTCCCTTGTCCATGTGTGCAACCACTTAGAATCAGGATCAACATATCCATCTGCTGTTCCTCAGACATGAAGTCCAAACGGCCATTGTGGTGAAGGCCTCTACATGTAACTATAATCAATCCTCTGAGGCATGATGCCCAACAACCTTGCAGTAGTCTTCCATCGTCTGAGGGAGAATGATGTCACAGGTCTGGACATTTGCTGGCGATACACCCATGATACACACAGTGGTGTATTTTAAAGTCCTTCAATTAAAAAGTCTGTATAATGGTGTTCAAACAAAGTCACTGCATGTTTGATTAGTAATTTACATTATAGCTGTATGATATAAAAAAGAAATTCTGCTGTTTGACCTGTGTATGCACTTTGGTAGAAATAAGTGCTGAATCTATCCTCCTGTAATTCAACCCAGGTAAAATCTCTGCAGCAAGAGTTCAAGATTTAACTGGCTGTTGGATTTTGCATACATGAAGGTTCCGTTAAAATAAATCCATTGACGGTACTTTTTGCTGGCACAAGTCTCAGCAGCAGCAGCAGCGGCGGATATAACCCAGAGTTTATAAAATAAGTTTGCGTTTGAGACATTGCCAGATATAATTCCCAAATCAGCTGGGAAATCTTGAGCTCAGTGAGGGCAGAGAATGAGAAATGAGTTTCCCTACCAAACCAACTTCAGTTAGAACTAAGTAAGCCGGAGAATATGCTGCTACACAGTGAAGCTGCACAGTGGGCATGAGAAGATCATAGTTGAGTTTTGTTCTCCCTAATCATTATTGTGAAGCTAATAATTTTTTAAGACTCTTTCATCAGAGTTAAACACCCACTGAAAACAGCTAGACTGTAACTGACAAGCAAAGATAATCCTAAATTGACATTCTGCTAAAACCTAATTTTGTGCATTCAAAGAAACACAATTTGGACTCGGGCTCGCTGAAGCTCCTATCTCGCTCATGTTTTTAAAGATATTTGTATGAATTGCCTCTGCACCTCACTTTCAGCTCTTTGAGGTATAGGAACAAGTATGATTGGATGCCATTCAGAGGATAACTTTTGGGTTTTTCAATTATATAGAAACCCTAAAAGTCTTCCTGTTTGGTCCAGTGTGCTACCCATTTTAGCAGCAATTTCAGTACTATGGGAAATATGACTTCAATTATTAAATGCTGTGGCAAAGTAGACAAATTACGATACCTACGTTCAGTGTGCTCACTGAAAGTCTATACAGCTTTAGTGTGCCATTATCCTCTTTGATTGCTATGGTGACCAAGCCAAATTACTTCCAGTGTACCATGTCTAAAAGAAGCATGTCTAAAATATTCCTGCTCCTTCATGGTAATGGAGGGGAAAATTAAGAAAAAAAAGCACGTTTTCACTATCAGACGATTAAACATTAGGAATTAGCTTCATTTTAACAACTATTTCTAATAAAAAAAATAAAAAAAAACATTTCTTTCCATTTTACTCGATATTTAACTCCAAAATGTATGTTGTTAAAGATTCTACTATGCTGTAAAAGGTAAGAAGATGAAAGAAATACTGCAACTAGTTTAAATAATTTAATAGTCCTTCAAGGAAAAAATCAGCATCTGATTGGTCAAAGAATAATCAGTTTGTAAAACAAATATCAGATTAATTGTTTATAGCAGTTTTTGTTTCCAGGGGTTTATTTACTAAAACCAACACAATAATGAAATATATATTTTGAAGCTCACTGTATTTTGATGCTTAACAACAAGGAACAATGGATTATTCAGTGTTATATTTTTATATTTTACGTGTCTCCTGAACCATTAATGAAAGGGTGTGAAAATGTCATGTAGAACAAACATCCTACAGAGGCGATGATGTACATGAGCAGGTATATTGCTGCTGTATGCTGTACATTACACAGTGCCTAAATGCATGGGCACACACACACAAACACACACACCTGCTCTATACAAAGAACATGGTGTTAAAAGATTAGGAAGAAGTTAATTTCTCTGTTTTGCACTTTATGGTTGAGTTGTAAAATCCCATAATTTCCTTTAATCCAGGAGCAGTGATGAGATTTACTGACTGGGCTCTGTGAGACTAATAAATAATGATTTTCATCTCTTCTCTGTGATGTTAATCTGGAGTTTAAGTAATGAGTGAGTAGCTTTGTTCTGAATCCAGTGAGCTGGCCAATTCATCCTGGAGCCCAGCTGATGTTTACCCAGGCTGAGCCAGCAGCTGCTCACACGGTCTGCATCAACTCAGTCATCTGACAAGTCGAGAGCTCTGCTGCTGACGTGCATCTGTCACAGCAGCACAAAAAATACTAACAACCTCTGTTTCCCTTCTTACACTTTCCCAGCATCTGCCTGGCTTCCCAGCATTTTCCACGATGAGTGAGAGTCGTAGGGAAGCGCTGGCGGCGGTGGGGCCTGAGCCCACCGCCGCCTCCTCAGCCACCGCTGGCTCCAACACCACCAACATGGCCGGCGCCGGAACTGGTGAGAAGGACGAGGCCTTTTCCAAGCTGAAGGACAAGTTCATGAACGAGCTGAACAAAATCCCATGTGAGTGTGTCTACTTCACAAGAATAGAGTGCTGTAATTACTTTATGATTAGCAATAATGTATCCTTTTGAATTTCAAACAAACTGTCTTTGATTTGGTATGATGGTCATTTTAATATTTTGACAGTTGGTTTGACAAAAAAGTGTAAGACGTACCTTTTTACATTTTATAGACCATAACTGCTATTCTAAAAAACAATCTGCAGATCAATTTAAATGTGGTGTTAGTTTCAGCCATTGGCAAGATTTACAGAAGTCATTCATCCTTTTTTATGTCCAGTAACTGGGATGTTGTACAAAATGATTTGTGTCTGACGCATTCAAATATATTCTCAAAGGAGAGGAGGAAAAGTCGTTACCCTTCTGATTCACTAGATAGTTTGGTAGATATACAACTTAAACTTAAGCACTGTGCACATATTGAAATGGATGAACCATGAAGAGACTAACTAAATGAATCTAAAAAGCGGCCATTGTAACTCCAAATTCTCATGTGCAACACCTTTGAAATATGTGGAAGGGCCCTCAGTGGTGAGGTGAAAGAAAAATGTCCACTTTAGTCAATGCTTTGTTAACAGAGGGTTGACTGCACAGAGCAGCATTTAAAACTCTGAGGCTGATAAAAGCAGAACAGCAAGTGTTCTGCTTCCACAAATTGGCTTTTCTGTTTGCATTATGATAATGTATGACAAAGTTCAGGATAAACGGCCTGAAAGAGATTCTCATCCATTTTCTTGGTTACCAAGGCGACAACTGATGAGCCTCTGCCATCTGATCTGTACCTGGCAGCTTAAAGAAAACTAGCAAACTGCTCTGTTGGTTGATACCATGATCCCATTCTTACGGCGTTAACCTTTTTCTTGTACTTTCAAGACTAACCTTACTAAACCAATATTCCTGCTAATTCCGTATGCATTATTGACATTATCATTGATACAGAAACCTGAGTATATTTAAATCTGCAAATTACCTTGATGCTCTTTATCTTTGCCTGTTAATGTTCTTTAGATTGTCAAACTGGTAAAACCAAACATTTCTTTCATACAAAAAACTATTTTCAAAGAGAACTTTCCCAGTATAAAAGACTATTTAAAATGTAAACTAAACCATGTGAGAAGTGTGTGTGCCAGAAAAGGCATTCAAACACAGCAGCATGTAATGAATGTGTACAAGTCTGTCCAACCATCCAGTAAGCGTAGGAAGATTTTCAGCACCCTTGCAACTACATGCAGAGTGTCCATAGTTACACTCCCTCTGATTCAAAATGATCCAGACACAAATGTATTCCAAAGCTTCAGTGTGATTCTGGTGTAACTGCGACTCAAAAATGATTCAGTGGTTGTTGTGTGTGAACTTCAGTGAAAATGTTGGTGTAACCTGTCACCTCTTACTAAGACATCCAGCGAATCAAGTGGCACCTTAAAACACTGTTTTTCCTGCATCTTTGTCCTCATTTTTTTCATGACTTGAACAAATCAAATTGAATTGTCAGAGTAAATGATGTTTTGATAGAAATAATTGCCAAAAGTGTCAAAGTGGATAACAAACATTGGGAAACAATATCTCAGGTATTTGAAATAACAGAGGGTTAAATTACATGAGGTCTGCTTTATTATTTCTGCTAGACTTTCTGTTTTTCTATTCTATCTGCTTGTATTCAAAACTGTGTCTTTATTTTCCAGTTTTAAAAACCTCATTCCCCTTTATCAAACACTCCATCCCCATATTCCTGCCAGGGAAATTTTGTAGTATTAGATATACAATAGTATGATGTCATTACACCATCCAGGATAACATGCAGCCATGGAAACCAAGGGTATTTTATATTTGGCACAAATTGAAGTACGGATGTAAGAACAAGCTCATGTGTAGGTAATGGTTGCTGTCAGAAATGGGTTTGAAAGCTATGCATGTTTTTTTTCTTCAGTAACAACATAAATTATGTACACCAGTAGTCATACTCTCATTTTGAAAGATGTGATGGGGCAGAAAGTGAAAAAAAAAATTAATTCCACATTGGAAATTTTCTACAAGGTTACATATCTACCTAAATAAAATAACTAATTTATATTCCAATACCTTGTGGTTTGTGCTTGTTAGGTTTAGCCTTTTGCGAGGATCTGTGACATTTTTATTGATTGTAAATGGGAAATATTCTGACACTGCATTTTGCTCCAGAGGCTGACTGAATAGGAACAACAATGCTCACTATTGTGAATTCAAAATGAGGCCGTTCACGCTGACGCTCCCTTTGCCTCAGCGTTGAATGCCTTTCAGAAGCAACTCTTTCACATCATCTTCAAAATTAGATGATTCATTATTGCTTTGAAATTTTGACATTGTAATCTGGAGAAGAACTAATACTGGGGCTTCTTTTGTGTACCCAAGGCACAAAAGTTATCTTAGTTTCACAAAAAAACATCAGTTTTCTAAGCTTTTAAATTACTATTTTCTTGCTCCATCCCTTCAATCAAAAGCAGTAAGTTTGCTCCTCAGTGCTCAGCCATTGATAAATGTCCTAAGACTTGTTTACTGCATGGAATATCGATACTGTCTGGGGAAAGTTAGGTACAGATTTAACAAGGCAATATAAGAGCAGGAGTTGAATGTGCTGCTGTAGAAAGTTTTCTATTGGGCTTCTAACCCAGTTTAAGCTCTGCAGATTTGGAGGTTTGGTCAGCTGGAGTCGTCAACCTGACCTCATTGTCGGATTTCAGAATCTCATGTGTTGGTTGATGGCTCAAGCAGTTGAGAAATCTTTCTGAATTGTGCTGATTTCAGTGACTCTGAAACATGTTTCTTAGAGAGATAATCTCTTTTTAAAAATATGTATTTTACCCAGTTTGATTTCCACTAAAGTATAGTAATAAAGATATAAAACTGAGTTAATGAGCAATGTCTCAGTAATAGATAGGAAATTAAATAATGCATGAACATTTGGAGAAGTAAAGAAATGTTTTGATTACAATGATGCAAACAAGAGGCAGTAGGTGGTCATTTAAACTGATCAACACAATTACACAAATTTGTGCAATTATTCCATCTGCCCCAAAAATTAAGTGTTTACTTGATTTGTCAGTGATTGAGCCTTTACTTCCACAGTGTGTATGGAACACACACACACACACACACACACACACACACACACACACACACACACACACACACACACACACACACACACACACACACAGTGAAGTCCGACTGTGTAATCCTGCTAACTCATATTGTGACTTCTCATTGAGGAGAGGTTGCCTCAAAGGAAAACAGAGTATTGAATTCCTCAGTAAGTTTTCTAAACACCCAGGGCTTTACTTCCCAATAACAATTAACCTCTGAACACGGAGGCTGTGTGATCCATGACTGCTGCCTCCACCAGTCATTATGTCAAATAACGCAGACAAACCATTGGCTTTTCAGGAGAATACATAATGCTGTTTCTCTTTCCAGCGATTCTTTGCTGTAAGGCCACACAACACACCTTTGAACATTTCAAATTTAACTTTCTTTAAACCTTAAAATAAAAATAGAGTGGTCTGATATTGTGGTACAAATTGGGTTAGGAATCATAACTTTTTTTTCTCTAATACGGAGGAACGTTTTTTAAATAGTGGTTTGTCATATTTAGGCTTATTTTTGTACTTTCTTACTACTTTTCAGCCAAGCTAACCTCAAAGCATGATGTGCTATCTTTTTTTTTTGTGTAATTCGTTGGTGAAATAACAACAAATGATTAGAATCAGTGATGCTGATGCAGGAAGTCTCTAGGTACTCTCTTGTCTACATGTTCACCATCTTATTTAGGTTTTTGTCTTGCCAGCATCTGTTATTTATTGAAACAGGAATTGTTAGTCTTAGCTGGAATGTTGAAGGATTCCTTGTTATCCAAATTTATCCTAAAGGGAGCACGGTGGTGCTTTTTTAATTTGGTAATCTTTTCATGTTGCGTTGACGTCTGCTGGTGACTGGTTGAAAAGAAAAAATCAGTGTTGATTTACTGAAATGTAAAATTTGTACACCATTTTTAGTCAGTTGGCCATTTAACAAACAAACAAACAGACAAACAAACAAACAAAAAAACAGTGTTTGACTCACTCAGACACTGCCTGAATGAGTCAGACAGTTAGGGTTTATATGTAGCCTTCAAATGATATATAATTATCTTTCCTTTCCAACTCAAAATTACATGTACTGAACTACTTTTCATTGCTGAATCTATTGTAGATCCTCATTCACTAACAATGCAATCATTTGGATTGAGGTTTATATGGACATAAACAAGATCTTATGCTAGGACTGAGTATTTGCTTCTGTTGAGATAGAAAGCCAAAGGAAATTGTCATTGTATATGCTTCTTTATGCAATTACAATACACTATCTATTCATTTCCATTCATAGGATTTCCTGGAAGTGCATAAAAATGAGAAGGATGAAACAGACAGAATAGAAATGTGTCATTTAACCAAATTAAAAAGAAAAGGACAACCTTACTTTAATTAAACCTTGTTCGGTACAAAAGGAATCCAGTTTTCATTATGATGAGGCCTCAGAGGCTTTTATACATGCAGTCATCGCTGTTATAGTGGGAAGATGCTCCCTGCTGTAGTCATATTGTTTGCTCAAACAAGCCACTGCTGGGAAAGGGCGCCAGCAGAGCTGTTCTCCTAAGCATAAGAAGATAATATTGTAATGTCAAGGTTAATTGACCAACAGGGTCCTGTCACATCCTATTAGCGTGGGTTGCTGCAAGTGGATATAACCCAGATGTAACACGGAATAGAGTCACACACCCGTACACACACACTCTCTTTTAAACGACGCCAGACCAGTTCAAAAAACCTTTTCTTCTCAAATTTACACAGATATAGGAAGGTGCATTCAGCTTTTGGATGTTTTAACTGGATCAGAACATCTTCCTTAACAAATAAAAGAATGTGGATTAACAAAAAAACTTGTGCTCCATGTCGTATGAAATTAATTTCTAGCTATCAATGTTGGATAGTTATATATACTGTCTATATCTGATTATAATGTCCTGAATTCCTGGCTTACATTGTTAGTCATGCCAGATGTAAAGTTTTATTTAAGTATGCTTCTGTTTCATAACAAAGTGGGTCTGTGAAGGTTCGAACATCATTTTGAATAACAAGACTACAGTCACCAATTGCACTCCTGTCACCTGAGAACATGGTTATAGAATAAAGGTAAAGCAATCAGGAGTATTAGTAGATCAATTCCTATGTAAACGAATCAAATAAGATGTGTTCAAATGTACATATAAAAAACAGAGTGTCAATGAAACTTGGCTGATCTTTCTATGCATGTTTCTCTCCTCATGAGGTCAGAATTATCTGGAATCCATGTTTAGTTAAACCACCAGAATGACTCATTGACCTCCAGGTACTTTATTCCTTTTTCCTATAACTGTATATCTCAGGTGACTTTTAGAATATCTACAATATTTGTTAAAAACACTAAATGCCAGCCGGTGAAAAATGTCTTTTTGGTTTACGCTGAAGCTGCTGCTCTCTGGCCTCCCTCCACGGCTCAGATTTTATAAGCTTCTCAGGGGGCCAGACCCTTCATGGTGGTTCATCTGTGGAAAAATCAGCTAGGCTGAAGCTTTCTGGCAAATGACATTTCCATTTCTGTTGATATGCTGAGAAAAAAAATGCATGTAAACATCCTGCATCCTAGAAATAGTTTTATTTTGATTGGAAAAAGAAGGAGTTGTTTATTCCTTAATTGTTACATTTGTGGGTTAAATCGCTCTCACCTCCCAGCAGGAAGGAACAGATGGCTTCAATTCCTCCTTTTTTGTCTGTCAACAGTCTCTCTGAACTTGTGTTGGTTTTCAGGAAGAGCTTTAAACCAACATCCTGCAGTTTGGAAAATGTAGACCACAAAATGAAATCTAAAATGTGTCCAAGATATCCATGTGTAAATATTTTTACAGTTTTATTTTCTTATACGTGTGGTAACAAACCTTTGAGTTAAGCAGGTGCTGATAAGACATACTGACAGAGTGAATGTAAAGCCGATCTCGGCTCAAGGTATTTTCGAGGCGCTTCCCTCCTCTTCTTCAACTACTACTCATCTGCTGAAGCTTTTAGTGTTGCTGATTTTAAAATTAACTATCTGCATGTCTGTACTAATCAAAGGGGGAATAATCCTCCCAACAGAATCTTCATGTTTTTGTTGTTTTCCTCCACAATCTTTATTACACCGTTTTCTTTCACAACGCGTGACTAAATTAGACAAAACACAAGGTTTCCAATCATAGATCCAATCAGTACATAATGAAATCAGTCACTCTGAGCCAGCTTTTAAAAACTTTCAACGTATTCACCAAGTTTGACACAAACCATTGCATGGATTTCACAGAACAGAGGTCAGCACGGAGGTCTTGTAGCCTCAGTAAATCTGAGTTGCACTACGTAACTATGATAACCCCCACCGTCTTTATTCCTCTGGTTTTCCTACATGTCATACTATTGTGATCCCTCGTTATTCGCGTTTAATGCATTCCAGGAACCACCCGCAAAAACAAAATTCCACTATGTAACGACAAACTTTATTTTATTATTTACGGTAGTTTAAATGTTTATGAACCGTCCCCATACTGATATTAAACTACCTTCTATCTGTATTACCTTTGCCCACACTCTTAACGACTGTTTAAAGGACTTATGTGTTTCACGGAAGTGTGCTGCATTCCGAGACTCATCGAACGTAGCATACTTCCGGATGCCGTCAGCCAATAGAATGCGTGTACGGTATCATGTGACTACCTACCAAAAATCCGCAATGAGGTGAAGCTGTGCGTGTTGATGCGCGAATGCGCAAGGGATTACTGTATTTTGATGAAGTACTGAAAAGCAACCTTTGAGAAACAGCAAACATGGATGTCATCATGGCCCACCCACCCATTAGGGAAACTCTATTTTCCGTGCCATGTAGCTCAGCGGAACGAAAGATAAGTGCTGAGTTGGAGTGTAGTGTGTGCATGCTGGCAACGCTCCCTCTCGCTCCCTCTTTCACTTTCTCACTCTATTTCTCTCTCGAGAAATGACATACTCACATTGTAGTTAATTAGGGGATGCTTTTATTGCTTTCTGGGACTCAGGTTCCTTTAATTAAGGAAAACAGAATTGCAAGACACTCACTTGATGAATAAGATAAGGGTGGTTTCATCATTAATTTTCTCTATAAGTGGATAAATTGCATTTCATCTGGTTTAGATGATAAGGATTATGAAAAAAATATTTAAGGTGTATTTATTTTGAGTCCTGTTATTCTGTTTTGATTTCTCTAGAGAGGTGATTTCTTATTGTTGTGGTTTGCTAACATAAAATTTAAACCCATGGCGTCTCTGACAAGTCTCTTGAAAGACCTTTTGCCTTTTTATGTGAAAGGATTGGTATGTGTCATGTAATAGCAGTGGGCCCAGTGTTGACGCCATAGTATAAACCTGAAATCACATGTTTTCGTATCGGTATGGTTGTGGTTCAGCAGTTCTACAAAATCAGTCATATGGGCTTTGAGCATAAAGATACCTGGTACTAGTAAATCATAATAAATAATCTCCTCACGTTTTATAGTTTACTTGGAAACAGTTGAAAATAATGTTGTAACCAGACAGTTGGGAAAAATCCTTTGGTAATCAGCTGTGCGGCATCTAGAACACAGTTTGAATCAATTCATTAATATTTGCATGTGTTTACAAATAGAATTACCAACATGCAACTAAATTACAGCTAGTGAATAATTCGTTGAGTGTGGAGGTATAAATATTTATAAGCTATTAATGATTTGTTTTAATCTCATAAGATTTAGGAGACTTGCAGAAATTCAATGCTGTTAATTACTGGTAGGTTTTTGCTGGTGTAGAATCCTCTGATATTGTTTGGTAGTCCTTCCTTGCCTTAGAAATGGCTTTTTTTATGGAACACAATCAGTTCAGAGCACTTAACCTAAACTGGCCTTGAGGGGGTCCTCTTCCACACAACCTCCATCCTGTTCTTACAATAACCAGAATGGAAAATGTCATTCCTGTCTCTACTGGTGGCCATCAGGTTGTCCTCACATATTTAGTAACCGTTGTAGGACAGTGTGTGGCGATGAATTGACTTTTTCACCACCAGATACTACCAAAATTCATCACAAAGGACATTGAAGTGCAAAAAAAACCCATCCCATTAGGAATTCTTTCTCTGTATTTAAATTATTTATTTAAATTAAACAAACAGTACCCGTCCCACAGTTTATTCCTGCTTTTGCTGTTTGTTTTTAAAGTTCTGGGTTACTTATTGTAAAGAATCTCCGTGCAGCGGAGATTCTTTACAATGCTGTATTACCAGGTGAGGCTATAGCCTAAAGATCCTAAAGCTATTTTAGAGCATCACTCACTGTTTTCCCTTGGAGGAGAGTGCTTATTGATTTTGTCAACAGAGCATCGATTTTTTTTCTTCTCTCTCTTCCTCCCTCTCTCCTGTCGGACTTCGGCAAAGAAACCACAGCTGAATGCTGGTGAGCAAAATCACCAAAATCACAGACCTCAATATGCTATCCTGTTTTTGATGAGTCTTTTTGGTGCTGATCGGATTAAGTCTTCAACAGACTGGATCTTGACCTGTCTTATATTTTCTGTCAGATTTTGACTACTGTTGGTCTAATTCCTGAGGATGTTGCTTGAGTGTTTGTCTCAATAAGACGATTATTATTTCTGTCTTTTTCAGTCTTCCAAATTTTGAAGTTATTGCGCGCAACGTTGCAACAGTCAAGATTCAGTTTGACTTTCAGAATCATATGCATGGACAAAACCAAAAGCATACACCTAAAACTGACTCAATGTCTGCTAATCCTCTCTCCAAAAAATGGTGGGTGAGCTGCCAGGTGTTTGGAGTCTTCTGAAAATGAAGGATCACTGATTATGACTGCTGAAGGGAGACGTCTGTTTCAAGGTCTCTCATTATATTCAGACCATCTGGCCTTAATGTTACGCTGTATTAGTCCTGCACTTAAAACAACCTACTTCTTCTCCCATCCTAGTGTCTAAGAGTGCGTTTGTGAGGTGAGCACTGGACCTGTGTGTATGCTTGAGGGAGCACTATCTGACTGCTGTCTGTGGTTGAGATAGGTGTCATGTGTTTGCAGATGGCTGTCACTGTGTTGTTGAGCTGAGTCTGTGGGTGACAGTGTTGACTGCTGGTTTTCCAATTTCTCGGAGTAGTTAAAGCACAATGTGGAAGAAATAACCTTTCACATGCCTTTCTAAATTTGCAATCATGAAAGCACGTGAACTCATAACCATCCAACCAAGAGGTTTTTGAAATGTACCTTAAAATATTCCTTTTTGGTTTATTCACAAAAATGGGTAATTATTGTGTCTCTCCATGCTTGGACAGTACCATCAAGTGTTAAAATGCTTCATAAAAACTTGTATAACATCAATTGTTCTGCATCTCCGTTCTTTTTAAAATGCACTATTTCATATGATATTTTCTACATCCATCACTCCTGTACTCCTGTACTCCTGTATGTCTGCTGCCCAGAATTGTTTCAAAAAATAACAACAGATGTATAACCTGCTGTGAAGTATTTCTGATAGATATGTATACCCTTAAATGTAGCCTGAATTCTATTTTATAAAGCGCTACTTTTTTCACACGCTTTCAATGATGTGGCAAGAGTGAGACAGTCAGGTGGAAGAGATAATGTGGAGGAAGATGCTATCATAGTTGGATTGTGTTTTGAACTGACGTTTTTCACATCAAGCACACCCATTATGATGGAAACGCATGAAGAAAGCCATATGACGCAGCTTTTAAGTTAAAGACAATCGATCTGGCTGTTGACGTGGGAAACAGAGCTGCTGCAATAAGCTTGGCATCAATGAATCAATGGCAAGACATTGTACAGGATAGCATTTTTTGCTGCCATGTTACAGGCACTGTAATTAAAGCGGTAATTAAAAATTTTAGATATCTTACTGTACCATGTTTCTGTGTAAATATCCCATGTTACAACATCTCGACAACTGCGGCTTATAGACAGGTGCGGCCTTTATATGTACAAGGTTTTAATTCTCTTCAAATTTATTAGGCGCGGCTTAGATTCCGGTACACTCAGTAGTCCAGAATTTACTGTATTTATGTGATAAATAATTGTCTACATCATCATCTCTCTAATTATTTACTAGCTTCCATTTATTTGTCACAATTTATTCAGTCAACAAAAAAAAAAGGGAAACAATTAGAAGCGACCTATAATAAAATTCATTAGTACAATAAAATTTCGGAACAAAATTAAAAATTTCAGTCATTCATTGCTGATGAAACGGGGAAGTACAGTTTAGACTTAAGATGTTTGAAATACAGCCAAAACATTTTTGGACTTTTTGACGAATAGAAATGAGCCAAAAGGTTACTTCTGAAGAGCAAAAGTGAATTTGGTTAGAAAACTGTTCACACAAAATTATCATAGTTCAGATTTGTGGCATGAAAAAGTTTAAACCAGGACAAGATGTACTTGGAATTGGTGATTTTAAATTTTAAATTCAAGTGAATTTCCCTTCCTTTGGATTGACTTAATTGCTGCGGATTTGTTTAATCTACACAATTAGACGTCCTTTATAAACGGAGAAAGGGTTTTTGTCTATAAAGCTCTCTATCCGTAAAATATTGTCAGCCTTAAATTTCTAGACAAAATACCTATTTCATACTATTTCCAAGATGATATGCAGGCTGAGAGCATGTGGACATTGTGTGTCAGACCCCATGAACCTACTTAATTATCCTGTCATGGTTATTCTGCCATGATTGCCTCTCAAGCACACTAATAAATTAACACCAACTGTAGTTCCAGAAAGTTCAGTGTGGCAGGTGATCACTGCAATTGTGTCAGCTGTCTAAAAATCTTTGGTTTAAATGACAAGTGGAAAATGCCAACATCTGTTACTTCCACTAAATTGGCTAAAGCTGTGCAATCGCGTCTGATCCTGCTAGTCAGCACCAATCGATAGAAGTCTGCCACTTCTTGATGGACCCAGGCTCTGGCTAGGTGCTGAGCCCGTTTGCCAACTCTGCAGGCTCCAACTTTTATCTCACATGTCGGTTGGTATCTTCTTTTTTTTTTTTTTTTTTTTGCAATCTCAGTTCAAACGCAGCTTTGGCCCAGTTCCACCAAAATGGTCCATTCTTCTCTGGTAGTAGAAGCAACACTTGATTCTGCTAAGAAGTCGAATCCAAATCCTGTTCCTCTTTTCTCTGTCCTCAGTGCCATCGTGGGCCATTGTCTCCATTGCCTTTGTGGCGATCATCCTGGTGTTAGCATGCTGTTTCTGCATCTGCAAAAAATGGATATTCAAGAAGAAAAACAAAAAGAAGGGGAAAGACAAGGGCAAAAATGCCATCAACATGAAGGACGTCAAGGACGGAGCCAAAACTGAGGTAAAGATTTTTGAGAAACAATTTCCTCTCATGCTAGTTTATTCAATACATATGTATTTATTTCCTAAATCCTCTGTGCATGATGTCTTGCTAGAAGTTGAAGATGATTGTTTAGAATGATCTCTAAAGAGTATTTACTTTTTTTATTTTAGCAGTATTCCATTTTCTTTAACATTTTAGTCCTTTTAGACAGATTTGATTGATCGCATTTGCTGTAATTCCATCAACATGACAATAAATTTGTTGCAGATGCGACTGACTGCGACTGCACTGAAAATATTTTTTCTGCATTTTGCATTGATTGTTGCCAAAGAGTAACATACAGTATATCTTACTGTGATATTTAAATTACCTTAAGTTGAAGAGAATTCAATGTAATTACAGGAGAATTAAAATAAGTCACTAAAATGACTTAAGACTGAAGAGAGAACATTTGAGTCTCTCCTCTTTTTTCCCAACTTTTCATCCTGTGGGTGTTTCCTTTTGTCATATGAGGACCTGCTCACTTGTTGAAGAGTGTGAGTAACCTTTGCTGTGTAATGAAGTGGTATCCACCCAGAGAAATGACATCACCAAATGACAAACAAATTAGAGGGGCTTTAATTAAACTTTCAGCAGTGCAGAATGGGCGGCAGCAGAATGCTGACACCTCAGATGGTGTTGTTGCATTAATTGTACCAGGATAGCGTCATAATGCTGCTGTCTCTGTGGAAAGCTGTAAGAAGTGTTTTGTTTTCTGCTTCCTCTCTGCTATCAGGGATGAACAGACCACTGCTGACGTTTTTAAACTTTGTTTCTCTTATTGTAAAAGACAATGTAGATGAAATTTAAAAGTCATTTATTGCGTCACGTGACAAACACAAATTGGCTGCTTAAATGAAATAGCTTTGGTGCGGAGCATTAATTAGCTTGTTACAGGAAGTGTTCCATCAATTTGTCCAAACTGCCTAAATATCCAGTTTTATTTTCAAACAGTCATTCATCAAAATAAGAGACTGCTGTTATTGGTGACGTTAATCTTATGCCAGATACGAACCAAGCTGTCATTTCTCCCGGTGTGCCCAGACTGGTGTGTTAACTCCTGTGTGTGGTTGTTTTAATTTGTGTTTCTTCCTTTTATGTCCTCCTTATCTGTGTTGTGTCTGATGACTGTTCGGGATGGTCACTGGCGGTAGGTTTCCAATTGCTGTTGGATCTTCTTAAGCCTGCTGCTCTGATGTTCTTTTTTTGTAGCCTCTTGAAAAAAAAACTGACTTCCGTAGAGCCAAATATATGTAACTATGCATACAGTACATGTATATCTACTGTATATATGTGCGTACGACCTGCATATGCACATATATATGTATGAGAGAAACACTGGTTGCGCTTTGACAAGGTTGAACCATGCTGATTTTTGTGCCAAGCCAAAGTCTCCTGTCTTTTGATTCTCAATTTGCATTTCAAACGAGTGGGGGTGAGCAAACGTAGAATGATTGAGAGGCTCTACAAGTAAATGTTCTTTGGAAACTGCTGATGAAAAGGAAGCTTTTGACACACAGTAGCAATTGCATTCACAGCTGTCATCCTAGTTGAAATACTTTAAATCCCACCTCTCCTGGAGCATGGATGCGAAAGAGTTGGATTAACCTTATGGAATTATATCACCGATAAATCAAGGGGATTTTGTTTCCTCGATCATTTTACCTGCTCCGCTTTTCCCTCTTTCATGTGTCACCAAAAACAAATTAAAAAACACTAAATTTTACTTTGCTACCAAAAGGCGGAAACTGAGTGGCTACTTGAACAATTTTAAAACCAATCAGTGTTGTTCAGCCTTTTGCTTTCACATGAGCAACTTGACAAATTGATAGGAACAGGCCCTGATCTACATTACAATTTCTTTACCAACACCTAACCACCCACCGCTGGCATGATGCTTCTAGCTACTATTGATGTAGGGGATAACATAAAAGCTGCAGGAGTTATGACGGCATTGTGACTGTATGTCTGAGGGCGTAAGCAGACTCGAGAATGGGGAATCACATAAGAGCACCAGTTTGTACGACAGAGAATGCTCTGCATGCCGACTAAAGGGACATGTTGGAAGGCAACTTTTGAAGCTGAATGACTGACCTTGAGAACCAATCTTTGCCTCTTCAATCGCATGTTGGTCTTACAACAAACTCTTCCACCCCCCACCCCCACCCTTCCTCCCACAACCCCTCACCAATGCCACCACCTGCTACCCTTTCTTCAGTGCCAGGCTAGCGCAAGGGCAACCTCATGTCTCACTGCCACTTTAGACACTTCCCAGTTGATACGTGTGAGACTTGATCTGCCCAAAATAACATCAACAGAACTGTCTTTACTATGATGTTTTCTGGAAGCATCTCTCCCTCCTTCTTATCTATCCACACTCTATGTCTCTCTGCCCTCCCCCGTCTTCCTCTAATGCCTGCCCATTGCTCTCATCTCTGGTGCCATCATTTGATCTTTCCTTCCTTTAGACAGAAACATCCAGAGATTGATAGAAAAGCATCATCAGGGACCAGGCCCGGGGCTTTAGTGCATCACAGAGCATGTCCTGGTGTTAACTGCTATGTTGTTTTAGTGCTTGCTCCCCCCCCCCCCCCCCCCCGTTTCCCCCCATACACAACATAAAACAAGTGGCAGCTTTTACAGGAGTAGGTCCACTGGCAGGACCTGGACAGGGAACAGCTGGCTGGGTGCTAGCACCAGCGACACACAGGCGGCACTGACTCTTGGTGGGTGTCTCCTTCAGGCCTTGAAGGATGAGGAGGATGCAGAGACAGGGCTGACTGAAACGGAGAAAGAAGCTGAGCCCAAGGAGGACCAGAAACTTGGCAAATTACAGTACTCCCTGGATTATAATTTCACAGAGAATACGGTAAGGATCTGTTCTCTGAATCTCAATGTGTGTGTCGTTTTTGTGAAAGATTCTCCTTCGTAAGTACGGTCACACCCGACTGATCCAGTCCCAACATTTCGCTCTAGAGAGTAAACAGGACTCATCCAGGTTTTGCACGATATTCTCCTTTGGCTTCATCACCACATCTGTAAATACACATTGGTCACTGAAGCTTGAAAGCAATCTCACAGGGGTATCATGGCGATCGAGTTTGTGCAATCGTCACTGAGGCTTGTAAAGACGCTGTACAGTGTTGGGATTTGTTTTGGCTCTGACTTTATTTCTTTATTTCTTTGTTTCTTTCTTTCTCTTTCTTTCTACTTGATTGAAAACAGCCCCTGCAGATATCCATCTGCTTTATTTCTTTCCAGCGTCTGAGTTTTAAAAAGCCGAATGAGGAAGCACATCAACTTCCTGGCACCAGATGTTGTCTGACAGATAATAGATGCGGTGCATGAACACAGCATCGTCCCTCTCTGGGCTAGCTAACTCCCCATTATGAACAGAACTGACAGCATGAGATTAGACAGTAACACTTACTGCCCCTTCACGTGCTGATTCACCTGTTTTCACAGGTGCATCCCTATACAATATACACTAAAACAATGTTCGCTAATTAGTAATGAAAATGTGTCACCAAATGTCGTCAATACAGAGATTAAAACAGTAAATGCCGATAATCAAATTCAGCAACATTACTATATATTATTTCAACGAAATGGCTCGTTTTATGAAAAGAGGATTTATGTGGACAATATTACATTTCAGAGTTGATAAGAGTTGATAAGAGTTTGGTTTTTGACAGGTCTCTTTATGTGGTTCATTATAACAATGGTAATAAGCTCCATATTATAATGAAGGAATGACAGTTTTCACACTTGGTGACAGCAGCTTCAGAGAAACTGGGCTCAGCTCCGGCTGCCTCCAGAGTTAAATAAGCTCACAACAGACAGACCCAAAAACCGAAGGAGGCATCCATTCATCTGACCCACTTTCAGCTCAGTGACAGACTTTTTTTTGGTTTAATCCTGAGGCTAAGTCAATCAATGTGAGCACCATGGAACTGCTGGAGTAGAACAAGCTCAGGTGATTGGTTCAATTTGGCTTCTTGTAAAGTAGAAGGCTGCATTTGAAAGTTCAGTTATTACTGAATAGGTGAAAGCACTTAAAGAGAGGATATTACAGGGAACAAAGATTGTCTAGTCTTGGGGTAATTTGCTTTGTCGCTGAAGCATGAAGATAGTCTGTTCTGTGTTGCTTTTAAGCGATTAAATTCTCTTGTTTGAATAAGATAATACAAACTTCTCAGCAAGATCTGGACGAGAAGAGCCAGTCCATTATCTCAAGTTATTAAACTGATATAGAATAGTTATACTGTGTACTCAGTGCAATGGTATCTGAAAAATTGGGTGAAAAGTTCTCTCAAATAGTGGGACATTAAAATTGCTCACAAGACATACTGTCATACTGTTTGGATATTTTAAAAATTACAGAAGTTGTAGGGTTAGACCCTTCCTACTTTCACCAATCCTACAAATTTTTCCGTCCTCATTATACCTGACCATTCGCTGCATGAAGTTACCATGACTGTTAAATTCAGGAAGGTGCAAACCCTGTTGAATACTGCCCTTCCAAAAACGAATGAAAATGTTTAAGTAGGAGCTTCACCACACCTGGAGGCCATCTGAACTGCCTTGGCCAACATTATGGACAATTAATTTAGTTACAGCCACAAGTATGAATCCCAAATGGCTTGCTTAAGTAAGGGCATTCAGAAAATACTGTGAGCAGCATATTTATGCCATCTTGCCTCACAAATGAAATTATAAGCCTCATATTCAGACCCCACAATGAGCAAATCTATATAATGTTTTTCATAAACTGCACTAAGGGACTTTCCTATGATGGACTGAAAGTCCCAACATCCTTCTGCCGCTTCATCCGCTGTGGCAGGTCACAGGGAGCTGGACCCTAACTCAGCTGGCATAGGGCGTGAGTCGGGGGGACACTCAGGACACGACGCCAGTGCACCGCAGAGCCACACACAAAGACAGACAACCATGCACACACACACTCACTCCTACGGGCAATTTGGGACAAGCCAATCAACCTGAAGTGCATGTTTTTGGAGGTGGGAGGAAGCCGGAGAACCCGGAGAGAACCCACGCGGACACAGGGAGAGCATGCGAACTCCGCACAGAGCGGGACTCGAACCCGGACCAGCCGTGTTGTGAGGCGACAGCGCCGCCCAAGTCCCAACATGTCAAGAAAAAAAAAGAAGGAGGGAATTACTGGCTTGTGTTAGCACAGAGATCGAGGCAAGAACAGCAGGATGAGCGGGAAAAGACGTGCAGATTAATGTCAGCTCCTCATGGCAATGAGTCTCGGCTTTGTTTCTGTCGGTTAAACACCATAAATGACTGCTGCCCTTGGTGCTGATGATTCTGGGTTTTATACACTAATGAGATGAAAAGCTTTTGGAAAACATCCAAATCACTCAGGGAGTGAAGAAATGGCTACATCAGGCAAATACACAGTAAATGAACCACAAAGAGCCCTCTTAGCACAGCAGGAAGGGAATTACAGTATCATTCCTACTTCCAGCATCGTTACCATTTTCATTGCTGTTTTTGTAGGTCAAGAGCGGACCTAACTTGTCCAGTCAGAGCATGTCAATTTCACAGTCATTATTGAAAAGGAATGAATTTGAGAATTTTATGTTATTGCCTTTTTAAAAATTTGACTGAATTTCATGGAGACCTAGAAATAACACAAAGCACTTCAGTCCCTATCAAATGGTCTTTGGAAGTGTGTATGTGTGTGTAGAGTGGTCACAGCAGAGCTATGATGCACTGAGACAAAGCTCTCCAAGATAACATGCCAAAGGCTGAATCACCATCCTATGTCCACTGTGCCACTGAATGGGCTGGAGAGCAACACTCAGAGAGGTTGATTCCACTGAGTCCTTAGTTAAACACAAACTCACAGATGTGCAAACACACATTTGTGATGAGTGTAATGCTTAAAGAAAAAGTAATGATTAGTAACCCATTTCAAATTTGTCTTTGTATGATATTAACACAAACGGTAATATTGCTAATAATTATAATTTGCTTATAGTTCTATGTTATGGCCATGTTATAGCTTTTTTTTTTTTTTTGCAAATGACAGAAACAGTGTTGTTTCAGTTTTTAAATGCATCTAAAATAAACTCGCAAAAGATCAAACTGACTTCAAATGCAGAGCACTTGCTGCTCGCTTTGAATTTGAGCTCTTCTCAATGTGCCATGAAACACTAACAAGTTACAATCAGATGAAGCCACAAACTACGCATTAACATTTCCATTTGTCTTCTATATATTACAGGCCACAGACTGCATTGATGCAATGGTGGAAATCAAAGAGACAGTGAAAAATATTTCTTGTTTGATGAAATGATGATTATCAAAAATAGGATATTGGCTTCATAATTTTTAGCATTTACTACCGTGCCACTGGTAAACTGATGCAGCTCCTGACAGCTGCAGAGCTTCATGGCCAAATGCCCTGGTCAGTCTCCAGTTTGCTGCTTGATGACTGCCTGATAGGAACTTGATTGACTGACTAGCTGGACCTCCTGAGAGGCCTTTGAGTAGAAGTGCTGACTGGCAGGTCAATCAGCTTCCAAGGCCCACATTTGTGGCTATCAATTATTGGTCTTATGTGAAGGGACACATTCCTTTCATTCGTACAATGACACGTCCTGACCTTTATCATCTCAGAACCTTCTAATATTTCATCCATCCACATCCCCACAAAATGACCCTGAAACATTTCTGAAGCTGCCATTATTAAGGAATGACGGCTGGTGATATCTAAAGAAGAGGCATATGATTAAAACATTCTCTTCTCAATGAGTGTCATGGTCTGAAAGCAATTACTAAAAAGCATTTCTTGACCTTTCTTTAACTATGATACGATTTCTCTGCAGCTCTCTGTCACATGTATTCACTTTTGTACCCTCATCTTCCTCTTTTAGCTCATAGTTGGGATCATCCAGGCTGCAGAACTGCCAGCTATGGACATGGGTGGCACATCTGACCCATATGTAAAGGTCTACCTACTGCCTGACAAGAAGAAGAAGTTTGAAACCAAGGTCCACAGGAAGACCCTCAATCCTGTATTCAATGAACAGTTCACATTCAAGGTACTCTTTAAACAGAATGATCAAAAACATTTGGGTTTTTCAAGCACTTGTTTGTTCCTGGAGATCATTTGGTTCCACTGACAATCTGATTTGCATGCAGCCTTGAATGCTGTGAAGATGAGGAGACAGCAACCAGCTGGCACATTAACAAGCTCTTGACAATATCTCTCACATGCACAGTTACACTTTCACACACATACACACACACACACACACACACACACACACACACACACACACACACACACACACACACACACACACACACACACACTGAGATTCACAAGATTTGCATTAACACAAGCGGAAACATTGCTGCATCCCAGCTCTGCTTTGACCACGGCAGATGCATGGCTGTTGTTCAGCGGTCAGGGAAGTTTTCTAATACATCCAGCACTGAAGGGCGCCGGTGTAAAAGTTAAGCATAATGCGATTTGATATCCAGCTCAACACCAAGTTTTTGGGGTGTTTTTTTACCACACTTCATTACAAATCTGTGAAAAGATACAGGACAGGTGATAACAAGCACCACTAAGATGATTTAGAGAGATAATGTTAAGAACAAACCAGAGAGTCTTATCTGTGTTGCTTTTCTTTTTGTCGTCTAACAAGTCAATTCTGTTTAATGTGTTTTGTTAAAAAACCTGAAGACACTTAAGAATCCCAAGTGTCATGGTCTCCCAAACACACACTTGTCTTTTTACTGAGTCTAGCTTGTAGGACTGATAACACCATTAGTCAGGGCAGTGACTGGAAGAATAGCAATTGATTTGGAAGCAGTCGCCCTCATCACCTACTACCCACACCAAAGGCACACATGTATTACTTTTCTTGACATCATTAATGACAAGTGAAATTAAATAAAATGCATGAACCTATGATTCCGTTAAATCCCTTGGGTATATCTGGACATTGGTAACTCAGTTCAAACAGCGTTGTTATAAATGAACAGTCACTCTATTTGTGGAGAAATCCAGCAACACAACTGTACACATCATTACACCGTCTTTTCACTCTGAACCAAACAGCACATGCAGACACCATGACTGCCTCTCAGAAGCAAAAGAAACTGGAAGCCAACACAGCATCACGATCGAATTTGGTGACTTGCTTGAAGTGAAACTGAAAGAGGTTTATAGAGACAGATACTGTAAAGGGACGGCATTTCTTTTTTCACCGATATTGTTGCCGTCCTGCTCAGGTCCCCTACGTGGAGCTCGGTGGAAAGACGCTGGTGATGACGGTGTATGATTTCGACCGCTTCTCCAAACACGATGCCATTGGAGACATCAAGGTGCCCATGAACAAGGTGGACTTCAGCCACATAACAGAGGAGTGGCGGGATTTGCAGAGTGCTGAGAAAGAGGAGGTAAGACTTATGAAACCCGTGCAGGTAGAAACATGACAAAAGTCTCCTCACGCCCTGGAATATGTTAAGTCAAGAGGTATGAGATCAAAATGTGTCACGTCCATCTCTGTACATCTAGTTGTCGTTGTTTCAGTGGTTAGTTTGTTGCTTTATGTGCTCGAACTAAAAACGTGTTGCCTTGACTGAAATAATCCATCTCTCCTGGAAATGTCACTTAATCAGATGTCCACACTTCCCTTTCAATAATTAGAAGAGCGACTTTCCAGGCAACAGTTCAGGAGATTCAATTTTCATGGTAAATGTCATGGCATATAGCACTTGTTGCCAGGGGAACCTCATTTTTTAGCATTACTTTGGTTTGAATTAAAGGTTAATTATTACAGCGTCAAACGACTGGTGGTATTGTTTGAGTTGAAGGGCAACACTTCACTTCCTTTATGTTTGGTCACACACCTACACCTGGCAATTTCACACAAGATTCGTGACACCGGAGTAATGGTTTCTAATACTAAAACTCATTAGAGAGTAAACAAGAGAGCCATTTCTAACTAATATTTATTATTAAGTATTAGTTGAACATTATCATGAACTTAACTTAATGCATGTGTTTCTCAGTATATCATGCAGTATGTTTCTGTAGAGAAGTAAGCAGGTCAGCAATGACACCTGTTGATGACTGCAAGCCAAAGGATTATGTCTTTGGTCTTTTCATAAATTAAATGCCTGATTTTCCAGGATAAACATTAATCTGAGTATTTTCAAGCATAAAAATACTGCTTGTTAAAGCTCTGGCCTTGTAGAAGAGTAGAGCTTTTTCTTAAATGTTGAAAGTATTTTTGGGGTAATGATGAGAGAATAAAGAAAAAGGGAACATAGAAAAAGAACGAGAACAGGAAAAAGCATTATCATTACGGTAACCAGAGAACTGCCCTGAGTTAAGCAAACAAGATGCAGCGTGTTAATCGCTGAGCCTTAAAGCTGTTTGTAGGCGTATTTTTGAACTTTGGACAGAACCAGGCTAACCATTTACGCCCGCTTTAATGCTAAGTTACACTAATTGCCTCTTTACTCTTGTTTCATATCTACTGAGCAAACATGCAAAGTGAATGAATTTTCCAATCGTTTTTCTCCCTCAGGAGGGAAATTTTAATGATACAAACTTCACAATCAGCAAAGAGGTTGCAGTAAATCAACCTTTAATGTAGGAAGTAAGTAGATAAATATGTTAAATAAAAATAATCAGAGAAACCGAATTAAATCCTTTCTGCGAGCACTCCAGTGTCTAACACCTCCCAAAATTGTATCAATCCATAAACCACATTATAGATGAGTTCTAAAAAAAATTCGGTAAAGTGGTTGTGAGATCATGATTGGGATATTTGTACATGCAGTATTTATATCAACACAACAGATGTGACAAGGCATAAAAGGAAACGGACACAGTAAGCTCCACCGCAAAGGCAAAGAAATGTGAATTTTTGCCACGAAAAATCGTGGCAAAAATTAATTTTTCAGTGATTTTCATCCATGAAAAATACTGGGAATCTCCAAATTTCAAGGAACACTCTCATTCTAATAGCTTTGTGTAACTTGTGATTGTGAGTCTCAAATAGATCTGGATTTGCAACACTATTGTCTTTACTCTTACAGTCAAAAATAAAGTAGGGGGCTCCATAAATACACGTAAGGTAGCTTCATGGAAAACATTTAAGATCCTGGTCACTGTTTCTGAATTGCATAGTGATTTATCTTCTGTGTTCTTTGATGCATTTTTTGGTACAATCCCTAACTATACAAGACACTCTAAAATAATTCCCCAGTCTCTGATTGGGCATGAAAATAAGACTTGATTAGAACTTGATGAAAGACTCCTGAAATAAAACTAGGATTGATTTTCAGGTGCCTTTCGTTTCTGATTTATAATCTAATTCAGAATGGTCACATGTAAAGCAGATGTGACCTGAGAGCTGCTCCTTGCTTCTGTTGATAAGAAACATGGCAAGAAAATGAATCGCTCCCTGTTCGGTGCATGATGATGAGGTTTGTTTCGTGAAATGTTTGAACCAGTGAAGAGGCTGAAGTCAATACTTTCCCATCTCAGTGATGAGTAACAAAGAAGTGTGAGCTGTTATTAGGAGCATTCTGGTAAAAAAAATGGTAAAAAATCTATACAGGAATGGAAGCAAAGCAAAAAGTTTTACAAGTGTTTGGATGTGACTCTGAAACTCTGTTCTAGTTTTACATTGATCTGTTTTAAAACCAAATCCTTCCACCTGATTCTGTCCACTTATCGCAGTGACAGCAGGCAAAGAAGTCTATTGTAAACTTGCCGTGACCGGCAACACTTTCCAGTTCATCCTGGAGGATCCCTTGGTGTTTCTGGGATGGATAAGATATGCAATCCCCCCCAGCAAGTTCTGAGTCTACTCAGGGGTTGCTTCCCAGTTGGACATGGCTGGAGAACCTCCAAATGGAGGAGCCCAGGAGGATTTCTAAGCAGATGGCCAAGCCACCTTGCTGGCTCCTTTTAAAGCAAAGGAACAGCAACTCTACTCTGAGCCCCTCCAGCTCGCTCCCCACCTCATCCCTAGGCCAGCTGCCTACAAAGGAAGTTCAGCTGATTATATTTGCAGTCACATTCTCTACGTCACTGGTCAGCGCTCATGGCCAATGTGAAGGTCATAGAGCATTGTCTTTTGGCTCGACTCTCTCTTTACAACAATGATCTGTTATAATACCTGACTTCATTATCATATTGTTCTTAACTGTCACTAGAAATATGGGTTGAATCCCAATTTTACTTATCTTTGATTTAAGCTTTCTGATTGTTTTTTCAGATCTTTGCCTGTAGAATGGAGTTCTATAAAATGCTAAATAAACTCCTTTTATTTAGAATTTTATCTTTCATTATATAGATAATGATATGTAATGATTTATCTGTCATTATCTTTATAATGATAGATGAATTATATAATTTATCATTATATAATAGATAAGTTGCACAACTTCAGTGACTGCACCCGTAGTACAAATAGTATAGTTGATCCTATAATACAAAATAATTGTATGTTGTGCAATAAATACTTTTGTCACGTCCAGTCACAGTTGCGAAGTAATGAAAGACATTTCCCGAAGTATTGTACCACAACCCACTGCAATTCAAAGGTAAATGTTGTACAAATATCACAGTACTGTACATTCATTTTGAAAAGTCAATTTTTATTTTTCAGACTCAGGTTAAAAATGCGATTCATAAATAAATGAACAGTGAATATAACTGTTATGTGATGGCACGAGACTGAGAGACACCAAAGTAGCAGGATACAGGTGGAGCTATGTTCAGAATGTTTAATACTTAAAGAAACAAAAGCACAAACGGCTGCAGGGTTTGCGAGCGGTCTGGTGGTGGCAGGAGGCATGGAGAACAAAAGTCAGAGAGTGAGAGACAGAATTGTCTGGCACAGCAACTGGAGTCAGGACCAGTTTTATCGTAAGGTTGATGAGGTGAGACTGGAACCTGTGTGTCTCGTTGCCACTCCTCCTCCACACACCAGCTGGTCCTGGAAGGACAGGAAAACAAACAAAAAGGACAAAACCATAGGAATATTTGTAAAGGCATTATTTCCTTGATCTGCTTAATAGTAATAAATAAATGAAATATGACATTTCAGTTAGTATGTGTGTGTGTGTGTGTGTGTGTGTGTGTGTGTGTGTGTGTGTGTGTGTGTGTGTCTGTATGTGTGTGTGTGTGTGTAAACTGTATTTTTACAAGTACATAATCTAAACACAACTGCATATAACGTGAATCTTTTATTCATTCATTATTTGTGGCAGCTTCTTTGTAGCAGAGCTCCTTTTTAAGGTTTCTTTCTTGAAATTACATTTGGTCAATAATTCTTTTATTTGCACAACAAATATTGAAGGTTGTTATAAAAATTGTAGTTTCTCATTGTAGGGAAAACCTGGTAGAAAATGATTCCTTCCTTTAATTCCAGTACTTCCAGCTGGAGCACGTAATGATTAACCTTGTGAACATCTTGTCCTGTGAACTGATCAACAGAAAACTGTGAACAAAACTGAATTGAGAAATATTTATTTTTGCATTCTGTTTTTGAAAGAATGATTTGTTTTACGTTTTATTGTGATATGCATGTATATTGGGATGCTACTATCATTTAGAGCACTTGTCATTAAATAAATGCTTTTGTTCAATGTTTTCAGGGTTATATATACAGTATATATATATGCTATACTTACCTATACTTACCCCTGCTTGCATCACTTGAAATATGAAATGCCATTTTTTCCTGTGCTTTCTCACTCTGCATTAAAATGTGTGTACTAAAATCAGTTACAAAAACATCTTTCAGCCTTTTATGTAAATGTTATGTACATGCGTGCAGTGAATCAAAATGGACTCTGTAAACAACTCTATAGCCCACTAAGTGCACTGTACTTTAACCTTTAATGTCATGTAACACTCTCGTTTCATGTTGATGTATTAATGCTAATAGCTTTTATCATCCGTCCTGCGAGGAGATTTGCAACCAAATAAGAGCCAAAATCAGCAAATCATACCATAAGTTTTGGTTCAGTGAACAATCCCTGGTGTTTTTGGAAGGAACTATGAGCTGTTTTTTCTCTTTCATCCAGTGGGCATCGGCTAAGAGCATGTGACGCAGTAAAAATTTGGACTCACTATTTGTATGAAAACTGCTCTCACCTCTGCATTGTCTCTGCCTGTCCAACAGCAAGAGAAGCTGGGTGACATCTGCTTCTCTCTGCGATACGTTCCCACTGCTGGCAAGCTGACTGTGGTCATTCTGGAGGCCAAAAACCTGAAGAAAATGGATGTGGGAGGCTTGTCAGGTGAGGAAAATTGTAATGGTGTGCCTGTGTGCCCACTGACTTTCCTTCTGACATGCCATTTGTCTGTAATTATACATACACGGCAGCACAGAACTTGCCTTTTCTGTAACTCCACCAGTATCCGCCCAAACACCTCAATGGCCATAATTACAGTTCTGAGATGAACGAAAATCACTTTGGCTGAGTTTTCCAATAAATATACCTGGAAGGTGTGGCACAGGTTTAGATTCTGAAGAGATGACACTTTTTAGTCCAATGATGACTAAAAATAAGCTCAAACATGCTGAGGCAGAGGAGAGATGAATCTTTAAGGTTCATGACATGGGGCACGTCTCTACAGTATTTCCACCAATCAAAGAGGGACCCATGTGACATTCATTAAACATTTTGCTCTTTGAAGTTTTTATTTGCTGTGAAGCAAAAGATCATCTTACTTTGTTAGATTTCATTAATTTCTGAAGTGGGCAGACCAGCAAATAGAGCAGTAG
This sequence comes from Antennarius maculatus, assembly GCA_013358685.1. NCBI lineage: Eukaryota > Metazoa > Chordata > Actinopteri > Lophiiformes > Antennariidae > Antennarius > Antennarius maculatus. Next base: position 8,197,437 of record CM023627.1, read on the forward strand.
GTGCATAAAGGAGTTATCTGTCTGCACTTTCATCCAATATTTCCCACACAAAAAGCAGAACAAATGCTGATGTAAATGATTGCCAGTAATTAAGCAGACTGATGTTTACGCAGTGTGATGTGGATAACTTGTTTTTATAAAGTCAAAAGGATCTTTAAATAAGGATTAACAAAAACTCTTGTGACATGAAGCTGAAATTGAAACATGATATTGATCAACTGCACAGATAAAGCTCTGCGTTGCACACAGAAAAACAAATGCAAAATCACACAATAAGCTGCTGTCTCTCCCTCCCCCCTCTCTTTTTACTTTTGTCTGGGGTTTCATTTGAAATTCCCCAGTGTGCACTTCCCTCCCGCCTTGACTCTTTCTGCTGCAATTACCATACACCTGGGTCCACTTTCTTTCTGCTTGACAGCCCAGTGTCCATGTGAGCCTAAACATCCTGCAGCACAGTGGCATGGCTGACATTAAGAGCTCCTTTTCATCTATCAGACCAATGCAAGCAGTCATTTGTTTAAGAAAAAAAAAAAACAAATTAAAGGAAAAGCACCACTCCTGCTTTCATTTTTTGTTTCTAGCATAAGCCCTCACCTGCGTCCATTTGCATCGTAGGATTGTCGATGTTTTAAGATGTCAACCACATCGACTAGCCGGAATTAAAAGGGTGTAAATTTATTCTGTTTGAAAGCCAGGTTAATAGCAGGAAAACCAGATAGTTTGACACCACATACTGTACGCCACGTTTAATTGGAGCACATTTTATCTGTGTGCACTGGTCTGTGAGTTTCAGGGTGAATTATTAGCCCAGACTAATAGCACAGTGCATATTTCTAATTGCACCTAGCCAAGAAATACTGTTAATCGTGGTTGAGTTTTGATTTTGGTTAGCTGTGCTTTTCCGTGCTGATAATGGACTTAAAAGTGTAGCAGATGGATGAAATAATGTGCAGGTCCTTAATAACAATAATTAGCCTCCATGCGCTGGGCGGCTCAGCCGGAGCTTAAGGAGGAGGACAAGTAATTGATGGCCTGGGATCAGCCTTCTCCTCTATTGTCATCCTGTTTACCATGCCTAATTATGGCTCACTGAGGAAGATGTGGGTATTATCATTAACCAATGTATAATCAAAATAATTCTTTTGATTGGCTCCTCATGAAACATCCCTCCAAATCCATCTCCATGCCGTGTCCCTTACAAGGAGAGACTTTTGAAATTATGTTTTTAAAAGTAAGATTGACTTTCGGTGCTCCTCAGGATCATTGCTACTTAACTGTCGTGATGCACCGAGCAGCATACTCTTTAGCTTGTCGTCTCAAAATAATCCCGGCCTCATTGCAGACAACTCACTCCTCTTTCGACTTTAGCCAACCCCACACCAATGCATCGTTAACATACATGCCCATTATGTTGAGTTGTAGGCACTCAGATTTGAATAAATCTGGAAAATCTAGTGGGCGATACAGCCTGGAGTTTCTCAGACTAAAGACTACAAAGTAAATTTTAAAAGCCAGTAATTGCAGCAGTTGCCAAAGTCACCAGAAACTCGTTCAAGCTCCTACAGATGTATTGTTATTTTAGCCGATGAACAGCAGAAATTGCACTCATTATCAGTTTTAAAAGGTACAATTTATTATATTTCAATCTGCTGCAGCCTATCCCTCAGTTCATCCACCATTAAAGGTGACTCAAATGTGTGTCGGACAAAAAGGCTAAATGTCTTGTAGCGTCTTTGAATGGGAGTTGCAGAATTGGTTTATAAAGGTAGGGCGGACGGACTGTTTTGTTCCATCCTCTTTGTACCGCTGAAGACTTCCCAGAGGGTTGTGAGGCGACACAAACCAGGTAATGGCTCACAGTGAGGGAGGTTATCAAAGCACACGGGCGCCGTGGCGGCGGTAATGAAGCCGAACTGCCCCGACCTGGAGCTCCATCTCACCATCAAGCCTTTCGCATGGAGGGTTTATTTGTCCTGTTTCTCTGGTTGAACTGAGAGGTTTCCCCCCAGTCAGTAAAGCGACGAGCCAGAAGGATCATTAAGATGATGAACACACCCTGAGAGAAGAAAGCAATTCGTAAGAGATTAGGGGAACGTAACATTTATTTTTTTCAGCATCTGTTCTGTCAGAATTTTGCTTTGACGTTAACAAATTCCACAGAGGCTGCATATAATTAGAAGTAGATGCGCTTCTAGATAATTAAGATTCTCATTGTATAAATGAAACATCATCAAGATTCACCTTCAAATATTCTCAAGCCAGTTTCTGCAGCCCAGGAGGAATCCACTGTAAATGCTTATGTCTGTGTGGTATGCGTGCCTTTCACCACTGAGCTGAGCGTGTAAAACTAAACCGACAGTCACCCCTGGGTGCGCCCACCATGGTAAATCCAAAATGATGGGAAGAAAGCTAAGATGACAGCCAGGCTGTATTTAACCCTACATGCACTGGTGTTCATTTAGCAAAATACAGCTATATCTTGCATCAGCTATTCCCCATGAATTCAGAGGAGAAAACAGATTCTGTGTTTGGTGTTGTGAAGCTCTGCAAATACTGTAGTATTGAAGCTTCAACTGTAAGAGGTACGGTACTGCCAAAATAATCTAAGTGAGTCACAGCTGGCAATTATTGTCAGTGTGACATCCAAACTGTAAGTAACCACTTTAAAATTAGACAGCTTCAGTAGCTCTACAGAACTCTACAGCTGATTTGTCCCAAAGCTCATCACTTATCCAGAAACCTGCTTCAAGCTTCCTGGGGGAAATGTATGAACAACTGATAGTAAATCCCCTCATAAAACTATGGCTACGATCCTGGACTCAGATGAGTAACCTCAGGATCACGTAGACAAGCCTCTGTGCAGTGAGGAAGCACCTTTGCATCAGCAGCGCTGGCATTCATCCATGAAATGGAAGAGATTACACCTGTCTGGGATAAGATGGTAAATTGGGCCGGATATGAAGTACACTGAACCTCCCAAAACTCAATAATGCCAAACTCTCATTATCTTTAGTAATCCCATTCAACTGTCATATTGTGTTTATTTAAGCAGGGTTACAAATATGAAAGGATGCATCAGATGCATTGAACCTGCTGTAGCAGTCACTGTTATAGATGTGTTTCAGCATCACCAACCAAAAGTAAATGGTAAAGCAATTACATTGTGTGATTACTTTTTCTAGCATAAGTAGCCAGACTTAGCATGACGGGAACAGATAAAAAAGCAAACTACAGTATTGTTGCTTGATTGCCTTTAAAAAGAAAGCCTTTACTTGACCTGTGATTAATTGCACATGTATAACTCAGCTTATTCTTTTTCCAGTTAAGTCATTCTTGATTATGTATCATTTTTTGTTATTTTTTAAATGCACGTTTATATCATTTTACTTGATTTTAGATCTGTCCGCCACACATTTTGGATTTGTGAAATCACTAGTAAACCGTTAAAAGAACAAAATATAATGTTACTGTACATGCAGTAAGAATAAAAACATATAATATGTTATTAGTCAGTATTTCACTGGGGTAGGCTCCATCAACCCCCTTGATCCGCAAATTGGAAAAAGCAGCTGAAGACCAGACAGCGATATTTATCTTTACCATTACAAAAAATAAAATGTATTTCACTGTAAGCTTAAAATAGATTCATATTAACCATATATTATTAGAAATGCATTCATAAATGAAGTACAGTGTAGAACTGGGAATAGCTATTTTTGGTTTAACCTGGAGACAAGTTAATTCACCGTACGTCGTTTGATTTACGTCGCTCCCTCAAACCACTTAACGACTTCAGCCGAGGTTAACCGGTATACAGCATTAAAGAGTTCATGTTGGCTTTGATTTTTGGACAGGTCTTAGAACAATGGCAAGCCATATATTCATGGTTAAGATCTGTTTAAAATTATAATTTTAATATGTGTCAGGTAGAACTATTTTAAAGGCAGCCAGAGTTTTAACTCATGAAACTACTGTTATCCTGATTGCTATCAACAGGTGATAATGTCCACTAATTTTAAAATGGTTCTTCAATGAATCTCTTCAAGAACAAAGTCCTGAATCTGTCATCTCAACCCCCGTTGTGTCTTTTGCCATTTCTAATTCTGACTTTCTTTAGATCTCTGTAAACCTGATGACACAAAGGTCTGCCCACACAGTTTGCCACCCACGGTTGATGAGACAAAGAACATGTACAGACACTTTGCTTATACAGACAATCCGAGGGGGGTAAATGTGACAGCACTGGAGGATGACTTGTGGGAGTTCTGTTCGGAAACAATAGAGAATTCCATACTGACATTTGTAAGATTTCATGTTTAGTCTGCAAAACACCCAAAGTTTAAGCATTGACATGAACTCCAGACATATATCTGATGAAATATGTGTATAAGTTCTCATTCTGCTGCTGCAAACATGTAATCTTATGCGTCAGAAGCTCTCATTTAGATGCTGCTGATGTATACCTACACAAAGTCACAACACACACCGACCTCATTCAGCGTTTTTCTCATCCTGCCACTCCAGTTCTCAGCAGGAGAGTAATAATGGACACCCACTCCATTAGGAGCCTGTTATCATTTTGCACATGTCTCTTTCATCTATTTATTCCTCCTGTTTTTACCCTCTTATTCTGTTTGTGTGGCTTTCTCTATATTCATTTCAGCTGTCTTGGATGAAGCTGCCAGTCTCCAATCAGCTTTTTATCCTCATAAATTGGATAAAAGATTAAAAGAGCTAAGCTTGTTCAGTTTTTGCTATTGCTAGAAATCCAAGCTAAAAAAAACGATATTTTTCAGTGCAGCTCCCTCATCTCAAAACATGAAACAGTATAAAGACTTTGTGCATATGGGATTCAGAGACAAATCCAGATTATCGGAGCATGCAGTATTTCAACAACTAATTATAAGCTGTGATTCAAAATCTTTCTCTTTATTCATTCCGATGCACCGCTCTGAGGTTCAAGCCTCAGGCGAGGAACTACCTCATTAGCATCTCTGAGATTATTGTGGTTATTTGTTTTTGTCTTTCTCAAGCAGCGTGCTGTCGTAAAAGATAAATTACACAAAGATGTCCATGCAGTCTGCATACGGAAATAAAATCTCCAAGTCTGGTCAATTTTTTTTTTTTATTCACGAAAGCCAAGGCCTGTGTTTTCTGTTCATTTTATTTTTTTTGTATTAATTGTTTAACAATGAGAACTATCTTCGTTTAATATATATTTTCTCTAGAAATGAATGTTGTGTTACATTTTGATTGGGAGAGAAGTAATAAAAAGTGCGATGAGCGGAAAGCATCAAACAGCAGTGGTCTGAAGTCTGTGAAGAACAGATGATGGATTTTACATCAAACTTCCATCATTCAAGCAAATACTGTGCTTTAGAGCTGTGCTGGGTTGGACTGTTAGGGCCTCCAATCTCATGCTCAATGTTTTTTCCATAATTCTGTTTAAAAACAAACTAACCATCTGAAAACAGATACGCTGGCAACAAATACTGTCCAGTGTTGGTCGGACCATTGCAGGAAGATGGGTAAAACATGAAGATGTACTGTAACCCAGTTACTGTAAATCTGCATTTGCATGCTGCAAACTTACTTGTGCAGAACCAAAGTTAAAAACCTGATTATCCCAGAAAATCTGCCCACTCAGTTTATACCTTGAATACAGAAACCTTAAATTGTATTAAGCACAAAAGGGAAGTCCAGTCTACTTTGTTTTTAGTGTAATTGTGAGTTATTTGAACTCAGATCAACAGATCGTTATTTTGTTGCTACCAGCGTGCTTCAGCAGAGACCAATACCAACAGTGTGACAGTAACGGTGAATAGAGCCCTTGAAGATCAGTGTTCAACCAACTGCAGCAGCATCTTTGAACTGTAAAAACTGTAAAAACATATTCAATTTTGTCACTACAATTCGCACAGAAAACGCTAAATTACATTGCTCGGAAAACTTTTTCGCACCCTTGTCATGTGTGCGACTTTGACAACTGCTTCAAAAACATTGTGCGTATTTAATGATTTGAAAGAGACTTTGCTGCCTTCCCTTGTGTTTGTTTTCTCTAACCCTCCTCTTCTCCAATTGACTTGTGATTACTACTCGGAAATTGCCAACAAATCAGGAGGAGTAGCGTAGCGTCATAAACAGGGTTTATATTTTTCAGACACACGCTCTGTCTGATTGCCAGAGAGTGGATGAGAATGGACAAAGCAGACCACTTGGGTGCCACTTCAGAAGGCATTCATAAAATGAGGCTCTTGAATAAGGAAGGTTAACTGATTTATACAAACAAAGGTGCAGGCTCAGACTTTTGATCATAACCCATTGCTGGTTCTATATTTATCAATTCTTCTGATTGCTGTATTTATGTCTGTTATAACCAAGTTTTATTTAACTTTTCATTTGCAGATCCATATGTGAAGATCCACCTGATGCAAAATGGTAAGCGGCTGAAGAAGAAGAAGACGACAATCAAGAAGAACACCCTCAACCCTTACTACAACGAGTCCTTCAGCTTTGAAGTTCCATTTGAACAAATCCAGGTATATCCCCATACATTTGTCAAATAAGACTGTGGCACATAAATATATGATTGCTGGGTATGAAAAATGAATGAGGAATACTCATTCACCAAATAGTCAGTGTGGAATATAGTGCAATAAAATGTACTTTGTTTTAAATCACATTTTAAATTAAAATAACACCATGTAGCTTAAGCTAAAATACATGTTGCATGCCATCTATATCAGGATTTCAGTATATACAACAAATGCTATACATGTAAAACACGTGAGGTATGTTTTTTTCTATCCCCAGAATGAAGGAAATTATTTTCAAAAATGCAAAAACAGTACCGGAAAGGAATAGCAATGAACAACATTCTGACTTCAGGCAAGACAGTAATTGAGTCAAATTGATTAATACTGTCACAGCTCAGAAATCATGAGTTTGCGTCTATGAGACTTGGATTTGATTTAAGGTGTTTTGATCTAAATTAAGTCTTAATGTAGTGCTGCTGATACCAGTATGGTGGCTGTATTTACATTTTTATCACATCATCAAGACTCAGGTCGATCATTAAATAATTATGAGAGAAATAATATACTCATAAACTCAACATTGATTAAGTGTACAGAATATTCTTCTGGGTGCAATGACAATATTTTATAAGTTAAAGACAGCTCACCTGACTGGAATAATCAGTCAAGAAGCAGCCTATCTCCCTAAATATTGTGTGGTCATTTTAAACCGTTCAAACCTTCTTATCCTCACTAATAGCTCTTGAACTTTAGACTTCATTGTATTCTGACTCCCACAACATAACCTCTATTTGGTGGTGCAGGCAGATAATTTAATTGATTAGCTGATTTCTTTCTGACAGTTTTCTTTCATGTTCAAATTTACAACAAATTGCAGAGCTAGCTAGGAGAAAGCCACAAATGAGCTGCTTTCATCTCCAAAGGTGGAGTGGGGTATTGGAGGTAAACTTGACCTCAGATGTAATTAATCTTAATTTAATATTTAATAGTTACAAAGACTGTAGGGATTGCAAACGGCCTTTTTTAATTGGTGTATTTTCCAACACTGACGGAAGTTCTGTTTTGGATTTTGAAACCATATATCCACATTATCTTGAGTATACGTAATTAGCCCACAGGCACAGCTGGATCCATGAGAAGGTCCAATGAATAGTCCCCCCCTAAATTTACTTTACTCACATGAGAACGTTCCGGTGCTCTTTGTATGTACAAACATAAACACATACAAATACATGCACTGATGTTGGGTCTTTGTCACTGTCGTTCTAACCATCCTTGCTATCATTTGCCTCTTTCTAGCCAATCATATAAAAGATGGTAATTGTATAATTGTTCTGGTCTAAATGTCAGGTGGTGGAGAGCATCTCCTGCTTTTATCTGTACTTATTTTCTCTCGTGTTGTCCTCATGTCCTGATTTATTCGTAGATCCTGAACCCCCCAACACACACACACACACACAAATACACTCGCATGCATGCACGCACACACACACACACACGCACGCACGCACGCACGCACGCACGCACGCACGCACGCACGCACGCACGCACGCACGCACGCACACACACACACACACACACACACACACACACACACACAAACACAGTGTGGCATAGATATAGGTAAAACATGAGACTTTATTCCCTCTCTGAACGCAAGCTAATAAGTTTATTTCCTAAAATGTTGATCTCTTAGCTGCGAATAATGTGATTATTATTGGAAAATCAATCTCTGTGATGTCAATACCGTTGGGACAACATTGGCTGGTCTGTGATAATTAGAAAAAAAACAATCAAAGAAGACGTGATTCAATTAGAAATGAGAAGGTGAACTGTGGTTTTTATAAACCAGCTAACCCTGACGACATTTCATTACATGGTGTATTAGACATGCTGTTTTATTATAGACTCTGTGCTCATGCAGGTAATGGTAGCCCAGTCTCAGGATACTGGTGGATCGAAGCATTTTACTGTGTTGGGTTCAGAAAATAATTGCGACCTTGTCTTCAATCTATGAACTGTGTTAATGAGCACTAATGTCTGAATGCCTGTGCTTTACTGTACTCTTCAAAGTAAGAGTGAGGTGCTAGTTTATACAGAGAAATGCACATTATCTAACTCTCAAAACATGCGTTGCCGTGCACACTGCAATAGTTCGTCAGGGCTTGTAAATATACTCTTCCAACCACATTGCTAGTAGATGTTTTACAGGAAAATTCTCAGATGCACACGCCTAAGCAGTGTAACAACCTGAGGAACCATAAATTTGCTCAAAAATGATGGAAAAACACACTGACAGAAGGAATGGCAGTGGAAACAGAACAAATGTGAGTGAAAGACCAAAAGATGTTTAAGAACATCAGCAATAAGTTGGTCTATGTGTCAACCATCTGGTTGGTAGATTTTTGTCATTAACAAAAGCAATTTCACCATAAGATCAGTTTGTCATGGAATAGAGGAGTGTTTTAGGAACTTATAAAGATTTCAAAACAATCAAGAGCCTTTCAGTACTACGTTTGCTTGTTTGCACCGAACAAACAAACCAACACTCGGTAAACAACACTACTGATATATACTGTATTTATAGTCTATATTTTAAATAGATTAAAATAGTCTATACCAAATTAACATATGGCAATGCTTTCAGTGTGTAAAGGAGCATTAATCCTTTATATGCTGATGACAACGTGATTTATGCTTAAGTTCTCTCTTTTTTCTCACTCCACAGAAAGTACAAGTTGTTATAACTGTTCTGGACTATGACAAGATCGGCAAGAATGATGCCATTGGCAAAGTCTTTGTGGGCCTCAACAGCTCGGGGACAGAGCTGCGCCACTGGTCTGACATGCTGGCTAACCCCAGGAGACCCATCGCCCAGTGGCATGTGCTGAAGCCTGAGGAAGAGGTGGACGTTCAGCTCTCCACCAAGAAATAGGCAGGGGCCTTTCAGTGTCTGCCTTGTAGTACTCTTTAGCCAGTATGTGTAAATACCTCAGTGATATATGGGTCCATCCATGTAACCCACTCTTAACCCCAACTTCTCCCAGATTTACTGCTCACAAATTGTCCTAATTGTTCAAACATCTTGCAACATTCCATCCTCTAGCTTATTTTTAATCAGGTTCTCCACTAATCTTGCTTTTTCTTCTATTTTTATTCCTTAAAATTTCATCTCTGTGCCCTTTACTGCCCCAACCAAATGCCCCCTTCTTTTAAGCAATATGATCTGTATAGATAGCGCATGACTGAAAGAATTTATTGTACCACAGTTGTATATATAAGTATGCAGACAAAAATGATTTCTAGTTTATGTGTTTGTATGTTGTTACCCGTTTCCTAATCTGTGTATATCTTGATGTTTTTAATAAGATGTTCTATTTTAAATTATGTAAATGCAGATATAGAGGAAAGCCAATATTATATATCCCAGGATTTAAAAATTCTACCTTATTACCTTATTACAGTGTAGAAAAAAAGAAAAGGAATTCTTACCTACAAGTCACTAGTCACATTGTAAGGACGATGTCTTGGTATAAAGTTGAGCAGAAGATCATCCACAGGAGAGGAACAGGCAAATATATTTACACAAAACTCTAAAATACAAGGCCATTAACTGCTATGGTTCTGAAGGAAAAAAATTATGCTGCTGGAAATTACACAAGCACATGATTTCTTATGACATTTTGTACTTATTTCTCAATCAGAGGATCTGTATATTTAGTTTGATACACAGAAACAATACTTAAAGCAATCCAGGTAGCACTTTTTTTAATTGGTTTATTTTAAGTAAAACAGGTCCTCAGGTTTTAATTTCCTTAAAGATTTTCTAACCAAAATGGAAAATACTGCCTCCAAAATATTTGTCAGCCCTTCAGAAATAGTCCTTGTGGGAAAAAAAAGCACCAAGCTGTAGCCATTGTGTCCTTAAGCTCATCCAACAAAACTTTGTAAACTGCTTATTTTGTTGGCAGCACAGTATAGTGAATTTTGGCCAGGGTGCGATCTTTGAGAGATAACTTAAAGAAAAAGTCACGACTCTGGTTTTAAGAGGACTATTTTTTAGTGTAATTCAACATCTTTACTCTTTTTAGCAAACTGCATGATTTTTTTTTTTTTTTTTTTTTTTTTTACAATCTTTACTGGAATGGGGGAGATCTGCTGACACCGGGGGCTGTCACTTGGGATCCCTTTGCCTTCAATCAGAAAGGAGGAAAGAAAAACCTTGAGCGACATTTAAACTGAGTCACCATAGGTGATTACTTTGACAGAGGTGAAGCAAGTTTCTAAACACTGCCATTTTCAGGGAGGTTACTTATATGGAGACCCTCTCTTCATGCACACTTCCTCTTGCTAGTGGTTGTAGCTTTGGTTTATTGGGAACAATGTCTTTGGCTGCCATGGTGCCCTGAATCGCAGTCTTTGCTTAAGTTGCCTTCACAGTGAAAATAGCGTCAGCCATGTTTTACTGCCAATTTCAACCTTTACGTGGCTGCTGTTTTGCACTGGTGTCTTAGAACTAGCTTTTTCAGAAAGACGTTTATGGAAAATTGTTGGATGACTTTATTTCAGGACACCAGCAGGGGGGGAGTTAGAAACCCGCCTGCTTGATCGACTTTCTAAAAGAAAAAGTAAAGCAATGATGACAAATCAGTTTTCCTTCAACAGCAGTTGCATCAGTTTTGTTATCTTGTTGACATAGGATTACAACAGAAGAGAGCGAAATAACCGTAAAGTTAATGGTCTGCGTAGGTCCATCATGTCCTTTACTACGGGTCCAATTAGAAGGGGAAAAAGTTTTATTTCGTGGAAACCATGAAGTCTCTTATCTTGGAGGAACCTCTTGCATATACTCGATGCTAGCTTCAGGAGGACTTTCTAAATGTTTTCAATGTAATTGTGTAGTTGATAGCACTATTATGAAAAAGCTACTTGTCATTCCATATGAGTCTCTGAGGACTGCTTCGTGTATCACTGTGACTGCCGTGTGTGCTTAGAGATGTAGAATTATCAGTAGGTAGAGAAACCAGTTTGTTCTGTAGTGATGTTGTAGCGTTTACTGCCATTTTCCCTTCTACATGCAGAGAAAGAGAGAACGCATGAAGTCACCTGGCATCACGCGTCCAAAAAAAACAAAACAAGAGGCGGTTTAATCTGAGCGTGATCGTGTCGCTTCACACAGCATTTTGTTGAGCACTGTGCAATACTTATATGTTCATCCCATAGTGTTAACATGGGTGGCATTGCCTGATAAAAAAACAGATTTGGACTCTAGAGGAGGATTCCAGTCCAGAGAGATGTTTCTCCTTTCCAGTGAAATGGTTAGGACACAGCACACATAGATTCAGTTTATAGGTTGGAGCTTGACACCTATGTTTAGGGTTTCCTCCCTTTTCGCAGGTTTGTTTTCTCCTCTCGCACACAGTTCCAGCATCAGAAATTTCAGGGAGCATTAGTTAAATACCAAACGAGAGTTACATTTAAATATCCCCTCAAAATGCCATGTATATATTTACATAATTATGTTAAAAATGTATATCTAGAATGACTATAAAGTGAAATGATTATTCAGACACATTTTTTTTCCAGTCATCCATATATTATATCTCATCATCATTCTCATTATGGATTGTTTTAGTTGTTAGCTTCTATGTTTAATCAAAAACACCTTTTATATTTGAGCTGAAAAGTCTGAATGTACAGTATGAGCTGTGTTGGTGTAGATTAAACATGAGATTAGATGTACTTTGCACTTTTTGTTGTAAAATAAATTCCTTTTGTTTATATTTTTTAAATTGTTATGAATATCTTTCATAACCCTTCGGGGGGAAATTTTCCCCTGTCTAATAGCATTCCAAAATCAGTGAGTATACTTAAATACAGTTGCATTTTCATCCCCCCTGACATGGAGGGATTATTTTATTTGACATGTTTTACATATGTAGATTCATGAATTCCAGTACAGCTTCAGATTTAAAAGATAAATATTAAGCGTAAAGTGAAAGCTCTGTGAAGTTTCCTGAGCAATTCAATATTGGTGCAGAAAGGTTGTGCAAATAAAAAAATCAAAGAGAATTGTGAGAGATGCAACACAACCTTGTAGACACGTATCAGGGAATTCCGGTATGGGCAGTATCGCATTGGATTGTAAAGTCTGTGGAAAATCCACAAAGCAAAAGCCATTACCTGCAATGCAATTCTTCTCTTATTGTGATTCCCTACCAAAGTATGCATGCATAATCAAACCCTAAAGTCTCCACTTGCAAACAATACCTTATCAAGCTCTCTGTGTGACAAAGAACTCAAGATTCTCTCCAGTGACTAAAAGCCACATTGACCTTTCAAAAACAAAGCTGTGTAAAGTATTAGAATCTGATGCTGTAGAAAGATCCTAGTTGCCTTTGTGTATATCAACTGCCTGCTTGAGTATTTTGTGTGTGGAAATTTTCTCTGTAATCTCGTAGAACTGTTTGGGGTGTTTTTTCCTGCCATATCGCTCGCAGTGACAGCGAGCTGCTGACAGTTATATTTGCTGTGTATACCTTCATTTTTGATGAGGTGTTTTACAGTTTTGTTTCACTTTGTGTAGTGATTCACTCTGTGGAGTTTTCTGACTGTTGTTATATAACTTCATATACACAAATGATCAATAAAAACGTTTTATTTCCTGTTGATACAGATGCTTATCATGTCATTTTTTTTCCACTTATGGAGCACAGACAGTCGTCAAAGTTTTAAATAACAGAAGATACTGTCACAGACTCCAACAGGAAATTTACTGACTAAAACGTTTAGTACTATTACTAAAACGTTTCACTCAAGGCTGTATGAGACTCCTGTCACATCAGAAAGAAAAGTGTCTCCATGCATTGCTCCTATGACAAATTCTTAGTGATGTTTGCTGTGACTTGGATTCGAATCATCCAGACCTATTCGTTATTCACTACTGCCATCTAAAGGTAATAAAGGCGCCTGACACATGAGTTTGAGTACCACAGTGGAAAAAAACAAACAAACAAAAAAATATGGTTTCTATTTTTCTCTGGGCACAGTTCAGTTTCTATCACTGACTATTTGCTGTTATGTACTGAGTCAGAGAGACAAGAGACTTCTTTTAGATGATGTCACATTGATGAATCACCAAGTCATCCTTAGAGAGCGTCCTGTGACTTTTACTTGCGTGTATTTATTCAGTTTATTTCTTTCTTTCCGGACATGTTATTACAGCAGACTTCAGCTTCATCACTTTTGCAACATCAACAACATCCGAAAAATAAAAAAAAAAAAAAAAAAAAGGTTGAAATTATAAATATAACTTAATTCCCGTCCCCAGAATCAACAACATCTCTCTCATTACAACAGGTTATCAACCAAATTCATACATTAAATGTCACATTTCATAGTGATATTTTTGACAGGCATACTTTAGTTTAATAAGCCATAACAATCTGAGATATTAACCATAGTTTACGTCAGAAGTATAACTTTGCAAAGTCGAGTTGTAAATTTTTTGTTGTTTTTTTAAAGTCAGATAGAGTTCCTAGATTCCTAACTTTGTTGTCCAGTTTGTTCCAAAGTTTGACACCAAAGTTTTGCGGTTAGTGACACCTATAGATGCTCAACCTTATGCACATCTAGCTGGATAAGTTAGTGACTGTGGAAAATATGTTTTTGCACAGCATGTGTTCAGTCATGTTGTGGTACACCTGAGACAGTGGATTGAATAGATTAATGTCAAATGAAATGATAGCAAAAAGAAAATAGTAAAAAAAAAAAAAAAAAAGAAAGAAAAAGCAATAATCCAGGTGATCAAATAAACCAAATAAGAACTAGAAGGTCTCTCAGCAGAGCACATACCTCCTCCAATACCCACTAACTTTTTGTGAAGTGAAACCCAAATTCAATTGGAATTAGAAATATAATTTATAAACAGCTACCCACTGCGCCGCCGTGCCGTCTTGTTGTATAACCTGAAGCATTTTATTGTGAAAACGCCAGACTGCTATGAGGAAATGACGTGTACATGAAGTTAGCCAGCAGGCCAGCAATATCAGTACTGGATTGTGCAAACACAGTCGTAGAAAGCAGTTTGTGTGTTGAATGTAATATCAAGACCGTATTATATCAGGCATTAACAGGGACTAAAAAAGTTCAAAATACCTAATATGTCAAAAGAAATGTAGACGTGTTAATTGTTGGGACCGACTCGTGGAGTAACGTTTCAAAAATTGAATTATTTTCCAAGAGAACGTTATACTCTTATTTTGAAAACCATATCCGGATGTGTAAACCTGCTCTATATAGCTTTGGTTCGTACATGACAGCGCGCTCGGCAGTTGCTACAGTGAACTGATCCTCATTCCTGCGTGGATTGACCAACGACCTTGTAGCAACTGAAAGAAGCTGAAAATGCTGTCCTACATCATTGGCGTAAGTACATCACAGTGGAAAGTATAGAGTTTTTTTTTTTTCATTGTAGCTAAGTCAGTTGTTTAGTACGTGTAGCTCAAGCTAACTCTTGCTAACATTTAGTTTTTGAAGTTCACGTTGGGAGCTGGAGTGGGTCTGCCCACCCGCAGGAATGGCTATGACTCATTTTTTCTGCTATGGATAAATGCAAAATGGCATAAGTCAGACAACGCCCCAGGGGCTAACAGTTGGTAGCTAATGTTAATGCTAACCGTCTGTTGTTCTGGCCTTTATGACAGCTGATCCGAGGCGGCTTTGACAGCATCATCAACCTGATCTTCAGGCTTTTCTTCTCAAAGAGGAGACCAGCCATCACCCTAGAGGACCCAAACATTAAGTATGCGCTGCGAATGATAGACAAACAGGTAACTGCTCAGAATATCACCTCAGAAATTCTGGAGTCTTGACAACAATGCTGCAAAATATGTATATATTTCTCTGTTTTGCACGATGCAGCAGATGTGTTGAAGTGTTTAAAGGAGATATTTCTCTGTGCTTGTTGCACTAGATTGTCAGTCATGACACAAGGAGATTTCGCTTTGCCCTCCCTTCCCCGGGGCACGTCCTGGGTCTCCCCATCGGTTAGTATGTGTGCCATTTGTGCAAGAGATCAACATGTTGAGACCAGCACAAAGCATTCATTATGTCATTATGAAAATGATGCTCGTCGACACTGACCTTAGAGTTTTAGAAACACCAAAGACGAGGTCTTCAGCTGTATTGTTTTGATGTGAAGCTCAGTTGTAACATCAAATATCAATATCTTTAGTAAAAGAAATGACCAAATATTGAACTAGAACAGAAACCACTTATCAGATCGTGTTGCTCATGTTGGTTTCAAGCATTATAGTGTAGAAACACTATTGATCATAGACCACCATGTTCTTCTTTTCAGGGCAGCACATCTACTTGTCTGCAAGAATAGACGGGAAGCTGGTTGTGCGTCCATATACACCAGTGTCCAGCGATGATGACAAAGGCTATGTGGACTTGGTAGTAAAGGTAAAACTTGAAGGAAAGCTGGATGCATTTATGGATATCTTTTTATTCTTTTAACCACCTTTCTAACCCAGCTACCCTCTGTCCCTCTGTCATAGATATATTTTAAAAACGTTCATCCTAAATTCCCTGAGGGTGGGAAGATGAGTCAGTACTTGGAGAGCCTCAAGATCAACGACACTGTTGACTTCAGAGGACCCAGTGGTCTCCTCATTTACAAGGGCAAAGGTGAGCACTCCTTGTTTGATATGTCAAGCCAGGTTTTCAAGGGGAGGTGCCTGCAGCAGGACTAAATATAAGCATGACACATTTGGCGGCAGAGCAGCATATTATGCTGTACTAACAAAGATCAAATTATAGTACTCTATTTGACAAGGACAAACACGTTCCACCAATAATTCACAATTAAAGAAACAGTTGCAGCTGGGACGACAGCAGAGCAGGTTTGGTGGTTTGAAACTGACCTTGCAATGCTTAAACTCAGTTAACCAGGATGTTACCTTGGTAACCAGAAACACAGACCTTTAATGTCTTAAGACAGCAGGTAAACAGATGCAGCTTTTCAAGCCAGTTATGATAGAAATATGCCCCATCGTCTCTTCCACAGGCGTCTTTGCAATTCAACCAGAGAAAAAGTTGCCAGCTGAGACGAAGACTGCCAAACATGTCGGACTGATTGCTGGAGGGACAGGTGAGGAGACTTCTACTCATCTTAAGTTATATCCGTAACGACACTGAGAAATAAGTGAAATTACACATCCTCTCTGTTTTCTTTTAGGTTTGTGATTTCTTTTTTCTTATGTCTGAAAATTGTATAATTTATAGTTTCATTGCTTCTCAGTCTGGAAGTTTTTTTGTTTGTAAGGCTGATCATTAGTTTAGTCTAGAAATGTCCAAAGGATCATACAGTTTTGTTTCTCAAATACAGTATATAATTTGTTTCATCCAAAGCTGTGGGTAATGATTTTGTCCCTTCAGATATGATAGAACAGGTTATATTGTGTTGATTTTGACTTTTGCTCGGACTAAAATAATAGTTGATAGAGTACGAATAATCATTTATTTGAGACATGTAGATGTAGCGGACATACGGGTGTCCGCCTACTTTTGGCCATGAGTTGTGTGTATGACAAAGGTTAATTGCTTTGTCTTCTTCAGGGATCACTCCCATGCTGCAGCTCATCACAGCTGTGATGAAGGATCCTCAGGACCGGACCGTTTGTCACCTGCTGTTTGCCAACCAGGTCAGTTTCATCACCCGTGATCACATGATGCACGTTTACGATGAGTGTTGTTGTTACTCTTCCTCATGTGCCAGTTTGGATGTCATGACTGAAAACTGGTTCTTCCTGTCCCATCAGACTGAAAAAGACATCCTTCTGAGACCAGAGCTGGAGGAGATCCAGGTCAGCAACCCAGACCGGTTCAAGCTGTGGTTCACACTGGACAGAGCTCCAGAAGGTAAGCCCCGCAACCACAACAGAACATGTCACCACTACGGATGACATACTTCTGATTATTAACGACTAGCTGCAACTGTTACATTAACAAAATGCTTTTTTATGAAATATCTGGCAAAAAGCACTCTAAGGGACGGCAGCTGCTCAGCGGTCAAAACAATAACAGGACATAAAAACGACGCATAAATGAAATAAGATGCTGTAGTACCATGTGATTTACCTTTAGACTCCAATCCCCCGGTCTCGGACCGTGGGTGTACCAGGCCGCACGGAAAGAATTCAGAACTTACATTATTTCAGTTTTATTTATTATCTGATTCTGAACTATGTTTTGTTTCGGAAAGTTACCGGATTCTCTCATCCACATCTGAGTCACTCTTGACACAAAATGCTTGCCTTGGTCACATGACTACCTTTTTAAAGGGGCTGCCCCTGCTGGTAACACGGAATACATTACCCAACATACCAGCTTTTATGCAGATCGTATCATTTTATTTTGTTGTTTTTATCCGCCACACCTTGAAGACTGGTCCACGAAAATATTGTCTGATGTTAAATTGGTCCGTGGTGCAAAAAAAGGTTGGTGACCACTGCTTTAGAGCAATGGAGGAGGGAGGAGTTAGTCAGTGAGAGGTAGAGTTGTCATCAAGATTTTGCAGCTCCCTTGTGCGCTGTTAAATCCAGCCTGTAGGAATAAACATGTTTGTTAATGAGCTCTTGTCTCCGTCAGATTGGGAGTACAGCCAAGGCTTTATCAGCGAGGACATGGTGAGGGAACACCTGCCCCCACCTAGCGATGACACACTCATCCTGATGTGTGGACCTCCACCAATGATCCAGTTTGCCTGCAACCCCAACCTGGACAAGGTCGGCCATTCTAGCAGCCGCAGGTTCGCCTACTAAACATCTGTCCACGCCTGGGGGTCAAGGTGCGCACACAGAAGTGAATCTATTATTTCTCCCATCCTGAAAGCATTAAAGCACTTGTAAAGCTGCAGAGGGTATTGCACCAAGTATTCTACACAACATTTATGCCATGATATTCATGATGCAACAGAATCACAGCACGGACCAATCAATGTAATCAGGTGTGACGGAGGAATGGGATAAAAGTTGAATGATGGGGCTGAGTGGGACTGAAGAGATAAAGTGCAGAGGATGTTTTTTGACTGCTTTAAATAATGAACATGATTCTGCGTCTGTTTCAAACTTTGCTGCCACTTCAATAATCTTGTATCAAAGCAGTGCAGAGTTAAAGGTGCCTTAAAACTTGCAAAGATTTTTTTTTTGGCATATTTTACAGTGTGACCAGTTTTGTTTTTAGTTGTTTCTGCTTTGTTACTGTATTCTGCCTTCCCTCTGGAGCTGTATTTAAAGTCACATTAAAGCTGTCAATGTTTTGTTCAACCATTCATTGACTAATGTTACTGGTGACAGCAGTGACTGCTTGTTTAAAAAGGCAACGTAAAATCGGTTTCAAGCTGAACTTGAGGCCTGACATTTTGAATCTTTATTGTTCCAGGTTCGCTGTTAAACTATATGGTTTAACAGATGCCACATAAAAGATACAAAAGCATTATTCATTTTTATTAGAAAAATCTAAAACAATTTGGTTTACATGTTTATTTCTATCATGTCGTGTCTTGTAGAAAAGTTTCCATAGTTTCATGAGAAAATCAATAAAACTGATATTATATAAAGGGGGATTGCCAGGAGTTTATTAGCTCAGCATAAAGACCAGAAGCAGAGGAAATAAACCACCAACACCTGTACGGTTCACCCACATCTGCCTCAACTTCACAAAGACAGAATCTGAACACCATTTGTGATTTTCTGAAGCTGCAGCCGATAACATTTGGAGCATCTAAAACAACTACATAAATAGTTTTACCTTCATGACAGAAGGCTGCAACAACCAGGGAACTGAACGCTACAAGTCGCAATTAGAAGATGTTAATTTTGGTCTTTTGGGGATCAGAACTTTTTTTATAGATTTAACAATCCTGATGTCCAGAGCTTCTTGTCTTCATGGCACTTGCACTATAAGAGCAGAGTAATCCTGACCATCAAGAGAAATATTTCTCAGAATGAGATCTAATAAATGTTCCCATCCTCTGGTGATTTCCAGACATGCACAGGTTTGGTTTGATTTATCAAGGTTTTCTCTTTATAACTGCCAACACTACAGGTTGAGGTGGATAAAACGGACTCCCAACACTGAAAAATAATAAGTTCTCAGCAGCATCATCTGACCAGACGTTAGTTCAAGAAAAAACCTGACCCGAGGTCTGTAGGTTATACACGTCTGACGACATTTCCCGTGAAGATAGACTAAAGTTGAAATATAAATTTTTTTTTTCCTTTTTCAACATCATTGACCTTCTTCATAGTGGACAGAAATGTACAACTCTTTGCAGCTAGGTGCCTCAAACTGGCTTCTTTGCGTCATGAATGAAAATGTTTTAACTTTACGTACCACAAATTTAAAAAAATTAATTTAAAACTCAGCTGAGATAATACAAAAATTCCTCACTGATACTCCCAATAAAATACTAATATATGAATTATAAAATAAATGTAGTAAAAGGTACATTAATGCATTAAATATAGCATTTTCTGTTCATGCACTATACTTTGGAAGGCTTCAATAAATATAAGAACATGAAAGAACGGCTGAATGTAGAAAATACTACAAGAATTGGTGGGAGGTGGAGAGTCGTGCACAACAACTCAAAGACCCGAGTTATCAGCTTCTCCCCCAACAGGGATCTCCTGAAGGAAGTCCTCGTCCTTCAGCATGCTCTGAAACAGAGAAGCAGATTGAAGGTAATAACTCAAGGTTGTGCTCTAATCCCATAGAGGCCAGCGTCTCACCGTCAGGTTGTTGATTCCTTCTGAAAATGCTCCGATCTGTCTGACAGTCCCTTCAGAATCTTCCATCTGCCGGAAACGTTTAGAAACTAAATCACAAAGCTCAAGTTTACACTAAACTCTTCCTCATATTTAAAAAAATAAAAGCAACAGAAGCAGACGTGTCTGCATACCTGCTCCAGCTGGTCAAGGCTGTCGTCAAAGATCCGGACCCTTCCCTTCTGGAAGCTGCTGCTCTTCGGCATCTCCACATTCATAGGGCAGACGTACTCTTCTCCGTCATCCTGACGTTTCTTCCTCAAAGTACCAAAACCGCCAAAAGACAGGCGTCTAGGCTTCAGGAAGAAAAGTTGAGGGTTTAAAATGCGATGAACGACTTCCACACTATCTGATAAATTCCCTTCATAACAGTCATTTTATCGTGAAGTAGCTCCTGATGTGTCATGGTAAAGTTCACCAAGCGACCACAGTCGTAAAGCAGCGGCTGTATGACCCATGACAGGAGTGTGTGAGATGACGACAGATTTGTCTATGATGTCATCCTCGGCAGTTACCTTGACCTTGGCGGTGGCGGTGAGGACAGTGTAGTCTGGGTTCTCCAGACAGTCCTGCTTGAGCCTCTGAGCCTCAGAACCAATCAGCAGGTGAAAATGTGTTGCCAGGTGGCGTCTCAGCAGGGTTTTGTTGGGAGGGATGTTGAGCAGCAGGGCGAGGGCTTCCACGTTGAATCGAGGCTCCAGAACCTTCAGAGCGAGCCGAGGTTTTAAAAAACATGGTGAGGCAACAGAACAAACACAAAGCAAACGTCGTCGTTACAATAATCAGTGTAAGCTGATGCTGACTTTAATAGCTAATAACTACATTTATTTTTTTCATTGGTTGAGATGTTGCTACATCTCAAATCATGCCACTTTTTTTTTTTTTTTTACACATTACCTGGAACACAAAAATCTCTCATGCTACCCCCCCACCCTCACCATCAGCCCTCCATGGACGCCGCTGCCCCTCAGATTCGGAGCATATTCTGCCAAATCCACCGAACGGAGCCACTCCATCACTCTGTGGTTGGTCCACTGGGAGATCTCTGCAGGGGTAACGTTGTTCTGGACATGACAAAGTATAAATAGATTAGAAACACATCCAAGAGCATTTTTAAACAAAAAGGGAAGTTCAGGTAGTGGCTTCCTGTGTGATACCTCATCAGAAGGTCGCCGCCTGAGACAGCTGGGATCATAGGAGTTGAGGCGGAGGACCTGGATGGCCCTTTTGATGCTGAGATGATGGAGAACACTGCCCACCTTCAGAGACAGCAAGTCCTCCTGGGGGGAAAAAAAGTTATCACAAAGACAGGCCAGTTGTTGAATGACTTATTCAGAGGGGATGTTCAATCAGAATGGAACAGAGAGGATGACTTAAACTATCAAGTTTTATCACATCAAAGTCAAAGGAATTTTATCTTCCAGGCTCCAGATCGACAGAACAAGATTTTATAGTTCTGGCAGCTCACCACAGTCATGTAGTGCAACATGCGTCCATCAACACGAGCCTCATCGAAGTGACTCTTGTACTGTGGAAGGCCGATGTCATCGAGCCACCCTGCAATAAACAGCAGCGAGTGTCATCCATAAAAATACTGTTTTTTAGTTGTTGTTTTTTATGCTACACATGATGATGACATGACTCACTGGTCACCCAGTTGTGGTCCAGTTTTCCCTGGAGGTCGTCCTCCTCTGACCCCACAGCCTGCAGAGCCAGCTTCAGCTTTTTCCTGTGAAGAGGCTGCTTCATGCACAACTCCTGATTAGGAACAAACAAACAACAATAATTCTCAACACTCAAGTAACTGCAGCAATGTCACAAAGTAGAAATACTCAGTCACATGTGGGAGTCAGCAGGTCAACTGTGATTGTACAGTAAATAACAGAAGCATTAAAATGGATTTGAAGTACCAAAGTAAAAGCAGCCACAAGTCACCCTGTTTAACTGAATCCAAAACGGGTTCATTTTATTATTTGACTTACTCGTCCTGATGAATTTAAAACTGAGTCACATAAATTTAGTTTCATTTCATTAGTTCTATTTTATTAGTGTACTGCAGTTTTATTTATATTTACTTCAATTAATCAATTCTGGTGAATGTAAGTAAATTCTCTTAAAATAATTACATTTTTTAATTCAATGTATCTGATCCCTGATATGTTAACAATATTCTATTACCACCTTCTCTACTTCATGCTGGGATGCCTGCAGCAGCATTTGTCCTGATGTGACCCAGCTCTGACACTGGGCCACATATAAGCCCAGACCCTGTTCATGCAGCCATCCACACACTTCATCTCTATTCCAGCGGGAGAAGGGAACGGTTGTGGCGCTGGTGGGGAAATTAATAAAAATAGTAAAATATTATGACATTTTAGGAAACAAGGTAATGATAGAAAAAAAGGGTCATCTGAAGCCTACCTGTGTTTAGGTTCATGTGACCAGCCGAGTCGTGGGCCAGCAGTAGCTCTGACTCCACCTCTCCTGAACTCCACTTCTGCTGCATCATCAAGGTTGAAGGAGGTGGAGTGGCTCCTCTTGAGTCTGCAAGAAGTTCACATCAGGAATGACCGAAAATAATGAAATCATATGTCCTGAAACACAGCTGACCCTGAATGTTACCTGCCAAAGAACTTCCTGAAGCCTCTGGATTTCTTCTTGGTTTCTGGTGAGGATGGCAGAGGAGCTACGTCACGTTGTTTCTGTGGAGGAACGCCGGCCAAGTCCAGGTGCTCCGTGCCTTTACGTTCTGTCTCAGCTGTTAACATCATTATATTTGGGTTAATAGATATGAATGTAATGATGCAGACGCACTTTAGCAAAGCCCATCCACCAAGTCTGAGATTAAAATTAAACTACAGCATGACACCTAAAGAAGCACCACTATGACCCAAACTAAACCACATGAGCTTTACAGCTGACACCGCCCATGCACCACCCGGCAAATTAGAAATGTTTTCCAGCTTAATTGTCTTCAGTGCAGATGGTTTAAAATCATGGATAAGAGATAGCTGGACAGAAATGGCTAAGGCCACAGCAAAGCACCTTTTCAATCAGGATGTAAAGGAGTGACTCAACTTTCAAGTTTTCACTCTTTAAAATGAAGCAAGGAGAAAAACATCTGATTGATCTACAATCTGTAAAAAAAGACAGCTAAGAGCACTAAAGGGAAAGGTTCTATGACAGTATGTAATCATCAGTTCAACGGTCACATTCAGGTGTCAGTGCTGTCTTCATTCATGTCCAGCTGCATCATCCAGAGCAGCCATACTGAAGCCAACAAGCCCACTGTACTGTACCTAACACAGGCGCACTGGCACTCCAGGTGCGGTCTTCGCAATTTTCAGAGCATGAAATGATATTAGCACCATTCAAAATATTAATAACAAATGTGATGAATTCAAGGACAGCATTGCATTTAGGAGATTAGAATCACCCAGGTTTGGAGAGCTGGCCGTCTGCTTTACTCCACGTAGCTTGAAAAAGCCACGACCGAAAGAAGAGCGAGCCTTCTTCGTCCCAAAACTGTCATTACTGATATTTCCTTTAGGAGGAGAAGAAGGTCCTGCTGGCTTTCTGACCTACAAGGACAGAATACAGAACAGCAAGGAAATTAACCATTTGAAGTTTAGGCTAACGTGTAGCACCATTTGGCCACCAGGTGTCAGACTCGTACTTGGTCAGCAGCTGATGATCCACACATGTTGATCAACTCACATTCAGAAGGTCAGTAACCAGATTCTAACAATAACCAGATTCTGTTGACGTGGTTGGAAATAAAATGATTATGCTGACCTACGCTGGACACAGATTAGTGTCTTACCTGGTCAGTGATGCCTGGCTGTGGGACGTCTGAAGAACTGAAATGATATTGGTCAATATTCATGATTTAATTTTTCTCAACTGTAGGTGGCTATAGACAGCAGCTGAAACATCCTCCACTTAAAGTCAGACTGAGGTACGTCAACTTTGATGACAAACCACTTAATTAAAAGTCACAATACAGTACTGAATATTTCTTGAACAAAAAATAGAACTTATATATATACTAATGAAATATTTGAACGTAATTAAAGACATGCAAACAAAAAAACATGATCTACAGGAAAATAATCATTTCATTTTTATTATTCATATCATATCAACAATTCTGTCATAGAGGCTATATTGTATGTTTCAAATGTGCCATAGTTTGTTTTAGATTGTAATTTCAGCTCCTTAAGACATTTAGTGTGTTGCTGAAGGATTAAGAAACAGTTTCATTGAGGAGACTCCATATTAGGAATTGATTTAATAATCAGAACTGAAATGACTGAATAACATGTGAACAATCAACAGATCTGAAGTCAGTTTTACCTTTCAGCTGTATGGAACTGTCGCTCTCTGTCCAATTCATTCATTTCAGACAGCACTGCTATACACGGGGTGGACTGAGACGACAACACAGAATCAGGATTAATAGATCACATTTTGTCAGCAGTGAAACACTTTCACAGGTCAGAAAATAATAACAGCAACAGAATCTCTGAATTCCTGGGAAGAGCAATTTCAGAGTGGGAGGCTGAAATTGAGCTTTTCAAAAGGAAGCCCACAGTCTGGGGTTCATCCTGTATGTGAATTGTTTTGACAGAGGTCGTGTTTACCTCGCCAGAGCTCCTTCCTGCCTCCCCCACCAATGCCAGGGTCACTTGATCCACCTCCATGGATACAGGAACTGAGAGATCATCTGGGATATCCTCATAATCATCTTCCTTTAACTTCTCTGGAAGGACAGTCAGGGAATTACTGTAAACAGTTTATCCCTTTTCTTTATAGGCTACGGTTAGGACAATAACAGTAGGACTACATGAATGTAGGTTAAAAGTTATTTTGATTTATATTGGTGGTTTAGATGGTGGGGATCATGGAAACCTAGATAGTCGTTAAATCATTTCAACAGTATTTACTTGATCTCTTCTGACACAGATTTTAAGTTTACTCAGATTATTAAAAAAGTTTGAGAAATGTTTGCCAGGTTGATGCTGTTGTAAAGAGCCAAACAAATCTGTAACACAATGATGGTGACTTTGTATTCAGTAAAAAACTACAAATCTTCTTTCACATTACCCTAAAAATTAAAAGAAACGACATTCAACCAAGTTCCCTGTTATTGTTGCCAAGGAGCTCTGTGTTCATCGGGATCAGTCGTTTGTCTGTCAGCACGCTCGTGCAAAAATACCAGATGGACTTTCGTGAAACATGGTGGGAGGGCTGGATATGTGGCAGGGAAGAACCAATGAAAATTAACGTAGATTTTTGAACCGTTTCCACCTATTATGCATAAACTATCCACTGGATTTTAGTGAAGCTTGCTAGAAAGGTTTGGTGTGTAGTGAGAGAAAACCGATATAGTTTCGGATTGGACACGTATAAAGATGTGAATCCAGGACTATCCATTCTGAAGGCTTGTTTGCATTTCGATGAGCTTTTAATTTGTTGGGCCATGGTGGATGTACGCGCTCAGAGCAGTTCCACTGTACTGAGTGCCTGTCTTTCAGGCATCCTCGCTTTACTGTACTGTAGCTTACTGTATATTAAATAAAGTTAAAAACGATTAAAAATTTGTTCCTTTGATTACATCAGACTTCATTATTTATGTTGACAGCAATGAAGCATGAATGTCAGCAGATTTTGGTTTAAAGAAAGAAAATTTCTGTCTGGCAGCATTGAACTGAGAGTAGACAATTTTTTTTTAATGTCCTGATTTAACACACATGTTGTGTTTTCTGTTTTTTCTTGTTTGAGATTTAAAGTTCAAAATTAGGTCCCATTTTGCTAATTGAAACCATGTTTTAAAATCTGCCTGAAAACCTCCAAATGTTGACTCATTAATGATGTAATGACAGCAAAACACACATCGTGCCAACAAGGTAACAGTCAGTAACTTGCAAGTGTTTGTTAGCAAGTGTTTGTATCATGCTTGAAGTTGAATCACTCTCTGACCTTTAATCTGCTCCTGGACTTTCTGGCACCTGGTCAGAGACTCCTCCAGCTCTTTTATCCTTCGCTCCTGCAGATAAACAGACGTGATGTTCCAATTCCAGCTGCTTTACTGTAAACCGGCCCAGATGCTGCTGAAAAGCACATCACATTGTACTGCACCTTCTCATCATTAGATGACGCCAACGATTCCAACACCCTCTTCATTTTCAACATTTCTGTGTCTGAAAGAGAGATCAAAAGGAGATGCTTTAGACTTGCGATCAGCTTATGTTCCATTCAACTCATTCCATTCAAGTGAAACCTTGAAATCCAACAGCAAAGACCAGAAATATCGGTCCAAGGGGTTCAGTGTGCTGGTCAGTTAGTTTGTTGTTGTAGTGATGTTTTGACTCCAATATGAGATTAGATGTACTTTATTGATCCCAAACTAGGAAATTTACATGTTGCAGCAGCATTCAGACACACAGAACAAACAGAAACAAGGAAAATATATGTTGAAGAAAAATTAAGACATAAGGAGAAAGGGAATAATAATAATAACATAAAAAATATTAACAATAATCATAATAATAATACCCTAGTATCAAGTAATGAAATAGTGTGACCCTCAGTGGCAATACACAGGACTTGATGAAAGCCATATCTAAACATCAGACTGGTGGAACTCTATCTGATATGTTAGAGGTGTTGTATACAGCGATGGCTTGTGGTAGGAATGACTTCCTGGACCTGTCCCTTCAACAGCAGAGCTGTAGCAGTTTGTTGGAGAAGGAGCTCCACTGTCCGTCCAGTGTGTGGTGGAGAGGGTGAGCGGGGTTATCCACGATGGATAACAGTTTGTTCAGAGTCCTCCTGTCCACCACAGCCTCCACAGTGTCCAGACTACAACCAATCACAGCAGCCGTGGCTGAATGGTGTTAAAAGCACTAGAGAAATCAAAGAAGGTCATCATCCAGATGCAAATGGGCTCTCTGCAGCAGGTAGATGACGGCGTCATCAACTCCCAAGTGAGGCTGATCAGTAAATTGTAGAGGTTCTAGCAGCTCCTCCACCTGAGGCCTCAAGTGGGCCAAGACCAGCCTCTCCAGCACCTTCATCAGGTGGGATATGAGGGCAACTGGGTAATCGTTTAGCGCTGACGGGGCCGACTTCTTGGGGACAGGAACCAAGCAGGATTTCTTCCACAGCACCAGGACTCTCTCCTGACTCAGGCTCAGGTTGTAGAGGAGTGTGATGAGGAGGCAGCTGGGGGGGCACAGGTCTTCAGGATCCTGGGGCTGATACCATCAGATCCCAAAGCCTTCCTCTGATGGAAGTGTTGCTGAGGGCTGCCCACCATGATATTCCCTCCGGGTTTTAATCAGAGTGGCAAACTCGTCTGCCTTACTCCCCAGAGATCTCACGTTTCCCGTAATGATGGCTGGCACCACCGGGTGAAACCTCAAATTCTTTGCCTTCAGCTTTGCCCCTGCAGCCCCGATGCCTCCTCCTCAGCTCCTCCGGGATGTCGGGCCTCGCTCCAGGCAGTGGCTCAGCGGGGCGCAGCTGGTCGCAGCTGGTCGCAAGTGTAAACAATGCGCTTGCCGTCGCGCCTGGGACCCTCGGTTGCCATGGGTACAAAGCTAACAAAAATGTCGAGGAGACATCCAGAAAAATTTAAAAAGGGAAAAAAGTTGTTACCTCACTGGTTTGGCAACAACAGGTAGTAAAAATGAAAGGACAACAAATGAAAAGAAAGAATACAAAAACAAAGGAAAACACACAGGAGCTACTGCAACAGTCGCCACTTAGCACGGCGCCATGATGTGATTCACCAAAAGTGCTAAAAAAAATAAGGACGAAGGGCTAAAAAAAATGAAACATGGGTCCTATGATCCAAAAAATGTTTATCTCATCTCTAGACCTCATGTAAATGCTGAAGTGTGTCTATTTGTGTGTCCGTAGTCCTAATGAGCATTTTGAGGCTCATCAAGACGATTCTTACTCTGATCTCAAATTTTAATCAGACAACCAAAGCCGTTTGTCTTGTTTGAAGGAACTCAGAGAAAAGAAAATATTATGACAACAGAGAGCACAGTTGAGCTGTGTGTGCCACACACACTGAGGGCACACTGCTGGGAGATCTGTCATCATTAAATACCAAATTCAGCTGTTCTGAGCACTAACCTCAATTCAGAAAGAAGAAGGTAATATCATGTCAGAAATGAAAGAAGAGATGGAAGATAAAATGCTGCCCGAGACTTTAATTTAATACAGGACAATAAGCCGCACATATATAAACGTCTTCCTAAAATTGAGCTGATTTTATGACGTTACCTTTCAGAGCTGATGCATGCAGCCATGGACGAAGAGGGGTGGGGTCATTTCTTAGCATTTGGAATCTTTCAACTTATCGATAACTTTAGTCTCATCAACATCAAACAAACATTCTAGCTTTTGCATTAGTTTTCAAATATTCAAACATTTCTATCAGGAGTCGATCAGATCAAAATCAATGAACCCAACCTGAAATAGTAATAACTGATAACCAATAATAACCTGAGTCTGGTTAAATATTGTCTATAAACTTACGCGAGAAGCTAACTGCTATGTGCTAATGACAAGGATATAGGAGATGCAGTTGATGCATCTTATAGTTCACAACACACACACACACACAACTCTGACCCACTCATTCATTACACATAACAGGCCTATCAGTTTTTACAGGATATGTTTACAAGCAGAGTCTCCATTTAAATCAAATGCATTCCTTTTAATCGCAGAAAAGGGGGCAGACGGTGGAAGAGTCAAATGGTCAAATATGTTTGGTATGGAGACCACAGGCAAACACAGATAAGGTGTTTAGTTGAAATCAGCTCATTAGACTTTAGAAAGATGAGACACCATGAGCTCTTTTTCTCCAAGCAGACTGCTGGAGGGACGTGTGGTGTTGCTGGAATTTGAAATATCTAATGGTTTAATCCTCATAAACCCCTTCATAATATTATAGTCCCTGAAAGCAGGAGCTCCCAGACAGTTATTAAAACTTCACCCACCTCTCTCTCCTCCCTCCGCTCTGCTGTGGCTCTCCACTCTCAGTCTGTGGTCATCCTTCAGCCTTCTCAGCTCCAGCTCTCGATCCTCCAGCTGTCTCTGCAGGAGCTGCAGCTCCTCCTGTAATGAAAGGAGATGAGACGCAGTCATTCTCTGGTTCTTA
The DNA here is from genome assembly GCA_013358685.1 of Antennarius maculatus. NCBI lineage: Eukaryota > Metazoa > Chordata > Actinopteri > Lophiiformes > Antennariidae > Antennarius > Antennarius maculatus. Next base: position 8,226,989 of record CM023627.1, read on the forward strand.
TCACTTTTTGATTCAGCCTCGAGAAGACATACAAAAGTTGTAGTGCAGGCTATTTGTTAATGTACGGATCAAAAATAAGCCGATTAAAATAACTTTACCATTTAATTGTTATATGAAACGTCAATCTATTAAATAAAAATGATTTATATTAATACATATATTATAGACTGCTGTACATGTGCATACTGTTTGTATTCTACAGTATTCACACACAGCTGATACTGAATATGCACACAGGATATACATGTACAGTGCGCCCTCGCACATTTGCTTATCAACACTCGCAACTTCACCTCATCACAAATTTTTGGTAGGCAGTCACGTGATACCATACGCGCAATCTATTGGCTGACAGCATCCAGAAGTGCGCTATGTTCCATGAGTCTTGTACTTACGTGAGACACAAAAGTGCTTAAACAGTTGGCAAGAGTGTGGGAAAAGGTATTACAGATAGAAGCTGGTTTAATATCAGTATGGGGAGGGTCATGAACGTTTAAAGTTTGTTGTTCTATCGCAGAATTTGTTAATCGTGTGTGGTTCCTGGAACGCATTACCCACGAGATACGAGGGCGCACTTTACTTTATTAATACATACCCAGTGCTGTTTATTTATATACAAGGGTCCTCAAGAACCAAACGTCCATACTTACAAAACACTCATAGATACGACCACTCAACTCCCCCATCTTGTTCTTGTACATCACTGTGAATATCTCAGCACGTCAGGCTTCGTACCCCCTTGGATACTTTACCATTTATTATGGCTGATAAAGTAAAGGCTATTGCTAGTGGCAAAAAGCATAATAATAGTGGTAAGAAACGCAACAATCTCTCCAATGATAAAGGAGCGACAATAACTCTTCCCTCCTCCTCCACTGCTCTAAATGGGACGGCAGTGGCTCAGTGGTAGAGCGGGCGGTAGGTCGTCCAATGTTCCAAGATCGGCGGTTTGATTGCCCCCCTCGCCCAAAAAAAAAAAACGGAGTGTGAGCTGACAGCGGGAGGTGTCAGCTCACCTCCGGAGCACTGCCGAGGCGCCCTTGAGCAAGGTGCCGTCCTCCTCACAAGCTGCTCATTTGGGTGCTCCACAAAGGAGCTGCCTGCCACTCTACCTCCCACTGCATGCTTACAGGCTCCCTTGTGTGTGTTTGTGTGTATTGCAGGAGCCTATACACACTAATATGCATGCATGTGATTAACTAACAAAGACTAGAGTGTGCATTCTTAATTGTTGGTTAAGGACTACCTGCATACATCACATATACATGTGCTTCTGGTAAACCTGAATCTATTCTTAAATACAGACAGGAAAAAAAGATCGACACACTCTCGCACGGAAAGTAACAAGGCTCTACTAACGACAAATTGGTTTGATGATAAAATTCATTATTAAGTCAATAAACATGTAACAAATTACTCGGCCACACCAGAGCTTTACAGTGCCATGATAGATCAGTCCTCCTTCAGCACATTAGTTAGAACTAGTTGTTTTGTGGGTCAGTTAGAAAATAAGCTAGTTCAATCCTGTTCTCTACTTATGACTGTGTGGTTCTTGTGAGATGGTTTCATGAAAGCTCGAACTATTCACAAAACACACACAGATACAGTGAAAAACCATCACACACAGTAGTGTTCAAAGGCTTTTGTGCATCAATAAATAAAATGTGCAACTTCATAAATGTAGAAAGAGACTGTAAAAAGAAAGTGCTTTAAGAAAAGCTGTGAGGGGATTGGACTCCATTACACATCCGCAAACAATAAACGGGGAATCACTTACAGCAAGTTTGGTGAAAGTCAGGAAAGCAGCGTGCAGCAGTGGGGGAGTAGCAGGTTTAGAGGATCTTAAGGACCAGGAAGGAAAAGAGAACAAACTGGAGATTAAACCTTGTTCACCTTGTCTTCTCTGAACAGCGGAGCGTTCCACTTCGAATACTTGACAGATTAGCATGTTGTAGAAAGAAGTTAAAATCATAGTAGAAACAGGTGGAAAAAGAGCAAAGTGAGCAGAGAAACAGCATCATTGAGGGAACATAAAAAGGCTTTAAACATTTCAAAGGTTAAATTCGGATCCCTTGTCATCAATAGTGTGCTCACTGGAAGCACTCACTTTGGTCGCTTTGAGTTTCTTATCACACTGCAGCCTTTCATTCTCAATATCAGTCACTCTGAACCGCAGGTCTGTTACTTCCTGGTACAAGCCCTGGGGAGGAGAAGAAAACTCCCATTACCTACTGAGGGCACCCTGTGCTGGGAGGTTAGTGGAAATGGCGTGGGAGACAGGTCTGTTTTTCTTTTAATGGAGGGGAGTTCCTGCTTAAAGCATCAAATGTGTTCAAAGTATGTCACACTAAAAAAAACATGATAAATCCACACATGGAGACCAATTCTGGACAAGAGGGAGGCATCAGAAGTACCATTAAATACTTCAATCGCAGTCAGCAGAAAGTTTCATCAAACTGATGTGTAACTTTATTTTGAAATACTTTCATATATTCATTTTAACCTTTGAACTCTATCTTATATGTTCTCCACAACTTCATCAGCATCACATGACACATCATGTATTTTGACTGCAAAAGTATTCTACTTCCTCACTGCAGAGAAAATAGGGACAGCGCCTAACAGCCAGTTCATTATACATTACTCGCTTTGGCTCACCTTTCCCATGTTTCATTTAGACTGCCTTAGTTTTGCTACCAACGATCTCTCATTGTACGTGACGATTGTCAAGAAACAGCGTACGTCCTGTTTGTAAACATCTATTGTCGTTGCTACTGATTTTTGTTCCATTTGCAAACACTGTGTGTTTTCAATTCTTTGCGATGTTTTACCGGTGGTCTACCGGTGGTCAATAGGATCAGCCCATGTAGTGTTTACCTAATGAACAACGGAGTCACGTTCGACTGAGAAAGCAGCTCTATGCTCAGCGCAGAGAAATCAACAGTTATTACCAAGAGAGACAAACACAAGAAAAATAAGAGCGAAATACATAGTAACAAAGTTACTGAAAGTTAAAGTTCCAGACGGAACGCTCGTGCGCACGTGTTCAAGTTGCTCATGCAAACAAAACACACGAGAGTGGGGAGGGAGCTTTTGATAGAGGCAGCTCAGAAGGGGTAGGGGGGTGCAGACAAGGAGCTGAGAGCTACACCCCATTAACACAGAGCGTTTTGGGGACGGAAGTGATTTTATCAATATTCAATCAAAGACATTGAGGACCACGGATCACTTTGGGGCAAGACATTTCAAATACAGTGTAGTTGGACATCTAGCAGCTGAATGACGCGTATTAAAAAAAGCATAATATGGGACCTCTAAATGGAAACAAAAATGAGCACACTCAGATGTATTCAATTCAGTTAAACCGCTTTAGGTTTTTCCTGTCTGGAAACACCACATAATAATCCAGAAATCCATGCCCAAGCTAGCACACAGTGTATGAAAGAAAGGGACGGGGAAGGAGGAGAGGTAGGAGAATGGATATGGTTGGGGGGAGGGAGTGTTCTGGCAGGAAACAGCTGCTGGTGTTTTGGGTAACCCTTAAGTTCATGCTGCTCCACATAACAGATCCCGTCCTGCAGTCGAGTGAGACAAATCTGTGCGACTTTAAAACAATGACTGTGAGGCTGCCAGGAGTCAGAGTCACACAACATAGCTGCACCTGCGCCGTCTTTCTTGTTGCTCTGAGACCTTCAGCCACCTCTGCTCAGCTTTACATGACGTAGATGTAAAGAACAGAGCAGTACCTCATTGTCCCTCTGATCTCTATCCACGGCTGCCAGCTTCAGCTTCAGGCTGGACACCTCAGTCATTAGCTCCAGCTTCTGGGTCTCCAGTGCAGTCCGCTTCAACAGCTCCTGGGGAATGAGAGGCACGTTCGTGAAGACCTTTAATGTTAAGTGGAGAGATCCTGGTTTCTGATGATTGACCCACATGCCATAGAGAGGGAAAGTAAATTTGTAGAATCCCTACCTGTTGCAGCAGCTCCTCATTAGCATTCAGTTTCTCCCGATGATGTTCCAGGCAGTTGTCTAGGTCTCGAATCTTTTCACCTTGCACCTCCACCTGGTCTGTTAGAACACTTACCTGGTCAATGGTGAGATATTAGTATTAATCACAAATCTTTTAAGCACCCAGAAAGGAAATAGTGCAAGTCCCCCAAGGTGTCTTAATCTTCTAAAATATATAATTTCATTGATATTTAAAACGTCAGGTACAATGCAGGTCTTCATCAACCTTATGGTAGAATGCCTTCTCATTTTGCACAACCACACAGATCATGTGCATGCTAACTAGAATTTGCCGCATTCGAACAACAGGCTCAAAAAGAAAGTCTCTGTAAATAGACCACACCATCAGGAATTTTGCAAGGAAAAGGAAAAGGCTACAGCTAACCCCAAAATAATACATTTTACTGCTCCTTCACCATCAGTAAAGAAAGACCAATAACTGTGGTTGACCAAACCAGTGTCTTGATCTACAAACTTTGCCTATATGCCTCATGGGTCAATGCATTAAAGACACAACTGACCATATTCACAGCAATTTATTTCCTCTCATCAAAAGTGTCTTGAAACTCTCAAGCTGATATAATGTTCAGATGACCAAGGAAAAACTAAAAATTTGATTCTTAACATGGGACTCCTCAGCAGAGGTACTTCCCCTTAAGGCAGCCACCATGTAGAAACCCTTTCAAGAGGAATTTTACTGCTTTCTTGTCGCTACAATGAAGAGTTATGGATACAAACCTGAAGAATAAGACATTCTTTGTCACTCTCCAGTCGTGACAGACGTTCTTGGTAGACAGTTTCTGAGCTGTGGCCATTTGTCTGAAATGAGAATCGATGAATGTTGATTTTTACTGCTTGATCAAACAGCTGTATATCCGGTACATCTGTTAAACGCTCCTGACCGCTGCTTCCTTTGAGATGAAATGACGCACAAGGCCTTTAGCTGTCACGGTGAAATACGGCCGTGGCAGAGGAGGCCAAATGAAAACCCGGTCCAGCCTTGAGCCATGAAGATAGTCTACCATACAACCTAACATTTACATGGTTTCCCTTGAGGAAAACAAGAAATTTGATTTGAGTTTTCAAAGAAACATGTGAGGACCAACAGATCGCTCACATGCAATACTGAATTAATTAAATCGAATGAAATCCCCCTCTCCCAAATATCACAAACAGAAAAACGAAGCAATGCAGAGGAAAAAACTCCAGCCTTGGCATGAGTCTATGTGAGTTCAAAGGATGGAATCTATTTGTAGCAGGACTCCTATAGAAACTCATCCCTCACTATGCACGTCATAACAATTCTTACAATAAACAGTCATTGTGTAGGGATTGGCCCCAGATCGTGTGATGCAAACCTGGATAAGTCATAAAAGATTGGTACAGAAAGCACTGATAATTTCATCCACACATGTGGGGCATTATATTCACTATGCAACATATTGTGCAGATCAAATTTTAAAGAAATGTAATGGTTTAAATCTAGCAACTCCAAAAACCTGACAGGCCTACTTTCAAGGTTTAATGAAAAGGTGAGCAATTTTTTTTTGTATGTTTGACAGGTTGCTGCCATGTGCGCTAAATCTGTCCTGTCTCATCAAGTCTAAATATGATTCATCAACATGCTTGTGTTGGCTTACAGAGTGAGTTCACTGTTGTTAGCTTACCACACATGAATGGCTAAGTAACACTAGAATGACCATTTACCAGTCGTCCGTGCAGCCAGTCTGCCAGACCCTCTGCAGTGGAATCCGGGATCTGACATCGCAAATTGTCCCTCTCCTCATTATCCATTAGCTCCAGCGCTCCCCGCAGATCCTCCAGCAGGTGGAGCACCCGAAGCCCACCCAAGAAAGGCGAAGTGGGTGACTGGCAGTCAAATAGCCCATTGGAGTAATCCATGGCCTTGGATCCTGGGATGATGGAGAGGAGGAGTTAAGGTATGTGGGAATTTTCACATAAACCATGAAGAATTGTAGAATTATAGCAACTCTTTTGGGCTTACAGGCTGCAACACAAATTCCACTGATTGGATTCTCCACAAAAAAGGATTTATATCAAAAGCCACATTGCATCTGACACAATCTGATACCAAATGACTGCATAAAATTAAAGATTGATTTCAGGACCAGAACTCAGACTGACCAAGTCTGTCTGCATACTCCTCATACGATTGACAATGCTATGTTTAGTGATTGAACAAGGTACTTTATTTTGCATTCTATCTGATTTTGATTTTCCTGCTTAAATTTTCAGCAGGTGTGCCCTAAAAACATGTTAAGACTCAATCTTGAGCTGAGATGCACACATTCTGCTTTAATGTGGAGAATGGCATGACTGCATTACTTATATATTCAACCCCTGAAGTCATTGTGTCATTCTCTGGCAACTGTCTATTGCGGTTTATTCAAAGTACAGAGAGAATAAACTAAAGTTAGCTGAGTGCATATTATATTCCTTGAAGTACAATTCTATTTACATCTTTTATTTTTATCATATGTTTCAGTGAAATGCACTTTTGTAAGTTTATGAAATTTTTTCCCCACATTGTTTACCAGTCAAATTTTAACTTTCAACAAAATACAAACACACATTCCTAAAACACATTGAAAAAGTAGAAATGTACAGGGATCCTATTAAACATCGTATGACTCATTTTGAGCAAGTAATGACAATAAAATCTCCTCCTGTCTCTATGTGAATCATCTTTTGGATATTTCAGACATGAGTGCAGATTTTCAGTGAACTTAAGTGAATGATGTTCCTAACATGTGTTGGCGCTGACTCCACGCCATCTGTCATCCGTCTTAAATGTCAGCCATAATTAATGTGTCAAGGGGTAACAAAGAGGGAGCTGAATAAATAAACATCCAAACAATCATGGCTTCTCCCCAACAGTAAAAGACTGGGGCTTGATGACTACTGGTGGTTTCTGTAGACATGGGGGGATTGAGGGGATATCATGTGATCAGTCGCCTCTCTCTCCCATTGGAAAGGTCAACGCTATAATTACACACATCAGCGGAAAAATAAGGACTCTAAGACCAAAGCCTGCTTCATCAACTGCAGTGGCACTACTACTGTGTGCAGCCAAACGTTCCCAAAAAAAGAGTTTGTATTCCAAACTAAGGGAGCCTGAATAATCATTAGCTTCTGTCACTGCGTGGACAATGGAAACTTTGATTTCCCATGGTGGTGGAAAGCAGTAACGGAGAAAAAGCCAGTCATCCAGCAGCACAATGTGTGCATTATCCCCAGCTTTCATGTATATTGAGAGGAATTACATAAAATTTCATGTAGGAGCGAAAGGAGGATAAACTGGACGTAGTATTCCCAGCTTGCAACTCAATTGTTTCCAGATGTATCCAGACTCCTAGCACACCATGCCCACTTGAAAATGTTACAGCCAGGTCTTCCTGTGTACAGTATAGTTACCTGCTATTATCCCATCCATTTGCTCCAGGGCTGCCGCCAACATCTCGCTGGCATCAGACATCATTTTGTGCTCAGGGGTTCTGAAAGAGAAAAGAACAGTAAGTCAAACAAAACAGACAAGAAGGAGCCTTTAAAGGCAAAGGCATTGAAGAAAAAGTATTCGATCCCTAAATGAAAAACATAAAAAGTGTGACATGATTCTAAAACGCAAAGAACAGAACTCTGATCTAAAATAGCATTTCATTGATTATATCATGGGATCAAAACTTCCATTGCAACCACAAAAACAACTTCACATTCAAATCAAATCCTCTGTCCTCTTCAGACTTCCTCAAGCAGAGGATCAAGATATTTGTCAGATTTGAAGAAAATAGCAATCGATGTATTCAGCTGGCTTTAATGATTTAATGCTGACTCTAATATTTCAAATAAGATTTCATTCCTTTTTTCTATCGCAGAAGTCGGTACTCTTGACCAGACAAAAAGACATTGTCTTTCTCTGAATTTTCATACATTTTGGAGAACAGTCTATTCGGATTGATCATTAAAATAATCCAAATTATTTAGTAAAGGCCAAATCCTCAATATTTGTCATTCTTCAGAGCATTCCTCTCCTTGATCACATGCATCAGCTCTGAACACTGCAGTCTGCCTGCACGTCATTGCATTTTTTATTTGAATTCTGTTATGACACAAGCTGTCTTTCTTCTTATTTTAAATGGCTGCTTTGTCAAATTTAGCCACAAAAGACTGACTGGCTGAGAAACAATAAAACAAACAGATCTCCAGGACTCATTACCCAACAGGTCTTACTTCTGTTAGTTATGGGTCCTCATAGGCAGCCCCCCCACCTGGAAATAATGACACTATTCTCCCACGAGTCTCAAGGTTTGGAGCATCAGAATCTCAAACGTTCATAACAAAGCTGGACATTAACCCCCTGACTGAATTTAAACAATCATCACATGTCTCTCCTTTAATTGAATTGAACACTTACTACTAGATCTGATTTAAAGGGGTTGGGATAGTTAGTCCATGAAAAGAGCAGCTCAAGGCCGGGACTACAAACTTAAGACAGTGGCTCTGTTTGTTTCCAAGGTAGGTGGGCAGGGTCTGTAGGGTTTACTTCATTTCCTCCCTTTCAGGGGTCACAGTGTCCCACCCAGCTGGGTGAGGCATATGCAGAGCATAATTAAACCAATAGCACCAATATGTGTGGTGTGGGGATTCTCCGAAAATAAATGGTCTAAAGTATTTCAATTTCACCAAAACACTCTACAAAAATTGAAGCAACTTTCATTCCAAACATCACAAATGTGTATGTGTATTTGCTCTGGTATTACTCCAGTGATGTGGATGCACACAGAAACTATTACATTTCGTTTAAAGCAAATTTTCTGGTAAATAAGCCAGAAAATACATTAGATTAGAATCCAATTGAATTTTACAGTACCACTGGAACGTTTAATGAAAAAAAAAAAAACATTTACTGTCAACACACTGGAAGTTGTGTTTGGTCAGCTGCTTGTTTCACCCCATGGTGGAAACCTAGAGCTTGTCCCATTCCAAAATTGACTGTTGTTGAGAATTCAGATTCTCTCTGCCTGCGTCACGACACAAAACAACGAGTTGTATGGCAAAAATCATCTAGTCATCCGGGAATGGACATTAAAAAAAAAACCTAATTCAAGAATTTCAGACAGATAAAACAAGATCAAAGCATGTTACTATGATATCATACTTTCCCTGCCATCTTGTAATAAAAACCACAGTGAATGTCATTCATTTTATAAGAAAACCAATTGAGAGTATGATTATGTCCACATTTAAGCCAGATTTTTAGGCTAATAAAGAATCACACCAGGGGTATTACGTGGTTTTGTGCTGGTAATGTGGTAGAAAATGTCTAAGCATAAAGGCATAAAGTCTTTCCTCTCCTCAAACTTATAAAACCAGACCTCTTAAAATGCCAGGCTCAGACATTTTCCATTTACTTTTCCATCAATGATGAGCAGGTCATCCATAAAGAATTTTCTGACCAAAACCTCAAGATGGAAGCCCAAAAATGAGGGTCCATCATTTTTGGTATGTGAAGAAGTGTCTAATGATGATTGATAACACAACTGCTGAGGAGTTAGAACCACACACATTCCCAAGCAGGTTAGTTCCCCAAAAAAAACAAACATTCATGCATGGTACCGACATCCCCGCCGACCTCCTTGGCCTCATCCACCCATCAGACAAAATATAAGATGCTATCAAGTGCTTTCAGTGTCTGAAAAGCACTAGAGCTCCACTGTTGTAAACAAACTATTATAGCACTTAGACCACTGTTGAACTCATTGACTTTCAAATGGTCAACAACACTTTGGCAGAAGAGCACAAAAGAGTATCTGATAGATAAATTATCTGCTCTAGTTTGAGCACAGACTGTTTAAAGTCACAGATATCAACTGTTTTAGGGGATTTCTGAGCAGTTTTAAAAAGGTTACTTAATATTTATGACCTACTTTTAGAGATTTATATCCAAATTATGAACAACCATAGACAGGGTGTGCAAGTAAGAAATAGGACTAGATGGTGATAAACAGACTACAGATTGACTAGACATTGTTGGTTTTGTTTTTATTAAATTGACACAAATGCTAACCCTAGATTTACCCAGATATTGCTCACCAACAGCACTATGGCAAAGGCATGGCTCTTTCTTGTAGGAAATTAGCTCCAAGACTCACTATTCAAAGAGAGACTAAAGGTCTAGCCAACGCCTGGATGATGGCCAAAATATTTCATAAAGGGTATATCTCTACTCATGTTAAGGAAGCTGTGAAACAAGGTACAGCTAATGAGCATTTCTCTGTTGTCATGTGCAGAGTACTGCACATGACATAATTCTCTGTGATTGCTCATATCGGGTACACTATATGGACAAAAGGACAGTAATCAAAAAGAATTTCATAACCCTTTGAGCTATTTACATAGTGCTACTGGGACTATCCTTCTTCTTTGAGGAACTCTTGAAAATCATGCATTGCAAAGTACAACTTCAAGCCTTTGATGCTGATACACAAACAAATATATAAAATACTGTATAATGACAGGCAATCTTAAATTTAAAAAACATTGATGCCATCAGGTTGCATGTAGTTGACAGCAGCATTATCTTGGGTTTTTTTTCCTATAGAACAATACATATTTGTTAAGAAAACGTCAGATTTCTCACGCTGCAAGGTGGTTTTAACATTAACCAGATGGAAAAGCATATATGGAGGGGGAGAAAAACGTTTGAAAAGAAAACAGGCTGGAATTACTTGACCTTATGCTGAGTGGTTGGGGTCTAAATCACACACACACACACACACACACACACACACACACACACACCCTTGTGTGTCTGCTTCCACTCTAAAAGCCTCCTGCCAGCTGTGCTGTACTACAGATGTGCAGTTCAGAATGGAACTAGCTCAGACCACTGAAAGCACTATTAGTTCTTGCAGTGACACTGAAAGCAGTAGCAGTCAACAATTACGAAATGCATGGTGGACAAAACTTAAAACCTGGTGGCACAAATTTTGAGTCTGACGCTTTAGATGAAAACCAGTAACAGTCAAAACAACTCACATCCTTGCAATCCTTGCTTCTTGCTATCCGTTTGAATCTAACTCATTGAAAAATTGGCAAAGATGTCCCACAGGTCTCGACATTGCATTCATTCTACTTTCTAAAATTAAGAATCTAATCCTAAGAGCAGAGCATTTACTTACTAACAACTTTTAACATAACAAACGAAGCAAATATGTATTTAAAAAATGTGATTCAAAAATACATTTGAAACCCAATGCAAAATCAACCAATGAAAATAAAACTAAACAATGAATCTTACAGACTAGCACATTACCTCCTGAAGTCTGGCTACTGGGCTTCAGTCAACTCTACTCAATTTAAAATACTATCCTGAGAAGGGAAAAAAGATAAATCTGACTTAGGAGAACTTTGAACCAGAATTATTTGACAGTTTTACCTGGAAAATGATTCCAAAACTCAGGATGCAGAGATGATCAGTGACACGCCCTTGAGACAGTCTGAGCCACGTGAAACCCAACCAGTCAACCATTCTGTCTTTTTTTTTTACGGTTTCTCAAACGTAGTGTAGTGAGCTTTCAATTTGAGCTGCAGTGAGGTCCAATTATTTGACAGAAATAACAGAGCAGACTTGAAAGTTGTGCTTTATTTCTCCACAAACAACTCTTTGTATTTCAGCGACTCACATGATAGCACCTCAACAGTTACTGCAGTTTTTCCATGTGGCCCCATCCACAACAGTCTGGAATCAACACTGGAGGGGGAAAATAATTAGGATTGTGGAAGGGGGCAGGAAGAACTGAGTAAAAGGTCACAGCAAGCCAAGAAAAACTGTCTCTTGTTGCATTTGGTATCATAGTCTTAGCAGAGAAGCAGCCTTTTCTTAGTGTGTAGTCTTATGACTGCTACTGGGGTCACATCATGCAAACCCAAATGAGTTAGGAGTGCCTGCATTGCATGAAACCGTGGACAAGCTTGAAACAGTCGTATCCCCACACTCAGGAAGACCATCACCCTGTCCTGTCAGGAAGTGGTTCCTGGCACATTCAGGAAAAACATTTTCTTCTTAGTCAGAAATGACCATTAACAGCAACAGCAGCACAGACTGCAACAACAAACTCAAACTTTTAATCCTCACAGCAAAAAACAATACACCCTTTAGAGCGCTTGTATGAAAACAAACCTTTAAAAACAGACCATTGAGTGACAAATGACAATTTAGAAGCATGTAAACAACTCCAAAGTGACACATCCTCCCTTAAAAGTTCACCACTGCACCAAGAATGAAAGGAATATAAATTCCAAGCACATAAAAAGGTGGCTGAAATAATAAGATGTTGATTTTCTTGGCACCAAATATCAAGAAAAATAATATGTTAAAGCTAGGAAAACCGTCTATGCCACGCTGATTTTACTGCAGGCCACGTTAACCGTTGCTTTGACGTAGGTCTAACCATGGACTTTGTCTGAACAACAAATAAATCTCCGTTGGCTATGGAAACAATGTATTTGCCAGGAGATTAAATATATTTGTCTGTTAAACAATCATGGGGCATGATGAAAATCAGTTTAATTATGGTAATTCTCCTACTGCGAAATTAAATATGGCGGTGCAAGCAAGTGTGCAACTGATTTTATGATCAGCCAACCAATAGCTGTGAGATTGTAGTGGGATAAAATTACGGTTATTTGCAGAGAATAAAATCAAATAGTTTGTTATTCTTTCAGTGATGCCTGGAGGCCAAGAAATCTGACGTATGCAGAGGGAAAGGCTGCCAGGAGGTCATGCAGCGCCTCAGGAGTGAGGGTTTTCCTGAGAAACTGTATAGGCTACAGAGGTTTGTCCTAACTAAAGCTGCACAAGTCTGAAACTGATAATGAAATAGGTTGACATTGGACCAGAAGCAGCTTTTTAAACACTTGCTCTGTATTGGCTGCTACTGTCTTTTCTATTACAGTAAATTTCTGGGAGTCACATTAGGTATGGCTGGAGTTTCACCAAATTTATTCATGGAATGATTTGATTTGTTCTTAGTTTGAAAATTCTAGATAACTAATTATGACCCAGTTCATAAACTAAATCTGGGATATTCAAATCTCCATTCGGAGAGAGTTAATATTTTTTGGGTTATGCTAGAGAAAAGTGGTAGAGACATGGTACTGCAAGCAGCTGAGATTATACAGATTCATTAAAATGGATTTGAAGCATCTGTAAAGGTTATAGATTGTTCCTAAATGAAGAAAAAGAAAAAAAATCTAATGTCATCACGGTGACATCACTGTAGTCTTATCATTACAGTGATCCATTGATCAATGATGATCCTACAGTTAAACAAAATGATCAGGATTGGTTGCAAGACTATTTTCAACCCATCTTCCAGCTGCAGTGATAATGTGAGGACTCTCTGAGTACTTTGATAAGTTTATATGTGGTTCATATTTTATCTCTGCTCAAATTATATAAAACCTACAAAATATATGATGATTCAACTGTCTCATAACACATTTTAAATGCTTTCTCCGTGGGTGGTACATTGCAAGAATTACTAAGCTGTAAAAGTGTGTATATTGTTGTTCAGATGCTATTGTTGGTGCTGTCTACCTTGGTTTGAGGAATGTGGTACAATCACAGAAAATGCTGCAGGTCTAACACTGCAACTTTTATGTCACCTCTGACACAGTAAAATTGTCAGTGCACGTAAATAAAACTACGTTATCGTCTAGTACAGTTACCAGGAATAAAACAAAAGAGCAAACTCTGATAGTATGTTAGCTAAAATAACTTCTCTAGCTACATCCCGTCCAATTAACAGGAGTACAGTGAGAATACTGAAAAACACAATTAAGTTAACGGTCAAATTAAGCTAAAGTGGGAACGAAATGACTCTTTCGAAAGTACATTTAAACTTCAGCGAACTTACATTTTTCGACCAAGAAGTGACTTTGCCTAAGTGCAAAAACGTTATGAATTTTTCACAGTGGATTCTCCGTTGAGGTTCACCTATCCATTGGATTTCTGAGCGAACCAAACTTTTCATCCCGAAGTTATAAAATCCATTCGGTTCGGCATCAAGAGAAGCTAACATGAAGGATGTCCGAAAGGAGAGCTTTCAAAATAAAAGCGTAAACTCAGACAACTAGATTCTGACAACCACAAGGATCTATTGTACATCGCTTCACGTCATTGGAACGTTCACTCAGAGGGTTTGAACGTTCTTTATTCAACAGAGTTCTGCTTTGACCTGAATGATTGAGAACCTTCACTGATAAGATTTAAATTAAAATAAACTAATTAAAATATTTTTTAAAAAAGCAGAAATTTTCTTGGATGATACAGTACATTATAATGTACTTCATGTAGGATGAATAGGAAAAAATTCACATCTCTGTCACAGCTGTCTGGCATTGCTGATAAGTTTGCAGAGGATGTTCACTAGACGACGAGAAGAAATATACTTTAATAAGTTATACTTGCTCGTTATACTTGTAGACACTGGTTAACAGAATACTGGTTTTCAGAATACAATTTTCAGGACTCATTTTATCATTGTGAAACATACGTACAGTATAGTGAAACACACACACACACACGCATATATGTGTGTGTGTGCGTGTGTGTGTGTGTGTATACTGTATATACACACACACACACATATATATATATGCGTGTGTGTGTGTGTGTCTGTGTGTGTGTGTGTGTGTGTGCAGCATATGCACACATACATACATACATACATACATGCATGCATACATACATATACGAACGACAGTGTGTATTATTTTGAAAGTTTGTACCGGATACACTATGTGAATCGTTCAGCTTAACAGTGCGCATGCGTTTACGAAGACAAAAGGATGTAGCTCTGAACTCCTAATTACAGCGTCTCAGTAAAATCACATCATTTTTGGCACCATTTTTCAACATTAGCACACTTGGTAGATTAAAACTATTAACTGATCTGAAGGCAGAGCTTTCAGCTTCACATTAATCATTTTTAAGAGATTAGTAATTATGGAAAAGTGTCATACACAGTATCCCCCACACAGCGTTAAATCTCCTGTATTTTTCTGCTTCTTCTTTTCACCTGGGCATCAATAAAGAATTCTGATTCTGACTTTATTATACTGGTCCCGGTCCGTTTAGAGAATAGTTATGTGTGTTGAAAATTTCACAACGAAGCTGCAGCTATTTAAGATGCTAGTGTGGATTTTTTGTTTCACTCATTTTTACTGAGCTTGGTTGCTTCGCTTGTAGTCATGGTCTTTCTCTGGACTCACCTCATCAGTGCACTAAATGAGTGTTGCAAATTGTCAAGTGTGCACAGTTTTGGGTATTAATCTGTTGTTTGATTATTTTTGTTATGATTAATTTAAATAAAATGTGTTAACTTAAGTAGAATGTCTAGAAGCCACAGCTTTTAAAAAGGAAATATTGCATTTCATTTTTTCAGCTTTATATTAACAAGCTTTTAATGCAGAGCCACATTTCCATTTGAAGCATAATGCTTACATGACTATCATGCATTTCTGTGGATTGATTTAGAGCATATTAAATAACTTGGATACCTCCTGCCCAGCTAGATGATTGAAAATGCTGCAAAATTAAATTCAACAAAGGAAATTGGATCAAATCAACAGCAAACCGTATTACGCTCAGAGCAAATTAAAAGCTCTGTGATTAGGGAGAAGCCATGATATTAATTTCAATCCATTTAAGAAGAATCAACTCGTCATGGGAAAATATTCTCTGCAGTATGTACTGTATTTTATAGCAGCCTCTGTGTCCTCCAGATTGAGAGGGATCATAGTGATTTGACCAGCAGGTGGAGTTAGAAGCGTTCTCCTGATATTTAAAGGGAACCCAGTGGAACATTGTGAATTGATGAGGGGAGCCCTCAAGTTCATGTACTACTGCAGACATGTAACAGGTTGTCCAGTGGAATAACTAAGGGAAGATTATTGTGATTGTGGTCTGAAGAACATACAGTTACGGCGCCCAGTGGTGCTTGATTTAATGAGAACAAGCTTAAACTGTGCCGTCGGACTGAGAAATAGAGGATGGTGGAACAGCCTGTGGTGCACTGAGATGAACTGCTGTTTCCTTACACAGGTTTAGAAAAATGTTCTCTCCCAGCTTTTTCTATGTCTTTCTGACATCCAGGACTCATTTTGTTTGATTTTGAAATGTGCTTAACTTTCATGTATTAGTTTTTTGGCCACATTTGGAGATCACTATGCTACATGAACAAAAATGACCATGAACAAACTGAAGATATTTTTCATTTTAATAGTAATCAAAGTGTTTGGATGTAAGACGAATTAGAGAATTAGTCGGATGAAGGCAAAGCAACAATTTGGTTGAAATTTTGCTCAAAGGGCTTTAAAAAGCACCACTTGATTCTTGCCTTGTTATTTTCAACATATGACATTTGATCACACTGATTTTTATCTGAAAACAGAATTTCAAGAAATGATAGCCACTATGCTTCTTCTGACAAACCCCAAAACACTACTTTGTGAAACTTAACAACCAGTACAGAAAGACCAGAGACCCTGGTGACCATATGGAAGAATCAGGAATGAAATATCTGCCAGCTGCACTTCAGACATAGATGATCAAGCCAATACCACAGCGGCAGAGAGCATTTGCAATAAATAATAGGGCCATATAAAGAGACATCACACATAGGTCTTACTGCACCATGGTAGACAATGTATAATGACATCAAATCTTCAGAATGTGACACTCATTCCACAGGACGATAGCTGGAGCTCCGAGAGGCGAATGATTACCACTGCAAACACTGCTGACAAGGTGGACATTAATCACTGATTGGGTATAATGTTGAAGAAATGATTGGCACTTACTTTTTTGTCTGATGAAATGTACTTCATGCTGCTGGTTTTTCAAATGACTATCATGAGACATATTCCTCTGAGCTTTAGTCTAGGTGAAATGTCCCTGAGAGCCTCATCATAGCAGCAAAACCAATTAATTTTTTTTTTTCTGTAGTACCTCCTCAGTCTTTTATGATTTTCTTTTTAGTGCAGCATTTGGTGTGGATGAAATGAAGACTACTAATTTGGCTGAGTCAAATACATTTTTCTGATCATTTGCGGGGATATTATTCGACTGGAAGCTAAAAATCTGCATCTGGCTGTCATTCTGGATTTGTGAAGTGTTTTACCTATAGTATCTAGTACAATCTCCGGAGACAATGTCCCAAAGTAGACTGTTATGGTGGGGATTTTAGCAACCATAGCAACCCTCGTGTTTTGAAGTGTACAACTCCAAAAGAAACAAGGCAGTCAGAGACTGCAACATCCCGCGACTTACCCTGACCTACTTCCAGGGTAGGTCAGGGTGTACCCTGAAAGTAGTACCTGACAAGTGCATAGCTTTAAACTTTCAGAGTAGGTCAAAGCTATGCACTAGCTTTGACCATAGATCAAAGCTAGTGTATAGGTAGATGAAAACACTAGCTTTGATCTATGGTCTACTCACACTGGCCTTCTCCCTCTTCTTTCTATCATATCCGGTTCCTGAGTGTGCAGAAGTTGAAATGTGACCATGACCTAGTTTTCTCAAGGTTAAGGTCATCATCTCATTTTCATCCCTTTTGCCACCTGAGTAGTGTGGTTTTTGTTTCATCTTTCTATCTGCAACAGTTTCGAAGATATTTGGTGGACATACTAATGGACAACTGAACGAACGAACAAACACACGAACACTGACAATTACAATACATCACCGCTTTGAAGCGGGATGTAATCATAAAGCATGATCAAGCAATTGACAAACAAACATATTTATTTTAGTCAGGTTTTCTCACAAGTTGAAGTAATATATTATCCACACAGAGGAGTTATTTATCAGATTGTTTTGTACAAATTTATTGAAGTCCTGTTATCAAGCACTGTTTCTTTACTAAGATAATGCATCTATTCGATAGGAATAGCATTTGTGTAAACTGGATGCAAGGTGATCAAATTGGGGCACTGATATAAGGTTAAGAAGGAATGAAGTATCTCCTTTTTTGTGTTTTGTTGTTATAAAGTATGTATGTTATAACGGCTCCAAAATGTCAGAAAATCAGGAATTTGCAACCCAATATTGTAACAGCAATAAACTATGACTTTTAAAACACTTCTCCACTGTGCGAAATTCCATTTCTGCATTTGACCAATTCTGAGGACGTAGCAGTGGGCAGCAATTAATGCCAGCAAAGAAATTAGGGGTTGATCACCAACAATCCATTAAATGCTTTACTTCCTAAACCTCAGTCGCTCCTGAAGTTCTCCAACAAAAATAGGATTCATAATCAATGTGCAGGATTTTCTTCAATCATTTTGGTCAGATATATAGTATTTTTAAATCCCTAATTACCACTGTCACAGGTTATTGTTGGGTAAGTTTTAATGTGTCCATAATTCTTTTTTTAATTTATTATAAAATAATTTATTTAGTTACTTTATTAATCCCCCAGTAGGGAAATTATGGCGCTGGAAGTAGCTAGGAGCAGGGTTTCTGTGCCTTGCTCAAGGACACTTTGGCAGCATTGTGGACTGGGCTTGGGGACTATTGCCGCTATGGCAAGACATAGCAAAATATTGTAGTTCACTGATAAATGCACACAAAGATTATTGTTAGTGATGGACAGCTAGAGAAAGCCAATCTGCGTGTGACCGTTTGATCTGTTGTTATGAAGGAAATCTAATCAAAATCTTCTTGGATGCTGGAGATTGGAGAGGGCATGAGGACAGATACTCTTCTTCTTTACTTTTGGGCTGAATTTCATCTACTCACATAATTCCTCTTGCTGGCAACCATGTCTGTTGCTCTCCCACTGTCTGTCTTTATGTCTGTCTCCCTGTAAAGTCATACATGATTTTTTTCTCTGTGGAGGAAAATGTAAAGTTACTGAGTACGACAGATGAAACGATTCTGAAAAACTGTGACGCTCTTGTGCTCTTAATCAAAATGTATCTACATTTTTTTAAATTGTAAATTCAAGGAAATGAAGACTTCATTACAGGTACTTATTCCTTACAATCCAATCACATCTTCCAGATTACATATAACCTGTTTCTACTCAGTCCTGGTTACAATCCCTCAGAACACAAGTGCATCTGAAGATTATAGGAATGTCATGAAGTTAAGGAATTTGATCTTAAGCCAAAGAATTTGAGAGCAATTATCAAATCACGTAGTTTAGAGCATGAATGTCTATAGACACACATCCAATAGCACAGGAGACAGAGGAATTCAATTTAATCACTTCAGTCAGTCAGATTCAACATATGTCTTCATAACCATAGCTGCTGACGTTTCTCACCCATATGTCTAGAAACCTGGTATGACAAGATTGATTTTCCAATGACATAAAAGTGCAGCTCTTTCAGTTTCAAGGGCTTGAGAAATGTTTTGTGACCATCCAGACAATACAGAGCAGCTGAAGTGACGGGATTCAAGCTTTTTCTGTTGTGAAGCCCGGAGGGTTTTCTGATAGGAGAATGATTGATCCCTTCATTAGGTGAGTGTTGAGGAGAGAGATACTGAAAGAGTTTAATTCAGCATTTAGCTGCCTGCTGATAAGGGCTATGAGATCAGTCTTTTGTTATGCCTGTGTTTCTTAAGTAACACATCTGACAGGTAGACAATTAAGAGATGAGAACTCAGGAGGCATGTTCCCCCAAGTCCCTGCTCAGTGACAGATTCAGATCTGCAGCTTAAGTAGATCTTGATGCTTGTTTGGTGAAACGATTCTCATCGCTTCAATCCGAAGTGTCATCACTGCTCATTCTTTTCATCATCTGCAAGGAACATCACTTCTTATTACCCCTTAAAGCCGCTGCATTAAACAGCTGAGCAGTTTGTTGGATGACTCTTTCTCTCTGTGTACATTGATCATCCATGCAGCAATGTATTACATGATGTCTATATGGAATAGGACAGAGAGCAAGTGGGATTTGCATGTTTAATCTCATGTGACAACTGATTTACATAGTGCGACAAGACACTAACAACCGTCACCACTAACTGCAGGCGTCGACCTTTGTATTTCTATTCCTAGGCTGCTGAAAACAGTCACTCAGCCCTGCATGTGACATAAATGACTCTTAAGTACAACTTGTACAAAGAAAGGAACAGAGCACATTTATCTTTGTCCATCAGCTGCAAACCCCCTGACATCCCATAATTATTCCAAGATTGTCCAGAGGCTAATAATAAAGTTGTGGATGCCCAGCTGAGAACCAAATGAAATCTTGAACTCCAGTGTGGACAGAAACCACTGTAACACAAAGAGACATAAAAAAATGAAACAAAGTTGTGCAGCAAATTGAGTAAATTGTATACGTGAGTTTCATTTGCCTCTGTAGCATTTAGGATGGAGAGAACATTGGAAGCCATGTTGGAGGGCAGTGGAGGTCCTTCTTAAATGGTTTGACCAGTGTTTCCATAATTGCACATACACACAGCTGCAAAGCTCACAGACCTTTTCCAACCATAATCAAAACTGATTTTCATTAACAAGCGTTTTACGTTTGACTCCACCAATGACATTTGGATGGGACAGTTGGATTCTTAAATTGACTTGACTGAGGGCCCTCTAGTTATGTTTTTTGTACACTTTCCTGTGAATTGAGCCTGTCACAGTTATTATGTAGTTAGGTGATTTGAGCCAATCACAATTATTTAGCGTAATTTTATGAATCACCCTCATTCATCCATGTAAAAAACGTCATGTCATATTCCATCACTTTCACCATCATTAATGATGTCACCACGCTGTGTTTAATCTGCCTGTTCTCTATCTCCAGGTCCTGAACTTTCTGATGAGATCATCCTTGATTCTTCATGATGCATCAAGCTGAAACAGATTCTTCTGCTTGGGACATTATTCATCTTCACAGATCTCCTCTCTCCAGCTCACAATATTTCCAACACAGTGCAGCTCAAATACCATCCACACATCTTACTGTCTCCTACTGTTTCAATTAAAGGAACATTTTTAATTTGTTTGCAAGTATGTCTGAAGTGAATTATTCATGAACATTTCCTTTCTTTCTTTCCATCTTCAAAGCCAAAAAATTATTATTTTTAAATGTCTGAAAGACCATAATTGTTGCTATTGGCAAGGGGACCATTTTGTTGTAGCTATAGTTGTTGTAGTAGGAAAAAGGTCAAGGTTTTGGTTAAATATGGGTGAGATGACAGTCTTTCTTCATGTTTACACCAAAAGTTCTTTCCATTTGTACCCAAGATGGAGAGAGAGCAAACATTAGCAGATTGTTAGCTACTGTTGTTAAAAGTTGCACCCTACAGTGTATATTTTTGTGCTTCCGCTGCTTACACTTTAATTTTCCAGGAAATTATTCAAATGCTACATGGAGCAGGACTGATTCTGGGTGAGTTGTTCTGTCATGAACAATCAGACGCAAACTAGTGTCAGTAAAAAGCCCATTCGTGAGAACAGATCAGTTATATATTTAGTGTTCTTCTCTTATCATTTAAGCTTGATATTCTGAGTCACCGTGATGTTCCAAAACCTATGCAAAACTGGTACAGAGTGGATCTAGATTCTAAATTACAAAAAAGGCTTGTGTATTCCAAATTGCATCCGACAAACAATAAAATGGTTTACATTTACACTGCAGCCACGGAAGGCATTACATAACCACTTTCAAAAAGTTGTTCAACCTTTGAATGCAAAATTTCTGTAATAGTTAAAATCCCATTTGTTGTGTGATTTCTCCAATGGTGTTATTTATTTATTTACTAAATTGCTTATTTACTGCAAATACTTCGGATTATGTAAGAAACATTGCAATTAAAGTCTCCCATACATCACTTTTAAGCACTTCTCAGTTCCATGCCTGAAAATGATTATGAAGAATCAATAAGGGATCGTATCCACAACACAACCTGAAACCAAGACTGTTTGTGTGCAGCTGACATTTACCATCCCCCAGTTACTGTCGACCTTCAGTAAATCCCCATAATGGAAATTGGACATAGTAGATGTTCTGGAAGGTCCCTTGGCAGAGATGTTGGATCAAAAGAAATGATTAACTGCAAAGCTACAACTCACCTTTTCTATTCCCCTATGCTATAAAGCAACTAGCAGCAATTGTTAAACTCATTGTGAAGAAAGCAACATGCATTGTCACTACAGGCATAAGAGAAAAGGAATCAGTTGTTACAAACTCTGGTCTAAACAACATGGTACTGAGGTGTCTAAATCAAATGGTTGTTAAAATACCAGCGAGCCCTGATGACACCTCTTAGACCTGCAGGTGATAAATTTGATGATGCAAAGCAATTAATGTGATCGTAAAATTCTTAAATTGGATTCTGAATTCATGGGGAGCCAGGGTACAGAATTCATGATACGGTATTAGTACCTCATTGTGAAGAGGGGGCCGAAGTATTCCTTCAGTTCAGGGAAAAATTCCCCAGAGTCAATAATAGATTTCTCTTATCAACATTAAAGGTGCCTTCCGCTTATTTCTGCAAATTACTGATTCAAACACAGTGTGGGAGGCCAAACAAACACAGTTTCACATTTCCTCCTCAATAAACATTTGTCAAACAAGTAAAAAATAAAAAGCTGGAAACTGTGTTAGTAACAATCTTCCTGTTAGCTGGCATTGCTGTGTTTTTTGTGTATTGTCACCAGTACATCAGTGAAAAAACACAAACCCATTGTAGGTTCACAGCTACTGAATTAATGTACTTGTGTGTGCATGAGAATAAATAAAATGTAACAGTGTTCCCTACATTTGTGGTAAATTAATTCTATTAGGAGGAAGGGGGATATAATATAATATAATATGATGTAATATAATATGACATAATATAATATAACATAATATAATATAATATAATATAATATAACATAATATAATATAATATAATATAATATAATATAATATAATATAATATAATATAATACAATATAATATAATACCTTAAAGAGGACATGGTTATAGAGGAATGAATGAAAGCCACACTGACCTGAGTGTTTTACATTCTGTTGATCATTCATTCATTCATTCATTCATTCATTCATTCATTCATTCATTCATTCATTCATTTTCTTGACGACAAATTGATTCACAGGTTTATGTTGGAACCTATCCCACCTTACATTGGGCGGGAGGCAGGGTACAGCCAGGATAAGTCGCTAGTTTATCGCAGCCCTGTTGATCACTACGAAAACCCAGATGAGGATATTTTGACATTTCTTCTAAATTGCCACAGTAATCCATGACACAGTGTGGGTTTGGTGATCGTGACTAAGCCAAAAGCATTTAATCAAAAAGCACACAGGGGAATAATTCAGCGGTTACACTGTTTCATTGTACTTAAATTAAATATGCGGCATTCAGAACCCTTTTGTTTGCTCATCCTGCAAAGCTTTTACTGCTCTGTCCCTTGTTAAAAAAACATAACCTGGAAGGAGGCAGATAAAACAGTTGTTAGGATCATGGGTAAAAAAACACACAAATTGAACAATTTGTAGGCTGGAAATTGTCTGCTGTGTTGGTCGTAGTGTGGTCCAGAACACTTTTTATTTTCTGCACACAACAAATTGAAACAAAATGTTTGTACAGGTGTATTTTTCAGTTATGATAATTTTCATCACTCCATAGTACATGTAATGAGCAAGAATTAGCATAAGCAAAAATGGCACCAAGCATTCGATAACAGGTCGTACGAAAAAACATGGATAACAATAAATCATATTGTGTTTTCAATATAATATAATGCGTACCTTATCTATCATAGAAGCTGGACAGGCATCAGCAGAAACAGAACAGCAGTCTTTGAGATCTAGTAGAATGATATACTGTAGCTCATCCCAAATAGAGTGAATGCAATTCTCTTTCCATTTTATTAATGTAACTGAGCTATACAGTCAAGAAATCCATGTTTCTAACATGACTGATGTATTTTTGCCGTTACTGTAACTTGATATTTTGACTTGAGTCCTGGCGGCGAATTGTTTTTTTTTCTTTGGGCTTAATGAAGCCCACACTTGCCAAAGCCTCTTCTTGATGTGGCATCTAATAAAACTGTTTCGGTGAAGTTTGATGTTAAAGTTTAAAGTCACATCAAGGAGAACAGCTATGTGAAGAAATCTGTAGTTACTGTAAGGAATAAACATTGATTAAAAAGTACACATGTGGATTGCTATTTCCCACACTGGTCGATTTTATATTGTTTGCATACAGTTCACAGACACCAAATAATATCACATAATGTCCACATCATTTTGCTTAAATAATTCTTTTGATTGAGAATCACAAATTGAGACTTTGGAACTGAGACTTTGGTGTGTGAGATTAAACATGAATATTGATCACACAGTGGACATTCAAGAGTGGTTGTCAATAAGCCTGATAATGACACAGTTATTTAATTCGGCAGTAGATTTTTATTTTCCACAAAAAAAAAAATTGATAGAAGGGTATGGCCCGACATTTGTCAGAGGAAAATAAAATTCAAAAAGAGATCTCAAAAAGGTTTCATTTACTTCTCCTAGACAACTATGAGATCTGTAGGATGCCAAACTGAGACTAAGGCTTATTTCTCCTGTGTCTCAGTTTTTTTCTCAGGAGCAAAAAGATGCACAAAATCTCAATTTAGTCTCCTGTTAAGTTCCAGAACAGACTTCAACAAGGTCTAATTTAATTCTCAGAGTTTCTAATAGTCTCACCTATTTCTCCTAGTTAATTTTAGGAGAAACATATGAGAAACATTTTAGCAATGGAAACTAAAATGAGACTGGGGTGAGAATCTCAAATTTATCTCCGGAGCTATAGAAGACCAAGCTTTGAGCAGTCAAATTATCCTCTGGGAAATTGTAAAAGTAAAATAAAACTATTTCAAAAATGAGGAGTAAATAACGGAAAACTCTTCAAATGGGTGAAGGATGTGATTACAGATGAGCGTGTGATTGGATAAATCAAATAGACTTTCAGTGTGGTTCAAGCCTTATCCAATTAATTCAATTAACTGTAGCCTAATAAGCTACATTGGATGAAATGATATCCCTTCTCCACTCTCTGGATGGACACCAAAATGGATCAACTTGGTCCCTGTCTGCTCCGCTGACTGATGAGATATGGGGAGAGTTTGTCATAAATGTGATTATATTTATATTGAGCCTCCAATCTGCGGTCTGTGTGACTATAGAAAATCACATTACTGACACATCAGGGAAGATTTGTCCTACATCTAACAATAAACACTTCATTTTGGTGCAGACATGCGTATACACAAGAGTTTGTGTATAAAGTTTGAAATGGTTCTTGAAAACTGTATCATAACTCTATCACTGATCTGTACCA
This sequence comes from Antennarius maculatus, assembly GCA_013358685.1. Classification (NCBI taxonomy): domain Eukaryota; kingdom Metazoa; phylum Chordata; class Actinopteri; order Lophiiformes; family Antennariidae; genus Antennarius; species Antennarius maculatus. The sequence continues at coordinate 8,252,374 of CM023627.1, forward strand.
CAACACAACATACAGATAAATCACTACACGTGACTAGACTAAGTACAAATATCTAAAAGGCTACAATACCTCAAATTGACATCTGACCTTGTGAAAAAAGTGCTATTCATTAGTCATACAAATCTTAGTTTAGCTTTTGAAATTATCAAGTTCTACAGTTCATTACTACTTCCTGAATAAAAAGGAAAACAAGTTTTGGCAATCTATTAAGCACAGCATCAAATGAAGAGGGGTAATTAAAAGGAAGTTGTTGACCCAGCTAAGGAGAGAGTTGGATATGATCCAAAAATATGTCTTTATAAACTCTCCTAAGGGCAGCAAGTATAGAGATAGAAAGGAACCAGTAATACACCCTGTGGGACACCAAAAGACAGTGGATGGGAGTAATAGGAAAATTATCCAATAGAATTATTGATCAGAAAATTATGATGCTGAAACTCTTCAGGAAATTTTTATCTGCCCCTAGCAGTAGCAACTTGATGAATGTTTCCATGAAGCCGTGGACACTCGTGGTGGTGAAGGTGGGTGACTCAACTGAAACTGATGAGGCAGAAATTACTAATTAGATGAATTTGTAAAGTCAGTAGTCTACAATAACATTTTAAAAAAATTGCATCCCTCTTACGAGTGAGTTACTCTAATCATGTCTGAAATGAGTTTTTATTGTGTGAGTTTCCCTGATCTCTGCTATTGCTGCAGTTTTGTGGCAAAAGTGAGAGATGTACAGTACATGAACTCCAAAGGCTCAAAGGTCATGGGCCCAGTCAAACTGTGCAAAAGACTGAAAATTAGTCATTAAATCTCTCATCAAGTATTGTCAGATGCTGAAAGATAAGGTCAGAATGTTATAACACAAAAAAAGCTGTAATTTCAAAACTTACTGTACAAAAAAATATGTCAATCCAGTCTTGTTCCACAAAGGAGTTGAATGCATCATGTGTATGACACTTGTAACTCTTTCATCTTACACTGACTGTATGGGAAAGGCCACATGTCATATTTTGACATTGTGAGAATGGAGAGGCGGGTAGTGATATGCACATTGAAGAAGTTGTTTTATAGATTTACTATTCATTCTACAATGTCGGCAACATCAGAATATATTTGCTGCACACCCCTGACAAAGTCAGACAGCACTTACAAAGGAAAAACTAGAAGAACTAGAATAACAGAGAGAATCCTATTTAAAAATGACAGAAGTACGGTAAAATAAGATGAACTGTTTGACAGAAACAAACACTGATAAAATGCAGACTGGAGTTGCATGAGCCTTGTGAATGAAAAGTAACATGCAGACATCCTGACTGAACAGTCCACAGAGCTTCATTCTATTGCAAACCCTGACATGAGGAATTATGCATCCACTTAATCAGAACATTGGGTCACAATGATCTACTTTGTCAAATATAGGGTCACGAAGTACAGTACTGATGTAGAACAATCATACCCATTAATATCATTACATATCCTCTACTTGTAATGATTACCACTACTCTTTTGGGACCATTTATTTCATGATATTTTTCCCATGAGAGAACAGTTTGTTAATCATACTCATTGCCGTCCTGTGAAAATTGTGTATTTGATTGGTAAAGTGGAGGTGTTCCTCTGAGTCCCCATTTTCACTAATCTTGGAAAAAATCTCCTGCAAATTCTCAAGTGACTGAGGGATAAACCCAGCAAACACAACCTCCTTGTCTCCACTGGGAAATGTTACATTTTACTGGGAGGAATAAAGACAAAACATTTGCTTTAACTGAGTACAATGTTTATTTGAGCCATTTATATAAAAGGTATGTGTATATGAATATACAGAGCTCTAAAAGATGCATGAATTAATACTCAATGTATTTATTGAATATTATAATATATGAATCAAAACAAAATGTGCAAAAAAGAATAATAATAATAACTGTTATATTGCAACACCAAATGTCAAACTTTACAGGAGAAAACCCATTTGCTCTACAGCAGTGGTCCCCAAACTAAGGCCCATGAGCCAGATGCGGCCCGCCTCCTCATTTGGCACGGCCACCTGAACAGTACCAGAAAAAAAAAAAAATATATATATATATGTGTGTGTGTGTGTGTGTGTGTGTGTGTATATATATATATACACACACACACACACACACACACACACATATATATATATATATATATATATATACAGTACAGTATATACAGTACATATATTGCTTTCTTATCAGACTTTTGACAAACTAATATATATATATATATATATATATATATATATATATATATATATATATATATATATATACACACACATATATACTGTATATACACACACACACATATATATATATGAATTGAGCTTGTGTCCTACATCGGCTGATGTTTCGACAAATCCTTTCCAACAAAGCTTGCTGATGGTCCATTTCGTGGATTAGTTCTTTGAGTGTCCCATCAGCTGTTAGTGTTCTTACATCCCAGGTTCCCACAACTAGATTGTCTCTAGCATGGAACCTGCAGAGTTTCCCAGTAGTACACTTTTCACCTCCTGGTGGCCAACGGTAGGTGCGGTTCTTGGTGACCCGGGCGACAACCGAACCAGTATGGGTAAAGCTATTGTTGTCTTCATATGGTGTGTCTTGGGCAATTAAACCTGGTGGCACCCATTCCTCACCAGGTTGGATGCAAGTTAATATGATACCCAGGACGTATGGCAAAATCAGGGATGTTAAAATGGATTTCAAGTGTATATGACTGGTAAAAGATAGGTGCAAGGTGTTGGTAGAGGTATGACTTGTGAGTGCTCTCTACTTTCCTCTATCTCTGCTTTTCTCTATGTGATTTTCACACAAGCAGTCCTCCAAATGTGAAGGAGTAGTTTCTTCAAAATGTGAATTGCTGCAATAAAGAGGTCTTTTATGGTCTTGTTGGAAGAAAATGGTTGCCTGAACTCGACAGCAAACCTCTGAAGGTGGTGCTGGGTTTTCAAACAGCTCTGGAGGTGTTTAACACAAATATCACACAACAAACCAAGGCAACAAATTCCCAGATGGTGAACAGGGCCATGCACTGAGGGAAAGTTTGCCTCTGCTCCTCAAGCTCCATCTGCTTTGAATCAACAAAGCAGTGATATTATCAATAGCAAATGAGAGGACTCCATTCTCTGCAGAGCCTTGTTAAACATTTAAGATAAAAGGAGTAGCTAATAAAACATTGTTACAAAGAAAAAAAATGAAAATGCAGGATAAAAAAGCATTGCTAAAAATTCAAGAGTCCATATTTAGAGTCGTGGAAGATTATTCGTTAAAAAAAATAAAGGTCCAAGTTTGCAACCAGTCATCACCCACACTGGTCACAACAGAAAGGTCAGCCACCGTCTAGACGAATCGCCACCGCTCCAGCATACCTGACTGAAAAGAAATGCTGCACTATTCCTGCTGATATCTTTTTGTAGTCTGTGTCAAATGTTAGTGGCCCCTCTTTCAAAGCAGAGAATCATTTTTTTTCAACTCTTCAAACAGGAAGAGGTGACGTATGAAGTAAGATGTGACACTGAGAGAGATTTATTAAGAAATTGTTCAACAAATGCTAAGAAACCCATCCATCCATCCATCCATCCATCCATCCATCCATCCATCCATCCATCCATCCATCCATCCATCCATCCATCCATTCAATTTCTTGTAGACTTGAAGATGATCGCAAAACGTCTCGTCTTCAGCCACTTATCCACCTAGTGGGTCTCCTGGAGTCTATCCTAGCTTGTGGAATGCAGGGTACACCCTGGACAAGACACCACCTCAGCTCAGAAACCCATATATTTGTCCATCCATTCATCTATCCATTTTCTTGAAGACTAGATGACCATAACTGTCTCGTCTACAGGTGTTGCTGGAACCTTTTCCAGCTGGTTATGAGCATGAGGAGGGGTGCACCCCAGATACGTCAACAACGCATCACAGGGCCACATGAAGCACAAACAACTACTCACGCACACAGTCACACTAATGGACAACTTACAGCGATCAATTCACCTAAATTGTATGTTTTTGGTGGTGGGATGAACCTGGAGAATCCACTGCATCACCGTACCGCCCCCCCCCCCACCCCCCCTTTTGTTGTTTTCACCCAAAGCACAAGTAAAGCTTAAATACAAGTAATTGTTTAAGATAAAGTATGAACACTTTCTTCCAGTGTCTCTGGTGGGGAGTTTTGAATGTAAAACTTCTTCTATTACTTCTTAATGCGTAACCACTTGACATGTTCTGGATTCCTCTCGTTACATTCTCGTTACTGGGTACAACATTGGAAAAAAAAGTGTTGATAACACTAATATTCAGTGAAACCCTAAAGATGTTCATACAGTTAATTTCTTCTTTTTCTATGGCAACTCCAATGGCAGGTCGTTTTGCACTGCTCATGTATTTACATGCACAGGCAGAAAACTGTGGTCTATAAAAATAGCTTCATATTGCATCTACGGTGCAGAATATGTCAGAAATGTCACTATTGATATGTTTGCCTCACTTCTATTAATAAGATTCTCCCAGGGCCGTGCATGTATGCTGTCATATTTCAATTAGCTTCTAACCTCAAAAATGTAAAGTCTTATGAGGCATTTCAGCAAACCATTAATGTTTCCTTATTAGGAATTATACATGAAGAAAAATATGGTAAGTAAACCCGATGCTGGTGCTAATATTGAAGTGTGTAAGGGAGAATGTTATGGAGGCCAAGACCTTGCTAACTTGTCACAGGTCCATCAAAATATCCTCTTAGGTCTAATGAAAAGTTTGGGTGATGGATGCAATGAAAAAAAGGGAGGGAAAAGGAGGATGTGATGTCCTTATCACAGTTTGTCATTGAAAGGATTCAAAGAGCTTGTGCTACGGTACTTTGGTAATAAAAACATATAAATGACTATACATATGGTAAGTAAGCACAAACTCAACATTGGTCCTTTTTTCCAAAAAGTTGCATTCCTATCTATGCAGCACCTGTGTTTGAATTCTGTCAGCATGAAACATACATCTAAAACTTGGATCTGTAAATAATGTTTGTTATACAGAAAACAGCAAATCTGTCAATAATAACATTTTAGGGTAAATGTCTCCTTCAGTGTTCTACAAATGTCAAAAATCCTTTCAGAGGTTACATTTTACAAACAATTTATGACTCCTTATCTGGATAATCTCTGAAAAAAATTAGTTCTTCCTTATGTTCATCCTTTCTATCATGTTTTGTAAATAAAATGCGTTTTTGTCTGCCACATGCCCATCAATGCCACTCTTTCATAAACGTATAGATGTTGTGCAATTCTGCTAAAAGGGAGAGACAAACTAACATATGCTGGTGAAAACCTACTTGGCTGGTATTTAGGAAAACAAAGAACTTTCCCTTCAAGCCGAGTCCAGCCTCTCCAACAGTTCTAGTTTCTCTAAAACTCGTGATACCTGCTTGGTTGCTTCGTTATAAGGCCAGAAGAAAATCTACTTGAGTTGCATCCGTCCTTTTTTTATTCATGAAAATAAGTAAGAAATAAATAAAATAAAATAGATAATAAAATTCGAATGATGAGAGAAAATAACAGATATACTATGCATTTCCTTACCAGCAGACATTCTCACAATAATGTGAAGAACATCGGACAGACTTTTAAGCACTTACTTAATTTGCTCCTCGGAGGTTGTATACATTTAAAAATCCAGAAGAACAATTTTGTAATCATCCCTTTTCAGCTGGACACAAAAATGGATAAGTGTGTAATTATTAACAAACGAAATAGAGAGGGTTTGAGAGTTTTTTTGTTAGGCTTCATTAGTCTTTGTTTGTGGTTTCAAAGGGATTAAACCTACAAATGGAAAACACAGGTTATAGTAGTATGTAGTCATTTCCATGGCAAAACAAAAACACATCAACCAGAGTATATTGGTCTAATGAAAACTTCTAGCCAGTGAGAAATTTTGAAGTGCTGTTCATTCTCCATCTTCATTGCCATCTTTGTCACAGACAAAAGGTCTGTTAACACCGATTGGAAACACACAAAAAGAAAAGACTGTTAATTTCATTCTGTCATTGATAGGACAGGCAAAAGCTAATTCCACAGATATTCATGGTGTTTCATTAGTCAGACAACTTTTAACAATAAATGCGAAGACTAACTTCCTACTGCTTGCAACTCACCAATAATTTGCTGCTCACCTACAGCTTTTGTATTGAGTATTGTAGACTGAATTTAAAAGTCTACAAAAAAACAAAAGCAAACAGTCAGTCCAACAGGCAAACAAATCTAATAAGGGGCAGGTGAAATCAGAATTGGGTAATCAGACACAAAAGAGGGATGATGGAAATTAGTATAAACACTAACAATCTGACAAGGAAACAAAAGCTGAGCAGGTACAGTATTTGTAGGCAGGAGGCTGATTGAAAAAAGGGTTGCAGGTGATTGAGGCAACAGATGTGATGAACTTGATGGAGAGCAGGCAGGTGAAGAAGGCTCTTAAATGACAGAAGGCTTTAATATGGAAAACACTAAGACTAAATAAGATTAAAAATAAACAAATGTTATTCAAATCATAATAACTCAGACCTAGAAAAAGTGATGGATTCAGACACGTATTTTGAGTGTTGTTAACATCTCACAGAGTTGTTCTATTGTTATCTTTCCCTTCTGTGCTACTGTGGAACTGCACCACTTTGTCAAATGTTAGATTTGTTTCATTGAGTCTTATGATAGCTTTCCTGGTTTTGGACGAGGCTCTATGGCCACAATAGGAGAGGATGAAATTTACAAGTCTTCCATATTTGACTGTGTGTAACAATGAAAATTCAGCCTCCTTTGGCTTGTCTCTGCATAGCAAAGGTTTCTTTGGTTTGTCTTAGTATAGGAGCCTATACTAGGCCCCTATACTAAGTCAGGCCAGGTAACTTCCAGTTACTTGGCTTGACTTCACCCAATAATCACAATAATGCAAACAGTTACACACTGCTGGTTATCAGTGCATGTACATAAAAGAGGTGGTGTCTGCAGTATCTGACCAATTATCCTGCATTGATTTCCTTCAAATTATGTACTTAATGAAGGAGCTGATAAGCTTGGGGAAACCAACTGGTGTTTCAGCATCAGCTCTCAAACCTCATTTCTAAGACCCACTAGAAGAGTGTGGTGGTATCAGTTGGGACCCTGTGTAGGTCTGTAATTTCTTCTTTCTACTCTTATATATTACAATAAAGGAAACTTATCTGTACAGAAATTACTGTATAGTACAAGTAGAGAGGTTTTGTGTTCATTTACAGCAGCTTCAATGTGTTCTTCATATCTACAGTATAGTGCCCCATGCATACGTACAGTTCAGGTTCACATTATGACATTGGAATTAATCAGCCAAGCTCCCAATAGATTCTGAACTCGAGGCATCTAAGACTTCTCATTCTGTTTTCCCAAGAGTGTTCCCTCAAGTTTGTAATGACTTTACTCAACTCAAACTCAAAAGTTTTTGGTGTTGTTGCTATAATGTTCCACAACATTTACTGCAGTAAGCATTGCTGCAGGCATGGAAAAGTTAAAATTACCAAAAGCGGTTTCTGTGATCATTAAAGTAAATCGTAAAAGAAAACAATTAAACATAAATACCACACATTATAAGGAAATCACCATGACAGAATGTGCTGCTTCACATAAAAAGGAGCCGTAGGGTATGTTCCTTAAAAAAGGAGCATAACGTATGGTCAGCAAAGGTTGAGTCAAATGCAAATTCAGGTAAAGATTTCTAAATTACAGGAAATTATATGTTGAGGTGAGTGATGAAAATGTACATTTGGATTTGGATGATATCTGAGCTGAGTAGTGCATGAAATGTACTTGTTCATGTGCTATGATTCCTCTCATGAGGGCACACCTGAATAATGTTCCCTTTGGATAGCAGGAAAATACAGAGCATTTGACTTTGTGCTGCCTCACGATAGCAAAAGCACTAATAATGTGGATGAGTACATCTCAATTTAAGAAGAACACGCCCATGGGGACACAGATGAGTGCAAGTACATTTGTGACTTAGACAATGTGGGTGCTGGGTGTGAAAACAACAACTGTGTTGGTTGTAAACCAGCAATGGCACATAATACAGGCTAAAAGCAACACAGTTGCAGCTGCCAAATGCTGGAAGGACAGCTGGTGAAGAAAATCAACAAACATGTGAACTTAATAGACTTAAAATATCACTGGAACACTAATAGGACGCAAGTTGTTTAGGATGGAAGTACATTTGTGTATTCAATTAGATTTATGTGTTGCTTAGATGTATTCTTTGTTGTGTTTTACAGTTTTACTCCGTCAGCTTTAGACTTCATTGTTTTTTAACAGACTTGGGAACAAATAAATACAAAAACCTTAGTCCAAATAGTAATTTTACATCTCCTAAGTAAAATAAATAAAAGACTTTAGTGTTTCAACTAGACTATTGTTGGATAATACTGCCATGCAAAAAATGGAATGACTTTTAGCAGGGCTTGCAGCCGACAGAGTAAAATATAAAAGAAGCAGGTGCCTCCGACCATGAGAGGGTACTAGGCTCCTGTGGAGGTAAGCTACATAGGAGTGCAAGTCACAAATGACTATATATTTTTAGCAAAATCTTAATGAAGAAGCATATTTCAGTTCATTATAAATTATTGGCAAAATCAAAAAAGTCAGCAAATCATTTGAATTCATGTAAAATTCAATGGCAAATACAGTAACTAGCACAAAACATTCTCAAGTTGGAACCATTTCAAAGACCAATCAGTATTACAGACACTAAGCTTGTTTGTTTTCTTTCAGTTAAATAGCCATCAAAGATGTGAGACAATCATCTCTTGGAGAATAAAAGGCTTTTCTAGATAATTTGTGATGCAGATTTTCCCTCTAGTTTCCAGTGGACTCACGCCTCTGACCTTGTCACCACCAATTGGTTGTTAGTGCAATTATGCTTTGTTTGGTTTTGTCATTCCCCTCAGCTCTTTTAAGAGGTTTATATAACACTGCATACAATGTATGATCGTCAGCCCTGCTGTCTCCCTGAGAGAAATCAATTTGCACTATCAGTTCTTGCCTTGCCCTTTACAATCGCTCAATCCTTTTTCTTTGTTCTCTTTTTGGAGGATCTTTCCTGCTTACATTCTTTTATGGGTTAGAATTGTTAAGATTTCTATGGTTATTATTATGGTCAAAATTATGACCGAAAACCAACCCAGTACAGTCTGAAAGTTATTCTTGATGAAATATAAAAAAACAAAAGCAGTATAATTGCTAGACTGTTAAGTAATACAAATGTGTCAAAATTTTGTACAACAATTTCAAAATTGAAACTTTGATCTTCAAAGTAAAATCCTAATGCAAATCTCTCAAGAGATCAAAATTGTTCTTACAGGTCAGTTTGAGAAAATCCCATCACAGATATGTTGACTTACTTTTAATGTGCATGTCATGTGGACCTATGTATAACATGACCAGGAGTCGCATCCAAGTGCATTTCACTGCACAAGGGGGGTGGGATATCTATTAACCTTTACAGCAGCAAGAGAATCATCAAGCTATCCAGGAGGAAGACATATGCCTCTGTATTTAAAGGTTAGCGGGGAGGCGTAGAGTAATGATGCGCAGACATACAAGATTACTGGTACAAGCCTTGGATGTTTAGCAACATAAACACCAAAATTGCTGTTCAATCTCACTAAAGCTTGCGTTATATTCTTGCACAAGACATCTTTAAACAGCTCAGTTGCAGGAAGATGCTATTTCTTATTTTACAAAGGGTTTCTACAGCATTGCAGGGTTCCTACAACCACTAGTGCATAAAAAATGGAATTTTCAATGAAATTGAGTTTGTTAATGCTGAAGTACAATGTTTTGAAATGCTACATCACAGAGCCCCTTCTGCCACTCTCAAATATAAAGGTACAAAGATGACTTGGGTAGTGCAATCATCCTCTTACAAATGCTTCCTAAGGAAGAAGGATATAGACTCAGAGTCTGACATCAGGTTGTGACATGACCTTATTTATATTTAAATGCACTCAATCTTTAAATTTAGGAATGTAAATCCCACTCTTGTTCAGTTTAAATTGTTACATACTTTGGTATACACTCACAATATATTTCCATTAAAATAAAACTGGCCTTTTACCCTTGAAGCAAACTCCATGCATAGTAATGGTAGTAGTCCATGAGGGAATATTCCAATAACAGATGCAGAAGCGACTAATTTTAAAATTTTATCGGCTTTGCAATTAAAAAATTCCTTACACTTAATACCATCGGGGAATGGGGTGCAAAAGTTTTTTGAACATTTTTCAGTTGTTGAACCAGACCAGCTAGGGAGACCTGGGAGGAGAGAAAAAATACCCTGGTATGAAGGTAAGAGACGTGTTGCAGGAACATGGAATGAATGACTTGGGCTGGCTATGCAACAGAATATCAGAGCCTTTAGTGTCAAGATCCTGACAAACACCTGTTGCTACCACAACATCACGGATGAAGCTGTTGCACTCAAGGATGAAGACGTGTCAACAGTGCAGGCTTCTGCTCGAACATGAGGGGCAAAGATTCTATATTAACATCATTGCTGGTTGATGCAGAGACACAGTCATAGTTGATGGAAAGTTGATTTTGCACATTAAAGTAAAGACCCCAATCATATCAGGATTGCCATGTTGTTCCTGCGTCTTACATTCAAATAGAAATATAAAAAACCTGTTACGGTACTTCTTGTATGTGTATAAAACATATAGCATATAATATATAGTCTATTTCTACATATAAGTAACTTAATATACTTTATTTTAACCAGTCAAACCTAGAGGAGGTTACGAGATAAACCATTTTTGTTTGTATATTTAAGTAAGTATATATCTAATATAATATATATTAGATATGTACTTATATAATGATATAATGTACAATACTATGTAATTAATATATATTTTTAGTAAGTATATCTCTATCTAAATATATAGTACTGTATATGTCTATCAAAAAAAAGTGCAATTTCCTTCAGGATTAAGAAAGCATCTATCTATCTATGTATCTATTTTTGATAGATGAAAAACTTTTTGTCCCTTTTAAGGGACAAAATTTTGTTGAGGGGATGGACTTGAACTCACAAAGGGTTGATAAAATACTGAAGTGGATTCTGGATAATGTTTAGACTTTCTTTGGTGCTTTTAGATCATTTCTAATTTTGTGACAAATAAAAATGATTGGCTAATTGGATTAAGATCTGCATCATAATTGCTGAAAGGGTTTTAATTCAATTTTCTGATCAGTCATCTTTTAGTGTTAATGTTATAATAAAATAAAAATGGAAACACTGACCAGGACGTCACAGCTGCAGGTCCATCTGCAGGTCCAAAAGGCTATTACTTTGAGAGGAGAGTCTAAATATAAGAATGACAGGGCAGATAATTGGCCCTTCTTCTTGAGATGAACTTCTTTTATTGCAGTGATTAAACTATACTAATATAAAGGGAGAGGAGTGAACACAACAGCCTAATTAAATTATTAACCACAAATATTTGCATGACAATCATATGTCAGCAGAGATTTGAGGATTGTGACAACGTTCTTATTGGCCCAGAGACGTTTTTACAGACAGGGAAATGGAAGAGAAAACACTTACAGCAATAAACATTCAGGCTACGGTGACCTTGACATTTCTGTATTTTTTGACAAGTGTGGTTGAATCACAGAAGTTGGAAGCAAAATCAGCAACGTGGAAAAAGGAACACCCAAATATAGTTATAATCATCCAGAAGGACGGTAATCATAGGAGTTATTTCAATTAAATTCATCATGTCCAATATAATTAGATGCTCACAATAGAACAGGTGTTCAGGGTTAAGCTGTTTCTTCCAATCTGAGGGAGTAAACATAAGTCCTTCGAAAATCAGGAATTAAAAGTAAAGTTTCATCAAAAAAATTTGTGAGTATTTCTGTCCAGACGGTTATGTATATGATCATTTTGAATGTCACTGAGGAGCATAAATGTTTTTATCCTCTACCCTGCCTGCATGTGAACATGCAGGCAGAGTTCCAGATAGTATTCCCTACCCTACCCTCCATCTCTTCCATTTTATGACATACTGTGTGTAGCAGTGTGTAAAACCACTTGCAGTACTCTAAATGTGGCAGAAAAGTCATCAGAGAAGGCCTTTAAATTTGTTTTTCTGCTAAGAACATATAAGGGAGGCTTTAAAGAGTTTTTCTGAACAAAGAGTGAGATTGAAAGAATCATTTGACCTTCAAGAAAAAATTCAAATGCCATAATCCTGAAAGGTTTAACTCTGTTCAAAGACAGAATCATGTTGAATAAAATTATATTGTTGTTCAGAGAATTTTATTGCACTGTTTCTGATTTTTGCAATTCGTTCTATAGCATGCTGAGTGCTGTTGTAGCGTACGTTGTAAACTAATCCCACAAAACGACGCGTCACAGATGTGTATGAAATATGACCATGTCAGGATGCAATGGATTTCTTAATCACTCACTAGTTGCTTTTCTGTTACTTAATTTTTGCTTAATGTTTTAGGAGGAAGTTTTTCCTTATTGTTCTTTCAGTTTCTTGACCTAAACCTTTATAGCTTTATTAGTCTTTATTTTCACCATTAGTTTTCACATTTCTGTACCAGATGAAATTATTTTCTTCTTTTTTTTCACCTTTGGCCTTTCATCCTTTCTCATGACCACTGACACGCATTAAGGACACAATCCACAATCAACTGATGTCACACGACTGTTATTTGACCACACACCCCCGTTGCAACATTAGTCATCAAAGTTAAATTTCATAAACTTTTGCTTAGAGGGAACATAGTCAATTAAACTATAGACTTCACTAAGTGATCCAAGTTGCAGTTGTTTTAAACACAAACACATTAATGAATTTTAGTAATTTAGACAGTAATCTACTGTTAATGTAAGTCTGTGAAGGCCGACGGGAGGTTGAATAAGTTGAGATTGCAGTATAAAAAAAGTTGCATTTTGAGTTGAATTATAAAATGCAAAACTAAAATCTATTAAACTTTTCTAGCATTATTCAACTATCGCAAAAAGCTGATATAATGATAATAGTATTTTGTAAACAAAAAAGTATGCAATGGGAGTAGGAAGTAATTTTGTTTCCAAAAACTGTATAAGACTTTTGTGAACTTAGAGATAGAATTCAGGGGCTTGATTTTGATTTCCCTTCAACACAAGATGACCTGCATCAATCAAAAACATGTTTCTCTTCTAGCTCTGGTACTTTTCCTCTCTGTCTTTTCTATTTCTGTTTCCATTTGCCAAGCTTCTCCTCCCCTAAAAGCGTCCAATAAACAAAGCCTGAAATCCTTACATTCCTGCAGTTATTCCTGCACCATCCATTCCCCAAACTATTACCCCCATGCCTGATAATGACACATGATAAAAAGAAGATAGACACGACCGAGGCAGTTTCTCTGTTAGCTGTGGTTATACAATAGTCTTATCCCTTCTTCGTGCGTTGGCCTTTTGTCCAAGGTGATCTGCTGAAGCGCTGCTTCTCCCCATAGACATGCTTATCTCTGTGGCTCAGCCATGTGAGAGACAGCCAGATAGGATCGAAGCCTGCCTGCAGGAGGTCCAACTAAAGGGACGGTATGGTGCTGGTTTCATCCAGTGTGTCCTCTATGGGGTTATTTAACAGGCTCTATGTGGGTTTGAGACAAAAGAAAAATCAACTAGTGATTCTATAATGATGAGTTGAATATGCCATGTGGAAAATATGTGCTATTTAAGGAGAAACATCAAATTTGACAGGACTGAGGGGTGTGTTAAGCTGATTTTTTAGCTAACAAAACAGACTATAGATTATTCATTAATAATTTTTATTGACTCAAAGAGCTAAAACTGTGACAGAGTTTTTCTCCATTTAGAATTATTTCCCTCCCATTTTTCACAACTCAGTACTATAAGACTAACTTTAAAGCAAATGGCTCACATGGTCAACAAGACAAAACCGGTTAGGATAACACTACAGCAACACCAGTTTGCAAGTTCTTTAATTTTCAAAACAGAACAAAATGTCTGAATGATGACTTTTTTGGTGTCACCTATATAGTATCCTATTTCATCATGTGGGTCAGACATGTTTTCAATGCAAAGCAATGCCGTCTATTTTTATGTGATTGGGATATATTCCCAATCCTGCAGGCTAAAAATGCTGTTACAGGTAGGAGAGACCTGCCCTCTGATCAAGGTGAGCCAGACAGGTTGGATGAAAGTCATTGGTCAAATGTCCTAATTTATTCACCAGTCTGTGGCCACTAGCGTCATAGACTGGTGAATATCACTAGGGTATCACTAGTGTATAACAAGTAAAGTGCAATAATCTGCACTGCTTGGAGGCCTTGCTAAAAAAAACTATAAATTGAGTGTGTGTTAGGGTCAGGGTTAGCATCAGAATTAGGGTTAGGGTGGGCTTATAAGACTTCAAGTTTGGAGAGTTTGGCCAGTTAAGGTGAACAACAACCTCACTAAAATAATAAAGTTGCTTTTCCCATGAAACATCCATCCATCTTCTTGTAGACAAGATAATTCCAAATGTCTTATCTATCCACCTTGCAGGTCACAGATATGCTGGAGCCTATCCAAGCCGGCTACAGGGGGGAGGCAGAGTGTACCCCGGATGACAAGCCAGCTCATGCCTGGGCCACATGAAAGACAATCACTCATGCTCATAGTTTGGTGTGAACAATTCTCCTAAGCTATGTCTATGGAGGTAGGAGGAAGCTGGGGAACCTGGAGAGAACTCACACTGAACATACAAACTCCTCACAGAAAGACATCAAACCGAGGATCTTCGTGCTGTGACAGCGCGACCCACTGAGCCGACTTCCCATAAAACAGACAGCACATAAATTAAGAAAATGTGACACGTGCTAAAATGACTTCTGTCACTAGCAGCTCCACTTTTACATGTTTTTTCTAGAAAGCATATTGCATCAATTTTATTCTCGGTGTTTACATGACATAAGTGAAAACATATTGTTATTTTCATTTTTAGATCCGAGTAAAAGTATTTACTGATGTTGTTTTAATATATGTTAATTATTTGCTGTTATGGCTGTACCATGTGACAGACTCCATTTAAGGCAGGAAACAGTAAAACATGTGTGACATTGTTGTGTATCTGTATTCATCACTGCAAGCTCTTTTCAGCAGGCGTTACATAAGAAAACACACCACTCTTATGTAACCACCTCGGCATTGGCCTTGTTTTACCTCATTAACTGAAAGTTAAAAAGAAAAAAATCAAGTATCCTTCAGTTGTGATCTGTACGTGGGCAAGACTTTCTTTAAAAAATAAGGCATTATTTTTGAAATCAATAGAGATAGGCAATCAAGTGCGTGTAACACAATACCAACCATCTCTCCAGCTCTGCTTGTTTGGGTGTCTGCAGAGTTGTTTTCAGCAAAATGTACCTCAGGATTTCAATAAAGTCACAGATGCCCTGTTATTGAGGATTATGTGTTCCTGTCTCGTCTGCTCGTCTTTCCAGCTATTCTGGAAAGAAGCACATGTTCGCACAACTGAACAAGTAATTGTCCTTTTCCCTCTTGATTGAGGATTATCTGAACACGCAGCTCTGAAATGTTTGCAATGCATCCTGCATCATTATTTAAAAAAAACAAAAAAACCCAAAATGACATGAAAGTACCACTGAGTTATTTTGATTCATCAGATTAGAGCATTAAGGTATAACACAGCTGATTAAATCTAATTTGCCTTCATGTTTGAGACATGCACAGATAAAATCAGACAAGGAAAATAGCATGAAGAAATTATTCAACTATCCTTATGAAAAAAAGGAACAATTGATGCCACTGTTATGGCTGATGTGAATTGATCAGTCTGGTGATCCGAGCACACCACTGCCCCACCCTCCAGAGGATCATACTGAGAGTTTGTCCTGGTGCCTGAGAAGCATCCTCCACATCCCTGCGATATCCACAACCTGTTCCTGCTGCCACAAAGGGAGATTAACGCTGCAGTTTCCTCCAAATTGTGTTTAATTATAGCTCTACAAGAAGTGGGAAGAGACTCTTCCGTCTAGCCCCTGTATCTATCGAACATCCAGGTTGCCATGACAACAGCTCAATCAAACAACGCCAGTGAACTGGAGATGCAGTGAAGTCATGTCTGGACAGACGAGTGGAAGTGATGTGATACAATGGTTCACCCCCCAAAACAGGGAATATAAAAAAAATATTTTAAATTTATTTATGAAGAAGAAACAGGCAACTCCAATTGCATATTACTGCACACTAAATAAAAAATTTATGTTCAAATGCAGATCTTGTTTTCTCTGTTGCAATATTTGGAGACAGCTGAGGATGAGAGGAAAGGGAGATGATATAAAAAGAATCCAATACCATGAATTATATAACAATACGCTTAATTCTCGTCTGCTGGCAGGGATGGGAGCTATGGAAACCCAGTTATCGATTACAGTAGTTAATCTGAGAGGTAGCACATGAGATGGGAGTAAGGAGGAAGAGCATGCATGTCACAAAGTCAGATCTTGACTTATATTTCTTGATTACATCTTGACCAAGGCTTGACTGAAAAGTACTTGAATACTTGAATAGTGTTGGCTCAAAACTCAGCCAACACTCGCTGGCACCATTCTTTAATCACAGAGATACGACTGCAGGCAGCACATTAATTATGATGATTACAGAGTGCTAAGGTCAGACCTTCTTTCCCAGATTGACTTTACATTAAAAGTGATAACTGATTTGAATTGAAAGCAGAAGAACACGACTGAAGTCAAATCAGGAGCCAGTATTCAATGGTCCAAATCTCAGCCCTTAATTTTTGCCATTTCCGAAGCAGAAACACACAACCCTTAGCTTTCCTTTTATATGTAAGAGACACAAGCTGTAGATATTTTTTATAAACAGACACTAATATTAAAGGACTACCTGTTTGGTCATTACATTCCTTCCATGATTTATTGTTTCAAATTTGTTTTCATGCTGAGTAAATAACGTAGAGCAATCAGTCGGCGGCTACCTTTCTGTATGACAACTTTAAAAATGAAACGTTAGAGAATAAAAGATCGTACCATTGATGTTATTATGTGAAAAAATCACAGGGTAACCAAATATCTGGTCTTGTTAAAGGAGAAAAGTGTCTTTTGTCCACTGCATCTCAGAGGGAAGAATTTACTGTTTCTTAATGAGATTTAGACAATTGTTCAAAACCTTCTTGATCTAATTTTCAAATGAGAAAACTTGTGTGAGAATATTTCCCTACAATTTATATCTCTAAACTGTCTGGAATTGGCTGGACAACCCACCACAAATGTGAAAACATATATTTGTCAAAAAACAATAATGCTACAGGTGATAATCTCATAGAATGTATTGCATTGCTGTATATGTAGATGAAATTATGCAGCAATGAGGATTAGCACGTGATATAACATTTGCAACATTAAAATAAAAATTCAACAAACATATTAATGCAGCACTAGTTGAGGTTTATAATAGACTGGGGTTTCTAATGTCATTGTATTTTGTGCTTTAAAGGGGTCCTATTGTAAAAACCCAAATATCGTGGTCCTCCCAAACCCTACCAACTCTAAGAATCTGGAAAGCAAACGGGTCCTGTATCAACTGTACACCCACAAAGTCATAATGAGGTTCATAACTAAATGTTTATTTTCCCTGCAGCACATCCTGGAGACAATGATACCACGTAACAAGTCTGTTGTGCTATATTTGGTGCTTTAAGTTTAATTTCCAATACTATATTAAGGTATTATGTTTTGTTGCATTGATGAACTTGCTAAATCTGCTCCCAAATGTAGCTCGAATATCAACGATTGCTCTTTGTAAATCATCCCAGTGGAGTGTGTGATGGTGATGGACGTCTCTGGACTTTTTAAGGACGGGGAAGTTAGAGAGCTTCACTCTACAGGAGGTTCAGGTCTTTGCTTTTCAGGAATGTTTTTGCATTTTCTAAATGAGCAACAAAGCAATGCAAAACCTCTCCGCTGGACAGCAAGCAGACTTTGTTGTGTAGCAAGAGATCCGAATGTTCGTTGTCAACTTTATTGATCCCTGAAGAGGAAATTGCTTTTTGTTTTTAGTTGCACTGCTCCAAAAAAAAAAAGCAAAAACATATTGAATGTCAGAATAAGGAGAATAGATAAAAGATTAGATTAAAAATGTATATTTGTACATACAGGTATGTATGTACAAACATACGTTTTTATATTTAGCCTTATTCTATGTCTTAGCTTTCATTCATCCTCCTCCTCATGCGGGGCTGGCTGTCGGGCTCCATCCACTAACCGTTAGCAGACGGAGCCCAACAGCCAGCAGTTCAATGTAGTAAATGAGAACAACAAGACCACGTTTTCTCATACTACTTCCGGTACCATCCCTGTCGGCACGAACAGTTTGGAAGCTCTCAAAGGAAATGTACATAGTTAGGCGGGATGTCCATGTGTAACCACGCTTCATTGAAACACATCAGACTGCATTCCCAAACTCTTTTTGACTCCAGACAAGTTCTGTTAGCTCCTCCATCTTGTTAGCCAACGATCTCTCATTGTCCGTGATGACTGTTGGAAGATACGGCTTACGTTATCTTCTGTCCATACTCATCCATTGTCTCATCCTCTGATTTCTTTTCTTGTCTTCAAACATGGTGTACTTCTCCACAATTCCATCAACGCTGTTTGTCAGTCTTGAAAAAATGCCGGTCGGCTTCAGTTCGATCAGCTGACCTTGTGTTTACACAATGAGAAAATACCTCCATGATTACCATAGAAAAATTAACAGTTATATATTGAAAAATAAGAGAGACAAATAAGAGAGAAATAAGTTATATCAAAGTTAAAAGTAGAAAAGCGACTGGAGTCGCGACATTTACATGTGCATAAGTATGCGTGCACAGTGGTGCATACCCACTTAGGTGCATCCATATGAACAGGGGATCATTAACATTTAATGGCCAGCGCAAACAAATAAGCATGTTTTCAAGAGAGCTCAGTTCAGTAACTTTATGATTTCATCAGTTTGCGGCAATACATTTTATATGTGAAATTAATTAAAATGGGTATAAAATGGATCTTTAAATCCAGTAAAGTATTTGAATACTCCATCCAGCCATATGGCCACCATTAAAACAAAGGCTCCCAAGTGTCTTTATAAAAATCCCAAGCTTAATGATCTTGTATTGTCCAGTAATGAGTTCAATTGGAGCAATACATCCAGACGGCCCTAGTGGCTCAGGCTCTACTGATAATGTGAATTAATTGTGACTGTTGTGAGTGGCCTCTGGTTAAGATAATGACTTCACCTGAGGGGTCCTGAGTGGCAGCGAGGCAGAGGTAATTGTTCTGAACATCCCAGTGAGGCACTCTCAGTGTGATCAGTCACTTTTCTGAGTGTGAGTGCATGCTGTTGTGAAACCGAGATGTACCGAGAGGCAAAGATCGGTAAATGAATTAATGCTGGGGTTTACTGCAGTTTACCAGAGTGTCATTAAACCTTGTTTATACGTTATAGCCCTCGTGTACCTGGTATCTTATAAAGGGGTGTATGGTTTTTTAAAAAAATAATCATTACTCTGAACAAATTTATCAAACAAAGTTCCCTTAGAACCCTACATGGTGCCTTAAAGTGTTGTCCCTGCACAGCATCCTAATAATAGGATAATAGAATTGTAATATTAACAAACTACATGAATCAATATTTTGTATTATATGGCATGAACAACAACAATAAAAACAAGAACCAATGCAGTCAGAGACTGCGACATCCCGCGACACCCCTGAATTCAAAATTTTACCCTGACTTACTTGCATAGGTCAAAGATCAAAGCTAGTTCTCTGACCTACTTTCATAGATCAAAGCACTAGCTTTGATCTACAGTCTTATTCACACCAGCTTTCTCCCTTGTCTTTCTTTCTATCTTATTTGGTTTTTGAGTGTACAAAAGTTGAAATTTGACCTTGACCTTTGACCTTGACCTTCATCCCCTTTGCTGCTCGTGCAATTTGCTTTTCTGTTTCATTTCTCTATCTGCAATGGCTCTGAAGATATTTGGTGGACTAACGGACAAAGGGACAAACACACAAACACTGACAATTACAATACATCACTGCTTTGAAGCGAGATGTAAAAAAAGCAAATGTGCAGCAGAAATACAATATAAGAAAGCCATTTTCATTCAATATCCCCAGCAAGAGACTAACGTCATGCTAGCAGTTCTGTAAGGCTGCGCTTTGGCACAGCAGGATATTTAGCTAAATGCTAATATGCTCACAATGATAATCTGGACATTACTATTGCAGAAGGAACTCGTCTTGACAGGGATTTGAAAAAAACACTCCTTAAAGTTCAGCTACAGCACACAGATGAATGAAAATACATCTAACAGCACAGTAATGCAAAACCATGCATTTGAGAATACTTACTGCATACAAGAAATATTCTATTGTCTTTGCTAGATATTACAAACATGTTATAGTTAACAAATGACTCAAAACATTCAGGTAAATATTTTTTACTAGTCTACGTGACATTCTGTGTGTGCCAGTAAGTAGGACGAGAAACAACGTCTCTGTAAATAAATCACATATGTGTAGGTATAAATGTGCAAAGGAAATGAACTGTAGGCTCCAAATAGCTTAGTTCCAGCCACACGTGGAGCTCAAAAGATGCTCCAGAGGGAGCATGGTGATGAAAGATGTCTGACTGGCGTAGATGTGGGTGCCGTCCTGGCAGTTAACCTTTAAATGGTCTAATTAAACCGCAGGACCATTAGGAAACCCGCGATTGAATCAGAGTCTCTCCATGAGGTGAATGAAAAATGTCTTTTTAACAGGTTTACCACAGATCAGACTCTTCAGCGGGAATCTTGTTTTCCATGCCGGATTTATATCTAAGTGGTGAATTTGAGTGTTGAGTCACTGTGTTGAACTTTATTGGGTGAAACTAAACAAACACTATCAATCATATGAAATGTTTTATCACAATGAGCATGACTCATCATAAATGTATGACGAAGTGGCTGTAATCATGATTTTTATTTCAACGGAGCATCAACTGACCTGACACTCTGAAAGGATGTCGTTGAATCAACACAGAACTATCACCTCAACCAGAGTTTTGAAACTGACCCCTGAACATCTAATTGTCTAGTTTTGCACATTTTCATTTATTCCCCCCGCTCTCATTGTGTTGTTGTCAACCATAGCATGCAACTGTTTTTAGTGGAAAGCTGCAAAAAAGAACAAACAAACACACAGAGTTGTGGAGTGTTCAAAAGCTAAAGAAATGACATTTGTTGGAGGAGTCTGTAGAGAACAATCACAGAGCCAGACTAGAGCGTGAGAACCTCCACCCCCAGACTGTTGCTTAGATCACAGCAGTCAAACCTTAGTTTTCAAAAACAAGAAACAAAGAAAAGCTGGGCAAGCTTATAAGATAGAAAAAAAAAAGTGTATACCAGTTAATAGAACCGTTAGAATTCCCACAATGTGTGGTAATCTACTGCGATGACAGTTCAAAATTTTGTATCTGTTTCCCTGATGTCAGATGGATGCCTTGAAGAGAAGTAAAGCTTAATGATTCCAGGTTCCCTCAGGTTGGTCTCTCTGTCTGACTTAAATGAATGGAGAACATAGAAGTACTGCAGTTTAACAGCTATTGACCAACAGATCTGGTAAAATACCCTCAATGAAATGCAGACATGTTGACAACATTACCGTATGTTTAAATTATGGTGTAGCTTCCTTGACAGATTTCATGAGCAGCAAATAAATCCATTAGTATTTAACTTTTTACAGCCCAATAAAATCAACTACATGCCAACCCTAAATACAACCAGGAGTGAACACACCACTTATTCTTGAAGAATAAGTGTTGAATACACTATGATTGCACACTTATGCTACCATAAACACAATTTTTATGTCTTTGTTTACAACAAACCAAGACCTGTGAAATAATTACTCCAAATTGCCCGAGTGTGAATACATCGCTGAATTCATTGGCTGTACAGAAACTTAAATATCACCATTTCAACATAAAAAATTATCATATGTGGACTCATGAATTGCACCGCGAGGCAATAATGTCCATTGCCAAGTAGCTCAGGTATCTTGCAGCAAACTATTATCACATTTCAAATGGGAATACACCACATTATAAAGGTTTTCACATCCCAGCATGTCGTTTTCAGGCTTGTGGAGTAAGAGCCATGTATTTTCAATATCCGAGAATGCTTGAGACGACCGTGCTCCTGATTTAACAGGTCATTGTCTTCTCATTTCAGAAAATATATTGAGCGTAGCGGCAACGCTCTCTCTGAAGTGTCTAAGCATAGGAAAATAATCCCTGTCATCCCTGTTGCTGAGACCTTTAAATCTGCTTAACGGCACTCGCTGCCAACAAATCCCAGCTTCAGTGGCTTTAAGTTTGTTGGGAATAATTTATACAAAACAGTCTCTCTCTCTATTTATTTATTGAGTGCGATGGGTGCAGTTATTAAAGTTTTAGGCGATTAATCCATCCACCCTCGCTCATCATGCTTTTGTGTGTGGTACAGCAAAGTTGAGGAAGTTGAGGAAGAGACGTCAGCGTAGTGTTTTACATTATTTCCTTTACCAGAATGTGTGCTTGATTCAAACCCCAAGCTGTGCTGATGCATATGATGTTCCCACTATCCCCCAATTTCTGCTTTAATTTTGATGATGTAGCCGGCTGTGTTCTGTGTTTGGCAGGGTGGAGGCGCAACATGTTGGCAGCCACCATGTCAAGGAATACATAACTCCTCACTCGCAGCTTGCGTTAGTGAAAAACAAACAGACCATGTATTTAAAACACGTCTATCGCCACAAGGATCCTCAGCTGCCTCCTCTCACTGAGATTTCATAATAACATCATAACACCGAAGATGACGAACAACTTTCTCTGTAATTTGATGTTAGTTTGCCTGAAAGCCTCCTGCTGATGTTCTACTGCTTGAAGCAGTTCCTCATATTTTTCCTTGTTTGAAATGACTTTGCTGCAGGTTTACCCTCCTGTGGGAGTGAATCACGCTGGACATTTTGTTCCACGTGTCAGAAACATCAATACTTTCACATTGCCTTCCTTTGTGCCACCTCACTAACATTTACCCAGACGTTTTTTTGACAGACGGACTCCAACAGGAGGGAAACACAAGCAAAGTTTAAAAACAGACAGTTTTACGTCATAAATACTTTTACTGATGGCAGCATTTTGATAAAATTAGATGATTAACATGAAAAAATTTGCGCACAGAAAGGACTGATATTGTCTCTGAGAACATCCATGTAAATGTATCAAATAAAGTGGAATACATACTGTGATTTTAAACCATATGTTCTCATTAACAATCTACCCATGGTAAAATAAGCAAAAGGAAACAAGAAATGAATGGCCATGTGTTATTTTTAATTAACCTGTATTCCAAATAAACTAAATGAACACAATGTTTTCTCTTCTAAATGACTGTAAAAACACAGGAGACTTCTTATCTGGGGCTGCTACGGTAAAGGATTGGTTACAACCAAAATGAAATCCTTGTTAACTCAAAAATTTTTACTGATCCTCAAACCACATCTTCTTCTTTCTTGGATTTTGTGACTCATAATGTCCCACCTTCTCTGCTGCAGACAGACAGATGTAATTACTCACCGGACCATCAGTTGTCTCAAAGGACACTCCATTGTGGTGAAACACATAATAATTGGGCTTTAATGATTAAGCACATACATGGCATTCATAGACACCTGAAACACAACAACCCTGCTGGTTGTGTGTTTGTTTGTTTTTTATTTAAGGGAACAATCTTGTTGACGATGTTAATGTTTCTCCTAATTATTAAGATTTCTTGCATTTTGACAACCTGTGTTAAATTTTTGCTCCAGCATTTATATACATATGGAGGTTGCATGAATAAAATATTCAAATGGTTGTTGGCCTACTTGACCAAGCAGTTTGCCGTTAGCGACTATACGTTAGTGTTTGCAATTTCAGTTCCCATGGGACATCTGTGCTGGACAAAAGCACCAGATGCAGTGTGAAAAAACTTGCGGAGTAATTTGAATTTGAGGGCCGACTCTCTCAGCAAATGGGTTAATCATAATGTCAAATAATGATTTTCATTATTCTTTTCAGCAAAGCCCAAACATTTGCTTGCTCCAGCTACTCAAATGAAATGATTTGCTGCTTTTCCTTTTCATGCATAATAGTAAACTGAACATCCTTGGGTTGGGGGCTGTCCTTCAAAATCACATTGCTAAGTGGTACTATTGGTGGTGCAATTTCTAAAAAATATGTCTTTGTATGCGGAACATAATAACAACAACAGGGTGGTGAAAACAGCCTGGCTAGTAATGACTTTTGTGAGCATGAACAGAGTCACATGCTACCCTTTTATCTTCTTGGGGTTCCTTCCTTTTAGCATTTATAACTGCCATTTAAAATTACTTTTAAAGTGCAGCTGATTTGCAGTGTGTGGACATCCCAGGAGGGTAGTCGCTGCACAAATGTTGTTGATTTCCCTTCACAACTCTGCTCGGGACAAAAATTGAGAGAGGAGGCAATCTTCCTGATGTACATACTGTATATACGTACAATACGTATATACAGTTTACCCTCGTGCATTCGCACATCAACGCTTGCGACTTCACCTCATTGTAAATTTATTTTTTACGTGCATTCTATTGACTGACGGCATCCAGAAGTGCGCTAACTTCCATGAGTCTTGGACTTATGTGAGACACAAAGGTGCTTTAAACAGTTGATAAGAGTGTGGGAAAAGGTAATGCAGATAGAAGGTGGTTTAATATCAGTATGAGGAGGATTCATAAACGTTTAAATTACTGTAAATTATAAGATAAATAGTTTGTCGCTCTATCACGGAATTTGTTAATCTCGTGTGGTTCCTGGAACGCATTAACCGCGAGGACCGAGGGCGCACTATATTTAAACTGTTTCCTAGACAACAGATTGTCCTTCATATCAGATGACTTGGGTTTCGGAATCAACAACAAGAGCAGATAAAATGCTCATCAGGGAAAAAACTCATCAACTGTGTTGAATACACAAAAGTGCTTGGCAAAAGTATGCAGGTTTGACACTGCATTGATAGTGAAGTTATTTATAAATGCATAATGGCACAGGAGGTTTCAAACGAATGCCTTAAACGTCTTTTTATGTCACCCTATTAATTAATTGTGTGACAATCTACACTGCCATACCTGCTAAATGGCTCAGTATGCCCCAAATCAATTACATGATATTGAATTGAGTGTGATTTCCAACTCTAATTTAGAACAGCAGATGATTAGTTTGCCCTTATGTTACATAATACCCAATTTTGGAGGTCTGCCAAACAGGTTTCTGGTTGTAGCCTCATTGTTTAAAACAGTGTTTGGCCCAAAGATGAGAAATGTGACACATGCCAGAAAGGAAAAATTCATAATCCTTATTGAGAGACAATGTGTTGACTATGTTCATCCACAGCTGGGTGGTCCTGCTGCAGAAGCAACAGGCTGGTTTATGAGAATGTATTGCTCATTGTGAAGAAAATCAAGCTGTTGCAGAGATGAAGGTATTGGAGCAGTGGAAATTGTTCAGTTTGGTAAAGCTGCAAGTATTACAAGTTAGAGTATGTAGATCTACACACACAGCTGATTGTTTTCAGCTATTTGTAGTAAAATTCCAAACATTAAAGCATCTAGTTTCTCCCATTTGATCATTTGCTGCTTTTTTCTATTTATTGTAAGTGAAATGTCGTTGGTTTTGGACAAAAAAAAGGTTAAGGTTGGCTATAGAAAAGAGATACAAATCTTTAAAATATTCAGAAGATTAAATTTGACATTGCTTTTGATAAATGCTAAATCAGGAGCTATTTCAAACACTTGAACATGAGGACCAGTGACTTATTGTTGCAAGATGCATGTCCAGACCGGTAAGCCAACTAAGAGACACTGAAGTTATAATTTAAAAAACTTTTTGGGAATATAATGCACCCATTGTCAAAATGTAAATTGTCCATAAAATGCAAATACTTCAATGAACTTGAATAGACAGTGTTATCAGTTCTGATGTCCAGCATCTTTTCTGAAGAGTCTTCTCTGCATACCCAACCCAGCTGCTACCAAAGCCAAGTAGTCATGACCATATGGATGTGCTGTCTGCCCGCCCTGCAGACACATTCAGCTGCCAATCCCAAAGACACTTTGACAGGCGGATGCAATGTCCTAAGAGAAGAACAAGTCACAATCTGTTGTTTCAGCACCATCTTTTACACAAACCAACCACAAGAAAGACATAAATACAATAAGAGCCACATACGAGCTAGAAAAGCTGCATGCTTAACCTTTTCCATTGGCAGACCAGTCCTTTAGAATTAAAGCTTCTCATTAATCAGTGCTGTTAAACAAAGTTGGTCTCTTGGGAATATATTAATCTCATGCCTACCTCTGCTAAGGAAGAAAGCTAAACATATGAATTGTTTGGCCATGAAAAAAGAATTTGTGTATTGTGCACAAGCATTTCAAGCTTTGATGATACTTTTTTCATTCAGGTTACTCTTAAACTACATACTTTCCTTCATTTACCTCTTTCTTCTGTGGTTGATTTTGTCATTTCATTTATTGCTCACTCTTTCACCTCAACAGTCTTTTCATACATACAATTTTCTCCAAGTCTATAGCATTGAAATGAAAGGGATATACGCAAGTATTCTATTAACTTTTCAAATAAGTAAGTAAATAAATAAATAAGTTCTCCCCGTGTCTGCGTGGGTTCTCTCCAGGTTCTCCGGCTCCCTCCCATCTCCAAAAACATTCTCTTCAGGTGAATTGGCCGTCATGAAATTGCTCGTAGGTGTGAGTGTGTTTGTCTGTGTCTGTGTGGCTCCGCGGTGCACTGGCATCGCGTCTGGGGTGTTCCCTGCCTCAAGCCCCCACTTGGCTGGGATATGTTCCAGCGACCAGCGACAGCGGACAAAAAGTGGGTATAGAACACGAATGAATGAAAAATAAATAAATAGATAAATGAATGAATGAATGAATGAATAAATAAATAAATATGCTTCACATTAAGTGTATGCAATAAACTTGATCCATGTATCTTTAACAACTGAAGCAATGTTTTTAACTCTCTTCACAACTGATATTACTGTATATTTATCCCCTCTGAAACAATCATCAGTTTTCAGAACTGAAGCTGTAGTTGAGTGACTGAACTTGAAATTTTTTGGTATCTTATTTACAGGAACGGAGGACAAAATTAAATGTCATGGTATTTCTAGTTTTTGAAAAATTGTAACTTATTTGTATTTTAAAAAATTTGCAGACTTTTTACACTGGTGTCCTTCACCACTCATCCTCCCTCCATCCCTTGGAAACGGGGGATAAAGGCACGTTGGGGGTAGGAAGGACCGTAATCTATAAAACCGGCATGTGCTGGAAGGGAGGCGGCGTTTCTAGAAAATATCATTCCGTGCAAACTGAGGCTCGTTGCTGTTAAACATAGTGAGGGTTGGACGCTTGCACCTCGCAGCCTCTTATTCCAGCGCTGCGAACGCATCTGGCCAGTCGTTCCTCGTTGCGCGCTGGATATGCATCAGGACGCAGCGCGTCTCTCTGCCCGTCTCTCTCGCCAATAGGCTGCAGTCTGCGGCTGATGAAAAGTGCCCGAATGAACCGCCGCCCTCCTGGCTCCTCCGGTGTGCAATGGCTTAACAGTAGAGACATGAGTGTCCGGACGGAGGACCGCGTCACCTTGTGCCACAGGGCTCTCCAGATCGTTACGGAACTTTGTCTTGCAGGACTCGTAGAGCGGGAGAAATGTTCGGACATATTTCCTCTGGAGAGCAACATACCAGGTAAAGGACACTCAGGTAAATGGCATAAAGTCCTTATTTTGTCTTTCCCTTCAATCACTTTTGTTTGTTCCCCTGAAAGAAAATAGATGAGTAGTTGCTTGGGGATACTAAACCTCAGCTCACAAACTTTATTGGAGCGCATAGCCGCATGTATTTTTTCGTGTTGAACTGCTGTGAAAGTGTTTCCCTACTTACGCATCTTGCTGCAGCACTTATGAAATAGCAACAGGTGGCAATATACTGAGGTGACTCAAAAGAATACTATCCTGCTTTTCTGTTGTTTTTCTTTCGGTTTTCACTTTTGAACCCTCCAATTTATTACTTGCATTACAGTCAAAGGTAACTTTGCATTTGAATATAAACATAAATATGCTCTTTAACTCAATGAACATGTTCTCTTGTTGTTGCTGCTGCTTGACTGCAGTGTTATATGAATTTACAATGTCCTGCTTTGTCAAACGGGTTTCTATGCTGCCCTCACTTTCTTACAGCTTTTTTCTCCCTTTTTCTCTTTCTCCCTTGCATGTTTGTCTGTCATATTTTGCCCCTTGCTTGCTTCTTTTGCTTTTTATTGGTTCTCTCTTTTCCCACGGTTACATGTAGACATCTCTATTAGTCTCCTTGCAGTGGTCGTGGGTTTCTGTGGCCTTGCGCTTTTGGTAGTCTCTCTCTTTGTCTTTTGGAAGCTGTGCTGGCCTATTTGGAGGAGCAAGGCTCTGTCAGCCCATGGTGAAAATGGCCTGCATGTGGGTTTCCCTGAAGCACCTCCATCCAACACCCCGTCAGTCACTGAGTGCAAAAGGGAGGAGGTCGAAAAGAAGAAACCCCTGGAAGTGCGGGCAAATGGACGGAGCTCCGTCAAGCTGCTGGAGGCGGCCATGAAGATCAGCCAGACGTCTCCAGACATCCCTGCTGAGGTCCAAACAGTGCTGAGGGAAACAGTCAGCCAGCAGGCTAAGATACCAAGACAGACCACAGAGCCAACATCCTCCTCCAGGTATCTCACATGAACCCACTGCAGTTAGAACCAATGTCTGCCCTTTTATGAGAATAATGAAGCTATTTATTCATAGTTATGGTGCTAAACGATTACAGTACAGAGACAGATTTTGGAATGGGAGAAATGCAATCATGTTGACACAGAAAGCTGCCCCTGACAGTTTGTGACACAGAAATCTCTGCCCTTGAGATGATTTGGCACGTGTCCTGGAGAACAGACCCCCAACCTTTTCTGTACCACAGAGCAGTTTAGTATCAGACATTTTCACAGACCTGCCTTTAAGGGGTGTCATATAAGTACAACAAAATAAATTTAGAGGACCAGCATAAAAACTTTTTTTTTTTCTAAATTTAATAACAACCATGAATCCAATGTGTATGCCACTTTATTAGTCGCATACACATTGGATTTTTTCTGTATTCTTTCAGTGCAGCCTGGTACCAACTGACCCGTGGACGGGGACTGGCACCGGTCCGCAGCCCGGGGGTTGATGACCACTGCTGTAGAATATAAAGCATTGGCTGGTGACCTTGAAATGCTGTAACTCACAGTAACTCAAGTGTATTCCCTGCACTGTTTGACCAGAAAAGTCTACTGTGGGCTTATCTGTCAGGGCGGTAGTACTTTCCTTGCTTCTGAACAAACCCTATAATCTCTTAGATGTGTGAGTCAAGCTGCTATGGTAACAGTGGGATACAACCCCAATAATTAAACAACCAATTCTTGTTTCTCTTTGTTGGGCAGCGCTGTGTTTAATCCACAATGTCCATAATTAGAAGTGCGGTGGGGTGGGAGCTGTCATAGTAGATGTTTGGTCTGTGGTAGGATGCACTATGCAGCTGCTCTCAGTTTCTCAGGAGGCCATTATTGACAACGTCCTTGGTTAGTCGTTAGCACCGTTAATTAAACTGCATGGACATTAAGGCCTTCATGAATTATACAACCATTAGGGATACAGGATGCCAATGCCTCCACCTGTTGATTCGACAGTGATTCCTGATGTTCACTGATTATTTATTGGGTGAATGACAAAATGCCAAGAAGACCTACTACATGCAATAAAGTCGTACCTCAAGCTCAAACCTTTAGCTCAAGATGAATTCCCTGAAACCAAATTGTGTAATGAAGTTACAACAATGAAGAGATGACACAGATGTTTCTGACACTTTCAACTGAATTCTGTCTCTGAAGGCCTCTTTAACATTTTTTATCACATACTTGTTGTTTTTTATTAGCTAAGTTTTGCAGTAGGCTAAGTGAATGGACTGTAAATACTAATGGGTTTTAATATTATGTTTGACAGATAAAATGTCAGAGAGTTGTGAACTACTTATGATCAGGGTTTGGAATGCTGATAAAAGAAACAAGAGTTTGTAATTTGTCTGGATTTTGTGAGTGAAGAAAATACAGAAGAAGTTGTTATTAAACTAAACTTACTATAACTAGACGACTGACTTTATTGAAAACAGAAGCAATAAAATTTACATTTCCTCTCTGGTGGTAGTCATAGATTTGGTTTAATCTCCAATGGATTGACTGTTTATGATTTTTTTTAAAATAAAAGTCAGTAAAACAACTACAAAATATGAGGTTTATTAATGTTATCTGTTCAGGTTTAGTTCATTTTCTGTTGTCTGTTAGCAGGGCTGCTCAAGAACCACTTGATGTATTTTCATTAAGGGTCATCAAGAGTGTTGGGCGTTTGACGAAACCCATTAAATTTCCAAGTGATTTACATAAAGGGACTGATTTGAGAATTAGTTTTCACTTTTATAACAGTGTGAGATAAAGATAAATGGCAAAAACTCTCTTTTGACTATAATGAAACTTGGTAGGAGGGCTGGGCATGAATCCATGGAAGACTCCATCTCTGCTTTCACTCATGTCCGTTTGTTTGTAGATTAGTTTTAGCCAGACTAGACCTCATTTCTTACTTTCTTTACATTAGCCACGTTCATGCAGTGTGGCCTAGTGTGCCTTCATTCTGTCCTGCTGTTCTGTATGAATGCAGTGACGGTTTGACCCGTTCTGCCTCTGACAAATACAGAGGTACAGTAGTAACAGAGCAGTATTGGACATGAGGTGGAACAGCAGGGATGAGGTGTTTTGGCTCACACAAATAAACTTGCTCTTTAAATTCACCCACTGGAGAGGTGTTGTGCTGTCACATTTGCATTAGTATAAAAAAAAACAAAGGATATGTGGTCTGACACATATCCTTTGTGTCAGACCACAATAAAGTTATTATTTGTTATTACAAACAATAACCTTATTTATTGTTTGTAAATAAGGTTATTGCAAAAAAAAGGCTTTTATTTTTTTTCCATTTCTAATGTCACATGAAGTAATGCCTGGATTTTAATGGGGAAAGCATATTTAGGGTAACGGTAAATATGATTGTGCAAATCCAAATAAAACTGCATCCACCAGATTTAATTATGGTCTCATCGAGTGTAATGTGCCTTGGAAGGTTTGATCGGATTTGAGACAAATGTTTGTCCTACCCAAAGCAGAATTTTTTTTATTGCCATGTTTGTGTGCAGTTTTATTTTGAAAACTGAACATAGTTACTATTTTTTACTTGATGATAAAGCCGTGCAGGTATAAAACATGCTACAGTGGTGAGTTGTGTGTCACAGCGTGGAGCTTAGGGCCACTGAACAACTCTGTTGTAAAGCTTTGCATTCTGTCGCATTTCAGGCAATTTGCAAGGTTTTCCCCTTGATTTGTTGTAGCTTTCAAATGACATCCTGACTTCCATGCTGTTTACAATACTTGAGTGCAGCATTTCATTTTCAGCCGTGCTGCATCATGCTGTTTTTGCCATGGTTGTCAAATTGCAGTGATTGTCTTGCTGTCAGAAAGGTGGAGGGCCAGTTGCTAGGTGACAAGACTTTCATGTCAAACACAACCATGGTTTTTCTCAAAAGGTGTCAACTAAGCAGAAATTTGCAGCATTCAGGTATTTTGTATGAGCACGTCTGAATTGTCTGGTCATGCGCTTTAATGTTTCAGTGTCAATCGCCTGGTTCAGCAACAGTATATTAAATTCCCTGTAAAGGATTTCAACACACAAGAACATCAGCTGTTGTTTGGTGAAACTAGATGCTTTCCTCCTGTAAGACTAAAGAAAAACTAGACACATTTTTCAACAATTCCATCACAGAGTACTCGCATATGCTAAATGTGTTCCATGACCACGACATTATAATGAAGCGTACATTTTAGATGTAGCTCCCTTGTGACAGACAATTATCTCCTGTCATAACAAAGCCAGTCATGCAAAAAATTGACAGTCGAGACATTTACATAATGTCCTTTACCTTTTCACCAGGCACAATTCGTTCCGCCGCCATCTGCCTCGTCAGATGAATGTCACCAGCATTGACTTCAGTATGGACGCAGTGCCTCTTCGCCAATCTTCTACAACCAGCATCGGAAGAATTAAACCCGAACTCTACAAGCAGAAGTCAGTGGACTCGGAGGGTGAGGCCCAAGACCCTGTGGAGACTTGTGGAAAGCTCAGCTTCTCGCTTTGTTATGACCATGAGGAACAAGCTTTGGTGGTAAGAATCCTCAAAGCTGTGGACCTGCCTGCTAAAGACTTCACAGGCACCTCTGACCCCTATGTGAAAATCTACCTGCTGCCGGAGAGAAAGAAGAAGTTCCAAACACGAGTCCACCGCAAGAATCTGAACCCCATGTTTGACGAGACCTTCTCTTTCCCTGTTGTGTATGATGAGATCTGCAACCGCAAACTTCACTTCAGTGTCTATGACTTTGACCGCTTCACCAGCCACGATATGATTGGCGAGGTGGTAGTTGACAACCTCTTTGAACTGTCCGATCTTTCCAGGGAGGCTGTGGTGTGGAAGGATATTCATGCAGCAACTACAGTAAGTTAGCCTACATACGGAAAGATGTGTATTGCATTGGATGGCTTCTAAGAGCCTGAATTCATCAACAACATTCCACCAGAGTAGGACAGTTGAACAAAAAGTTGATGATTCTAACGCTTTTTGGAAAGCATTTCATCATCCAAACCAACACACATTTTCTAGGATATTCTACAGATGTTAATAAAAGAATGGTGTCACTTTGTCAGCATCAATGTCCTCTCAAATTTGACATAATCTACACAAGCATGCCACCGACCATGGATAGCTTGTTCTCATGTAAGTTCCTTCTGAAACAGAAATACGGTAATTTGCCCAGACTACCCTTCAGGTCCACATTTATATTTATGATAATTCACAAAAGATCTTCATTCATAGTAGCTTAAATACTGTTCAGACTGATTATAGAAGATTCCCCATTTCTTGAAGTAACTCTAATGGAGGGGGTTTTTCTTTTTTTTTTTTTAGAAAAAAGGAAGCAAGGAAGAGCACAAAACATATCACACTTTTTGGCGCATCATAGCTACATAATTACTGTAGAGAGGTACTCATCTGAAGGAGGCGCAAATCTATTCTAAGTACCCATAAGGCCATGACGAATGCTATATTACAACAAGGCAGTCACAGACTGCAATACCCCTGAATTCAACATCTTACCCTGACGTACACATTTTTGTGCCTCTGGCTTCCTGAAAATGTTGCTTTTTGTTTTGTGATTATATGTCATCAGGTTTTAGAGATGTGTACCTAAAAAGGTATACAGTGCGCCGTAATTTTCTCGTGGTTAATGTGTTCCAGGAACCACACACGATTAATGAATTTCACGATAGAGCAATGAACTATTTAGATCGTTATTTATGGTAATTTAAACATTTATGAACCCTCCCCATACTGATATTAAACCACCTTCTATCTGTATTACCTCTTCCCGCACTCTTATAGACTGTTTAAAGCACTTTTGTGTCTCACATAAGTCCAAGACTCACAGAACTGTTGTTTCTAAAAATCCACAATGAGTACACAAGTGGAAATTTGACCTGGACCTAGTTTTCTCAAGGTCAAGGTCATCATCTCATCTCATCTCATCTCATCCCCTTTGCCGCCTGAGTAATGTGGTTTTTCTTTCATCTTTCTATCTGCAAGGGTTGTGAAGATATTTAGTGGAAAGACGGACGAACAAACGGACACACCAACACTGACAATTACAATACATCACCGCTTTGCGGCATTTAATAAGATGGGATCAGAAAATAAATTAATTTATTACTGTCATTAAGATTCTCATCAGGTCAGATGAGAGAACAGTGATAAAAATTAATGACCAATTTTTACTGTTTGGTGTTTATAGTCTCTGCTAAAATTCAAAGGAACTGGAAAAACAATCCAACTACTTTTATTCACTGACCTGTGAACTCTTTTGGTTTTAGTACTTTAATTCATACACTCTCTGGTTTTCTTTTTTGTCACCGAGGAGAGCATCGACCTGGGAGAGATCATGTACTCATTGTGCTACCTCCCCACAGCGGGGAGAATGACCTTAACAGTCATCAAATGCAGAAATCTCAAAGCCATGGACATCACAGGCTCTTCAGGTAACCCGATCACAAGTCAGATGCGGTTCAAATTATCAGCACAAGCTGAGCCACAAGTTTTAAAACTTAGCTGAAGTTATACAGCAGGTAGCCGCTTGCAGCAGAAATGGGGTCACTGGAAGGCTCTCGGGAATGTTAATTACAATGAAAACATTGCTAAATTTTTGTTGCATGTCTCACAGATCCTTATGTGAAGGTTTACCTGATCTGTGCTGGACGGAGGTTAAAGAAGCGAAAAACAACCACCAAGAAAAGCACACTCAACCCAGCGTACAACGAGGCTATCGTATTCGACATTCCTCCAGAGAATGTGGAACAAGTCAGTTTGTCTATCATGGTGATGGATTACGATCGGTGAGTTAAGAAACTATTAGGGGCTGCAAATATGCTAACTGTTTGTCAACACAGTTCAGAGATGCTAAAACTTTTACTATGTGTATCCAAATGTTTGTAACTGTGTGCTCTGCGGCCAACAGTGTTGGACACAATGAGGTGATTGGTGTGTGTCGCACCGGGCCAGATGCTGAGGGTCTGGGAAGAGATCACTGGAACGAAATGCTTGCTTACCCACGGAAACCCATTACACACTGGCACGCTCTGGGAGAGGTACACACACATTCCACTTCCTGCCACGCTCAAAGACGTCATATTTCTTAAGCTTTCTAGAAGTTCCTGACTCTAATATTGATTCCAGATTTTTTTCTTCCATGATAGAGGGCACATTATAAAACAAAATCAATTTTATGTAATTAAACAAAATGTAGTGAATAAATGCATAGATATCAAAATACAATTGAAGCAGAAATAATAAAGTAAAAGTGATATTTGCTGTGCTAATATTCTGATCTGCTTACAGTTCAGTTTTAAATAATATCTCAGGGAGTTTAGCCAATCTAGAAATTGACACTGCTTTGATTATTATTGCTGACTGTATGTTTTATGAAGCCTTAGATAACGGAGAAGAACAATTTTTTAGACGCATGGGAACAGATCTGGGTTAAAACATTAAGTCATGTCAATATTTTATAAAGCGTTTTGTTTATTGTTCTGTGAAAATTGCTAAAAAGACAATTAAAATATCTTGAAGAGATATGTTCCCTATGAGATGGATATTAATTAAATCTCTTTATATTCAATGCAGAGCTAAAAAAATATATATATATTTGCTGGGGGAGCGATTATCCGAGACTGGCCAGAGGTCCTTTCCAACAACTGTAATACTTTGTACATGAATTTATTTTATTTGTGTGAAAATTTAAAGGAGTAGACATTGTGTTCTGCAAGCAAAGCCAACTGAAACATTAATGCTTTGTGGAAAATATGAGGATAACCTTTTTACAGTTGCTGGGAAGTGTTTTTTTGTTTTGTTTTTCTTTATTTTTTTAATAAAGAATGTAATTTCACCTTTTTACATGATATCAATGTTTCTTCCTCTCTTGCCACAACCACTCTTCATCTGACGAATAGGAAAACACAGGTGACGACTTATTTTAAGTAGTAGAACTGTTTTGTATTGTAATCATGGGCAAAAACCAAATCTTTTGTATCTTTTGTCTAAACACTGTTCTGATATAAGAACTTAAAAAGCAAAGAGACGGAAAGACACAAATATATTCAACAGTAATACCATAATTGACATCCAGAAAGCCTTATGAATAATCCTAAAATGACACTCCAGGTCAGCAAATGAGTTATGCATGATGTGGGGGCAGTTTAAAGTATCATCTTCGCTTCATCACCATATCTTCAGAGTTGACTGGACTTTGTCTTAATGAGAACTTAGAAGAGAACGGAACAAACGCACACACTAAAAATACATTAAAGCAAGTCACTAAAAGGGTATAGATAAATAAATAAAACCCAGCACATAAAAATGTATAGATAAAACACCTGTGTATGTATAAAGTAAATGTAGCACATTGTCAGATGCCCGAACTCTTCCATTTCTCCATGTAAGAGAGGGGGTTTAGACCAGCTCTCCTCCAAGGGGTCAAGCCATAACTGTTAGACATGAGTTGGTATTTATCAGTGAGGAGACTCGCCCAGCTTCTCACTGCTCCTGTCATCCAAATGTCTGCCCTGCAAACTCTAGTAAAGCACACAGCAGAAAAGCCTCTTTGCTTCATACTAAATCAGTTGTGTCTGTTATCAATCGCTCCGCTATTGTGATTTTAGTGAATTGCTGGGATAAAATGTAGTGATTTGGATAATAGATCAAAAGAAGCTGTTAATTTCTCTGGCTAGAACAATCTTTCAGACCCACAATTGCACTGTTATCATTTGAGAAAATCAATGCCCAACATGTGTTAAAAATCATGATAAACATGAACTCATCTTCTTCTCC
This sequence comes from Antennarius maculatus, assembly GCA_013358685.1. Classification (NCBI taxonomy): domain Eukaryota; kingdom Metazoa; phylum Chordata; class Actinopteri; order Lophiiformes; family Antennariidae; genus Antennarius; species Antennarius maculatus. Next base: position 8,289,121 of record CM023627.1, read on the forward strand.
TTTGGGCTTTTCCCTTCAGGGGTCGCAACAGCGAATCGGTTGCCTCCATCTAACTCTTTCTTCTGCATCCTCTTCTCTCACACCAACTACCTTCATGTCCTCTTTCACTACATCCATAAACCTCCTCTTTGGTCTTCGTCTAGGCCTCCTGCCTGGCAGTTCAAAACTCAGCATCCTTCTACCAATATATTCACTATCTCTCCTCTGGACATGTCCAAACCATCTCAGTCTGGCCTCTCTGACTTTATCTCCAAAACCTCTAACATGTGCTGTCCCTCTGATGTACTCATTCCTGATCCTATCCTTCCTGGTCACTCCCAAAGAGAACCTCAGCATCAGCTTCTTCACCTCTTTTCCACACTTTCCATTGCTCTGGACTGTTGACCCTAAGTACTTAAAATCCTCCACCTTCTTGATCTCTTCTCCCTGTAACCTCACTCTTCCACTTGGGTCCCTCTCATTCACACACATGTACTCTGTCTTACTGCGGCTAACCTTCATCCCTCTCCTTTCCAGGACAAACCTCCACCTCTCTAGCTTCTCCTCCACCTCTTCCCTACTCTCACTACAGATCACAATGTCATCTGCAAACATCATAGTCCATGGAGATTCCTGTCTAACCTCGTCTGTCAGCCTGTCCATCACCATAGCGAACAAGAAGGGGCTCAGAGCTGATCCCCGATAATCATGAGCTCATGTGAAATCATAATGATAACCAACACGTCAAATCGTTATAATCATGAATATATCAAGCTAATCAAATTCCAAGCACAAAAAAATTTGAAATCCACAGCAACTGGGCCAAAAAAAAATTCCTCTTTTGCCTATGATCACAGTTCATCCTGAGGATCAGAGTAATAGCCTGCTCAGAGTTCACAGACAGACGACTGAACTCCCACAATACTTTGTGTTTCTTTACTTTGCAGTGGGCTGGAAGAGGAGCGAGCTTTGAGAGTCAAGGTTCGTGGCCTTCTCCCAAGTCTTCGCACACGCCATGATGGTCGCAGGTAGAGTGATGGATCCGCCTCTGTAAGAGAACAGATGTTTGTCTGACGTAACTGGGAAAGTTGTGTTGCCTAAAAGTCTCTTCTGAGCATGTTCTACGAAAATGTAATGTCAATATAGACACGTTTTCTATATGTTTGTGTAAAAAAAAAGGAAATTGTTTATTTGAATTCCATTCCTTCAAGAGCTCTACAGAGCTGGCTATGCACAGCACTCACTGCCATTTGGTTTAAGAGTTTGTTTTCCATACATCCATGAAATTCTTATTATTTGTTCATTCATTCTGACCACATGAATGGTAGGTCTGACTGCACAAAGTCCTCACTAATTCATTCTCATTTGTATCAACATCAAAATATTTCTCAACATTTTTTCCAGCCCACAAGCTCTTTAGTGAGTTAGCATTTTCTTCTGAAATGGCACAAAGCTAAAGGGCTCCATATGTACCCTGACAACATTTGTTTGATTATAAAGAAAAAAAAATCAACCCAGGTTTTGGCTCAAGAATGCAAGTAATTCAGCAAGGGCTTGTTGAACTGCTCTGAACATTTATCACTCACAACTGTAACAGTAGCCAGTTGATATTGTCATCTCTTAGAAAAGTGAACAGGACTCTCAGATCAGAGAATCTGCTGTGGATACATATCACAAATCATGTACAATCACATCTGTTAGAATTAACTTTACGTCAAATGTATTTCAGAACAATGAAATATATGAAAAGAAATGAAATATAATAATTCTGCATATACTTGTGTCCCTCATGTTGAACTAGTGAAGGAATGTTCATGACCATTGTTATATTGGTTATTACTATGGCTCCACATTCTGCTTAAAAAATTGCTTTTATTAGAGGATATTAAGATATCGAAAATAATATGTACAACACAAAGGCTTCAATAACATGCATGTTTTTTCACCCTCTGTTACGTTCCCTGTCTTATCTTCACCAGTCCTATCCATGAAAGGGAAAATGCCCAAAAAATATGTTTTAAAAAGTCGATGAAAGGAGTACATGTGCCAATATGATAATAGTGCCATATTATGGCACACTGTCAGGCTTGGTTTTGCTTTTGTTTTTGGTTTGTTTATGTTTTTTTGTTAGTTTGTCTGTTTGTTTGTTTGTTTTTGCTTTTTTATTTTGCAAAAAGACCAAAAATGTAAGAAAAGAATCAAACAGCGTGTTTGTCTACTCAGACTTAATTAAAACCTCCTATGGCCTGGTGTCCACATATGTGGATTTCATATTTTGGGTTGTCCAGGCCACATTACAAAAATCTGACTATCATAACAAACATTGAACACTTGCATACATATCTGAATAATCTAGAAGTATGTGGATATGAAATCCACATAGGTGGACGTCAGGCCATAGTAGGTTTTAAGGTGCAAACGTTAGCATGTCGAGCTAACTAGTTTACCGCCTACAGTAGGCAGACCTAATCCAGCCTTATGTCCAGAGTCAGGAGCATTTTATACCTCATTATTCTTCAAGATTACTGTTTATTACAGTTTAAAGAAAAGCAGGTGATAATTAAAGCAGCCACTTTGGAATACGTGTTGTTGGTCCATGATTAAAGTTTAAATCACTTGTTTACACATTGACCTGTTTATGCATCACCAACCCCAACCAAATTTCATAACATTATGAAACACATAATTCATCTGGAATGAAGTAAGTGACCTGTGTCACTGCACATGCCTTCATCAATCACATGACTCAGTAACTGTATCATTATACCAGGACAATGATATTTATGATAACATTACATTGTGTTGTTGTGATGTCCTCATAATGGCGCTGCTTTACAAGGATCTTCCTGATTCCAAAATGACACCAAATTCCTGGCATTAGTAGCTTGTTTAGCCTCAGTAGATGATGAACGATCCATGGAAAATGTGATTTTCCATAATGGCAGATCCAGATCTCTCACGGATACATGACATCCATTTAGATGAATTTGAATGTGCTCTGTCTCATTTACATATTGGTGGCACAGCCATTTCTCAGCTGTGTGCCCCTTGTTCACTGCAATGCAACCCATTTCTTTCAAATATATTGTAATCTCCCAAGATTATGATCTGGGGCTAGATTGCAGATGCTGATGGAAAATCATGAGGGATCTGCACATATGTATTTTCATTAATACATTGTTTTCAAGATATTGATAAATTGCAAAACAGAAATATAGCATTTATCTCATAATTTGAACAAAAGGGACATGCTTCTTAAGTCACGGGTGTTTAGCATGATCAAGTAGTAATTGACTTGTTGGTTTGAAATAAGAGTGCTTTCAATGCTCCAGCATATTTAAACAATTCGTGAAACTAGCACTTAACACCTTTTCAGCATGAAAATGCTAGAAATACTTCTAAAACAAAAAAGTAAAAATAATAATTTTTTTAAATAATGCTTTCAAATAAATAAATAAATAAATAGATAGATGAATGAATAAATAAATAAATAAATAAACAAACAAACAAACAAACAAGCGAGTTTGTAAAAATTTTTAAATGTGCTAACACTTTTTGCAGTATCAATGCCTAAGAGGCTGAAGCCTAATGAATAATCATTGCCAACAACAGGAAAACTCAAATCTCAATTCAATCAAACTGAATTGTAAAACTTTTAGTTGCAATTGCATATTCAGGGAATTATAAACCATTCAAAAATGCTCACTCATTTATTTGCAAATGTCATGCGTATTTTTTACATTAAGCCATATAAAATTAAGTTCAGTGCTGACACAGATCATGAACTCAGTTCCTCTTTCTACCTGAGTAATAAAAAAAAACAAACGTAGCAAATAGAAAAAGGCTATGTACTGTTAACTTACTTGCACATGCACACAAAGATGCTTTCCCCCTCTACGCTGTCTTTAATAGAAAAAATAAATTTTTTACTCGTAGCATTCATCTCACCGCTTTTAGAACATACTTTAAGGGGAATTGAAGAAATGAATTTGTTAGTGTACTTCAGATTTCATATGTTGTGTTTACATTTCTATAACATAGTATACAGTATGCTTGTCACTGACGCAGTTTGTATATATTCTTAAGTGAAAGTTGTCGTAAACTTATGGAAATAAAGACACCACTATGTGTTTCTATTGTTTGGTGATAATTTGACCAGCTCAGACTTGTGAGTGGAATTTACATGTTCTGTAATTTTTGTGATCAATGAGTCCAGCTGGATACCCAGTGAGGCCAAGGCTACATTTATCAAGTTATCCAGTGTTTAGTTAGAGCTTTTAGCTGTAATTGTGTGAATATTGGTTAAATCTATATTGAGCAAGAAAAAGTGCAATTTCTGTCATGATGTGTACAGTTTGTGATAACTTTTGTAACAATTCAAAGTAAACATTTGGAATATGATTTATTGTATCTGTTTCATATGTATTTTAACAAAATAAATAAAAGGAGTCACAACACATTTTTTTGTGTGGGACTGAAAATTGTTTCAAATTTGTGTGTCTGTGAGTGTGTGTGTGTGGGGGGGGGTTGTGCGCGTGTGGAAATAGAAACATGTATGCATACTATTTTGATCAGTTGGGAATAAATCACATATATTTGAAGGTTTTCCATAGAGTTGGCGAAATATCACAAATATTGGTGCATCCTGATGAGGTAAAGCTAGCTTTGAATGAGTAAATTGAGAAATAAATCAAGGCTACTTCAATATCAATAATCATGCACAATTGATTGACCAGCACAGTGCATTACATGCAAATAATTTGACAACACACAGAAAGCTTGACTCAAGACAAAAACATTCTGTAAAGAACCTGCCGATGATTTTCCTCTCTACTGGACACGGAGCAAGAGGTCTGCATCTCAAACGACATAATTTTTCTGATCAAAGTGATTCCACTACAGTGCTGAACTACATGAACTGAAATGCTAACTTTGGCCCGAGTTTAAGTGACCTTTAGATGTAAAAGCAGTATTTAAATGTGTTGGTTGTTTTTCCGTTCTTTCTTATTGTGGATTTGTTAAAAGATGAAGAGAACATTTTCATCTTTAATGCACGACATCCTTTTGATGATATTTGACTGAACAGAAAAAAGGGGGCTGCTGCATTAGTTTCCCTGGCAATAAGAACTGCTCCCTGACAGAATAAAACCCAATATTTAGCTGAGTTGTATCAAATCTGTGACACAGCTTAACGCTTAAAGCTTTGTCTTTTCTTGAATGTGTATTTCTGCTGGGTGCTTAACAGCACTCCTTTATGAAGGCAATTGTTCTGGCCTCATGGCTAGCACCTGCAAGATTTCTCATTACTGTGGGGAAATTAGCTATTCCATATTTGAATGGTTACCACACAAGATGTAAAAGCAAGATGAGCGCTTCTGTCTGCTTCAGCCCTTTGAAAACGTTTTGAATAATGACTCCTTTTGAGACCTTTAATTAGCCATCACATGCTTATCAAAGAGTCTCAGTGATTCTAATGTGATCAGACACCACCGTTTCTTTTCCTTTAATCAAATCCTTTCAATATGCCATGTGTTAAGATTAGTTCTTAAATATTACTTAGTATCAAGTCATTTTATCATATCAGTTGGGTATTACAGATGCTTGTGTTTGCCATATCTCCTAGACAGTGATGATTCACAGCTGAACATATTGGTGGGCACGCCAATTTATGATAACTCTATTTTCCCTGGTGACTTGGATACAAAGGGTCAAAGGTCAACTCATTAAAATTTGAGGCAGTGGTGGCTGGTTCTATTCTAAGAACAATTACAGCTAAAGGGGTAAATGGAAAGACAGTTATGTAATGCCACCACCCATTCCAGCCTAATGGTCATTTTTATGTCCTTCAGCCTCTCCATTAAAAAAAAAAAGAAAATACAGTCTCCTACACATTTTCATGCTCAGGGTGTTTCTGGTAGGAGCCGTATTACATCAATCAAGATTTATGGTGTAAAAAGATTTCCAGTAAGTATTCAAATGATGCACAATTAAAGTAATAGATTTGAGGTGTTTAAAGGCTACGTCATTCCCCAGAAAGATGAAGCGGTCTATTCTTCAAAGGTCATTTTCATGGAGTGAATGTAAACCCTTCACACCATGGACGATATATCTTAACATCCTGAAAGACCTATGGCAATCATAAAGTGACCACGAGGTAAGTCCTTGTGGTCACGTAATGATTTCTATGGCTGACAGAGGATCAGAAGTCCATCTGCATTACTTATTTGACATTATTACCATTTAGTTACAGAGGCTGAATGAGTAAGAGGATGTTTAGAGGAGGAGTATTATGGATTTTTAGCTGTGGTTGGGTTCTAATTGAATAGTTACTTATTATCCTCTATAACATACCCAAGGTGCATCATGCTCAAGGCTTTAAAACACTAAGCGAACAAAAGTGAAGGCATCTGAAGCTGCTAAATGTCAAGAGCCACTGCTGCAACGAACCATCACCATCAGTACAGGCGATGAAAGGTTGCTTTATGAGGCATTAGATGGAAGCATCATGAAGGGGAATGTATTGATGTACTACAGGAGACTAAAAATAGAAGTTGCACCCCATGGGTAAGAGCAGAGGAATCTTCTCTTATTACTCTGCCTGCTTCAATTGATTTGTCTTGACAGGGGCATCCAAACCATGAATAACAATGACAGGGATTCACACTTCAGACCAGTAGCTGTACTTTTGAACTTTACAGTGTTTTCTTTTTACTAGGAATGACTGTTATAATTACCAAATTTTTATTCATTTAAAGAAAATTGAATGAGAAATTATTCTTTATTCACCACAAGAGCTGCATACATCAAAATTTGAAGCTGCTGCTGAGACCATATTTCTCACTTTTCAATAAATTCTCATGTTAAGGTTAAATTCCCATTTATTTAAGGAACAACCTGTTTTACATATCTCTACTTTGTTTCTGAAAAAGAAATTCTGCTTTGTCCATTTCAACATTCAATATTTTGTTCAAGGATTCATCTCCACAAAGCCTATCTTACCCCTAATCCTAACACCAACAGCAGCAAAAATTGAGTGGAATATGGATTTACGAGAAGAGACATAGTGGGGGAAAGGGGCACGTTGCAAGGAAGGTGCATAGTGAATAGTGGTGCAGACATGACGTGTGAAACCAGTGAAATTTTCATAAGGCTCCTAGAAAATAAAAGTTTTTTTCTTTCCCCAAGCAAGAGGTATTAGAGTAGGGCATGGGTCAGACAAGTTACACAAGCTTGTGCGGGTTTGCAGATTCATGATTAAGAAAATTCTCTTTGGAGAACGAAGAGAGATTCTCCATCCAGAAAGAGTCTCAGGAGACAGCCATTAGTTCTCATTAGCTCATTTGATGAGCTAATGAGTTACTCTTTTTAATTCTACTCATGTACGCATATTCATCTTATATTCCATTGTAAATGTGATTAAACGTTCCCCATCAAGGAAACGTCTTCAAGTTCAAGAACATTTTTAAAAAAAACCCACACATTCAGAGACAGAAGATAGATTTTGCTCCAACATTCGAATTTCAGTATAGAACAGTTAATTCTAGTGTGCATTTTTACACACTGATAAATACAAAAACCTTTACAGACCTTTAACGATTTTCTCTCCTCATTGCTCTGCCGGCCTCTGACTCAGACTTACGTTAGCTTTTAAAATTAGACTGAGGATGATAATTAAGGCATCGTGAGTGTCACTATGATGCAATACAAAACGTTTGCTGTGGCAGGGATGAGAAGTGGTAGTATTATCTGCACTATCACACTGGCAGTAGGACATGGTAATAACAGGTTGGGAGGCGAGGGGTACGCGCCAACGGGCCGCTCCAGCTGCTCTGACGATCCACATGGCGAGCACAGGTGGAGGAGTCAGCATGAATCACCCGACAGACAGAGAGGATGCAACAGAGGATGTGAGCTTGAATCTAAATGCAGCCATTTATTAGATTCTGCTCATTCCATCACAGGTACAGCTCAATCAGCAGGGCAGCGATTCATAACTGGAGACACATCCAGCGTCCAAATGAAATGGGTGGGCTCGGCATACGGGGAACCATTTGGCAGAAAAGAACGCGTGGAAGCAGATGAAGGCTCCAGATTTCTTCCAGACAAACAAAAACACCGAATTATTACTTGCAGGCGTACTATTCTGCAACATTTGTTCACTGCCTGCTTATGAATTGTAAAGCTGATGCAACAACAACTCACAATTTTCCACAATATAGAATCTAATAAGTACCAGTATTAGCCAAAGGTTGAAGCTGTGTGAGACTTTAAAACAAACTATAAATACAGTTTTAACAGGAGACTAGTGAACCCTTGATAGAGTTAAAGCACTCACATTTTTTGGGGTTGTTTTGCTGTACCTCTCTTTTTTGTTACTTATCAAATTAAGATTGTAATTGACAGAAAATTTGTGGATTAATCCAGCAGTGCATTTTAAAATCCCATGAGTGTTTTTGCAATATCAAGACCATTCAATCTCTAAAACCAAACAAACATTTTCTGAAATAAACAGTGGACTTAATCCAAAAAGGGACATGTGTATCAGTCTTCCAGTTTTTTTTTCATTTATTTCATCTATTTATTTGGGTGTCTGCATGTGTTTAAAAACTTGCAAATCATATATAATGGGAAAAAGATAATCATGAATTAGCAATGAATATGGATTCATTATTTTATTTCCTGGCTATTACACCATCTGTCAGCTGTTGTGGAAAACCATCTAGTTGTGTTAATAATAATAATCTATCTATTTTAGTTCTCATTCTACTGTATTAATTTGAACACTAAACATCGGAAGCCGACAATGAGCCAACGGATAAAAGACTTCTGAAGATGGATTATAATTTTCAGATAACTAATGACTTTTTCAACAGGTTACTTTTCATAACACAACTTTATTTTAAACAAGTCAAGTCAACTTTATTTATACAACTTTATATATAGGTTGAATCACACTAGAGGCTCCTCAAAGCGCTTTACAGAGTCAGAATAAAAGAGGAAACCAACTGAACCCCCGAGAACAAGCATGAAGCAGCAGTGTCAAAGAAAAACTCCCCATTGGGAAAAAAATCTAAGGCAGATCCTGACTGTCTGGCGGACGATCCTCTACTTTGAGCAGTTAGGGTGAAAAGGATAAACAAAACTGATGCAACAGAGAGATAGTCAAAGAGTTAGATAATTTTTCAAGTGAGAAAAACACAAGTGAACAATAGAGCGCAGTACTCTATGCAAGGCCAGGTGCATTTTGGTTATGCAGAGACACCCACTCCTTCAGCTGCCATTAATATAAACCTGGAGCCATTACTTTCATACATTTCAATGTGTTTTTCTCTTGTCATGGTTGCTGTTTTTTAGGTTATGTGTATGTCTCTGAATTATTTGATTTTTACTCTATTCATAACAAAAAATATATGTTTTCCCTCAGAATGATGTATAAACATATTGATTGATGTTTACATAAGTGTGCCGACAAGACATCTTTCCAAACATCCTGTTGTGTAAAGTAAAGCTAAAAAAACCCCAAAGAGGATCGATTTGTAATAACACAAGGAAAGAAATATTCTTAACGTACAGCAGCCATCAGAGCATAGATAGAATCCTCAGATAGTTGAATCTCCACTCAGGCGGATCCAGAGGAGTTTTTCAGTCATTCAAGGTCCTTTTTGCTATTTGCATATGATTATGTAACAAACTGCTAGCTGCATTCCTAAAGACTCTAAAGCTATCTTCTCATGAACTCACTCTCAACATGTTGCAGCTCTGATGGGATGCATGGAGACATAAAATCTTTACATGGCCGGAGGGATCTGCACTGGAAATTCTTGCAGGATGCTGAGAAGGGGCAGAGATTAATGCACTGTCGGATAGGCTAAATCTCCTTTATACCTCTGGCTGCCACCAACTCCCACCTCAATTTGGACGGGGCTGGAGATAAGCCTAAATGACACTGTCTCCTGAGCAGGTTAATTTATCCACAGGCTAAAAGCATCCAGAGGGCTGGTCGTCCCTAGTGGATGTAAGTGTTTATAATAGGACAGTACACCTACCAGAAAGATAAAGTACAAAAACAGCCTTACAAATAAATTTTTATGGTTAACTATTCCCAAATTGCCAATCTACTATGAATTTATAGGTGACATTTTGTGTTAAATCACTAAATTCTCTGCCTAAATGAAAATATAATAGGTGCTGCATTTAAAATGAAAGTTCAGTTGTTTAATATTTAAAAGAAATATAAAAGCTGGGACTGGTAGAAATTATTTTCCATGACTGTAATTTGAATTGTCTGAGAGAACAAAAGACTGTGACAGTTTTGTCTCGGTTCTCTTTTCTCATTTAAGAAATTATAGCCTCTTTGGAGAGGACTTTCCAATCACAGGGTTTTGCAGAAAGAATATATTCGTATTGGCGTTGTTACTAAGACACAAGCACATTCTGCACACGTGTTATAAGGACAATCTGCATGTCTTTTCCCTTGATTCAAAGTAGAAATGGCAGTGACATTTCCTGGGGAGAGATGTTGTACGTGAATAAAAAAGTAGGGTTTAGAACCTCACCCCTGTTTAGAGATAGTTGTTCCAGTTCCATTCCAGATTCAAATGCCTCTGCATAGCAGTAAATCTATGATAATTCTTTCCAACCTGTTGATCTGTAACACTGTCTGAGATGACAGCTACTGTGACTTGAGGCTCTATTTAGGTGCATAAATGTGTCCTTGAATCAGCCATAGATGCGAGCCTCTGCTCCTGTATGTTCACACAATGTGCAAAACATAACAGAGCAGGCAAATGTGGCCAATTACGTTGTTACCCCCCTACCTTCACTCGGTGACTCAGTTATGATTTATGTAATGTAATTCAACAACTTCAGGACAAATAAAAATGTGCTATGAAAGCATATGCTTGTGACAAAACTGTGTAGACTGTAGACCTTAGCAAGTTAAGTGCTCTATTATTCAATTCAATCCATATTTTGCCAGAATTAAATATGATTTAGCTTCAGTTAAATATATACACATCTATTTTTTGCTTTCTGTAAATCTTGCCTCATTATGGGAAAAATTGTTTGTTTTACTTGACTGATGTTCACATTACCAAAGACCTTAAAGATGTGATCTCTCTCTATTTCAGGTTCTTGGAGTACAAGTGAGATCAAGAACCAGACGTGTCATGCCTAAATATAGCATCCTGTACCCAGATGGTGACCGTCTACGGTGTACATTCGCCAAGGCAACAAGCCATCCATGAAGGTGTCGTCGGGGATTTACTGCACATCAAAAGGTTGCTATACACTTTGAGTCCTATCTTCTGGACTACAGACGTTTTATAGGAATACACATCAAAGAGCAAATTTTTTGAAGAAAATAATGGAAAAATATAGAATTCATCAAAAGATAAACTACTAGGTATATTACAATAGACAATTCTGCAAAATTAAATGTGCTTTCAAGGTCCAGATATCACAGCATCATTGCTATGACAGGGAGAGGGAGGAGGAGAATCTGGATGATCTTGATTTTAGAGTTGGGTTTAACGATGGCATGAAGGAAGTTAGGAATATCTTTCTTGCTGTTGCTAAAACATCTTGGTTGACAATACTGCTTTCCTTCAGTTCATGTCAATTTTTAGCCTAAATTGGTGTCACATAAGCTGTCACGGCCTTTTCCAGGCAGTTGGCTGAGCTTGTCAATGTTCCTGTGAGTCTCCAAGGATTTTAAATCTCAGCCAACTCAGCTATTAAAGATATCAATCAAGTACCGTGAATTTGGCTGAGCAAGGAGCTTTGACGTCTCCATTTTATCAAATCAAATCATTTAACAACATAATTGTGCTCCAATTTCTAAATGATATGAGCTTCCAATACAGACAAATGCTTTGGGTTTTGTTTGTCTGCTTTCAATATTTTGAGAAAGAGGCAATACGAGATTATTTGTGGCAAATGAAAAACAATAGATAACTTGAAGCACAACTTGTCAGCCTCTACTCTCTCGCTGAGTAGTAATGAGCATCTACTGTCCCCCAAAGAGGATACATCTGCTTCCTACACATATACTCAGATACACACATAGGGTGTATGTGTAATCAAAAGTACAATATGCCACTTTATGTTTGATTACTTTGTTTTATTTTATTTTATTGTTTTTACAGGCCATTCACATTAGACTGAATACTCTTACCCTATTCGCATGACTGACGAATAGGTCCTGAGGCCTACTTAGGTCAACTAAGTGTCGCCAGCACAGAAAATTTAATTTTTCATGTCTTTAAAAGTTTGTATTAAAGTTTGTATCAAATATAAATGTTAAACTGGTCGAAATTTGGTATCATAAGGCTTATTGATTGGTAACTGATTGTTTATTTGTTCAAGATTAAGAAAACACACATACACCCCCTTTGTTTTTTTGACAAATCGTACACTTTATACATACATATACACACCTATACACTCTTATTTGCATCACATCAAATGCATTTATTTTTTCTTTCCACTCAATCACTGCAAAGCAGCTGTCAATCAAACCTGAAAAGTGAAACAACAGCAGTGACCTGTTATCAAATGAACCCCAGCAGGAAAGTTTGGGGAACATTGTGTCCCTTGAAGACAAGCAGGTGTTCGATTGATTCACCAGCATCCCAACGCTGTCAAGTCAGGCATATTTCACAGCATTGTCAATACAGAACCCACATCGTTAAGATGAAGTGTGTGTGTGTGTGTGTGTGTGTGTGTGTGTGTGTGTGTGTGTGTGTGTGTGTGTGTGTGTGTGTGTGTGTGTGTGTGTGTGTGTGTGTGTGTGTGTCTGTGCGTGCGTGCGTGCGTGCGTGCGTGCGTGCGTTTGTGTGTGTGTCCAGGCTGGAGGGGGTTATAAAAACCTGATCGCAGTCTCTATGGTAACCTGTTAGCATAAAGGTTGTGATACTTGCATGTCTACTGCCCTGAGAGCAAATCAGCAGTAAGGTATTTACAGATGTATTACCCGTCTGAACAACAATCAGCAGCTGCAGGGGACATAAATGTTCTCAAACCTTAAGCTGATATGTTCACTTCAGTTCACTGACATTTCCTCAACACATTTACTCTGTCTGAACATTCAGTAATAATAGGTTTTGCATATGAAATCACCTCAAACTAAATCAGACAAAAGTGGTATATAGAAACCTGTGACCTTGTGACTCTACGTCTAGTTTTGATCAACTCAAAATTATATATGGTATGCATGCAACAGTTGTGTGACATACTTTTTCCAGAGTTGAATTTAGGAGAAGCTGTTTGTTTCAATCTGGAGCTGCAGCTCCATCCAGTGGACATCATATTTCACCATAAACACAGTAGTATCTTGTGCAGCGTGGTGTTCGTGGGACAATTTCAATCATTTTAAGTCAGTGTATCTCAAAGTAGTTAATTTCTTTTTAGCAACAGGTTTGTGTTGAAAGTCAAAAAGAGATGAATATAGTAAAACTTTTCTTGTTTCCTCTGTATTGTGCTGTCAAATACAATCAATCATTCATTCATTGAGTGCCACAAATGTGCCAACATTCCAATTCATTACATGCTGTGCCAAAGTTATTTGATTAAAAAAAAAAAAGATTTATTGTCTGTATTGATGGCAGGGAATAATGCAACCTCACAAACTTCAGAGACTTCATAGACATGTTCTCTTGAATAGTTCCTTGAATAGTTCAGGTAAAGTTTGATACATTGGAGCTTTACTCATAGTGTTATTTCTGGCAAGATCTGAAAATGATGTCTGTGATGGAAATCATTTAATTTTGCTATAAAAGATCAAACCAAAATGAAGTACACAGAATATAATTTTAACCAGTGCATTGCACAATTTTCAATGGAGACATTTTTCACTAAGTTCATCAGGCCCAGCTGGAGCAGCGCAGCACTTAGGAGTGCATCTATCCCTGTAGAAAGTTTCTGGTTGCAACTGGGGCTCCAAAACTGGGGAAAGCTTCATCACAATTTATATCAGGGCTCTATATTTAGAAAAAAATATGATTACCAAGATGAGGTGTGACAATTTCTCATTTCAAACAGTATCAGACTTGTTAGAAATGGTCACCTTCTAATTGGGAGTGGTTGAGGGGACCTCGTCCGCCTCAGAGCCTTTGGGTGGGCCCTGTAGCAGTACCCCGAGGAAGCCTCTGCAGCTGTAGCTGTGACTTGGGATTTTGTGATTCTAATTCCATGAACAAATATTAACTTTACTACTGAATCATTAGGGAGGCTCCGTGCGAACAGATGCATCTCCGTGGAAACGGAGTAAACCATCTACTGAAGCTGTGTGGGATGTTTAAATCCGTTTGAAAAAAGTGAGAAATGTTGATTGACAGACAGGTCTTTCATTCTCGTTGTGAACTTGAACTCCTCCATTTAGGGCAGTAACTCATCCCTTTTCTGTAAAGATTAGTCCAACCATGGCCTCACATTTGTTACGGGAGAAGCTCCAGAAGAAGCAGGTCGAGTCCTGGATTATTAGTTACCTGACTGATGGGCCACAATTTGAACAACTGAGAGGACATATCTAAGCAGGTGGTCAGCAGCGCAGCGGTCACATTTTCTGTGCAACTAAGGTCAGCTGCAGCAATTCTCAGATGACTGCAATAGCGGGGAGTGTCGATGGCAGATGGAAGAGACAGGAAGCTGGTTGACAACCTCTTGGCACGATGTGGGATAACCGCTTTGACAACAACTTGTGCTTCTTGAGGAGACAGGTCCTGTTGTGTAGGAAAATGTTGCCTATCTTTTAACAGCATCTTGTTCAGTGCAGGTTCTGTTTGGTTCCGGAGTAGCAGCAGAGCCAGCAAATAAAAGAAATAAGCCACTAGAAGAAGTTGGCTTTGTTCCGGGAACCCTTGAGTTTGTTATGTAGAGAAGGTTGTCGCACAAAGAGCTTAAAATAAATAGACAACCCCTCACATCTCCTGTACAACCTACTGGTTAAACTGTTTTAAATGAGTGGCTCTTTTTTTGCCCCTGATGTAGTGAGAAAAGTGTGCATTCCATAATTTCAAAGGCACTTTTTTACTGTTGTTTTTAGTTATTATGATTTTTGTGTTTCTATTAGAGAAAAGAAAATCAAAATAAAACTACTTTTAAAATTCTTATTTGAATACAAAAATTAAAAATCTCTAATGTAAATACCAGTTAATGAAAAGGCAATTATAAAAGTAAATAATAATAAATATGAAGAAATAAAGTTTATAGTATTTTTTTCACTCATTACAACTTTTATTCAGGCTTAATTTTGTTTTTCAAAATACAAAAGTGGAAATTCAGTTTATCTTGGTGAATGAAAGAACACACTGTGTTTGAAAAGAAAATTTGAATATTTGGTACCAAATACATTGTGTGACGTGTGATTCCATCAATATATGAAAAAAATCCTGCAAATATAATCTGAATGTTAATGCTGTAGCTAAAGATCTCATGAATTATATCAGCTATGAATAAATGAATTCATGATAACCTTAGTGAAGTGAATGCACGGAAGAAGAAATGTTTACGATTTTCAAATACTTTTCTAGACAGGTAATTTTTCTTTTAAAGTAGTTAAAATCATAAAATCATACTAATCATAATAATCACAATAAACATTATCAAGGCTTTAATAATCCCCGTAGTGGTTTGACAACTTTCTGTGCATTACTAGCTTAATTCACATCCTCATGTCTCTCCAGGTGACAGCAATCTTTCATTGCAACAAGAAACGATCGGTACATTTAGAGGTCTGAGAAGCTGTTTAACAACCCACCATCAGGCTTCTGTGAACTCTTGGGGTCATGGGTTTGACCTCTGCATGAACAGTTGTGTCTTTTGACTTAAAACAGAGACTAAATTAGATCCTTAAAAAGTCAGCTGTTCAACACCTGTCAGACTTACACACAACTCCACACATTCTGACAAAGGGACAAATTCTTCTCCATCATTCAATTAAGGGATCAAAAAAACCCCAAAACAATTTATGTTATCCACTATATATAAAAGGACAGAGACATTTGTCAAGTGTCTTTGATTTGAGTTACTGTGAATTTGATCACAAATATGTAAATAAAATCACTTGACTCTAGATGTTTTTGTCTTGATTTATTGCAGATAAATCAAATGTTGGGACCAATTTAAAATACACAATATTTAAAGTAATTCAAAATATTATTGTGGGCACGTAAAACAAATCTTTTACAACTGTTTTGGAGAACATATTGGTTAAAGAATATAAAACAACCATATTATGCTCTTGTGGAATACTAAAAATAATAGAGTAGCCTTCTCCCCTGCCTGAATGGGTGAATACTAGCATGACAAAGTTAGAACAATCCGATATTTGAAAACCCTTGGGGTAGCACTTATGATATACTTTGGGAACAGACACCAAATTGTCCCAAAAGAACTTGGATGTCCAGGTATGCAGCTGTGTAACCCCTACTTCCAAGAGCCAGACTTTCCCTTCACTCCGCGAGTCGTCTTGGATGTTTTGGAGAACCTCTGGTGGTCGCTGACTCGGTTTCGGAGGACGTAAATCTCGTACTTCTGCCTCTTGAGCTTTTCAGCTAACTCAAACTTTTCAGCGTGCAGCTGGTGAAGCCACTGCCAGAGATCCTGCGCCTTCTCCTCCAGCTTCTCCTGGTTCAGGTGGTCAATGTTGAGCGGCTTCCGGCGCTCCATCAGGGCCTTTTTCTTTTCCTCTCTTGCTGTCAGTTTTTTGCCCTTCTTCTGATCCACCTTCTGCAGATAACCTCCAAAGGACTTGTTGGTGAATATCTTCTTCTTCTTTGCCTCCTCCTCAGCACGCAGTTTGGCTGCCTCCTCTTCACGCCTTGCCCTTTCTTCAGCCAGACGCGCTTGGCGTTCACGCTCCTGCTCAGTCCGAACCCGCTGTTGCTCGGCTCTGTCAGAACGACGACGCTCAATGCGATTTCGCAGCTCCACCAGCTCTTCCTCCTCCTTCTGCCGGTTGGAGAAATGCAACTCAATCAGGGTCTGGAGGTCGTTGAAGTCCTTTTCGACTCTTTTGCGATGCAAGTCATCAAAATCCACCTTCTCGCCATCAGGGAGCTTTGGAGGAGCGATATTTGGCACATATGTTGTCTTGTGGCGTGGTTTCTGCCCCTGCTCGTTCTCATCTTTCTTCTCTGTGTCATCAGCTACTTCTTCCTCCTCATCCACCTCCTCATACTCCTCTACAATTTCCTCAGTGTCTGACATTGTGGTATATCAGAGGCTTTCTGTGTTAGAGAAGGCAGATTGAACAACCAAGATGAGCTGGTGTCTAATGTACAAGAGGTTAGGGGAGCTGGATGGAGGCTTGGATGGTTTTAAGGGTCTGGCTTGACCATGTGACCACCGGCTGAGCAAAGTCTCCAGAGTGTGAGTCAGGAGCAGGATAGCTTTTGAGACAAATGGAATAATCTATTTTCTCCTCACCAAGTCTTGTCAGCCAGACACACCCCCACTTATCCCCTCCACCCCTACCCCCTGCTCTTTACTCTGACCCTGTAGTGCTCATCATTCCTTTGTAAGGACAAGATGAGAAACTATTTCAGATACACAACAGATGCACACACATGCTTGTGGTCGTAGCATCCTGAACAATTAACATCCATACTTTAAAAGGCCTACTGAGCCTCTGGCACGGAGATGAGGATGCAGAAATAAGAAGGATCTGTGGATGTCGGGCCACAAAGACATCACAATAATTTAATAGCTGCAGCAAAAAAATATACAGCTTTTCTTTGCAAAAAAAAAAACTTTGAATTTCTTCAATTTTAAATGTGAAGTACAGTACACAGGAAGTTTTCAGGTCTCGCAAATTAAAAGTGTGTTCGTCTATATCAAGTCATTTCCTTCATCTGTTTTCATATCTATGACTTGGTTTGTAAGGTTTTTCTTATCTGTCCATCACAACAGTTGATGGATTGTGATTAAATGTGGGGGAGGGATTGGTCCAGTGCAAAGGGGGAGTCAATTTTTTAAAAAAATTTTGTATACTACAGTGATCCCCAAAAGGAAATTAAGTGCACATACATGCATATACTGTATATTAGTATGTACAGGCCCTTGTAACACACACAAACACGCAAGGGGGCTCTAAGCTTGCAATGGGAGGTAGAGTGGTGGGCAGCTCCTACATGGTGTGCCCCAAATGAGCAACTTGTAAAGGGGTAACGGCGCCTTGCTCAAGGGCGCCTCGGCAGTGTTCGAGAGGTGAGCTGACACCTACCGCTGTTTTCTGAGATCAATTCAGATTTAGATTGTGAAAATGCTCTCAGATCAGATAACATTTCTTGATGTCAAATATCTAGTGAACATTTATAAAATTGATATTTACATAATAAGGTGTGTTTTGCCTTGGTCTTCATACTATTTTACAATTTTGAACGAGAGTGGCATTTACAGAGGGACAAACAACTACAGCCAGTCACAGAATCTTAAATACTGTATAGTACTGTACAGCAACAGTTATATTTCTGTAAAGAAAGGCAACACCACCCTCAACAAAAGACCATCTATAAGTACAACAACATTCAAGATGAGCTTTACTGTTCCGGCTTTGTCTCCACTTTGGAATGTAATTAAAACATTCCTGTTATTGGAGACTTTCTGCTTGCAGTGCCATGTGGATTAAAATTTAATTGCTCCCATGCGGTAACATTTAAAGGTTGATGTCATCAATTTGTGTTTCCATGTCTTGAGCTTTCAGTGGAAACCATAGTATTTAAATGATGAGATGACTGACAGGGAAAGACAGGTGTTCTATTAAGTCTGAGAATCCTAATTAAACTCCTCCATGTGTCTCCATAAGTTTCTGACATCTACTGTACTCATATGTGATGGATAAGACGATTTCTCCAAAGGGCTAAATTTCAGTAACATAAATCTTGAAGTCAGACTAAGTGAAAACCAACTCACTGTGGCCTCAAAGGACTAAAAGACAAAATCAAAAACAAATGTCAATATACATGAGACTGTCTCATCCCAGATCTCCACTAAAACATGTCTACACACAACATGAGGACAACAGGTGGTTGCAGTGTAATCAAAGCAACCTTGGTTACTGGTGACAAGGGACAACTGTGTCAATCAGTAAAGGAAAGAGACAAATGAAAGCTAAAAATAGTGACACTGCTATTCAACATACTACGATATGAACAAATAGATACAGTAAAGTTCTTTTATAATTAAACTTGATGGAACTAACGTCACACTAAAAAAAAACATTAACGAGGTTGAAAAACAATTGATTTCCTTTTAAAAATAGAAGTAATAGCATCCACAACAATTTATTATTTGTTGTCGTGCAATAAAATTAGCGTTTCTCCCACAATGAGTCAGTATATAAAACCTTTTATAAAACGTGTGTGCAGTTCATGAAAGGAAGCAGAAGCACTTTGATAGGCAAAAGTGGGTGCACAGCGACCTCTTGTGGACAAAAGTGTGTGCGTACAACCATTCCAAAGTATTTGCACATGAAACTGAAACGCAATCCCTCGTCTTTTCTTCAAGGTACTCAACTCGTAAATAGGGATAACCTCGTCGAATTTATCATTAGTAATGTCAAATTATTGATTCAAACTATATTTTTCTTGGTTTAGTTTCAGGCTGAGGTGGTTTTATTTGGAAGTAGATTTGATTTACAAAATTTAAGACAAGGCACCCCAACTCGACTTCAGAGTTCGTAAACAGTATTGACACAAGTATTCAAGTCTTCACCAGTTAGGGCAGAATATAAGAATTAAAACACCAAAATAAATAGCCACTGGAATAACGCATAGTAATTAATAAATGTTCAATAATTTCACCGGTGAGAGTTATAATTGGGCAGAATAGGCTCAGTTGAGATTTGATTAGAAATATAAGCTAAAGAGCAACAAAAGTTAAGCGACAACAATTGTGAAGCTCTGTCTGTTTTACTAAAATAATTCAAATTAGTATTCATTTAGTATTACAAATGGAGGTTTACTTTTACAGAACAAATCAGCTGGACATTAAGTTAAATAACTTTCGTATTCATCTTTCCTATTGAAGTTAATTTCAAGAATAAATAGGATCATTTGAAAATGTAAAAAAAATCAAAGAAAAAGTTACTGGTCCTGAGAATACAGCAAATGATTTATTGACTTAAATTATTGTTTTCTGTTTAAAAATTGGTAGGTTACGCTAAACAGCTAATTATCTGTTCCCCTAAGCCAGAGTAGTAAAAATTAGCAAATACTGGATAAATTATTTACAGATATGAAATTATTTAGTCAATTTCTTATATGTCTGCCTATAATTTAGCAGCAACGTACAGCCTGAAGAGGCTTGACATACGATTTAACTTGTAAATGTGGCTTTAGAGAAAGACTACCGTGTCCATTACGTCACTACCGTTTAAGTTCCATAAATGGTCAGGAAGGCGGGGCTGGATGTGACACACCGCCTTCTGCCAGCCCGCAGGGAGTCACGTGCCTCTCGTGTGCTATGTCACGTTGATATGAAAGCTCCGCCTCCCATGAAAGGAGAGCAGTGGGCGTAACCAGATGAGCTGCTACTGCGTGTCTAAAGGAAACAGATAAAGTAAGTGGCTATTGTTGATTTTATATAATAATACACCCCCTGTGTGTATTGTTGGCGCTGTTATTGCATCTAGTTTTATTTCATTGTGTGCAGTGTGCGTCTGTTTACGCTGATATTGTATAGAGTATATATAATATGTAAATGAGTACTGCGTTGTAGTACACGCTGTTCCTAATGTTTGTTCCAGTTCAGAACAACTACGTATTCATGCGTTGCACAACAACTTTACACAGTCTCTTGTTTATTCACACACATGGTGGTGGGACTCTAAATGAATTTACTCATGTACTGTATGCATGCTGGTATCAATTCCAGAATACCTGCATTATTCCTATTATATCCAACTTTTACTTTCTAACAGGAAAACATTTCCCGGTTTTCTCTTCTTACCATATAGGTCCAAATATTTTTTTAACTTTGATTAATGCATTTAATTGAAACATCTTGTGTGTGTGTGTGTGTGTGTGTGTGTGTGTGTGTGTGTGTGTGTGTTTTAAACTTAAACCCACATACATGCCTTGAGCAAGCGTACAAGCCCGATCAGTGACATACTGCAGCTCCAGAGGAACAACAGGCTGAAACATTCCTTTGTTCTGTGTGGAGTTGTGTACGAATCAGGCAACTTTTAATGTCACACTGTATTTTGCCTTAGCCTGTCATTCGTTCAGTGCTACCTTCCAAGATCCCTGAATATAAATGTTCTTTGTTGTCCACACAGACCCACTACACCCATCAAAAATGCTTCGTGTCACCACTGCATCCTTGTGCACCTGCTGCCAGAGGATGAGGCTCCTCCGTGCTCAGACTGCCTCTGCCTCCATGGTGACTTTTCCTAAAAAAAGACCGGAGAACCAGCACATAGTGGAATCCTTCTGTGAACTCTCTGTGGATGTTCAAAAGATCCGCAAGTTAAAGGGGTGGATTTTGTCAGAGAGCTCAGCTTTTGTGGCTGAGACGGCTGACCTGCTGAGAGACATGGGTGCCAATATGACAGCAATCATCCGCATCCTGGAAATTCACCCTGAAGCTGTTCTGTGCCGGCCTGAAGAAATTGCCGTCCAGCGAGAACTTTGGGAGTCGGTGTGCCCTGACAAACTGGAATTACTGAGCATCGTTGAGAAGTTCCCAGCTTCTTTTTTCACACTAACTCATCATAGCAACCAGCGAGCCAACATCCTTTACCTCCAGAGTCTGTGCCTAAGCAGGAGGATCATTGGCAAGCTGATGGGCAGCGCTCCGCAAAGCCTTAGTCGACCAGTGGAATGGAACCAGGAGATCATCCACATTCTGAGGGAGACCTACCTGGACCTCGGTGGAGATGAGGTCAACCTGCACCTCTGGCTGCAGAAACTCCTCAGTCAGAACCCTTACATCCTGCTGCAGCCAGCCGAAGCCTGGAGAGACAGCCTGGGATTCCTGAGGCAGCAGGGTTTCACCACACAGGAACTCTTGAGCCTGGTCTCGAGCCTCAGAGTCTCCGTCACGGAGCTGAAGCTGGAGAATATGCAGCAGGCATTGGCCTTTGTCGAGGAGGCTTTCGCCTGCACCAAAGATGAACTTAAGCGAATAGTGATCTGCTGCCCGGCTGTTTTGCACTACTCCTTTCCCATCTTGGTTGGGCGGTTCCAAGGCCTTATGGATGTTGGAGTGACCGTGGAGCAGGTTAAGGAATCTCCCAACATCCTGGAGCTGGCTACGCACATTGTGCTGTATCGTATCCAGAAACTTGCTTCCTGCGGGTATGATGTGCACTTTGGCAGCCTGGATGTGATTGTAGGAACTAAGGAGGATTTTGAGATGAAGTAATGGAAGCTGCAGCTCAGGCAGCAGCAGCTGCTCTAAGGGCTCCACACAATCCCTCATGTCTGCAAAGCCATAGTACATTATGGGACACACATGAACACACACAAACACTTTATCAGGGGTCCAGCGAGGCCCCCCTTTAAAGACTTCATCTGGGATTGTCTGTGTGATAGCCAGAGTCATCACACCAATTCACTTGATGCTATTCAATAAGAAAATGAATGTTTTATAATAATCTAGCCAATAACCAACGCTCTTTCTGATTAACATCAACTGTGATGCCGATCTTTGCCTCATTCTTGTAAATCAACATTAAATACATTTGTACGATTTGATTTCACATGTATTCCTTTGCGTAACATGGTTACCATACATTTAGGCAATTGTGAGATCCATAGATTCCAATAAATCTCTATTTTTAATTAGTGTATACTAGAAATACGTATGGCAGGTTTTGTGATAATTCCCAATATCTGATATTCGCTCACACTGGACTGGTGAGGATTTTAATCTGAAAATTGAATTTTAACCAGCACTGCTTAATAAAACCAATCCTCACTGACCGCTTCAGGAAAGGCCAGCAAAGCAATCAATCTAAACCCAATTACATATCTGGTGGACAGATCAGCACCTCTGATGAATGGGTGGACATCCAGGTCATACCAATCTATTAGGAGGAGGATTACTGCTACAATCATTTCTGGAGGAGACGCACACAAACTGTTTTTTCAACCCGGTTTTAAGTAAACAATCTGAACGAGAAGACACAAAAATCAAGTGAAGCAGTTCTCGCCAGTAGTACATTTATTGGGGGAATTATACAGGGGAACACCATGATATGAAGATTCTGCACTCCTGCCTCCTTTGCACAATAACTTGATCGTTAACATCATATCGATTTTGCCTCTACAGTGAACAAAACGAGCCGACTAGTCCTAAAATAGAAAAGGGAAATGAAACGCTTTTGCTGATAAGATACACTGTATGGCTTAAAATGGAGAAGCATAAATGAGGACAGGCAGTGGCATGAGAAGGAATACAAGATTATGTCTTTTTTTGTTTTGTTTTGTTTTTGAAGGGGAATAGACAGCCTATAAATGTTTAGAATCTTATTGAAAATTTTCCAAAAAGAAATGTCCATCCACAATGGTTTCTCATATCAAAAATATATCAATGGGTCTATGGCTACACAAAGAAAAAACACACATACAATATCCAAATATGTACAAGCTGTATGTGAGTTATAATTATATGTACAAGGACGTCTGTCCCGGCAATATTAACCCAAACATAAGTGCAGAGTAACAGCCACTCCAGTGGTGTGAGCACTGGACCGGGCTATACAGTCCACTTTATAATATACAGTCCCATTGTCTGAGAAACCGGAGATGTAGATGGCGAATTTACTTCCTCCTCCATAAGATGTGTTCATAAAGCAGTGTAGTGCTTTAACAAAAATGTCCTTGCATCCATTCTGTGTTGAGCTGTGATAAGGTACCGACAGCAAGTCTTCAGAGACTCCTGCAAGGAGACGGAAGAACACACTGAGGAACTGAACCAACAGACACACTTTTTAAGTCTTCAGGAATAATATTATCTTGAACTACCTTCCCTACTAACCTGTCTAGTGGATGCTCTGTCTCTGGACTTTTGAGCTTTTTCCACTACCAGAGTCCTCATTGTGTCGCTTGCCACTGGTCTGCATGGTGCAGTGGTGTTCAGGTCCTACGACACAACAACAAGAGAGTTTGAAAATGGAAAATACAATTTCATACAAATTCTGTCACTGAATACAAGACATAGTCTGGGGTAAAGGTTTCGGGGTAAAAATCCCTGAAGGGTGCCAGTAGTTTTCACCTTTCTGAATTGGAGGACCAGGAGTCTGCTGTGTGCCTTCGGTGTAACACAGATTACCAGTGGGGCCTGGGTAACCTGGAATTTAGGGGAGATTTGAAGATTAGCTGAGAGGCAGTATCATAAGCATAACAATCCATCTTGTCAGGTTGGTGTTATATGCATCCACCAATTCTGTGGGGTCCTCAAGTTCCTGAAGTTTAACTAAATTAAATCAGTTGTTTCTTAAATTTATGCAAAGCATTCCTCATGTGGTCATTAAAATGAGATGAATGGATGAAAAAACAGAAAAGATTATGCAGCTAGCTAAGAGGGCTAAGTTCACTGTGCAGTCAGAGAAATGACAGATTAATTGTGTCGTAGCTGAGGGTCCCCACCCTGCTGGTGTGAGGTGATGCGGGTCTGTGGGTCTCCCTGCATGTACATCATCACACCACTCTGCCAGTCTCCCTGGGAGTGAACCGGCATCTGATAGCCTGCAGAAACTAAGACAGAAACAGATCCTCATTAGACACAACGTCACCAAAACAGACCAGCAAAAATGACCCAAAGAACCCAGAACCACTGCAACTTTTACATCACCTACCGGACGGAGCAGCTGCATCGTGTGAAGCTTCAGCTGGGAATCCCGTCTCACTGTTCCCATTCCTGTTACCATTAGAGTTGGACGGAACTGTAGCCAAAAGTCCTAAAGCCACAGTTAAAAATACAATCAATGGAAACATTAAAAAGAGATCACATTTGTTGCAGTTATTTTTGGTTTGTTGTTAAATTCTCTGTAGTTACAAAAATATTAATTCGGGCATAATACTGTTCACTTTTTTCTCCATATTCTAAGCTTTTCTGAATTGATCAGAAAAAGTGAAAAAACATTAGTCACCAACGAAAAAGTTCCTCAAATTATAAGTGGCTAAACCTGCCCAGTCCGCTGTTGTATGACCTCCTCAACTTTCTTACTTGATGCCACCCTCCCTCAGATGTATCACCAACACATTTCCATTAAGACACTACCTTTCGTTTTTCGTTTTTTTGTCCTATTTTGTGTTCCAACACCCGGGCCTATTACTTGTCTGACTGCATTTCTTCAAGCATTCTACTGATGTAATCCCATGTTAGCTAAATATAGGTCAAACCTCTGTTTCATACCGCAGCCAGAACAATTGGTTCTCTTTCAGCTCACTTTTATGGAACATATTTTTGGTAAAAAGGGCATGACTATCTTTCCAGACACTTTTGTTTCTGCTTAAGATTTGAACAGGCCTGTATTGTGTTGTTGCCTTACCGAGGCCTCTGTAACAGGACAGCTGCTGGTAGATCTGCTTCATTCGCTCAATGTTAAGGCGGCTGGCCTCTGCATGGTGCACCATGGGCTTGGGGTAGTGCATTCCGATTATGCATTTGGCCGCCTTCTGCACATTCTCCGGAGCATTCCAGGGATCATAAATGTATTTCGCTGGAAACCCTCTCAAAATGGGCAGGTATCGCCTACGTGGAAAGTGGAAGAGGTTTAGTTAGCAAACCCAGCTCAAGATTCCGACATTAGTTAGAACAGGGAACAAACATGAGGTTTGGAGGTGTCAGCATACCGTATGTAGTCTCCATTGGGGTCTGTGCGTCGGCCGAAACCCACGGGGCAATAGCAGTGAAAGAACTGCTGGAAGAAAGAGCTGCAGGAAAGCCACATCCAGCTGCCAGCGTTCACGCTCCAGTCTGCATCCAGCAGCAGCTCCTCAAACACCTGCAGACGAGCTTCAGGTTAGCTGAGAAACAAAGGTGTTCACATGTGCTGGCCAATGTTCCACCCCTCTAAGCTGACAGAGTTGAGATCATAGATTGCATGAACATCTCCAATTTTTCCATTGTTTTTCCAGAGAATGTATTTGCCAACACTTGGTTGTGTCAAACGTACATCGTTCACCAATTCTGGTAAGAAAACTTTCCAGGAAACTAACTGCTTGAACTCTTTTTGGACACATGAGGACTTAAAACCAATCAATAATCAAAGTTTTAAATCATTAGCATGCCAGCTTGTCCAGATACCAAGACATTTACCTTCATGCCCTCCTCCCAGCCGATCCACAGGTCTCCTCTTGTCAGGAAACAAGCCACAGCGTGTCTAGCCAGGTGGTGGATCCATCCCTCCTGCCTCAGTTGGGTCATGATAGCATCGATCCAGGGAAAGCCGGTGCGGCCCTCCGCCCACTTGGCCAGGGCCTCAGGGTTGCGGTCCCATGGTATTTGTACACAGATGGGGTTATTCTCCATCTTATCAAAGCAGGGGTTGTTGGTGGCTGCTGTGTAGAAGAACTCACGCCACAGCAGCTGACCATAGAGCGACAGAGGAGGGGAGCTGTTCTTCTTCACCTGAGAGGATTGCAGAAGAAGCAGGACAACTCACAGTTTGACTCATGTCCAAATGGAATGGTATCTTGGAACTTATTGAATCTTAGGAGGGCTGAGGTGGTCAAAAACAGAAGTGTGTGCGCTTGCTTTTTTGAGGCACTAGCATTGTATTAATTTGAAAATTACAGAAAATGTGGATTTTTATGGGACTGCAGCTTGAAGCTAACGTCTGAAACCATGAACACATTAAACTTTCCTGATGTAACAAGAATGAAGAAAGATAAAAGCGAGTGTGGAACACACAGCTATGATCCCATGTGCCCAGGCCTGCTTGCAAAATGTTAATTGGACATTTGCTAGCATTTAGCAACACCATCCTTAGTCAAGTAAAGTATTATCCGGAAAAATTAAAAATCTACATTTTATTTACTCACCACCAGTGTTACAAGAACTCTTGTAACACTGACACTAAAAAAAACCCCACACATAATAACCACAAGAGGCATTTTAGTAGCATCACCATCTGCCTCTGTTCATTCATTCAAAGACAATATCCTCTTGTCAGTCAGTCATTTTCTTAACCTGCTTAATCCGCTGACACAGGTCGCGGGGGAGCCGGTGCCTATCCCGGCAGTCTCAGGGCGTGAGGCGGGGGACACTCCGGGCACGACGCCAGTGTACCGCAGAGCCACACAGAGACAAACAACCACTCACACACACACTCACTCCTACGGTCAATTTGGTACTGGCCAATCAACCTAAAGCGAATGCTTTTGGAGGTGGGAGGAAGCCGGAAAACCCGGAGAGAACCCACGCAGACACGGGGAGAGCATTGTGTTGAATTAAAATTTAGTATTTCACATTTGGGTAAAGATGATTGTTAGATGGTAGAATCTGACTGCTTCACTGTTCACTGCTTCTTTCCATGTTTGGGATGTTTAATAACCTACCTTCCTGTAGAGATCGGTGAGTTTGAAGTAGAACAGACGGCAGGAGAGGCAGCCAAAGCGCAGGTACGGACTGAGGCCCGTTGGGCTGGCGAGCAGGGAGTTAGCATTCATTCTTGGACGCTCAAAGTTGGCCACCCATGCCTGACGACAACAGTCACATGATTAGATGTGACATACTGTAAGTTCATGAGCCATAAGGTCGAAGGACAACCTCATATTTGTTAAGCATCATTTTCTTTTCAATGACAAAAAAAGTAGGTAGAATTATTCATTATTTTATAATGAAAATTATTTGATCTGACTAACCTTCCGCTCTAAATGCCTCTCCAGTCGTGTGAGGGCTTCGGTCTCTCCCCCCGGCCACACAGCTGAAGACAGACCCTCAGTATCAAAACCTGCATGGAACAAAAAACATTCAAATTTAATTACTGAGACTACATTTCAGTTTGGAGAACATGTGACCAAATCTGGTGCCTGGCCTCACTAAAACTAACCCAGCTCTTCCAAGGAGGGGACTCCAAACTTGTCATCATGATCTTCAGATAGTGGTGTTGTGCATTTCCCCATGATGTCTCCCGTGATGGAGTCTGCAGGCACCTCCACTGCTTCCATGCGACTGATGAGGGTCTGGAACCGCTTGTAGGTAAGAGGGGACTGACCCCCATTCAACTCTATGATCCTGTGAGACAACAGAAAGAGTTAAGGGCCTGGCTGTGGTTTACAGAAGCTTTAGAGCACATACAGTAAAGGTGATGATAACTCACTTGTCCAGGTCATAGAGTGTGTGGGAGATGCGAACTGTCACCTCCACTCCAGCTTCAGAGGCCAGTTTTTTAATCGCTGCATCCCTTTCTTTCCCAAAGGGCTCGGAGTCATACTCATAAGACAAACGAGAAATATTCCATTCCTGGACAACAAAACGAAATGAGCAACACAGATGAGTAAAAACCATTCATTCATTCATTTTCTGCTGCTTCATCCGCCG
This sequence comes from Antennarius maculatus, assembly GCA_013358685.1. Classification (NCBI taxonomy): domain Eukaryota; kingdom Metazoa; phylum Chordata; class Actinopteri; order Lophiiformes; family Antennariidae; genus Antennarius; species Antennarius maculatus. Next base: position 8,317,594 of record CM023627.1, read on the forward strand.
TGGTGGGTCATGGGCAGCTGGTGCCTATCTCAGATGGCATTGGGCATGAGGCGGGGGACAGTCCGGGCAGACACGGGGAAAGCATGCAAACTCTGCACAGAGCGGGACTCGAACCCACAACTGCTGTGTTGTGAGGCAACAGCACTACCCACTCCGCCACCGTGCCACCCAGTAAGAACTGATCTTCAGCTTTACTTGAAATCAAATGATCAAGTTACCTTGAAGAGTCTGGGAAAGACATCAGTGGGTTGGCCACGAATCACAAACAGTCGAGAATTGAGCTTGCGCAAGCTGGAGTCCAAGTCCTCAAGACTCTGCAGTAAGAATCTGGAAGAAAGCAGGTACAAGGAAGGACAGGGGTTAAAATATTGAAAACATGTTTCAGTGTCAGGAACTCTTGTGATGTTGAAGTTAATGCAAATGTAAGTAACGGTACTTCTCCTGGTGTTCATGTATTCATGTGTGATGCCTAAGAGCTAGAGATTTACAAATCAGCAACTAATTCAAAGAAGAAGGAATGAAATGTTTCTTTGTAATACCAACAGCATACAATGCATATAATGTTTCCCCTGCCCTTTTCAAGAATAAATGTTTCATGAGGCAACTGTACGAAAGCAATAGGAAATAATGAAATGTTTCGTTACAAAAACTCTGTCCCTAAAAGAATTTATTTAAAAAAGACAAAACAAATATCTCATGAGGGACCCATGCACATAATAAATGAGTCAACCAACCAAGTTAATCTTCTGTGGGTGAGGTCGGCAAAACAACAAGGCAATCATACTGGCTCAAAAGAGACACATGCAGTTTACATATAGAATAAAGATATACCTGCTTCAATATTCTACCAAATATCTGCACTGTACTTCTGTTTTATCTATCCAAAACCAGCAATATAAATAAATCAACACACACACACACACACACACACACACACACACACACACACACACACACACACACACACACACACACACACAAATGTGTATAGGCAGAGCGGCAGTAATATGGAGCTTCCCGTACTGTTGCTATAGATACCAAAGTTCGTAGGTGGAAGCTTCCGGTGTCAGATCTAATGATGCCTTCTTTTTACTCCTACTGACATGAATGCCAGGTGTGTTTTGTGAGTGCAACGTGAACGTTTCGATTGATTAGTGTGCAAGAGGTTGTTGTCACTAATTAGACCCACAATAAAAGCTATTTTAATCAATTATGTTTTCTCCAGCACTGTTCAGCAGGTACCCGAGCTCCATGATGGGCTATGGGTGAAAGTCACCAAAATCTATTCATTTATCTTAATTCCTGGTAGGGTGTGATGACTTCTTCTTCTTCTTTTCCTTTCGGCTTTTCCCTTCAGGGGTCGCAACAGCGAATCAATTGCCTCCATCTAACCCTGTCCTTTGCATCCTCTTCTCTCACACCAACTACCTTCATGTCCTCTTTCACTACATCCATAAACCTCCTCTTTGGTCTTCCTCTAGGCCTCCTGCCTGGCAGTTCAAAACTCAGCATCCTTCTACCGATATATTCACTATCTCTCCTCTGGACATGTCCAAACCATCTCAGTCTGGCCTCTCTGACTTAGGGTGTGATGACTAAACATCTTTAATCCATTTAAAAAAGTTTAGAATGGAGAATATTTAAAGAGACAGCAAGAGACATTGAAATATTCAACTATCTGGTTGAAAACTGCCACTTATGGACACGTAATAAATAAATTAATCTTCCAATGTTTCATCTGTCATTGAATTGCCTGTTTTGTCTAAAATGTGCTATGTATGTAAAACTGGATAATGTAAATACTGAACTGAAACAGGTTTCTTCTGTTAAATGTTTGCAGCACAGTAAACACAAAAAGGTTTCCACTGATTATATGCTACTTTAAAACATTTGGAATGTGGTTAACTGGGATTTTATTTTGCCAGAAGTCACTGGGAAGTTGTTGTTTTTTTGAGCGCCTGGCTTCACTCTCCAACTGTAACAGTACACACTCACATCTGTAGGCAGTTATAACCACAATCTTATCAGCCGCCCACTAAATAGCTGCAAACAGTCAATGACCTGGATCCGTGTTACTCTGTGATACTTAAATAAACACAAAACAGCAGCAGGGACAGTTTTTCCAGTGCTGCCCTTTTGACGTGGCTCATCCTGCTTCCCCCTTACTTGATATGAACACGTTTATGAAGCAACAGCTCAACAAATATTAGTATATTACACAATATCAATATAATGATGACACTGTAATTATTCCCACTGTTGTTGTTATTTACAAAAACAAAATAAACTCACTTGAGTCTCAAATGAGATCTGTCCTATTGTCTTGCAGCATTTCTTAGTCAATTATTCGTCAGAAAAAATCAATACACTAATGGATTACTGCAGGGCGAGAGCTAACAGATGGAAGCAGCTTTGTTCGGATAACCGCTCACAATTGCACTCCTCACCTGATAGTTGGGGTCTTTCGTCGCAGCAAGAGAGCAGAAGTAGGTCAAAAAGACTAGAAGGATTGAGGGTTTTACTACCAACACACTGACCTACTTCCACCACAAACAGAGATGCTGGCAAAATTATAGTGATAATATCATCTGACAATGACCTAACTGATTCGGCCACCGAGGATTGCACCCTTTATGTTAAGGACTGGGCAGATCACTGTTCATTTCGTCACCAAAAATAAAATCCTAACCTGAGCTGGATGAGGAACAAATGTCTTAAATAGAATCTACTTGTTATATCACACTTTTAATGGCTTTCAGCCCAACCAGCCCCTGTTAGGAGGATAGTATTTGGCGACCTAGTAACATAAACGACAGAGAACAATTTTGCAAAGCTAGAAAAATATCACTATGTTCCAAGTAGTTCTTGTAATGCTGCAAATCAACTATCTTTCATATTATGCAATTATGCAATTCATTCACATTCAATCACATACTTTTTGACGAGCTAAATTGTGATTTGAAAAACAAAATGCAATATATTAATAAATTCATGAAGGTCACAATCCTCAGTACTCATTGAAACTTTAAAATAAATCAGTCTAGTCTTCATAATAACCATTCTTGATGATGCTATTTAATTTAATTTAATTACACTGGTATTATAAATTCATTTGACTCTATAATTATCATCTCTGCATGTCAGCATACTAATATTAGAAACGAAAGTGATTTCATGTCGCTTGATTTGTGCATTAAAAAAAATGAGATGGAGAGAATGAATCAGGGTGTGGCGAGTGTTCTGTATGCATGTTCTGCATCACCCCAGGTTTCTGTTGCATAAGAGCAGAAGCATAACATGGATGCTCCATAACAGGCACGTTTGTGCTGCTGCTGCCCTACTCTTCCAGTAACGCCAAAGAGCTGTAATGCAAACCAGAGTGCACAGCAGGAAGGGGAAGGAAAGGAGACCCTTCAGCAAGATGCCTACTGTACTGCAAAGCTTTGCAGGTTTTTCACTCAGCAGCTGCATGCGCAGATTGTCATATTTAACAATTTTCATTCAGGGGCAGTTGATGACTGATGACAACAGCATGAATTTGTAGGTGATAATGAATAAATCACAAACTTTTTCGTATGAAAAAGATGATGTTTGTTCAATAGAGAAACATTCCACTGAGGGCTGACTCAGGTTTTCCGATTAGCAGGTGAGATCAAAAAGAAGGGTTCAATGGAGATGGCAAATTCTCCCGACTCCAACGTCTCTGGCTCATACCTCCAATCACATGAGCAAGTTAAGCTTCATACATTCTAACCAGGAACATGTAGCTTGTCCTTACCTATAGCTTACGCACTTACATGCTCTAAACACGGTGACTGAATGTCAGTTATGTAAAACATCAGAGATAAATGATGCACTGCCTCCCTGTGGCACAGACCTGATCCTATCCTGACATGTAAAAGGCAGAATATGCAAACTCTATATAAGATGCCGCCCAAACCATTCAGATAACTTCTATTGCTCAAGTTAATGCGAATCTTGTCAACTTATTGTTAACTCTGGAAAATATGTAAAATCAAGTATAGAGGTGTAGAAATTGCCATAATTCTAACTAAGTTCTGCACTCTGAACAGTTTCAAGGACAAACCTACACAGAAAGCTACAATACTTAATAGCGTACAGGTGGGGACCAACCCACCACTTTGAGGTTTAAGTCTCTTCTGCCAAGAAAAAAACCCCCCCACCATATAGCTAAAGGAATAATTTAATTTATGATGATTCGAATATGACTTAAAACTATATGTCATGTTGTAATAGAGAGTGAACAATTTAAATCAAAGCTGAACTGTGTCTATCACTGATCTTATAGACAGTAGCATCAAAACCATTATTGGTTTTACAAAATGACCAATATCAAGTCAGTTTAAGTATATCAGTCATAATCTAGATATAATTCTACAAAGTAGAAACAGCTCAGCAACAGAGATATCCTCCACTTATTTAGAAATGTTTATTTCCAAAATATTCTGCCAATTTAAGGGATTAGAAATTCCTTTGAGTACAATAACAAAACATACAGTGTGACAGACAACACCTTCTGTTTGCCCACAGAAGTTATAGCAGTGGCTCATTTTACGTGGTTTAAACCACCTACCACTAGACAGCAGGTTTGTATTCTTGTTAGCTATTTAGCATTCAGTGAACCAACACCAACTGAGCACATATCACAAGTGTGAACCATAATAATACATGACTTTCCCGAAGTCAGTGCTTCAATAAAGTAGACTGTAACCCTTGTAAAAAGGAAATGAATCACAATGCCAGATTTTTACAAGTATGCAGCCCTGCTTCCTATACTTGAAAAGATGCACCCTTTAGTATTGTTTAAACACTACTAGCATTTTTAAAATAATAACTATACCTTTAGAAATATCTGAAGCAACAAGGATCAAATTAAAAAATACATTCTTGTCCAACAAAATTTAAAGGGGTACAAAGGGGTAAGGCATAAGACAAAAGCTATTTGCATAATAAATCAATTATGACTGAAACTGCTTTATTTTACCTCCGGGAAACATTCAGTTCACCAACAAGTAAGAAAACAGAATGCTGCAAACATCACAAAAAAGAAGTTGTAAAAAGTAAATATCAGGACTTTTTTCCTTATGACCAGCAGTAGCACATAACTTATCTGTAAATTTAAATCTCCTTTGTGGACCCCACACTTAACCTTCATATAAACTTTGATTCATTTGTCTTAAATTGTGGAATACATTTTATCGAATACCCCCATGGATTATTGCTTCTTTTCCCGCTGTGATTTCTTCCTCATTGATTCCTGTGATTTCTTCTTCATTGATATCCAAGGTACCTCCATTTTTTTGAATTGCGTTGATGTGTAATGACAAAAACTACTTCTCACCATTTTCAGGAAGTGGCATCACCTTTACTGCTTTCATTTCATGACATGCATCATTATTATGGAGCTGATCACCCAGTGCCACTACTGGACTTCTATGCATGAGCGTGATGGATGTGCTTACCTCCACCTGTTGATCCCAACGTTGGAAGATCCCGCAAACCAGGGATCAAGGATGTAGACGCAGCGGACGGTATCCGCACCCAACAAAGATTCCTTAAGCGACGGGTTGTCGTGGAGCCGCAAGCCCTTCCTGAACCAGTGGACCGTATTAATGACCATTACTCAATTGGACGAGTCCTTTATAACTTTTTGAATGATTAGAAGTCCTTGGTGCTCGCTCCACTGATAAAAAAAAAATAGAGACAGAGGAAAAAAACGAGGCAGCCGGGGATCCCAATGTTCCAAAAGTGCACGTAAGCTATTTTCGCACACCCTGTAGTAATAGAGTCCAACTTTACAATTAACCTTGTTCTAAAAGAGCCTTTTCCATAATGTCGACAAATGTAGAGATCGTCGCACGCTGAACCATTTGGACACGAAACTGCGAGCGCACTCTCCTGCAATGTGACAGCCCTCAACCCGACGGGCGCTAGGACCGGGTAATGACGAGCACCGGCGTGTTCGTTGTATAACTTGTTTTTCTGAATACTGTAATGCGTTTATAATATTTAATAGATACAAGCACTTTCGTGGACTCGTATTGAAAACACACTACTTACGTATTTCCGTGGCTGAATGAATTACAGTATTTAAAATAAATTTAGACGGTGGCGCTGCTAACCACCACAAGACACGATGGCAAGTCTGGCTGCCGTCAACGCAAATAAAGCTGGTTATGTAAATACAACGTTTGACAGTAATACGAGCAAATTCGTCGCCTGAACGCAACCGAAACAAATACTTAGCTGTTAAAAATCCGTTTCAATTCCGAATGCATTGTCTCCCCGCTGAAAAACGATTATTTTGAATGTTATATTCAGAAAAATTTCCTCAGCGTCACAGGTCTGCCGCTCTCCACCGCACCTACAGACAATTGTGAATCCGCCCACACGGGACGCGCCAGATTTAAGCTCTCTGATTGGTTGAAAACGCTGAGTGCGTTTCCCAGCGTAGTCACGTTTCTGCAGCGTGTTTCTTCTGCCCTAGAAGACACGATAGTCGAAATGTCAGCGACATTAGCAAACTTGTTATCATGTTACTAGGTGCTTTCTAAACTTCTTATGGTAGCCTCAGCACCTTAAAAGACTAATTTACAAATTTCTGTAAGAAAATATCGAAATAAGTGACGTTAAACGGTGCATGAAAGTGGATTGGATTTGATTAATTTGGCAAATATTCACGTGTTCTATATTCAGATATACAGTACAAAAAGAAATACCAAGATTAGGGCATTAAATATTACAATGATTTCAAAGTGTATAAAAAATAATGCCTCTGTCAGTTAAGGCCAGAGCCCACTGCTTTGTTTACCGTAGAAGAACCCGGATGAGCACATGAATGTGGCATGAGCGCTCTGGCCTCACGCGCCTTTGCGCGCGCGTGTGTCGTAGCTTTGCGGTCATTCAGCGTCTGACGCACTTCACTTTAACTACCAGCTTTGCAGATAACTGAAGGTTCTGGTTAATAAAAGAAGTTTTGTGTCAAGCACCAGAATGAGATAACTGTTCCTGTAAACCCAAGGGGCTGGGTTGTGTACATACTGAAAAAGTTTTGTGTGTACCGCTGCCTCTCAGACCTGTCTAACGAAATCCCGAATATATGTCGCGCCACGTTTTATATTTATATACATATCGGTACTTTTTTAAATATTACGTCATTTTTGCCACATGTAATAAAAGCAATTTTAATTGCCACTGAAATAAACTTATTTTATCGAGATAATAAAGTCGTATATATGCGTATGTAGAGTAATATATGTGCATGTGTGCTTAAAAACTATCACTATCACTATTAATATAATACTACAGGTACGATTCATTCGGGGTTTTTTTTTACGTTTTTTTCTCACGTTTCGTAATTATGCAAGACGCTAAAACGTCCAGCACTGCAGAAGTAGATTCATAATTTGGCCACTAGGTGGCAGAAGAACATCACTTCAATGAAACGGTCGATCACGAACTGTGTAGAAGAGAATACTGTACCCCCGTATTTTTGGTCTGTTGCATCTTACTCTTAATCAAACAATATTTCTTTATAATGATGGTGTAATGATGGTAATGTAAGGATAATGATGGTATTATAATGATCAACAAATGTATTATTATCGCGTTTCTTCATAAGGACTGCAGTCCTATTTGAATATTGCTGATACTATGCACAATACTATGAAAAAAAGAAAAAGGCTTTTCAATGTATGTGTATATTGCATATATATGTATATAGAGATAGATAGATAAATAAATAGATAGATAGGTAGATAGATAGATAGATGGATGGATGGATGGATGGATGGATGGATGGATGGATGGATGGATGGATGGATGGATGGATGGATGGATGGATGGATGGATGGATAGATAGATAGATAGATAGATAGATAGATAGATAGATAGATAGATAGATAGATAGATAGATAGATAGATAGATAGATAGATAGATAGATAGATAGATAGATAGATAGATAGATAGATAGATAGATAGATAGATAGATAATGAATAGAAAATTAACCAGATAGATGGATAACATTGCTAAACAATATTAATATAGCAACACAATGCAGCATGCAGCAAATGGTTCCTAAAAAATGTGATTTAGTTACTGCCCAGTTAAAAATGTGACTGTATAGCTTAGGCCAGTCTTTTGTTTAAAGTACTCATTTTGCTGGTAAAATCCTAATCTATCTTCCTGATGGCTAAATCATGATCATTTTGCTGTTACCTGGCAACCAATGCTAAATAAGTGAGGAGAAGCTTTGAAGGACCACAGTGCATGCAGAGAAGCAGCTCACACCTGCACACCAACGTTCTCACCTTGGTTAGTCAGCAATCTACGTACATTGCGTCGCATCACAAGCTCATAGTCGACAGGTCTGTCAGTGTCACAGACTGAAAGGACGGATATGCTGATGATGTCACCTCCTTACATGCTCAACCTCATTTATCTAAAAACGAGAATTTTATACGCAGCATATAATGTAATCAGAAATGAAAATGATCAATCATTTTCTCTATGGAGTTCATGTAAAAATGGCTTGTGTCTTGTAATCAGATTTAATTTGCCTGTGGTTGAATACAACAATAAAATATTCAATTTAAATAATCTTACCAAAGTGACCTTTCTGGCTCCCAAATATTGCATCCAATAGCATTCAAAGGCTTTCTGTGTGTCCCGTGGAGGACGTTGAAATAAATAAAATCCTGCAGTCAATTAATGACACTAAACTGCTCCCTCTGTGAGAGTAACCGTCATGTCACTTTTCAAATAATCTAAGTGGAGTAAGTTTTTCAGTTCTGGCATGATTAATGCAGTGTCATGCTAAGAAAATATGTAAAGGCCTCTGGCATTGCAGGCAGCGTGGACAGATGGCTGGTCAGGGCTCAAGCATATAAGGAGAAGCCCCAGTAGAATGGATGAATCATCATTCCACCAACTGTTCCTTTCAGCATGTCTTCAAAATGTGACTCACTCAATGTTTTCACGTCTCGACAAAAATCTTGTATTATGATGAAGTACCACTAATCCCTAAAGCTGCTGCCAGCCTGCATTATGAAGTATTTCTGATATCAATACGCTTGGACAAATGCACTTCATGTCCATGCAGACAGTTTGAAAGTTGCTGTATCAATAAACATTTCTTTGATTGAACATGGTGCCAGGAACATGGTGATGTTCCTTAGGGAGAGTTGCTTCAGCTCTGAAATAAATTCCACTTCTTCCTTCAAATGTCTATTAATGGTGGACATCATATCAAATGAAACAGTTCTTCACCACAGGATTCTATCATTCAGACACAGACAAGACTTTCTTATTTCACTCAAATTTTAAAATGCAAAATGCTTGTTGAGCAAATAAAATCTGTGTATTTCATTAAGATGGAAGGAATAACAGCAATGATGATCAAATGCTTACCATATTCAAACAGCTGCTATTATGTATGATAAATGACTAGAAATGAATAAAAACTGTCGAACTGTTGAGAAAATAAAACAAAATATATCCGTTTATCTTCTTGTCCCATCACAACCATTTATTTCCTCTGACAAAACAGACTTCATGTGGTGAAGCTAAAATAAAAGACTTAGATGTGGGTTTTTTTTCAGTAATTATGTGTAATTAGACTACTTTTTTATGTCAAAGTGTATTTCTTTTATGTATTTCCTCAGGGAGAATCCATCCGCGCCACACTTCACAACTACAAATAACAGATTAGTTGGCCCAGGTATGTTGCGTGTTTATGCGATCATGTTAACAGGTAGCCTCTGTTGAAAGGTACTAGGCAGGTTATCTCTGTCAATCAATGATCATGGAGCCGCGGATTGGCTCACTGTGCCGCAGGTTCCGCCTCTTCATCGGAGTCCACCCCGCGCTGCGCTTGTTGCAGTGAGCGTGGAGCAGTCGTGCGCTCTCGTGTTACGCGCGTGAAGTTGTGGACTGGAGGATATCCAGCAACCGAGAGATAGAGGGAAAGTCGAGACTCATTAGTTGCTTTTTCACTCTGAAAGCTGGGAAATACAAGTAAGTCCTCGGACAGGCGGCTGAGAACGAGAAAGGAGACGAGTTTGTGGCATTTGACTGGGAGACCACGCATACCCAACAGTATGCGGTGCAGTTATGGCAGGCAAGAGTAAGACCGTCGTGAGGACGCTGGAGGATTTGACGCTTGATTCTGGTTATGGTGGAGCCGCGGACTCTGTCAGGTCGTCCAGCGTGTCGCTGTGCTGCTCTGACACACATCAGTCCGTCTCGCATGGGGGCAACTGCTGGCATCTGACCGGATCTATGCACAGCAGACAAAATAGTTTGGACACAGTAAACACCGTCCTGGCGGAGGACACGGAGATACTGGACTGCTCGGGTCAGAGCGCCAAACTGCCCGAGCTGGAGGACGTGCCATGGAGCCTCGGCGAGGTGGAGGGCGCACTGAGGAAAGACGAAGACTTGATGGTGGGGAATCCTCCACCTGAGGTCTTGGCGCGTCTGTCCACTCTCATCAGCCGCGCTCTGGTGAGGGTGGCCCGAGAGGCGCAGAGGCTCAGCCTGCGTTACGCAAAATGCACCAAGCATGAGATCCAGAGCGCCATCAAGGTAGTCCTCTCATGGACCATCTCCGTCAACTGCATCGCGGCGGCTCTCAGCGCCCTGTCCCTCTACAACATGAGCACCGGGGACAAGTTCAGCCGAGGCAAATCGGAGCGCTGCGGGCTGGTGTTCTCCGTGGGGAAGTTCTTCAGGTGGATGGTGGATAGTCGGGTGGCCCTCAGGATCCACGAACACGCTGCCATATACCTTACCGCCTGCGTGGAGAGTCTTTTCCGAGAGGTGTTCAGCCGCGTCCTGCGCAGCGCGCTGGTGGAGAGGGACAACGGGATCCCCAAATTTACGCTGGAGTCACTGGAGCAAGCCATCAACAACGACTCGGAGGTCTGGGGTCTGCTGCAGCACTACCAGCACCTCATTTGTGGCAAGAACTCAAGTGGTAAGAAACTTTGAAAAAGATAGAACCAATACTGTGATACCAATCAGTGTGTAATCATTGTTGTGTGGTACACAAAGTGATTTGATGCCCATGTGTCACATACATTTTTATTCCCTCTCTATCCACTGGAAAATCCACCTGAAATGATCAAACACATCCAGCTTTCCCCAGAATCAATAAAGAACAACTGAATTCAAATGAACGTGTTCCTATATCAAGTAACAAGTGGCTCTTTATAGATTCAGAATTTAAAGTTATAACTAAGACCTGATTAATGAGATCCAAATATGTACCTTCATTCAAACCGCTATTAATTTTGAGGAAAACTGACATTTTTATCTCAGTGCACATAATAATAATCTGCTTTGTCTAGAACAGTTGGGGAACTAATACCAATATAAACTGTAATTACTGGGGAATAAATGTAGCTTATCTAGCTCATATAATTGGACTCCCCTAAAAAAACATGACAGTTTCTTGAATATTTATCAGCCTCAGCTGAGACCTCAAGGTCTGCCTCTTCTGAAATAGGAACTGTCCTGGTTATCAAAGCTGTGCAGCAACGATAGGCTTTAACACAATAAGTATTTATGGTTGAAAATGATCCAAGGTGTTTTTCTGAGACTATTGTGTTCCCAAAATTTCATTACTGACAGGAATGTTAATGTTAATGATTGTTTATGATAGAATGAGAGCCTGGGTGCTGTGTGGTAAATGCCAGTTGTGACTCTGCAGAAACAGGATTTCTGTTGATATTGTGTGTGGCCTTAATGCTATTACTGTCTCACTCCAGAATGTGTAAGCTGTCAGTGTGGGCTGGCCCTCTTATCCAAAGCCCTCGATGAGTTGGCTATGAAACTATAAAGCAGAAGGGATTTAAACTGTTATTCCTTCACTGAGAGCAAAACTGAGACAGAAAATCATATTGCGGTTCTTTCGCTAATGGTTGCAGCCTGACA